>JARHVA010001031.1:1015000-1670000 GCA_037957365.1 Torreya grandis
CTATCACTACCTAAAGTAACTCAGTCATCATGACATGGTTTCAAGGTTGCCACATGTTCACTTTTATGATGGTATTTTATAAGGTTACATACTTGGTTAGCATCTTGAGGAAAAGTATGACAAAGGCAAATCATGGAGAGCTAAAAGATATTGGAGCTAGTTTACAGTGATATTGATATACCATTTCTAGCTCCTTTATTCAACAATACTAAATGCATGCTTACCTTCATCGATGCATTTTAAAGGTATACTTGGGTGTACTTTATTAATCATAAATATGAGGTCTTCAATCATTTTCAAGACTTCAAAGCGCTTGTATAAAAATAGTTAGGTAAATCCATCAAGATTTTGTGTACTAAAAATGGTGGTGAGTATGTCAATAACCATTTTGAGAAATTATATACATCAAAGGGGATTGAAATACAACATACAATTTAATATAATTTTGAGCTTAATAGTGTTGTAAAGAACAAAATTCTTGGAGGAAATGGCTAACTCTATGCTAAAATCCAAGTCTCTTGTACCTTAGTGTTGGAAATACTGTCATTTCTGTCAACATAGGCATTGATGTCAAATGCATAAGCATAGCAGCGATCATCATATCCATAGTAATAATCATGTGCCAGAAATAAATAATTAATAATCTACCTATGGAAAGGACTAGTGCTTTGTTTAATAGGCCAGTGATTTATTTTATGTAGCAATGATTTGTTTAATGGGCCAGCTTTTTGTCTTAAGGAAGAATCAAATTAATTTATGGGTAGCACTTAAATAATTAGCAAGCCGACTACACAAAAGAAAAGGAAAATCTCCCCACTTGGGTTATTTAAATAAAATAAATTAAAAAGACACATCTTTTTGGGAAGAGGTGTCTCTTGGAATGGACGCCCCTCTTGGGAAAAGGTAGAAAAGGCTATAAAAGGATAGATGAGTGGATGAAACAATAAGATGAACAAGCACTTGAAATATATTTTATATCATTCAAGTCTAAGAAAAGTGTGGGAGAAGAGCTGAAAATGCAATAAAAATCCTTGAGATAAGAAAGAGAGAAAAGAAGGGTTCCATCATTCGTTGAGTTAACAACAAATCTACAGTGGTAAGAAGAATTTTTGTAAGGGGTTGGTGCTCCTGTGAGTTAGTGCTCATGAATTAAATCTGATTTGGTACTTGGTGGAAGGGGTTGGTATTCCTGTGGGTTGGTAGCCACAAATTGTAATTGGGGATTGGTGTCTCCTATAGGTTGGTGCCTATGAATATTTGAAAATTATATTAAGAGAATTTCTCCATGGTTTTCTCCCGAAAGGGTTTCCATGTAAATCTATGTCTATTTTCATTATGTGGTTTTGCATTGTATTATTTGATTGATTTGAATATATTAATTGCAGAGTAATTTCAAGTTTTAGATTTAAGATTAATAGTCAAATGAAAAAATATATCTTATACTGATTCACCCCCGTCTCAGTATAAGCTTATGCTTAACAATTAGTATCAGAGCCATTTCCTTCGGTGTTAGCACAAATGCTAGAAGGTAGATCTTGGAAGGCACATTTGGTAGGATCTCAAGTGTTGGATGTTTTCTCCACTAAAAAGGATCCTTTGTTTGATGGAATGAATTACGCATTTTGGAGCATAAGGATGAAGACTTACTTGATGGATCTAGGTTTCTATATTTGGAAAGTAGTGATAATAGGATACACAATGCCACAAATTGTACCAATGGATGCCACCAAAAAAAAAATCTAGTGAGAACAATGTGAAAGCTAGAAATGCAATCGTATGCAAGATTTCAAAAAATGAGTTTGTTAAGGTTATGCATTTTGAATCTATAAAAGAGATTTGGGATAAACTTAACACTATTTATGAAGGTGAGAAAAGCAAAACTCCAAACCCACTGGAGGTAGTTTTAAGGTTTGAAAATGGAGAATGATGAAAACATTGTTGGGTATCTTCTTCATTTCGATGAGATTGTTAATGTCATTCGAGGACTCAGAGAGAAAATTGAAGAATTTGTGATCGTTTAGAAAGTCCTGAGATCCCTGCCATTGAGATTTGATGTGAAGGTCTCCACCATTGAAGAAATGAAGGATTTAGACATGATGAAAATGGACAAGCTCTATGGAATTCTTATGACATATGAAATGAGAATTGAATCTGAGAGACAATCGAAGAAGGAAGCATCATTCAAGGTCTGAAAGAAAGAGAAGATCAAAGAACCAGAATCAAGTGAAAATTCAAGTAGTGAATAAGATGAAAATAAATCTCTATTCATTCATAACCTAAAGAAAGGATTGGTCAAATATAAAGGAAAGTTACCATTTAAAGGATTTAATTATGGTAAAATTGGTCATTTTGTAGCCAAATGTCCAAATAAAGGAAATAACGATGATGAGGGAAACAAACCAAAGTACAAAAGGGGATTCAAGCAGAGCAAAGACAAGCAAAGATTTGAGAAACAAAATAAAAGCCTATACTGCAAGAGGTATAGCCGCTCATCTGAAGAATACAAAGAAAGTGATGTTGAGAGTGATAATGAAAAGATTTTGTTCAGGGCTACAGAATAAAATGACACCACTAAAAAATATATTTTGGAGGAAGATGAAGACATGGAAGAAGAAGGTGAATTAAACCTTGAAGAAGAAATTATTTGTGTTGGAAGAAATGAAAGCATTGAAGAAGAGAATCAGAAACTGAAGTTACAGCTCTGAAAATATGAAGAAGAGAATTGAGATTTCAAAGAGAAGAAATCACAAGTCCTTGAGGAATCAAACAAGGTAATCATGATCTAAAAAATCAAATCAAAAAGTTAAACAAGTTGAGGAAGATTTGAGAAGTCAGATAAAAATGATGGAAGAAGAGTTAGATCAAATTGAGAAGAATGAGACTTGGAACTTGTGCCCAGGCAATGGATCAAAATGTGATTGGCACTAAGTGGGTTTTTCAAAACAAATTGAATGAAAATGGCCAAGTCACTTGAAACAAAGCAAGGTTGGTATGTAAGAGGTATGCTCAAGTAGAAGGTGTAGATTTTGAAGAGACTACTGCTCCTATTGCTAGATTAAAAGCAATTCAAATATTTCTTGCATTTTTAGTGTTCAAAAATCAAAAAGTCTATCAAATGGATGTTAAATCAGCATTTCTAAATGGAAATCTAGAAGAGGAAGTTTACATAGAATAGCCAGAAGGATTCCTCTTATCATAAAATAAGGATTATGTGTGTAAGTTGAAGAAGGCTTTGTATGGATTGAAACAAGCTCCTAAAGCATGGTATGCTAGGCTTGATAAATACCTACAAGACCAAGGATTCAAGAGAGGATATGTTGATAGTAATATTTACATCAAAACTGAAGGAGATCGCTAGTTAATTATTGTGGTGTATGTAAATGATATAATATTTGGAGGAGACAATGAGGAAATGTCTAGGAGATTTGTCAAAGATATGCAAAAGGAATTTGAGATGTCCATGTTAGGTGAGTTGTCATTTCTCCTTGGTTTACAAATCTCTCAATCCAATAAAGGAATATTCATATCCCTAAGCAAGTAGGTGAAGGAGATGTTGAACAAATTTGATATGGAGGAGTGTGCACCTATTAGCACACCTATGGCTACAAGAATTAAGTTGAACAAAGATGATGAATCTCTGAATACTGATCAAACTCTTTAGAGATAAATTATTGGGAGTTTATTATATGTGATGGCATCCAGGCCAGATATCATACAAGTAGTGGGTAAGGTTGCATGATTTCAAGCAGATCCAAAAGAAACACATGTGTAAGCCATGAAACTTATATTTATATATTTAAAGAAAACCTTGGATTATGGGTTGTGGTACCCAAGAGGAAAAGACTTCACATTGGTAGCATACACGGATTCAAATTGGGCAGGTTGTGTAGATGATAGAAAAAGTACAAGTGGAGGGGCATTTGTTCTTGGAGATAGCCTAGTATCATGGTTGATTAAGAAGTAAAATATTGTATCTCTATCCATAGCAAAAGCAAAGTATATAGCGATAGTTCTATGTTGTACACAAGTTTTATGGATGAAACAAACTGTGAAATATATCAAAGTAGAGTATGACTATCCAATCTCCATATTCTATGATAATACTAGTGCAATAAGTATTTCAAAGAATCCAGTTATGCATTCTAGAACTAAGCATGTCCCTATATAGTGTCATTTCTTGGGAGAATAGGTGGCAGAACAACAAGTAAAATTGGAATATGTTTCCACATCTGAATAGATGGCATATATATTCACTAAGCCACTTCCAAAGGAAACATTTGAGTACCTACGATAGAAGTTAGGAGTAGTATCCTTTGCTTCTTCTCATTAAAAATCAAGAGAAGCATTGGTTAAGTGGGAGCTAAACTTTTTTTTTAGCTCCTTGGATGACCCTTTGTCATTGCTGTCAAAGGCAGAGAATGGTAGTACAGGGAGTTATAGCAAGGGGGAGTTACAGAAAAGAAGATGGGGAGTTGTAGAAAAGAATATATTTTTCAAAGGTTTCCATCAATGACAAAGGGAAAGATTATTGGAAATTTTGTCATTGATGTCAACATAGTCATTGATGTCAAATACATAAGCATAACAACGATCATCATATGCATAGCATTGATCATGTGCCAGCAATAAATAATCAACAATATACCTATGGAAAGGACCAGCACTTTATTTAATAGGCCAATTATTTCTTTTATGGGGTAGCGATTTGTTTAAAGGCCCAGTGTTTTGTCTTAAGGAGGCAACAAATTAATTTACGGGCATCACTTAAATAAACATCAGGCTGACTAAGCAAAAGAAAAGGAAATTCACCCCACTTGGGTTATTTAAATAAAATAAATTAAAAAGACACATCTTTTTGGGAAGAGGTGTCTCTTGGAATGGACACCCCTCTTGGGAAAAGGTAGCAAAGGCTATAAAAGGATAGATGAGTGGATGAAAAAAAAGATGAAAAAGCACTTGAAATATATTTTATATTATTAAAGTCTAATAGAACTGTGGGAGAAGATCTGAAAATGCATTAAAAATCATTGAGAGAAGAAAGAGAGAAAAGAAGTGTTCCATCATTCGTTGAGTTAACAACAAATCTACAGTGGTAAGAAGAATATTTGTAAGGGGTTGGTGCTCCTATGAGTTAGTGCTCATGAATTAAAGTTGAGTTGGTGCTTGGTGGAAGGAGTTGGTGCTCATATGGGTTGGTGCCCATAAATTATAATTAGGGATCGGTATCTCCTGTAGGTTGGTGCCTACAAATATTTGAAAATTATATTAAGAGAATTTCTTCATGGTTTTCTCCTGAAAGGGTTTCTATGCAAATATGTGTCTATTTGCATTGTGTGGATTTGCATTGTATTCTCTGATTACTTTGAATATATTAATTTTAGATTAATTTGAGGTTTTGGATTTAAGATTAATAGTCAAAAGTAAAAAACTATCTTATATTGATTCAACCCCCCCTCTCAGTATAAGCTTGTGCTTAACAATTGGTATTAGAGCCAGTTCCTTTGGTGTTAGCACAACCTCTAGAAGGTAGATATTGGAAAGCACAAATGGTAGGATCTTAAGTGATGGATGGTTTCTCCACTAACAAGGCTCCTTTGTTTGATGGAATGAATTATACATTTTGGAGCATAAGGATGAATACTTACTTGATGACTCTAGGTTTCAATATTTGGCAAGCAGTGGTAATAGGATACACAATGCCAAAAATTACACTAATGGATGCCACTGAAAAAAGGCCAATGAGAAAAATGTGAAAGCTATGAATATAATCTTATGTGGGCTTTCAAAAAATGAGTTTGTTAAGGTTATGCATTGTGAATCTATAAAAGAGATTTGGGATAAACTCAACACTATTTATGAAGGTGATAGTAAGGTGAGAAAAGTGAAACTCCAAACCCACCGGAGGTAGTTTGAAAGTTTTAAAATGAATAATGATGAAAAAATTATTAGGTATCTTCTTCTTGTTGATGAGATTGTTAATGTCATTTGAGGACTCAGAGAGAAAATTGAAGAATCTATGATTGTTCAGAAAGTCTTGAGATCCATACCATTAAGATTTGATGTGAAGGTCTCCACCATTGAAGAAATGAAGGATTTATACATGATGAAAATAGACAAGCTCCATGGAATTCTTACATCATATGAAATGAGAACCAAATTTGAGAGATAGTCAAAGAAGGAAGCATCATTCAAGGTCTCAAAGAAAGAGAAGATCAAAGAACCAGGATCAAGTGAAAATTCAAGTAGTGAAGAAGATGAAAATGAAGATCTATTCATTCAAAAGCTAAAGAAAGGATCAGGCAAATATAAATGAAATTTACCATTTAAATGCTTTAATTATGGTAAAATTGGTCATTTTAAAGCCAAATGTCTAAATAAAGGAAATAGCGATTGTTGGGATAAATAACCGGAAGCACACAATTGATTACTAAGCAACTTAATATGCGAAAATAAACCAGAATACACAAGTAACTAGAATTCAGAAATAACACATGATATGAGAGACAATACACAACTTGTATTAAAACTCTTGCAAAAAAGAATACAATAAAGAAGATGCCACTTCTTCTCCACCACCTCTTCAGAGGATTCCCACACCTCAAGTGAACAGTACTTCTCTCCCAAAGCTCTCTCTCTTAGGTCCCAACACCCAACTCAAACACTGAGTTGGTGTTCACCTTATACCTATGCTCCATACACACCACAAGTACACAAACGTACTTCAAGTAGATCTCCCCTGAACCTGCAACAACCTTAACCTCAATAGACCTTACTTATGGAAGGAACTCCCTTGCCTTCCTCTTTGCTCTATCTGAGTACACACCTGTACTCCAAGTAGATCCTGCCTGATTCTGCTCCCTATTGTGTTGTTGTCCTATCTAATCTTGCACACCTGCAAATCAACCTGGTTCTACACACTTGTGAACCTTGACCTTGCACACACATACACCTGCATATCAATGATCTTACTTACCATGTAGATCTCCTATAGAAGCCATGCACACCAGCTGACTAAGATCATACACCCCTGAAGAATCTTGTTGACTCTCCAAAACCAGCACCCACCTTGGTACTGTGGCACTAGGAAGAACACACCATTGCTCACCTCACACATAGAAGGAGTTTATAATATTGCTCTCTTACTCTCTAGCACTAATTTACAATACAACCATGAGTCTATTATATAAATCTCATCCAAACAATAATTAGACATCTAATTACAATAATTAGATCCGCAGCTCTCAGTCTAAAATTAGCTCTCATCATGCAAACACTTGGTTCGTCAACTAACTGCCCGTAATATACTCGCAGCTCGAACCACAAGTGACTGACATTGGTCCTTGTCTTCCTAGGGATCGCCGATGCTGGCCAATCTATGACCGACGTCGGTTGCTTCCTGTCTCCTTCCTGCCGACATCGGTTGGCCTGATCGACGCCGGTGTCTATGACACTCCGCAACTCTTCTGCAACCTCCTCCATGTCTGCATTAGTGAAGCTTTTAGCTCCACAACCTAACAATCTCCCACTTGGAGATAAACAGCTACACCGTACCTGTACCTATACCCCGTCTAATCTATTTCCTGGCTTGTATCCCTCTTCAAGATGAATCCTGAAGACAACCCACCACACAACCTGTGGTGTATCTCCTGTCATCCGAGTACCCTGCCGCATCTGCATCTACAAATCCATGTAGTGAAGTCCTGACCCTGAATAGCATGAATCCCTGCTACTGGTCCCTCTCAAATACCTGAGAACTCACTTCCCCGAATTGGCTCCTAACTCTTTGACAACTCCCAATGCTTGGGCAAACTCAAGCCTATACCAGACCTCATGTGATTTCAGACACTGAACTGTCCAGCCCTTGGTGTGCTCTGATTCTGCATCCTGCATAATGAACCTCGCCAACACCTAATTCACATCAACTCCCACTAGAAACAAAATCAACCTGTGATCTCCATGTCTCCCATGCCAAAGAATTTCGCTGCTCCAAATTCTTCATAGCAAACCACTGAACTAATCTTACCCTTAGCTTAGCAAAACCATGTATGTACAAACCCTGCTAGCAAACATACAATCCACATACAGTAACAAGATAATGTCATGACCATCATCCCCCTAGTAAGACAAACCACAGTAGTTACCCTGACATTGACTAAAGTCATGCTTTGTCATCCCCCTGTCAAAACCTGTACCACTGTCCTACAGCTTCCTCAAGACCATATGTCTTGGTCTTTCGTCTCATGTGTCTATTCTCTCTATTCTTCAACTAAGATATCCATTCATCTCTGTGCTTTCTTCCCACTGGAAACCCTACCAAATCTCTGCTGGTGTCTACAATCTCTCCATGCCATGCTCCCACTATTTCCTGGATCCTTCCTGCTCTGCAATCAGCAACAAGTATAAAGAAGATAAACAATGAATTTGAGGCTTACTTATGTCTTCAGTCCTCCATATGGGCATTTGAGACTCCTTGACAGCGTGCTATCCACCCAAAATTCATTACAGTGACCAACCTCGGCCACCACACAGTCTGCATCCAACCGACATCGATTCCTGCACCTGTCCTGACTACCAACCCTGCCGACATCGGTGTCCTTCTGCTGACGTCGGTCCTCATGACCGACGTCGGTCTTACCTACTACCGACATCAGTTTTCTTGTCGATGCCGATACCTGTGTTTCCTGTGAGTGATGACTTTTTACCCGCGAGCTCCTTTGAATCAATCCCCATGTCCAAACTGCCCTGTTCAGAAGTATCCAGCCCCATCCACTGGTCTCTGTCTGCCATCTCCTCCAAGAACACCAAGGCTTTTCAGTGCTTAAGCCTGTCAAATATATCTATCTTTCGCTTAAGAACATGCATCTCATTCCTGCTCATGTGACCAAGCCTATGAAGCCACGTCTCTGCAACAAAAGAAGAATTAGTAATATAAACAAGTAGATAAAGAGTACCTATTTTCTTACCACCAGCTAATTCAAGTGCATCCGCTGTGAGAGCTCTCGTGCATCTCTCATCACCCAACCTTTCTGAAGAAATTAGCCATATCTCCAAACCTGGGACCTGCATGACCTCCTTCAACACCCATGTGTTGGTCACCTGCGATTTTAGCTTCACTTCCCCTTTGCCAATTTTTTGGCAAGGCTTACCAGCTCCTCTCCCTAGGGCTGCATGGAAAGAGGCAACATAATCTGTTACTCAAGATTCAACTTTATCCAAGAAACCTCCCAAAGCATCCTGTGCAACACCTGCAACATCTGCATCTTCAGTTCCTTCATGTTGATCTGCTACCAACCAACAATATTCTTTTACCTACTCTTTCTTTCCATATGATTGTTGGTGACCATCTGTGCTTTTCAACTCCTCCATTCTTAGCTTACTTTGATCTGCCACTGCTCTACTCCCACTCGATCAGAAATCCCTGAGAGTGACCTGTAACCAAACACAAAACCTACTCCTTGCAACCTTAGCTCTGATACCACGTGTTGGGATGAATAACCGGAAGCACACAATTGATTACTAAGCAACTTAATATGTGGAAATAAACCAGAATACACAAGTAACTAGAATTCAGAAATAACACATGATATGAGAGACAATACACAACTTGTATTAAAACTCTTGCAGAAAAGAATACAATAAAGAAGATGCCAATTCTTCTCCACCACCTCTTTAGAGGCTTCCCACACCTCAAGTGAACAGTACTTCTCTCCTCAAAGCTCTCTCTCTTAGGTCCCAACACCCAACTCAAACACTAAGTTGGTGTTCACCTTATACCTATCCTCCACGCACATCACAAGTACACAAACATACTTCAAGTAGATCTCCCCTGAACCTACAACAACCTGCACCTCAATAGACCTTACTTATGGAAGGAACTCCCTTGCCTTCCTCTTTGCTCTATCTAAGTACATACCTATACTCCAAGTAGATCTTGCCTGATTCTGCTCCCTGTTGTGTTGTTGTCTTATCTGATCTTGCACACCTGCAAATCAACTTGGTTCTGCACACATGTGAACCTTGACCTTGCACACACATACACTTGCATATCAATGATCTTACTTACCATGTAGATCTCCTATAGAAGCCATGCACACCAGCTAACTAAGATCATACACCCCTGAAGAATCCTGCTGACTCTCCAAAACCAGCACCCACCTTGGTAGTGTGGCACTAGGAGGAACACACCATTTCTCACCTCACACACAGAAGGAGCTTATAATATTGCTCTCTTACTCTCTATCACTAATTTACAATACAACCATGAGTCTATTATATAGATCTCATCCAAACAATAATTAGACATCTAATTACAATAATTAGATCCGCAGCTCTCAGTCTAAAATTAGCTCTCATCATGCAAACACTTGGTTTGTCAACCAACTGCCCGTAATATACTCGCAGCTCGAACCACAGGTGACCGACGTCGGTCCCTGTCTGCCTGGGGATCGCCGATGCCGGCCGATCTATGACCGACATCGGTTGCTTCCTATCTCCTTTCTGCTGACGTCGGTTGGCCTGACCGACGCTAGTGTCTGTGACACTCTGCAACTCTTCTGCAACCTCCTCCATGTCTACATCAGTGAATCTTTTAGCTCCACAACCTAACATCGATGATGAGGGAAACAAACTAAAGTACAAAAGGGGATTCAAGCTGAGCAAAGACAAGAAAAGATTTGAGAAGCAAAATAAAATCCTATACTTCAAGAGGTATAGCATCTCATCCAGAGAAAACAAAGAAAGTGATGTTGAGAGTGATAATGAAGAGATTTTGTTCATGGATACAGAAGAAAATGCCACCACTAGCAAAGATATTTTGGAGGAAGATGAAGATATGGAAGAAGAAGGTGAAGTGACCCTTGAAGAAGAACTTATTTATGCATTGGAAGAAATGAAAGCATTTAAGAAGAAGAATCAGAAACTAAAGTTATAGATCTAGAAATATGAAGAAGAGAATAAATAATTCAAAGAAAAGACATCACAAGTCCTTGAGGAATCAAAAAAGGTAATCATTGATCTAAAAAATAAAATCAAAAAAGTTAAACAAGCTGATAAAGATTTGAGAATTCAGATACAAATGATGAAAGAAGAGTTAGATCAAATTGAGAAAAATGAGACTTGGGAAATTGTGCCCAGGCCAATGCATCAGAATGTGATTGGCACTAAGTGGGGTTTTCAAGAAAAATCAAATGAAAATGTCCAAGTCACGTGAAAAAAAGCAAGGTTGGTATGTAAGGGGTATGCTCAAGTAGAAGGTGTAGCTTTTGAAGAGACTTTTTCTCCTGTTGCTAGAAAATCAATTTGATTATTTCTTGCATTTTAAGTGTTTAAATTTTTCAAATTATATCAAATGGATGTTAAATCAACATTTATAAATGGCAATCTAGAAGAGGAAGTTTACATAGAATAGCCAGAAGGATTCCTCTTATCAAAAAATAAGGATTATGTGTATAAGTTTAAGAAGGCTTTGTATAGATTGAAACAAGCTCCCAGAGCATGGTAAGATAGGATTGATAAATACATATAAGACCAAGGATTCAAGAGAGGATATTTTGATAGTAATCTTTACATCAAAACTGATGGAGATCACCAGTTAATTGTTATGATGTTTGTAGATGATATAATCTTTAGAGGAGACAATGAAGAAATGTCTAAGAGATTTGTTAAAGATATGCAAAAGGAATTTGAGATGTCCATGTTAGGTGAGTTGTCATTTTTACTTGGTTTACAAATATCTCAATCCAACAAAGGAATATTCATATCCCAAAGCAAGTATGTGAAGGATATATTGAAGAAATTTGATATGGAGGAGTGTGCACCTTTTAACACACCTATGGATACAGGAATGCAGTTAAGCAAAGGTGATGAATCTCTGAATACTAATCAAACTCATTATAGATCAATGAGTGGGAGTTTACTATATGTGATGGCATCTAGGCCAAATATCATGAAAGTAGTGGGTATGGTTGCATGATTTCAAGCATCTCCAAAATAAACACACGTGTAAGCCATGAAATGTATATTCAAATATTTAAAGAGAACCTTGGATTATGGGTTGTGGTATCCAAGAGGTAAAGACTTCATATTCGTAGCGCACACAAATTCAGATTTGGTAGGTTGTGTAGATGATAGAAAAAATACAAGTGGAGGAGAATTATTTCTCAGAGATAGCCTAGTATTATGGTTGATTAAGAAGAAGAATTATATATCTCTATCCATAGTAGAAGTGGAGTACATAGTGGAAGTGTTATGTTGTACAAAAGTTATATGGATGAAACAAACCTTAAAAGATATCAAAGTAGAGTATGATCATCTAATATCCATATTCTATGATAATACTAGTGCGATAAGTATTTTGAATTATCTAGTTATGCATTCCATAACTAAGCATATCCCTATACAATATCATTTATTAAGAAAATAGGTGGTAGAATAACAAGTAAAATTGTAATATGTTTCCACATCTGAATAGATGGCAGATATCTTCACTAAGCCACTTCCAAAGGAAACATTTGAGTACCTACAACATAAGTTGGGACTAATATTTTTTGCTTTTACTCATTAAAAATCAAGAGAATCATTGGTTAATGGGGAGCTGAATCCTTGGATGACCCTTTGCCATTGATGTCAAAGGGGGAGAATGGCAATACAGGTAGCTATAGAAGGGGGAGTTGCAGAAAAGAAGATGGGGAGTTGCAAAAAAGAAGATATTTTTCAAAGGTTGCCATCAATGACAAAGTGAGAGATTGTTGGAAATATTATCATTGATGTCAACATAGTCATTGATGTCAAATGCATAAGCATAGCAATGATCATCATATGCATATCAAAGATCATGTGCCAGCAATAAAAAATCAGCAATCTACCTATGTAAAGGACCAACACTTTGTTTAATAGGCCAGTGATTTCTTTTTATGGGGCAATGATTTATTCAATGGGCCAACATTTTGTCTTAAGGAGACAACAAATTAATTTACAAGTAGCACTAAAATAAATAGTAGGACAACTAAGCAAAGAAAAATATAATCACCCTACTTGGGTTATTTAAATTAAAATAAATTAAAAAGACACATATTTTTGGGAAGAGGTGTCTCTTGGAATGGACACCCCTCTTTGTTAGGAACCCCTTATCCAACGGAAGCACAATTGATTACTTTCTTATAAGCAATTAAACACGGAATTATACCAGAATGATTAAGTAACTAAAAACTTGAGACAGCAAAGAATTTGAGAGACAATACACACTCTTGTATTAAATACTACTAGAAGAAAATACAATAAGGAAGATGCCACTTCTTCCTCCACCTCAAAGACTTGCCACACCTCAAGACCTTCTTCCCTCTCTCTCTTACTCAACCAAAACCAACTCAACAACTTGAGTTGTTATCCCCTCCTTGAATGCTTCAGCTGATCTCCTTGACCTTACACCTGTAGATCTCCTTGACCTTGCTTCAATGCTTCAATGCTTTACTTGTCTTCTTTATGATTACAATACATGCCTCATGGGTCTTTAAATAGAATCCCATGCATACAAAAATAGACCTCTAATTACAATAATTAGACACGTAACTCGACACTATAATTAGCCCCTTAACATGCAAACACTCAGTTCACTTAACTAACTATTCGTGCAACAAACAGTTCTGGAACACACAGGCAACTGACGTCGGTCCCTATCTGATTGGTTCTGACCGACGTCGGCTGACTCCCTGTCGATGCCGATTTCCTTCTGCACTGTCTATGACCGATGTCCGTTATACTACCAACACTGGCACTTCTGGAACTCAGCAACCTCTCCATGTCTACAATAGTTGAAGCTTTTAGCTCCACACCCTAAAAACCTCCCACTTGGAGATAAACAGTTGCAATTGTACTTGTACCTATACTCTGTCTAGTTTGTTCCCTTGGCTCTGTACCCCTCTCAAGCTCTCCCTTGAAGACCAACCACCACAAAAGCTGTGATGTTATACCTGTCACTTATGCCAAAATAATTTTGCTTCTCCCAAATTCTTCATGACATACCTCTGAACTAACATTACCCTTAGCTCAAAAACTCCATGTTTATGTAACCCTGCAAAAAGTAACACAATACAGTAACAGGATAATGTAGCTAATATTATCCAACCTGGTAAAGATAAAAAACAATGGTCAAACCTCCATTGCTCTATAGCCTAATGAAGACCATATATCATAGCCTTCTATCTCACGTGTCCATCCACTCTCTTCTTTAACTCGAGAATCCATCCCTCTATCCAGTGCTTTCTTCCAGCAAGATCCCACTGTTTTTGGACTCTACCTGCATTGCTTCTTCCATCTTCCTAGTTCTTGACTATCAGTAAGCAATATAAAGAAGGTGAACAATGAATATGAGGTTCACTTACCTTTTCTGACCTCCATATGGGCGTTTGAGACTCCTTGACAGCTTGTTGTCTGCCCAACATCCGTTCTAGTGACTGATCTCAGCCATCTCCTAGTCTGCTCCCAATCGATGTCGGTTCCCTGCACTGACCCTGACTGCCAACATCATTACCCCTGGCTAACGTCGGTGTCCCCTCTATCGACGTCGGTTCCTGCCTAACCGACGTCAGTCTTCTCTTGTCGACTCTATCGACCCTGCTGGTCTGCACATGACCGATGTCGGTTCCTGTCTAGCCGACGTTAGTGCCATGTAACTGACATCGGTACCTGTGTTTTCTTGTAAGTGATGATTTCTTTATCCACGAGCTCATCTTGGATTAAACCCCTATCCATACTGCCCTGCTCAAAATTATTCAGCCCCTATGAGTGATCTCTGTCCCTCATCTCCTCCATAAACACCAAGGCTTCTTTGTTCCTGTCAAAAGCATCAAATTTCTTTTTCTTGCAATGAACTCTATCTATGCTTTCCGAATCTGAACACATACCTTTTGAATCAAGAACATCCATTCCCTTCTTATTCATGTGACCAAGCCTATTAAGCCACATCTTTGAATCTACAGCTGAAGTAGATAAACCAAAAGTAGAATCAGTAATACAAGTAGATAGATAAAGAGTACCTACTTTCTTACCTCTTGCTAGAATAAGTGCACCCTTGGTAACCTTCCAAGAATCTGCTGTGAGGGTTATTGTGCATCCCTCATCACCCAACCTTCCTACAGAAACCAAACTCTACTTTAGAACTGGGACATGCATGACCTCCTTCAACACCCATGTGTTGTCTATCTACAATTTCAACTGCACTTTCCCTTTGCCAACTATTTGACAAGGCGTACCATCCCCTAAATAAAGCACTCCAAAGTCTCCCTGGACATACTCATAGAACAAATCTCTGTTTGGGGATGCATGAAAAGATGAACCAGAATCTAAAATCCATGATCCTACCTGACTATCCAAAGAAAGTATGAGAGCATCCTGTACCATAATATTTGCATCCTTTGCTTCTTCTTTACCTTTAGGTTGATTCTCTTTATCTCGCAACCAACACTCCTTTGTGTGTCCTTTCTTTCCACAAAACCAGCAGGTAATACCTTTGGATTCGGATCTCCTTCTCGACCTTGATTTCCCTTGCTCTACTTTCTCTCTTTGCCTTTTCTTACTTTCTGCACTTAGAGCATTCCCTGATGATTCATCTGTGCTTTTCCTGCGTATTTCGTCATTCAAGATCACACTCACAACATCATCAACTTTTAAGATTTTAGAAGCAGATGCAGAATTACTTACTGTCATAACCAAACTATCCCAACTTTCAGGTAAAGAGCATAATATCAAGAGACCCTTTACTTTATCATCAAAAACAATATTGACTGAAGCTAACTGGTTTACCAAACCATGGAAATCACTAAGATTGGTATATACTAATCCACCTTCCTATATTTGCAAAGTAAATAACTGTTTCATAAGAAATACCTTATTTGACACTGAGGGCTTTTCATATAAATTTGCCAAAGATTTTATCAACTCTTCTGTTGTCTTACACTATGATAAGTTGGAAATCACAGACGATGCAAGGCTCAACCTTATGGAACCTAGAGCCTTCTGATCAAGAACGTTCCATTCTTCATCCTTCATATCTGTGGGCTTGCATGCAACCCCACCCAATAATAAGTACAAATCCTTTTGATACAGATAATCCTCTATCTGCATCCTCCAATGTTGATAATTTTTGTCATTAAACTTTTCCATTCGTAGCTTACTTTCTTCTATCATTGTTGAACTCCCACTCAATCAAAAACCCTGTGAATGACCTGTAATCAAAAAATAATAACCTGTTCCCTACAAACCGTAGCTCTGATACCAACTATTAGGAACCCCTTATCCAACAAAAGCACAATTGATTACTTTATTATAAGTAATTAAACATGGAATTATACCAGAATGATTAAGTAATTAGAAACTTGAGACAACAAAGAATTTGAGAGACAATACACACTCTTGTATTAAATACTACTAGAAGAAAATACAATAAGGAAGATGCCACTTCTTCCTCCACCTCAAAGACTTGCCACACCTCAAGACCTTCTTCCCTCTCTCTCTTGCTCAACCAAAACCAACTCAACAACCTGAGTTGTTATCCCCTCCTCGAATGCTTCAGCTGATCTCCTTGACCTTACACCTGTAGATCTCCTTGACCTTGCTTCAATGCTTCAATGCTTTACTTGCCTTCTTGATGATTACAATACATGCCTCATGGGTCTTTAAATAGAATCCCATGCATACAAAAATAGACCTCTAATTACAATAATTAGACACACATCTCGAGACTATAATTAGCCCCTTAACATGCAAACACTTAGTTCACTTAACTAACTGTTCGTGCAACGAACAGTTCTGGAACACACAGGCGACTGATGTCGGTCCCTGTTTGACTGGTTCTGACTGATGTCGACTGACTCCCTGCCGATGTTGGTTGCCTTCTGCACTGTCTATGACTAACGTCGGTTATACTGCCGATGCCGGTACTTCTGAAACTCAGCAACCTCTCCATGTTTGCAACAGTTGAAGCTTTTAGCTCCACACCCTAACACTCTTTGGAAAAGGTAGCAAAGGCTATAAGAGGATAGATGAGTGAATGGGAAAAAAAATATGAACAAGCACTTGAAATATATTTTATATCATTAAAGTCTAAGAGAAGTGCGGGAGAAGAGCCTAAAATGCATTAAAAATCATTGAGAGAAGAAAGAGAGAAAAGAAGGGTTCCATCATTCATTGAGTTAACAATAGATCTACAGTGGTGAGATGAATTTTTTTAAGGGGTTGGTGCTCTTGTGTGTTTGTGCTCACGAATTAAAGCTAAGTTAGTGCTTGGTGGAAGGGGTTGGTGCTCCTATGGGTTGGTTCCCATAAATTTTAATTGGGGATTGGTGTCTCCTATAGGTTAGTGCCTATGAATATGTGAAAATTATATTAAGAGAATTTCTCCATGGTTTTCTCTCGAAAGGGTTTCCACACAAATATGTGTTTATTTTCATTGTGTGGTTTTGCATTGTATTCTATGATTGCTTTGAATATATTAATTGCATATTAATTTAAGGTTTTGGATTTAAGATTAATAGTCAAAAGCAAAAAATATCTTATACTGATTAACCCCCCTCTCAATATAAGCTTGTGCTTAATAATTGGTATTAGAGCTAGTTCCTTCAGTGTTAGCACAACTGCTAAAAGGTAGATCTTGGAAAGCACATATGGCAGGATCTCAAGTGTTGGATGGTTTCTCCACTAACAAGGATCCTTTCTTTGATGGAGTGAATTACGCATATTGGAGCATAAGGATGAAAACTTACTTGATGGCTCTAGGTTTTGATATTTGGAAAGCAGTGGTAATATGATACATAATGCCACAAATTGCACCAATGGATGTCAATGGAAAAAATATAGTGAGAACAATGCAAAAGCTATGAATGCAATCTTATGTAGGCTTTTAGAAAAGAATTTGTTAAGGTTATGCATTGTGAATCTGCAAAAGAGATTTGGTATAAACTCAACACTATTTATGAAGGAGATAGTAAGGTGAGAAAATCAAAAATCCAAACCTACCAAAGGCATTTTGAAATTTTGAAAATGAAGAATGATGGAAAAATTGATGGGTATCTTCTTCATGTTGATGAGATTGTTAATGTTACTTGAGGACTCTGAGAGAAAATTGAAGAATTTATGATCATTCAGAAAGTCGTCAGATCCCTACCATTGAGATTTGATGTGAAGGTCTCTGCCATTGAAGAAATGAATGATTTAGACATGATGAAAATTGACAAGCTCCATAGAATCATTATGGCATACAAAATGAGAACTGAATCTAAGAGATAGTTGAAGAAGGAAGCATCATTCAAGGTCTCAAAGAAAGAGAAGATCAAAGAACCAGAATCAAGTAATGAAGATCTATTCATTCGAAAGCTAAAGAAAGGATTAGGCAAATATAAAGGAAAGTTACCATTTAAAGGATTTAATTGTGGTAAAATTGGTCATTTTGCAACCAAATGTCCAAATAAAGGAAATAGTGATGATGAGGGAAATAAACCAAAGTACAAAAAGGGATTCAAGCCGAGAAAAGACAAACAAATATTTGAGAAATAAAATAAAATCCTATACTCCAAGAGGTATAATAGCTCATCTGAAGACAACAAAGAAAGTGATGTTGAGAGTGATAATGAAGAGATTATGTTCATGGATATAGAAGAAAATGCCACCAGTAGCAAAGATATTTTGTAGGAAGATGAAGACATGGAAGAAGAAGGTGAAGTGAATATTGAAGAAGAACTTATTTACGTGTTGGAAGAAATGAAAGCATTTAAGAAGAATTAGAAATTGAAGTTATAGTTCTTGAAATATGAAGAAGAGAATCGAGACTTCAAATTGAAGACCTCACAAGTCCTTGAGGAATCAAACAAGGTAATCATTGATCTGAAAAATCAAATCAAAAAAGTTAAACAAGTTGAGGAAGATTTGAGAAGTCAATTATAAATGATGGGAGAAGAGTTAGATCAAATTGAGAAGAATAAAACTTGGGAACTTGTGCCCAAGCTAATGGATCAGAATGCAATTGGTACTAAGTGGGTTTTTAAAAACAAATTTAATGAAAATGGCCAAGTCACTCGAAACAAAGTAAGGTTGGTATGTAAGGGGTATGCTCAAGTAGAAGGTGTAGATTTTGAAGAGACTTTTGCTCCTGTTGCTAGATTAAAATCAATTTGAGTATTTCTTGCATTTTTAGTGTTCAAAATTTTCAAAGTCTATCAAATGGATGTTAAATCAGCATTTCTAAATGGCAATCTAGAAGAGGAAGTTTACATAGATCAACCAGAAGTATTCCTCTTATCATAAAATAAGGATTATGTGTGTAAGTTAAAGAAGGCTTTGTATAGATTGAAACAAGCTCCTAGAGCATGGTATGCTAGGCTTGATAAATACCTACAAGACCAAGGATTCAAGAGAGGATATGTTGATAGTAATCTTTACATCAAAACTAAAGGAGATCACCAGTTAATTATTGTGGTGTATGTAGATGATATAATCTTTGGAGGAGACAATGAGGAAATGTCTAAGAGATTTGTTGAAGATATGCAAAAGGAATTTGAGATGTCCATGTTAGGTGAGTTGTCATTTTCCTTGGTTTACAAATATCTCAATCCAACAAAGGAATATTCATATCCCAAAGCAAGTATGTGAAGGAGATGTTGAAGAAATTTGATATGGAGGAGTGTGCACCTATTAGCACACCTATGGCTATAGGAATGAAGTTGAGTAAAGATGATGAATCTTTGAATAATGATCAAACTCTTTACATATAAATGATTGGGAGTTTACTATATGTGACAACATCCAGGACAAATATCATGTAAGCAGTGGGTATGGTTGCATGATTTCAAGCAGCTCCAAAAGAAACACATGTGCAAGTCATGAAATGTATATTCAGATATTTAAAGAGAACCTTGGATTATGGGTTGTGGTACCCAAGAGGTAAAGACTTCACATTGGTAGCATACACGAATTTAGATTTGACTAGTTGTGTAGATGATAGAAAAAGTACAAGTGGAGGAGCATTCTTTCTTTGAGATAGCCTAGTATCATGGTTAAGTATGAAGCAAAATTCTATATCTCTATCCACAACAGAAGTAGAGTACATAGCAAAAGTGCTATGTTGTACACAAGTTATATGGATGAAACAAACCTTGAAATATATCAAATTAGAGTATGATCATCCAATCTCCATATTCTATGATAATACTAGTGTGATAAGTATTTTGAAGAATCCAGTTATACATTCTAGAACTAAGTATATCCCTATACAGTACCATTTCTTGAGAGAATAGATGGTAGAACAAAAATTAAAACTAGAATATGTTTCCACATCTGAATAGATGGTAGATATATTCACTAAGCCACTTCCAAAGGAAACATTTGAGTACCTCCGACATAAGTTGGGAGTAATATCCTTTGCTTCTACTCATTAAAAATCAAGAGAAACATTGGTTAAGGGGAAGCTAAAATTTGTTTTTTTTTAGCTCCTTAGATGACTCTTTTCCATTGATGTCAAAGGGGGAGAATGGTAGTATGGGAAGTTATAGCAAGTGGGAGTTGTAGAAAATAAGATGGGGAGTTGTAGAAAAGAAGATCTTTTTGGAAGGTTGCCATCAATGACAAAGGGGGAGTTTGTTTGAAATATTGTCATTGATGTCAACATAGTCATTGATGTCAAATGCATAAGAATATCAACGATCATCATATGCATAGTGAAAATAATGTTCTAGAAATAAATAATCAACAATCTACCTATGGAAAGGACCATCGCTTTGTTTAATAGTCCATCGATTTCTTTTATGGGGCAGTGATTTATTTAATGGGCCAGCATTTTGTCTTAAGGAGGCAAGAAATTAATTTATAGGTAGCACTTAAATAAATAGCAAGTTGACTAAGTAAAAGAAAAGGAAAATCACCCCACTTGGGTTATTTAAATAAAATAAATTAAAAAGACACATCTTTTTGGGAAGAGGTGTCTCTTGGAATGGACGCCCCTCTTGGGAAAAGGTAGCAAAGGATATAAAAGGATAGATGAATGGATGAAAAAAAAAAGATGAACAAGCACTTGAAATATATTTTATATCATTCAATTCTAAGAGAAGTGCATAAGAAGAGCCGAAAATGCATTAAAATTCATTGAGAGAAGAAAGAGAGAAAAGAAGGGTTCCATCATTCATTTAGTTAACAACAAATCTACAGCGGTAAGAAGAATTTTTGTAAGGGGTTGGTGCTCCTGTGAGTTAGTGCTCATGAATTAAAGTTGGGTTGGTGCTTAGTAGAAGGGGTTGGTGCTCCTATGGGTTGGTGCCCACAAATTATAATTGGGGATTGGTGTCTCCTTTAGGTTGGTGCCTACGAATATTTGAAAATTATATTAAGAGAATTTCTCCATGGTTTTCTCCTGAAAGGGTTTCCATGCAAATCTGTCTATTTGCATTGTGTGGTTTTGCATTATATTCTTTGATTGCTTTGAATATATTAATTGCAAATTAATTTAAGGTTTTGGATTTAAGTTTAATAGTTGAAAGAAAAAAAAATCTTATATTGATTCAACCCCCCCTCAGTATAAGCTTGTGATTAACACTTAGTATTAGGTTGAGGCCATCAACTATGCTTATTATATCTAGAATCAAGTTCCTCGTAAAGCATTAAAGAGAGTCAATCATTTTGAAGCTTCAAATGGTCAAAAACCTATAGTGAAGCACTTTTGAGTATTTAGATCTCATGATATGTCCCACATTCTAAAGAAGAAACGTAAGGCTATAGAATGTCAAAATCAACATTACATTTGCATTACTTATCTTGAGGGTGTTAATGGATACAAACTTCTCCATCCCACCACTCATGAGTTGTTTGTTATTGATAAGTATTCATTTTCAAGAGGGTCCTTTAGATTCCACACTCAACACCTCTCCTCCTTCCTCAGACACACTAGGATTTGATGATAGCTCTATTGATTTAGATCCACCTGAGTAGTTCCCTGATGACCCAAATTCTTCTTCTAGTTTTGATGATGAAATTAGTGATAAAGACTCACTTCATCCTTTTCCTAGTATATATTCAAAGGATGAGGAATATCTTCCTAAATATCTGAGCATTAGTCTTCTTTGGTCTAGATAGAAAGTGCAAAGTGTTGTTCAATGGGTTGGAGATCCATTAAACACCAGGTGAACATGTTCATAATTCTAGGATGCCTCACATGCTTTTATTTCATCTAATTCTGATCTACAATTATTTTATGAGGCATCAAGAACTTCTGAGTGGGATACTATTATGGAAGAGGAGTATGGTTCCTTGCTGAGGAACAAAAATTTGGATTTAGTCCCTCTTCCTAAAGGAATAAAATTTGTTTAATATAGGTGGATCTATCAAACAAAATTTTCAATAGATAGGTATGTAGACAAGATCAAATCATATTTGGTATAAAAAGGTTTTTCTCAAGTATCTGACATTGACTATACTAAGACATTTGTCTTAGTTTCCAAAATGAATTCAATCTGACTCACTCGTATTATAGCCATCGCACATTGTTGGGATGTTCATCAAATGGATGTGAAGTGTCTTTCTTCATGATGACCTCAAATAGGAAATATACATAGAGAAACCACAAATATTTTTGGAAGGTATCTCCTTAGTTTTCAAACTTCAAAAATATATCTCTAACTTCAAACAAGCTCCTTGAACATGGTATGCCAAGATGGACTCCTTTCTTCTTTTAGTTGGGTTCACCAGATGTTATTTTGATCTGAATGTCTACATCTTCTCGCATGATGATTCACTATTGATTATGATTCTTTATGTGGATGACCTATTGATCATAGGAAGTTCTTCATCCACCATAACAATTGTGAAAACTATTTTGTATGAAAATTTTTTAATGACTGACTTTGGCTTGTTACATTACTTCTTCAGGATTGAAAATTATGTTTGATTCTAAGAACACTATTGCACAATTCAAGTATGTTCTTGATTTACTTGCATAGTTTAACATGACTGACTATAAGCCAACTTTGACTCCTTTTCTATCTAGTGTGAATCTTTAGGTTGATTGTCCATCTCATTTGGTTGATTTTACCTCATATCGAAAAATTATTAGAATTCTTATCTACCTTATGCACACTAGCCCTGATATTTCATATGCAGTGGGCATGGTCTTTAGATTTATACATGAACCACATGAGTTGCACTAGAAAGTAGATAAGTGGATTCTCTACTACATTTAGAGTACTCATATTTTCAAGATTCATAATGGAATGGGCATCAATGTTGACTTAATCAGGTATACAGATATAGATTAGGTTAGCAATATTCAAAATCGTGTCTACTTCAAGCTAAAATTTCTCCCTTAGTTCAGGTCTAATTAGTTGGTCAAGAAAGAATTAGAATGTTATTTATCTATCTTTCACTGAGGCATAATACATAGGACATTTTAATGTTTTCACTAAAGCTATTTATCTTTAGGGGATTCTCATTGAGTTTGGCATTTAGTTTTGATGACCAATAGTCATCTTTTATGATAACCAAATCATAATCTAGATCTTTAGGAATCCAATCCTCCATCAATGGACCAAGTATATCAATATTCACATGTATTTCATTTAGGATCTCATTCATGAGAAAATCATTGATCTCCAATACATCTAGACAACAAACCAAATTTCTAATATATTCACCAAACCCTTCATTGAGAGTAGGCAACTTCATTTGTGGGCTCTTCTTAGGATTTGGTAGCTCCGACATCCTCATTTGGTGGAAATTTTATTATAATTAGGTATGTCATCAGGGCTTTGTGTCAATAGCCAATTACACTACCCACCTAAGCTATGCTTAAGGGGGTGTTAGTGTAGTTTTTTATTCTATTTAATAGTTTTTACCTACATGGTCTAGTTGGCTTACTTAGGTATCACTTAGGTGTTTGTTAGGTCATTGTGAAAGATAATTACACATCCATGAGGATGTGAGGACATGTTTATCTTTCACCTATATAATGTACCTTCATAAATATTTTATGGCTAATGAATTAACTAATGAGCATTTTATTATTGTGATGTAATTTCTTCTTTTGGTTCATATTTAATTTTACTATTACATAGAAAGTTTCTTTGTACATTCAATCCTATCTAGACCGATTCTCAATTGTGGCCCAGTCTAAAATGAACTACGAAAAAAGAAGCTACCAAAACTTAATGCTTTAATCATGGTGAGAATGAAAGGCCACTCGATCCAATCATAAGATTTCCTAAAATCAATATTGAGAAAGATGGTCCTCTATCGAGAGCCATGAGCCTATTTAATTCCTTCCCAAATAACAATAATGTTATTTAGGTTGTACCTTATTTTTATAAATCAATTTACTTTAGTCAAGTGATTAAGAGGAGAATATGTTTAAGGGAAAGCACTAAGGCTTTAGGAATGTTTTTATAGGAAATGTTCTCTAGAAGTTATAGTTCTCAAGTGAATCTTTTGAGAAAATTGGTTTTGAAGGACAAGCTGAGGAGCAAGGAGGGGAGGAGGAATAACAATATACACTTTTTTCACACCTTATTGGGTATTTTTATTGAAGGTGTGGTGGCCAACTTAAGGTTTTTAATCCTAGCATCAATTTTCTTTTTTGACATAGTGGTCCAACCATCATTCTTTTTAGCCACCTTTTTTTATTTTTAGGCAATGTTAGTTTGGTAGAGATGCCTTAGAGTGGACCATGAGGGGACATTCCTCCTATGATTAGGTGACTAACACTAAAACCCTATGTCCATAAGGTTGGTGTAGTCTACTTTTTGAAAAAGGCATTCAATCCCTATTTAAATATTGATAGACTCTTTATCTTTTGTTAAATAAAAATTAACACAAATTTATTTGTTGGGGTATACAGAATAATTTTTTTCCAATTTATAATAAAGCATACACCCTATAGCCTTAACCACCTCAAATATAAAGGCCCACAACATAACTATAAGACTAGAAAACTCAGCGTAGACAAACAACATAAGAAAAAACTAATTTGGAAACAATAACCCATACATTATCAACAAAAAATTAATTTGATAAAAAATAATCCATATAATATCATTGAGTGAAAACTTTACACCAAAACATGTAATTACTCATTTTTAAGATTCGATAAAACTTATCAAATATGATTTGCCAAAATAATATAAATATCCACGAATGAGGGAAATAATTAGTGTTTCTAAACTCTATTAGGATAAAACCCAGAGATTAAAAGTGGCCCCTATGCTAATTGGGGCAACCATATATTTAAAATTAATCTCAAAATAAGCCTCCTTATAAATAAAAGGCTCTTTGTGGGTTTCTAATTTTCTAGTTGATCATTTTCTCTCAATCTCAAAGTGTGAAGGCATATTGGGTTATATGGTAATGTCATTTAGATAAGATAAGGGACACGGTTCTTAAATTTCTCCCATTCTAATTTTTATTTCTCCATATATATTTAATTTACAGTGTAAATGTTTTTCTAGTGCTCTCTTTTCAACATCCATTGGATGCTTTTGTTTGGTAGAATCAAGGTGGCCTTCTATCTCCTAAAGTATTAAATAGTTTATCTTCATTGTATCTATTGTTAGCACATGTTTTTATTAATAGCATTAAATTATTTTAGTTGAGCATATCGCTTACACATCATGTCTAGATAGTTCCATGCTACCATATCTTTATCCTTCCATATATGCTTATATAAAGACAATGATTTCATTATGTTTGTCAATGGTTGATAGGAGCATTGAAGCTCTGGCTAACTCATTCCACCATCCTAAAGTATTGTGTGTATGTTTGTAATCCATGTACCAAGGCACCTAATAGATTGGAACATTAAATCTTTCTATGTATATGGAATCCAAGTGTTTGATCTATGAGTTGTAGCTCTTTGCTGTCATAATAGAAGTTGTTATTCTATTCAAATTTGTCTATCATTCTTAGTTGTTATGATCTATGTGTTTGAATGCTATTGTGAGTGGTTTTCTAGTTCTATCAATTTGGTTAACACATACATACCACCAAGATGAATTAATGGTTACAATTATTACATCTAATTATTATTTGAAGTTTTTTAAATATATAAAACTAAACCATTGCTCAGAAAGAAACTATAAAATAAGAGACTCGTAGTGAAATATATGCAGTATGCATACCCAAAAAAAATATAGATTAACCAAAATAAAATTACTTCTTCAAATTATTACAATCATTCTCCATTATAATAAAGATTAAGTACAATGTATTTATTAAATTGCATGTGAACATGTTTTTCTAATAACTAAATGAAGCATTCTAAATTTATATAAATAATAAAAATAAAACAACTTGCATTAAATATAAACTAAAGTTATTTCCAACCTTTGTAAGGCTTTATTATTCTAAAAATAGATTAACTTAATATTAAATAAATTGCTTGTTCTTAACATGATGTTATCTGATATAGACCTAGGACTCAACAGTAATTAACCAACATTCTCCCCTTTGATATTGAGTGAACTAACAATTTGATCTCAAAGTTTCAAAAATTGAACTTTTGCCATAGCTTTAGTGAATATATTTGTAATCTGTTAGGACTATGTGTTTATATACTTCAATCCTACATCTTTAATTTGAACCAAATTTTGAATAAAATGGTACTTTCAATCAATATGATTTTACATGTTGTGATGCACTAGATTCTTAGCTAATTTGATAGTGCTAACATTATCACAAAAAATCACTATAGGTTGATGTTGTTTCTCTTCAATTTTTTCTAAAACCTATTCGAGCCACAATACTTGTCTACCTATTGAAGTGACTACAATATATCCTGACTCTATAGATGAAAGAGAAACTAAATTTTGCTTATTTTAATTCCATGTAACCAAGCCAAAACCAAGTGAAAAATAATTTCCAGATGTTGACTTTCAGTCATCCAAACTACTTCCCCAATCGGAATCACTAAAACCAAAAAGTTTAAACTTTTTAATAGTATAATAATGAATATCAAAGCCAATAGTACCTTTCACATACCTCAAAATTCTCTTGGTTGCCTTCATATGAATTTCATATGGCAAAGACATATATCTTGATACAAGAGAAACTGAATAAGTAATATCTAGTCTTGTGTGAGTTAGAAACATTAAGCTTCTAACAATACTTTTGTAAGTTGTCTCATCAATTATTTTAGCACCATCTTCTCTACATAACATAACTCCATGAGCAGTTGGAGTGAAGATTGGTTTATAATCAACCATATTGATTTTATCCAACATATCATTTGCATACTTTGTTTGACAAATGAAAATTTCATAATTACATTGATGAACCTCCATCCCTAAAAAGTATTTCATGAGACCTAAATCTTTCATTTCAAATTCATTCATCATTACAATTTTGAATTTATCCTTCATCTTAGAATTGCTTCCCATATATATAACTAATCATCAACATACAAACTTATAATAAGAATATCATTACCTTCTTTCTTGAATTAAAGAGTAGGCTCACTTTTTCTTCTCTTGAATCCATTCTACTAAAAATATCCATCAATCCTTACATAACAAGCTCTGGGTTCTTTTTTGAGGCCATACAAAGCCTTCTTTAACTTGTAGACTTTCTCTTCTTTACCTTGCACTTCAAAACCTTGTGGTTTTTCTACATAGACTTCCTCTTCTAAGTACCCATTCAAGAAGGCACATTTCACATATGTATGATGTATGATCCATTTATTTTGAGATGCTAGTGAAATCACCATTCTAATGGTCTCTTATCTTGTAACCAGTGCAAATGTCTCTTCATAATTTATGCCATATCTTTGAGTGAAACCTTTTGTAACTAGACGTGCCTTGTATCTTTCAACACTACCATCACTATTGTACTTAGTCTTGTAGACCCATTTAGTACCAATACACTTTTTGTCATGTGGAAGTTTTATAAGTTTCCAAGTATCATTTTTATGAATGAAATCCATTTCTTCTTGCATTGATTGCACCCAAGCATCATTAGTACATGCATATTCAAAACATGATGGTTCAAATCAACTTTTATAATTAAAGCATAATTTAATGTCTCACCTCTTGAACATTCTTCATATGTTTGTCTTCTTGTACATTGATAAATTTCACTCAATATTTTTACCTTCTTTGGAGATCTGGGACTTGAAGTAGGACTTGTGCTTGGAATACATGCACTAGATGAGGGGGTATTTAATGGACTTGTACTTGAAGCTATAAATGTGCTTGGAAGACATGCACTAGATGAAGGGCTACTTAATGGACTTGTAGCACTTGGCACTAAAGTACTAGTGGGTTGATCATTAGTAATATCATCATAAATACTATCAATAAAAACATATTTATACTTCGCAATATTTCTTTTATCTTTTTCATGACCATACACTCCCCCTTCATCAAAAATTACATCTCTTAACACAAGTACACTATTAGTGATATGATTATAAAGCTTATAATCTTTGATTTGTTCGATGTACCCAATAAATATATAAGACTCACTCTTTGGATCTAATTTCTTCCTTTTGTGATTAGCTACATGAACATGGGTAAACAACCAAAAACTTTAAAATATTTGACATTAGGATACTTCTAATATCATGCTTCATATAGAGCCATCTTTTCAAGTGCACTAGTGGGATGTTGATTGAGAATATATACTATTGTAGCAACTGCATCACCTTAAAAAGATTTGTTCAATACCTTTACTTGTAACATGCTCCTTGCCATTTCATCCATTGTACATTTTTCCTTTCAACCACACCATTTTATTGATGGGTATATGTTGATGTGAGTTGCCTTTTGATGCCATTTAAATCACAATAATTCATAAAATCTTTTGAACAGAATCCACCTCTACGATCAGTCCTTAAGCACTTTATTCTATAACCACTTTAATTCTCTACAAGGGATTTAAATCTCTTAAATACATCAAATGCTTAATTTTTTTGCTTTAAAAAATAAACCCAACACTTTCTTGAATAATCATCAATAAATGTAATTAAATATGATGACTTACCCAAACTTTTTATTTGCATAAGACCACAAATATCTAAGTGAACTAATTGAAATGGATGATAAGCCATCCATGCACTACCTTGTGGAAATTTTTATCTTTCATGTTTGCCTTTAACACATCCTTCACAAACTTCCTTATGCTATTCAACCTTTGGCAAACCATAAACTAATTTTTGTGATGTTAGTAACTTTAAACTTTGAAAATTCAAGTGTCCATGCTTGAGATGCCATAACCAAATTTTATCTTCATATGCCATATTTGCAAGGTTGTTACTATGCTCTCTAGACTTCAATGGAAACATCATATTCTTAGACATAGGTACAATTTTAACAACATTATTTATTTGATTCTTGTCATAGATCATGCATTACTTATCATCAAAAACCACCTTAGTTCTTTTCACATAACTGTCCAACACTCAGTAAATTATATTTCAATTTTGGGGTATAATAAATATCATTAATAATTTTCTTACCTTATATGGTACTCACCTTCATAGTTCCTTTTGATGCAACCTCCAAAGATTTATTATCACTAAGTGTGATATTGGTTTTGAAATTTCTATCCATTGTATAAAATAACACATTATTCCCTGACATGTGATTAGAACAACCTAAATCTAGATACCAAACCTCATTAGGACTATTTTTAGTTTTGTCATATGAAATGAATAAATTATATGAAGCATCACCATCCTCTTTATCATAATTAGCACTTCTATTTTTATTTCCTACTTTTAATAGACATTCCCAATCAAAGTGACCATACCTGTGACAGTAATAGCATTAAATATTTCTTTTATCAAATCTACCTCTACCTATTGTAGTTGAACCACCTCTTCTTCCTTTGTATCCTCTTGAATAATTTTAATTCATGTCTTTACCTTGTCCTTAATTGCATTTGATATTGTCTTTGCCTTATACATGGATATTCTTATTACTAGTGTTGGTACCTTCATTCTTTGTGATCTTTAATTTTGAGGCAAAATCCTTATCATTAATTTTATTTAATGTGTTTGTTAGTCTTTCTTCATGGGACACAAGAGATCCAACCAAGTGATAAAACTCAAGACTGGTCAAGCTTTTGATTTTTTTAATAATGATGGCAACATTATTCCACTTTGGTGTTAGAGACCTTAACACCTTTTTACAACAACCTCCTTGTTCAATATTTCTCAAAGTGTAGCCACATTGTTAAGTACATATTTTACTCTTACACATAAATCACTCATACTTTCAGTTTCTTGGATCTTCAAATTCTCAAATTCTCTTTTCATTTTTTGTAACCTAACCACTTTGAATTTATCACTACCTTGGTAAGCTTCTTGTAGAGTCTACCAAGCATCATTGATTGTCTTTGCACCTATAATTCTTGGAAATAGGTTCTTCTCTAGAGATGTTTGAATATGAAATAAATCTTGTGAGTTATTTTTCTTAGCTTCTTTCTTGGCTTGCCTATCATTAGCTAGAATAGTGGCCCAAGTAATTGGTTCATCATAACAAGTTTCTACGATCTCTAATAATTTTTTTCTTGTCAAAAGAGTCATCATCTTGATGATCCAATAATCATAATCATTTCCACTAAATTCTATAATAAGAAGATTGTTAAATTTTGACATGATCAATTGTTAAAAAGATATGAAGCATAGAACAACCACCCAAACCTTGCTCTGATACCAATTGAAATTTTTTAAATAATAAAAATAAACCATTGCCTAGAAAGAAACCAGAAAATAAGAGACTCGTGGTGAAATATATGTAGTATGCATAACTAAAAGAAATAAAAAATAACCAAAATAAAATTATTTCTTCAAATTATTCAAATCATTCTCCATTATGATAAATATCAAATACAATTTATTTATTGAATTACATGTGAACATGCTTTTCTAATAAATAAATAAAACATTCTAAATTTATCTAAATAATAAAAACAAAACAACTTGAATGAAATATAAATTAAAGTCATTTCCAACCTTTCTTTAAGGCTTTATTGTTCTAAAAATAGATTAACTAAATATTAAATAAATTTCATGTTCTTTTGCATGATGTTATCTATTGTAGAACTATGACTCAACAACAATTAACCAACACTATCATCCAATTTTCAGTATGATTTTTTTTCAAGCTTGCCATTGTGGATAGCATGGAAAAGGACCAAAAGTAATGGCATATGGAGTCATGACATGGAACTATCAAGGGAAAAGGGATGACAAATGGATGCTTAAGGTTTACTATTTAAAAAGTCAACAAAAATGTTGAAAAAGACTCTGATGTCAGCATGCACTAAATTTGTGTGTGTTGTTTAACCTTACATGGTAGAAATGCATTACATCTACCCTTAAAATATAATAAAAAAATAGAGAAACTTTGAAGTACATTTCTATTCCATCAATGGCACAATGAAATCAATAGAAAGATGAAAAGACCAAAACCCCCTTCAAGGAGAAGGGCCAAGTTAGAAGCAAAATAATGTGCATATTATACCTAATGAAGAAGGGCCCCCAAAAATGATAGATAAAATAGAGAAGAATAATGTGTAGATTATACCTAGTGAAGAAGGGCCCCTAAAAATGATGGTCAAAATAGTCTTCTAACTGTAAAGCACTGATCTTTATTGTATACAAAATAGTTACAAAAAGCCTCATTATATAGAGTAATAAAAATAGTTTACAACAATAAATATAAAAAGCTTACAAAGCTTTAAAATAGTTAAAAAATAATTAGACAAGAAATTTAAAAAAGGATAAATAATAATTTTTAAAATAAACTATCTTATCTTAAGTAATGCAACTAAAAGCTTCAGCTTTGAAGATTGCTTTAAAGAATCATAGTGTTTATCCAATCAATGGAAATTAAATTAATATTCTAACACTCCCCTGTAATTTCGACCATTAATTATTTCATCATTTATAATGTCCAAATTTTATTTTAGGCATTCAACATTATTTATGACTAATGTGTTTGTGGATATATCTACTAACTGGTCTTCAGATATATAAAACTCTGAATGAATTTCTCCATTGTTCACCCACTCCCTGATGAAATGATCCATGGTGTCAATATGCTTATTTCTCTTATAAAAAACATAATTCTTTGATAGTGCTATTGTTGATTTGTTATCACAAAATACTAGTTTAGGATTCCCCTATTTATGCAATAGATATGTCAACACTCTTTGAATCCAAACTGCTTAACATCATGTTGATGTTGTTGCTATATACTCTTCTTCTTTGATGCCCATGAAACTACACTTATGCTAAAATAAAAAACATATCTAAAATACTCTTTCTATCATCTATGTTACCTATAAAATCATTTTCAATATAGCCAATCAAATCAAAATCATTAGTTATAAAATATAATATTCCATACCCTATTGTTCTCACTATATATCTCAATATTCTCTTCCCAACTTGCTTGTGTGAGATTTTTTGTGACTCTATAAATCTTAAAATTAAACTAAATCCACACATAATATTTTTTATTGTAAACTTAAGGTACATCAAACTTCTAATGAGTCTTTTGATCATAGTTGGATCAATATTGGATCCCTTATCTTCTTTACTAAATTTTTTTTCTTATTTCAACTAGAATTGGTGTTGAATTGCAATTCATCGTCTTGAAGATTCTCAACACATCCTTAGCATACTTATATGGACAAATAAAAATATAATTTTCTTTTTAAACAACTTCGATACCCATAAAATATCTCATCAATCCTAAATTTATCATTTTAAATTATTTCTTTATAACTAATTTAAACATGTCTACAAATAAATTTTTAGTAAAGATTAAGTCATCAACATATAAATATACAATCAAAATTTAACCTTGCTTATTGATCTTTGTATACAACGTAGGCTCATTATTGCTTCTATTAAATCTATTACTAATCAAGTATGAATCAATCTAGCTATAACATGCTCTTGATGCTTGTTTGAACCCATAAAGAGCTTTCTACAATCTATATACCTTGTCTTCATGTCCATACACTTCATAACTTAGGGTTGTTTCACATATACCTCTTCCTCTAAAAAATTATTTAAAAATGTTGATTTTACATCTATTTGGTAAAATTTTCAATTACTATTACTACCATTCTATCTATATCAATCCTTGCAACTGGTGAAAATATCTCAATATAATCAATTACATGTTATTGTACAAAAACTTTTTCTATTAAACTTGTTTTGTACTTGTCAACTCCTTCTACATTGAATTTAGTCTTATAGAGCAACTGGTGCAAATATCTCAATATAATCAATTATATGTTATTATACAAAAACTTTTGCTATTAAACTTATTTTGTACTTGTCAACTTCTTTTGCATTGAACTTAGTCTTTTAGACCCATTTAACTTCTATGTTGTCTTTACCTTCAGGAAGATCTACTAGTTCCCATGTTTCATTTCTTTCAATAGAATCCATCTCTTCATCCATAGTCTTGATGCAATAATCTTATTTAGTTATTTCCTTAAAATATACAAGATCATGAAAGAATAAAATAAAATTTGAATATAAATTTAAACTTCTTATTTTCTTACCTATATACCTTGATCTTAATGAAACAAATGTAGAATCTAATTCATTAATTCCTTGTGAATGGGGATTAGGATGACTTGCAAGAACTGATGACTCACCTTGTATAAAATTCTTTGGTATTCTTAGCTCTCCTAAATTATCTTCTTATAGATTGCTTGTTGGAATACATGTTGCTTGTGAACTTAGCTGACCACCTTACACACCTTGTTCTATTGATTCTTCTTCTTCTTGAGGTATAGATATTGTAATTATATTTTTCTTAAATTCAACATTTTTACTAATGATTACCTTCTTGGTAATGGGACTGTATAGCTTATAAGATTTTGACTGCTCACTATAAACAAAAAATTTTCACCTCTATCATAAAGTTTTATTCTTATTTCTTCTAACACATGCATGTGCCACACATCCAAAAACTCTTAAGTGAGATACGGATGCCACTCCATGTTTCCTATGAAATTCTATCCTTGACACTCTTTATAGTACATCTATTTATAATATATACTGCACATGTTATTTTGTATGTCCAGTATTTATTAGACAAGTATTTAGCCTTCAACATGATCTTGTCCATATCCATGATTTTTTTTTTCCTCTCTATAGCACCATTTTGATGTGTTGTGTATCTTGTAATAAATCGCTTCTTAATTCCATGATACTTGTAAAAATATAAAAACTTATTTGAATTGTGTTGGCCACCTTTATCTAACTTGGATACCTTGATATATAGGTCACTCTATTTATCAACCATTACCTTTAAATCTTTAAATATTTTAAAGACTTCAAACTTCTACTTGACAAAATATATCCAAGTTTTCTTGTTAAAATCATCAATGAATGTTAGAAAATATAAACTTCCTCCTAATGTTGGAGTCTGTATGAATCGACATATATCAATGTGAACAAGCTCTAATAGTATTTTTAATCTATAAGACACCTTTGTTGGAAAAAAATTCATGTGTTGTTTTGCTAAAATACAACTCTCATATGAACTCACTAGCTTCTCAATTGGTGGTAATCTTCTCACCATCTATTTCTTCTACAATAAACTTAAACCTCTAAAATAAAGATGTCCATATCTTAAATGTCATAACCATGTTTGATCTAAATAGGTTGCCTTTTAATTTTCCTTGAGATCTTCTTGGCTTGAATTTTCACTCTTGATTCAAAGTAGGAACATTTGGTCCCTGGTCATCTCAACCTTTATAATCAACTTGTCACTTGAAAATATATCTAGTATAGTGCACATATTATTTTTAAAAGATAATGTGTAACCTTTCTACATAAGTTGCCCAACACTCATGAAATTATGCTTCAAATCTAACATAAAATAAACATTTGGAATATTTTTTCTTTCATCATGTTTTGTAACAATGTTAATCACATCTTTTCCCATCATTGGTACTTTATTATCATTGCCTAGCTTGACTTCTGACTTCACTGAACTATGTAAGATTGCAAAAAAAACTTGTTTAATGTCATACAATTACTGCATCCACTGTCTACAAACTAAATATCACTAAACCTCTCTTTAAAAACATTACATGTAATGAATAAAGACCTAGAATTACTTTTAGATACATCAAAAAAACTGCATTTTGTTTACCTTCATATGCTTGTTTTTTCCAACACTCATATGCATAATGACCAAACTTCTTGAAATAATAACAATGAACATTAAATTTGTCATACCTCTGAGAATACTATTGAAATTGGTTGCTAATGCCACATCCTTTGAAGCTGTCAGAATTAAAATTATAATTTATCGTTCCTCCTTGATTTGGACGACTACTTCCATCACTGTAACTATTATTTTTGTGTATGCCTCTAAAGCTTGACCTTCCTCTTCATATACCTCTGGTAAATGAAACATATGATTTAAAATCATTATCCAAAGAGAAATTATTGTTCTTGTTCATTTTGGATTCATGAGATAATAGAGACCCTATCAACTCATCTATGAATAACTATGTTGGATCTTGAGATTCATTGATAGTAACAATAGTATCAAACTTATTAGGGAGGCTCCTAAGAATCTTTTTTAAAACCTTCCTGATCAAGAATTTTTTCTCTATGTAATCTGATTTAATTAAAAATATTCATAACTTGAGTCAAAAATTAATCTATGAACTCTGAATCTTTCATCTACACATTTTCAAAATTTATGCTTCTACCTATGAAGCTTGACCTTTCTCTTGACCTTCCTCTTCCTCTATCTCTGGTAAATAAAACATGTAATTTAAAATCATTCTCCAAAGATGAATTATTGTTCCTATTCATTTTGGATTCGTGAGATAATAGAAACCCCATCAACTCATCTAACTATGTTCGATCTTTAGATTCATTGATAGCAACAACAATAACATCAAACTTACCAGGTAGGAACCTGAGAATATTTTATACAACCTTCTGATCATGGATTTCTCCTCTATGTGATTTGATTTGATTAACAACTTTCATAACTTGACTCAAAAAATTTGTCTATAGACTCTGAATCTTTCATCTACACATTCTTAAGATCATGTGTTTCTTCTCTATGTGATTTGATTTGATTAACAACTTTCATAACTTGATTCAAAAATTGATCTATGAACTCTGAATCTTTCATCTACACATTCTCAAAAAAATTCTTAAGAGATTGTAATTCATCCACTTTTACCTTAGTGGTTCTCTGATATGTTGTTTCCAGAGTATCCCAAGTCTTCTTGGACCTAGTTATTGTTAGAAACTGAAGTCAACTACAGTTAATTTCTCAAAAACTACCAGTTCCACATGAGTTCTCATGCATGAATAGCAGTTAACTATTAGTTAGTTAACAAACAGTTAGTTCAAGCAGTTTGCATGTAAAGACTATAATTAGTCTTCAGTTTGCTTTTCTAATTATTGTTTTCTTTCAAATCTATTTAATAGACCCATGGGGCAGTACTGTAATTGAGCAAGATAAGCAAGATCAAGAAGATCTGAAAGATTCAAGAAGATTAATAAAAATCTTGTTCCATGATTGTTGTAGCAATCTGTGTGTTCTATTTTATGTTTTTAATATGTTTTCTATTTTCTATCAAATGGTATCAGAGCCCATGGAGAGAATCCTATGAAGTTGCAAAAAGAATTTAGACCCTCTAGATCCATGCAAAAGAAGGTTCAGAGCTAGCTTAACACTCTGGCCTTATAAAGTGAAGTGTTGCCAATGAATGTAGCCAGTGAAAGAGCCTACTGAGATAGGCAATTTATGGGAGAAGCAAAAATAGCTGTTATGCATTCAAAAAGGAGCAGCCTGCATACAGAAGCGCAGCTGCTCAAGAACATATAAATAGCCAGCAGATCATGGTATTTTGTAGTCTGCATGGAGAAAAGACTCTATAAATCATGGGAAGAAAGATCCAAGGAGATCAGACAAGGGAATAGCAGTTAGCAAATCATAGAGAAAAGCATGGATAGACGTAGATTGTGGTGATGTTGAAGGCTGTATAAAAGTGATTGATCAATTTCTTTGTGAAAAATTATTTTCTAAAGGCTATTTAAAAAAATTTAGCATCGTAGAGAGATAGCTTGGAAGATTTCATTGCAACTATAGCCAGGAGGAGTGCGCGCAGATCATGGAAAAGTTGAGTCAGCTTAGGAGCATATAGAATGTGTAAAATTTGAATCCAGACAGTAAGGAAGAAGGCAGGTGTGAAGGTTAAAGGAGCCCTTAGGAAAGGAGGAGCCCCAACCGGTGTTGAAAAGAGCCGAGTAGCTGGAAGAAGATTGCCAAAGGCAGCGGTGAAGAAGAAGAAGAGTGTGGACAGATTTTTTGAAGAAAGTGCTTAGATGCTTTCAAGATGAATGCCAAAGCATCCCATTTTATTTTTCTATTTTTAAATACTCTATTTTTCTTTTTTCTGACAAATCTCTTCAAATTATAGCATTGACGACCGCAGTGCCGTGTTTGAAGAGATGAGCTCCACAGAGCTTGTGCTACACAACGAGTGAAGCTATGAAAGTGTGTGTGTTAAATAGAGAGTGAAGTTGTGAAAGTGTGTGTGTTGAACAGCGAGTGAAGTTGTCAAAGTGTCTGAAGATCAGGGCAATCATTGGCAAATCTAGACCAACATCGAAAGAACCCAGCAGAGTCCTTGGAGGAAACCTAAACAATTAAGCATTAAGTGAAAGAAAGGTAAGCAAGCAAGAAGCTTTTAGTTTTGGACATAAGCATGTCCATTGATAGCCTTTTGACAGGCTACTCCTTAGTCTTAAACACTGAGTGAACGCTCATTGAGCAATTGTATTTGTTTGTAGCCTCAATCTAGGCTATATCAAGGTGATGTATTCCAAATATAAGGTGATGTATTTTTCAAGGTGGTGTATTCCACATGAGAGGTAGTGTATTCTGCAAAAAAAAAAGCATCCTAGCTAAACCTGGTAGATAGAATGAGTGAAGAGATGTATGCCATCAATGGCAGCTACTAGCAACATAGATGTGGCAAGAATGGTAAATCATTTAGGCATTGTAAATGTTGAAGTAGTTAGTGGTATAAATTAAGGGGGAGTGTTAGAAACTGAAGTCAACTAGAGTTAATTTCTCCAAAACTACCAGTTCCACCCGAGTTCTCATGCATGCATAGCAGTTAACTATCAGATAGTTAACAAATAGTTAGTTCAAGCAGTTTGCATGTAAAGACTATAATTAGTCTTCAATTTGCATTTCTAATTATTTTTTGCTTTCAAATCTATTTAATAGACCCATGGGGTAGTATTGTAATTGAGCAAGATAAGCAAGATCAAGAAGATCTGTAAGATTCAAGAAGATTAATAAAAATCTTGTTCCATGATTGCTGTAGCAATCTGTGTGTTCTATTTTCTATTTTTAATATATTTTCTATTTTCTATTTTCTATCAGTTGTTACTATAACCCTATGGAAAATAGACTCATCCATTATTTATAGAATAAAAGACATGGATTTTTCATCCTTCTTATTTTCTCTAATCTGGTCTCTTTCACCCTGTGTCAAAACCTAATAGGCTCCCTGATTTGGAAGCTCTATGAATCTATTCTCCACTAGATCTCATGCATCCTATGAACAAAACAATGTTTTCATCTTAATAGACCAAAAATCACAATTTTTACTTGTAAAGATTGGAATTTGTGGCTATGTGAGACTATTATTTGTTGCCATCATCTTCTAACCTAATTTTTCCTTCAAATTTGACTGCTTAAAAACTTTTGATAGTCCTTGTTTTGGTGACAGTTTGTATCCCTTCTTTTGTTTTATTTGTTGACTGTCTTGGCTGCAAACCCTATTCTTCTTTCTCCATGCTTTTATTAACTCGCTTCTCATAGGTTTTCTCTAACTATGTTGGTTGTGTATTCTTCCAATGCTTAGTTGTTTTCCCACAAATAGTTACGCTTTATATCTCCTATGCTGACCTGATACCACACTGATAGAAAAAATAGTGTTCTAACTGTAAAGAACTAATCTTTATTGCATACAAAAAGAGTTACAAAAGACTTTAGTATATAGAGGACTAAAAAAACTTACAACAGTGAATAGAAAAAGCTTACGAAGCTTTAAAATAGTTTAAAATTAATCTGAGGAGTATTTAAACAAAGGACAAATCATAGCTTTTTTTTAAAAAAAACTATCTTATCCTAAAGAACGTGACTAGAAGCTTCAGCTTTAAAGCTTGATTTAAAGAATCAATGTGTTTATCTAGTCAGTGGAGATTAAATCAATATTTTAACCAAAAAACCTAGCCCCAGTTCAATCTAAGTCATCTCAATAAGAAACTGCCAATTCTATGCGGGGCTCCATGGAGGAACAACTTGTTGCTGCTTCTGCTTCTAACGGATGCCGTATTCAGGAATGGCAAGGTGATATCATATTGTTGCATGATGATGAGGAAGATCTACTTATCTTCAATTTCAATGGAGAAATTTGAGAACAGGTGAAAAAATAAATAAATAAATTGGAAGGCTAATGAGTTTGGAGAAAATAAAAATATTTATCCATTTTCAGTATATAAAAATTTTAAATTTAATCTCGACATTTCACCATCTATAATCCTCTAGAGCGAAATATATGCATCATTATATAGAAGAAATAATAATTGCAAAAATAAAAAATACTTCTTTAAATTATTGGAATCATTCTCCTTCTCCTTGAAAATAAAGATCAATTACAATGTATTAATAGAATTGCATGTGAACATGTTTATCTAATTATTAAATAAAATATTTTAAATTTATCTAAATAATAATTTGCATGTGATATCAACTAAAATGAACTCTAGCCTTTCTAAGGCTTTATTTTTTCTAAAACTATATTAACTAAAAATTAACTAACTGTCTAAATTTAGCTCCACAAAAACTGTTCATGCAAACTAAATTACACTAATAGTCTAAAAATAGAACTGAGTGAATTGCACTTCAGCGTTACTTTTCAACATACTCCCCCTTAATGCTGAGAGGGCTCACAATTTGATTTCTAAGTTTCAAAAAATTATCATTTTCAACTACCTTAGTGAAGATATCTGCTAATTATTCTTTAGTGTTGATGTATCTCAATTTTGCTACATTCTTTTGCACTAAATCTCAGATAAAATAATGTTTTAAATTAAAACGTTTTGTCCTACTGTGATGGACTGGATTCTTGGCCAATTTAATAGCACTAATGTTATCACAAAAAATAACTGTGGGCTGAACTTGAATTTCTCCAATTTTTTCAAGAAATTTTCTAAGCCATAATGCTTGTGTGCCTGATGAAGTGACTGCAACAAACCTTGCTTCTATAGAAGAAAGGGAAACTATAATTTGCTTCTTTGAGCTCCAAGTAATTAAACCATAATCAAAAGAAAAATAATTCTCAAATATTGACTTTCGATCATCCAAACTACCTCCCCAATCAGAATCACTAAAACCAACAAGATTAAACCTTTTAAAAGTGTAGTAATGAATACCAAAATCTGGAGTGTCTTTTACATACCTCAAATTTTTTCTGGCTACCTTCATATGTATATATGAGGGCTCTACCATGTACCTTGAAACAAGTGAAATTGAATAAGCAATATTAGGTCTTGTATGAGTTAGAAACATTAAGCTTCCAACCATACTTCTATAGGCTGTCTCATCAACTCTTTCAGCACCATCATCTATACACAACACAACTCCACTAGCAACTAGAGTGGAAACTAGTTTACAATCAATCATATCAAATTTCTTCAACATATCTTTATCATACTTTGTTTGACAAATAAAAATTTTATTCTCCTTTTGATAAACCTCCATTCCTAAAAAATATTCATGAGGCTTAAATCTTTCATCTCAAATTCATTCATCATGGAAACTTTGAATTCATCCTTCATCGTAGAACTACTACCCATATACAACAAGTCATCAACATACAAACTTACAATTAGAATATCATTACCTTCTTGTTTGTAGTAAAGGTTAGGTTCACTCTTACTTCTTTGAAAGCCATTCTCTTGAAAATATCCATCAATCCTAGCATACCATGCTCTTGATGCTTGTTTGAGGCCATACAAATCCTTCTTTAACTTGTAGACATGATTCTCTTTTCCTTGCACTTCAAAACTTTGTGGTTGTTCCACATATACTTCTTCTTCTAAGTACCCATTCAAGAAGGCACTTTTCACATCCATATGATGGATGCTCTAATTATTTTGAGCTACTAATGAAATCAGCATTCTAATGGTCTCTTGTCTTACTATTGGTATAAGTGTCTCTTCATAATCAATGCCATACTTCTATGTGAAGCCTTTAGCAACTAATCTTGTCTTATGCCTTTCAACACTTTTATCACTGTTACACTTAGTCTTGAAGACCCATTTGCTGACAATCTTCTTCTTGTCATGTGGAAGCTTTGTAATCTCCCAACTGTCATTCCTGTGAATAGAATCTATCTCTTCTTGCATTACTTGCATCCAAACCTCATTAGTATATGCATCTTTAAAACATGATGGTTCAAAATCAGCTTTGGTAAGTAAAGCAAAATTCAATGTCTCACCTCTGAGATTTTATTCATGTGCTTGATTTGAACTCCTTTGATAAATGTCACTCAATATTCTTACCTTCTTTGTATAACTAGGACTTGAATTTGGACTTACACTTAGAATTGAATAGCTAGATGAGGGGTTACTTGGTGGATTTGTAGCACTTGGAACAAAAACTTTAGCGGGCTGCCCATAATCAATATCATTCATAATAACTTTATTTAAAATAGAGTTTGACTTCTCCATATGGCCTTTTTGATGACCATAAACTCTCCCTTCATCAAAAATCACATCTCTTGACACAATAAGCCTATTATTGAGAGGATTATATAACCTGTAAGCCTTACTTTCCTCAATACATCCAACAAAAAATATATGACTCACTTTTGGGGTCTAACTTTTGCCTCTTTTGATAAAAAACATGAACATAGGCTAAGCAACCAAAAGCTTTGAAATAATTAACATTTGGATTTTTCTCATACCAAGCTTCATACAGAGTCATCTTATCAAGTGTATCAGTGAGACTCCGATTGAGAATATATATTGATGTAGCAACTGCATCTCTCCATAAAGAATTGCTTAATCCCTTTGTTTGTAGCATGCTTCGTGCAATCTCCAACACTATATGATTCTTCCTTTTAGCTACACCATTTTGTTGAGATGTGTCTGCAGTGGTGAGTTGTCTTCTGATGCCATGCATATCACAATAACCTTGAAAAGATTTTCAATAAAATTCTCCTCCATGATCAGTCCTTAAGCATTTGATCTTGCACCCTTTGTCATTTTCTACAAGGGCTCTAAACCTCTTGAATGTCTCAAGAGCTTCACCTTTGGTCTTCAAAAAATAAACTCAACACTGTCGTGAGTAATCATCAATAAAATTAATGAAATATGATGACTTACCCAAACTCTTTGTCTGCATAGGACCACAAATATCTGAATGAACTAACTGGAGTGGATAATGAGCCCTCCATGCATTGCCTTTTAGAAATTTCTCTCTTGCATGTTTTTCTTTAGCACATCCTTCACAAATTTCCTTGTGCTCTTCAACCTTAGGCAAATTAGAAACTAATACTTTTGATGTTAGAATTTTCAAACTATGAAAATTTAAATGCCCATACCTAAGATGCCATAACCAACTTGTATCCTCATATGCCATATTGACAAGGTTCTTGTTATGTTCACTAAATTTTAATAGGGACATCTTATTCTTTGTCATAGGCACAACTTTTACCACCTTATTTCCTTGATTCATATCATAAATTATACATTGCTAATTTTTAAATACAACTTTATAATTCTTCTCACATAATTGTCCAACACTCAACAAATTATGCTTTAACTTTGGAGAGGAATAAATGTCTTTAACACTCTTCATACCTTCTTTTGTATGGACTTCCATAGCTCCTTTTGCAGCAACCTCCAATGATTTTTCATCACCAAGCTTGATCTTAGATTTAAAATTTTCATCCATTATAGAAAAAAGTTTTTCATTCCCTGACATGTGGCTAGAACATCCTGAATCTAAATACCAAACATCTTTAGAAACATTTTCAGTTTTGTCATAAGATAAAAATAAATTATCTGGAGGATTTTCATCACCTTCTTGAGCATAATGAATGCTTTTATCATTATTATCTTCTTTTAATCTACACTCATAATTAAAGTGGCCATACCTGTTACAATCACTACTATTGGCATCTTCATTCTTTGTGATTTATAATTTAGAGAAAAAATCTTTCCCATCACTTTGTACAAATGAATCTCTCAATCTTTCTTTATGAGACATGAAAAATCCAACTAGGTGATCAAATTGAAGGGTAGACAAATTCTTGCTTTCTTCTATGATTATGGCAACATAATTTCACCTTGGTGTGAAAGTCCTCAACACATTTTTAATCACAACCTCATTGTTCACAATTTCACCAAGTGTAGCCATCTTTTTTACCACATCTTTTACTCTGACATAATAGGTACTCACACTTTCAGCTTCTTGCATCTTCAAATTCTCAAATTCTCTCTTCAATGTTTGTAACTTGACAACTTTGACTTGATCACTACCTTGGTAAGCTTCTTTTAGAGTCTTCCAAGAATCCTCTGCTGTCTTTGCTCCTGCAATTCATGGAAATAGGCTCTTATCTAGAGCTATTTGAATATGAAATAAAGCTTGAGCATTCTTCTTCTTAGCCTCCTTCTTAGTTGTTTTATTATTCGTTGTGAGGGCATTCCAATCAGTGGGCTCTGCATAACCCAATTCAACAATCTCTCACAAAATTTTTTCTATCAAAAAAGTCATCATTTTGATACACTAATAATCATACTCATTTCCAACAATTTCTGGATTGGGCAAGGAGTTAGAATTTGACATGATAAATTTTTGGCAAAATTCCAACTACTAAATTTTTAACCCAAAAGAAAAATACCTTGCTCTGATACCAGAGGTAGAATTTTAAATAAAATTAAATCACAGCCAAATATATGCAATATTCATAATACAGAAGAAATAAAAATTGCAAAAATAAAAAATACTTCTTCAAATTATTGGAATCATTCTCCTTCTCATTCTCCTTGAAAATAAAGATCAATTACACTGTATTAATAGAATTGCATGTGAACATGCTTTTCTAATTATTAAATAAAATATTTTAAATTTATCTAAATAATAATTTGCATGTAATATCAACTAAAACTAACTCTAGCCTTTGTAAGGCTTTATTTTTTCTAAAAATTAACTAAGTGTCTAAATTTAGCTCCACAAAAATTGTTCATGCAAACTAAATTTACACTAATAGTCTAAAAATAGCACTGAGTGAACTGCACTTCAGCATCACTTTTCAACAAATCCATTGTCACCAAAATATTTATATTTTGTTCAAGGATTCTTTTGTAGAGGTCTCATATGGAACCACTGACTTGTGCTTGTACCAGCTTGACCAGAAGAGGTAGTTGAAAAAGTTGAGCATGCTGAGGATGGCAAGAAACCAGTAAAACAGATCAAGATGGTTGCGGTTGAGATTGTTCCCACCAAGCCAACCATGGCTCTTTGTAAAGTTGCGAGTTGCAGCATTCACAACATCAACGAAAACGCTGCTGAGGAAGTAACCCATTGACATGGAAGCATATGTAAAAGCAGTGGCAAATGACCTCATTGCGGCAGGGGCTTCACCATGGAAGAATTCCATCATCCCCACGAAGGCGAATAGGTCTGAAATTCCGAAAACAAAGTACTGAAACCCTAGCCAGAATACACTAATTGGAAGGGGCGGCATCAACAATGGTATTGAATCCACCATTCCTTTGTCCATTGCCACATGTTTCCTCTTCACCTCCACTATAGCAGCGATTCCCATTGATATCGCAGACAATACTAATCCAACCCCAATTCTTTGCAAGTGACTAATGCCCGACTCACGCCCCGTAAATCTTCGTGCAAGAGGAACGATAAATTTGTCGTAGATTGGAGTTATAATATTTAGAAATAGCAAAGGAATTACTGGTAGAGAAGCTGCTGGAATCTCGAAATGCTTTCCCATACTTCTATCCATGGTCACACCTTGAGACACTGAAAACGTCTGCAGTTGTGCTAAACATGTACTCATAAGTACTGTGGATGCAAATATGGGCATCATTCGGACTATAATTTTTGTTTCTTCTACTTGGGTAGCAGTGCATACCCACAAGGGATTATGCTTCTTGATATTGACTGTTAATATGGCCGCTTTGTCCAGAAATCTGTTATTTTCCATACAAACAATAATCACTTATAGAGTTTCAATCTTCTACTATTTACTATGACTTCGATCTCACAATCTCTAGAAGACAAATCAAGCATTAAATGACTACGATGTCACATACTTGAACTGGTTTGTATGTAGAAGCTTCTCGGTATGCAAATCTGCTTCTTTGTCATTCAGCTCGTAAAGATCATCTGGGTTATTTGGTGTGCTGAGCTTTCGATTATTGAATGCAACTACAAATACCTGTTGTAATGCGAACTAGTTTGATTGATCTAAAACAAACAATTCAAACACCTAGTGACTCTTGTAAAATAGCACTGCAATAAAATCTCCAGATTTTCGATAATCCATCCTAATTTCTCTAAGGTTTTGAGTGACTGAAAAATCTAAATTTCGATTGACTTTATATACATACCTGCAGAATGCGAGTGAGAGGACTGCCTTGTGGAATTCTGTGACGATAAGTAGTATATCCAAGCACGATGCATACAATTCCAGCTAAAATGGCGCCCGCTGAGACCCCAAAGCCTGCATCCCATCCCTTATTGTTTTGCACCCATACCAACACAGTGACTCCAAGAGTTGATCCCACTGTGATGCTGAAAAAGTAATTGTTGAAGTAGTGGGATATTTTTGCTCTCTCATCGGTATCTCTTTCGTCGAACTGGTCTGCTCCTAAAGGAGCCACAGCGGCCTTGGTTCCACCATTTCCAATAGCTATTAGATACAGCCCAATATATAAAATCACAATTTTCACACCGCTTACTTTCACACAGACTGAAGTCGGATCTAACTGGTTGCAGGGTGGAGGCTTTAAAGACCCATAGTGCGCTTGTATTAACAGTACAATGTATCCCTGCTCACCCCAAAAAGAAAAAGAAAAAATGGCATTAAAATGTGTCAACATATTTATTGTGGTGGTGTTTGTTTTTTGGGCGGGGACAGGTGCGGGGTTGGTTTGTAGTGCATGGATTGAGTGGTATTTATTTGTGGGCTTAAACTCAATTTGAGATTTGTATTTTGGTATTTTGGTGTATGGTGTGATAACATATTTTCCCAAGATCTATGATTGAATAAGTTTTTTTAATTATTTTTATGATTGTATGAAAAGAACTTTAAAATATCCATCAAAGGATATATATATATAAAGGATTTGAAAGGAAACTTACAGCAAGTTGAATAAAAGCAGAAATAACGCTTGTTTTGAATCTGTTTAGGATCGAGTCAGAAACCACTCCTGCTACCAGTGCCAACAGGAAAGTAACACCCATGAAATTGGTCAGGTTGGTGGCTGCTTCGGCAATTTCCATATGCATAAACACAGTAAAATATGTCACAAGGTTTGCAATCGTCCCAATATAAGCTAGTAAGTCCAGTCCCGTCATCACTGCAACACATCAAAAACACAATGGAATACAAATTATTTCTATATCAACGTTTAACTCGCTGAGACTAAATTAGATATGAGCTGAGGAATAAAAATAACATATTCTTTTTTGATTAACATAAATAAACCTTTAAAATGTCAAATATGTAAACGACAACTTAAAGATAGTGTTTTCTCTTTATCACACTATCCAAAATTATCTAAGACTAATAAAGAATATTAAGATCTACCAACAGCAATGGTGGTCGACAGTGACATGACTTATGTGTTTTCCTTTCTCACACTATCCAAAATTATCTAAAATCACAAAAAGAATTAGATCTACCAACAGCCTTGGTGGTCGATAATTGTTGGAAATAAAAATGATATAATCTTGTCTTCTTCAGCGATTGGAAACTTGTTTAAAAACCACTCTTACCCATAGTTTGTCATTAAATGAGCCGAACTACTGCATCCATGTGCAGAACCATGTAGAAGATTTTTGTTATTTTAATCTTGTTGTAGAAAATTCTAGAACTAGCTGAAAAGTTAAATCTACATCTATATATATATATCACTTCAAGCAAAGCAAGAGAAGGCATGAAAAATCAGAAATAAAAGAAAGCAACAGCATAGAATGAAAAGAGAATATAGCAGCAGCGTAGAATGAGATGAGCAGAGGAGCTTTGAAAGAAATAGAGCAAAACAACAGTTTATACCAGCAGCATGTAATGTACTTTTGACAGTCCATGAAAGCTGTGTTTTTGTATTCATATAAATGAAAATATGTGTTTTATTATTATTTCATCTCTATTAAATGAAGAACATTGTTTTTGTGATAATATACAGTAGTATATAAGAAAAAAATAGAGCATGTATTTTTGATTTTTTACTAACAAATTGGTATCAAAGCCCAGATTGTGTTTTTGGGTGGTTTTGGTGATGGCTGGCAGCAATAGCAATAGACCACAAATACTATTATTTGATGGCAAGAAATATGATGTTTGGAGTATTAAAATGACCATTTTTTTATCACAAGAATTATGGGAGCTTGTTGAAAATAGTTTTTCTGAGCCTATTGATTAGAATGCACTTACACAAGTTGAAAAGAACTTGTTGAAAGAGAGTAAAAGAAAGAATGTAAAGGCTCTCTGCTTCATACAAATGGCAATGGAAGACTCTATTTTCTCACGAATAGCTGCAACTACAAGATCCAAGCAAGCATAGGAGATTTTGCAAAATGCACATGAAGGCAATACTAAGGTAAAACTGGTTAAGTTACAATTATTAAGAAGAGAATTTCAAAATTTACAAATGAAAGAATCTGAGTTTGTAAATGATTTCTTTACCTGCACTATGAGTATAGTTAATCAGATTAAATCGAATAGAGATACATTAGAGGATCAAAGAATAATAGAAAAGGTTTTAAGAAGTTTTCCTACAAGATTTGATGTTAATGTGGTAGCAATAGACGAATCTAAGGACTTAACTAAAATGATTGTTGATGAACTTATAGGTTGTTTACAAAGTCATGAACAATGATTAAATAGAACAACTAACTCTTTTCTTGAGCATGCTTTTAAATTTTAAGTTGCAATAAAAGAAAGAGGCAGAGGAGCAAACAATAGAGACGGAAGATATTTTGGAAGAGGAAGAGCTAGTAGTAGCGATGAAGAAGGAAGACATGGCTATTCAGTATCACATGGAAGAGGAAGGAAAAGCAACACTTCACATGGAAGCCTTTCACAAAAGTATGAAAAATCAAATGTCCAGTGTTACTATTGTAAAAAGTTTGGACATTTTGAAATGAATGTAAAAAAAGGCTATATGATATGAGTCATAATAATGCAAACTTGGCTAAAAAAAGAGAAAATGAAAATGAAGAGAATGAAAATTTGCTCATTTTTTGCAATATATCAAAGGAAAGTAATAATGAGATTTTGTATTAGATAGTGGCTAAAACAATCATATGTGTGGAAATAAGGAAATGTTTTCTAATATTGATGAAACTGTAAAATCTGAAGTAAAAATGTGAAACAATAATAAAGTACCAATCATGGATAAAGGATGCATATCTATTCGTATCAAGCATGGTGATAAGAAACAAATACAAGATGTATACTATGTCACTAGGTTAAAGCATAATCTTATTAGTATTAGATAGTTGTTTCAAAAGGGATATAGGGTTCAGTTTGAGAATGGAGATTGTATTATTTTTTATAAAAATAGTAGTAATAGAAAAATTGCAACTGTTAAAATGACAAGGAATAGAATGTTTCCCTTAAGAATTAAAAATTAATTGTTAGCCACATTCAGAACTATGACAATGGATCAATCTAGGTTGTGGCATCTTAGAGTTGGCCACTTGAGTTTCAGTGGGTTGAATCTGTTGTATAAAAGGCTAATGGTAAGAGGGTTGCTTTTGATTGAACAACATGATAAAATTTGTGAAGGTTGTATTTTAGGAAAACAACGTAGGAATGCCTTTCCCTCTGGTAAATCATGGAGAGCAAGAGCTCCACTTGAATTGATTCATTCATATTTGTGTGAGCCTATACAAACCTTCTCTCTTAACAAAAATCAATATTTCATAACTTTCATAGATGATTTTAGTAGGAAAACATGGGTTTACTTTTTAAAGCATAAATTTGAGGCTTTTGGGATCTTCAAGCAATTCAAGGCCCTAATTGAAAAATAGAGTGGACACTATGTGAAGGTCCTTAGAATTGACAGAGGGGGGGAATACGTCTAAAATGGATTTTTTATTTTTTTGTAAATAAAATGGATTTAAGAAACAATTTACCACTAGGTATACACTACAACAGAGTGGTGTCACAAAAAGGAAAAATAGAACTATTCAAGAAATGACTAGGAGCATGCTAAAAGCTAAAACACTATCAAATGAATTTTGGGTTGAAGCTGTAGCATGTGCAGTTTATTTATTAAATAGATGCCCTACAAAAAGTGTTCTTAATATGACCCTTCAGGAGGCATCGAGTCAGAAAGATCAAACGTTAAACATTTAAAAGTTTTTGGTTGTGTAGCATATGCACATGTGCCTAAAGAAGGAAAAAATTAGATGATAGAAGAGAGAAATGTATTTTTATTTGATATAGTGAGAAATCAAAAACCTATAGGTTATACAATCCAATCACAAAAGAACTAATAATCAGTAGAGATGCCATCTTTGATGAAGATGCAGTATGAGATGAAAATATTGATTCAACTTCAATGCCTAAGCAAAGTTCTATTTCATCAACAATATCGTCTATGGATGATCCAAGAAGCAAAAATCATCTTGGAACTCAAGGTGTCTCTCAAACAACACCTTCATCACCTATAAGGCATTGCTTACAAGATATTGATCAATCTACTACTAACTTAGGAGAAAACTCTAGATACTCCATCACCTATGCGACATCACTCAAGGGATACTTCAAGGACAACAAGAAGCTTGAAGAAGATATATGAGGCATCTAGGTATGAAGAAGATAATGAATTTGTAAATTTTGCTTCATTTTTTTATGTCAGTCCTATTTATTTTGAAGATGTTGTAAAGGATAAGAAATGTTGTGAAGACATAGATGAATAAATGAAAGTAATTGAGAAAAATCAAAAGTGGGAGCTAGTAAATCTTCCAACACGAAAGGAAGCTATTGCAATCAAGTGGGTTTATAAAACCAAGAACATTGCAGAAAGAAAAATCGAAAGACACAAGGCAAGACTGGTCATCAAAGGATATAAGCAACGGCCTGAAAGAAACTACAATGAAACATTTTCTCCTGTAGCATTGATGGAAACCATAAGAACTATTTTAGCAATAACAACTCAACATAAATGGAAAGTGCATGAGATGGATGTCAAATCAGCATTCATAAATAGAGTGCTAGAGGAAGAAGTATATGTGTAGCAACCCCCAGGTTATAAGATCTCGGGTCATGAATAAAAAGTTTATAAGCTAAAGAAAACATTGTATGGTCTCAAGCAAACACCTAGGGGATGGTACCACTACATTGATTCATACATATTGAGAAATGGTTTTAGTAAGAGTAGAAGCGAACCAACACTCTACATCAAAGCCAACAATCAAGGTGAAATTTTAATTATGTGCTTATAAGTAGATGATTTAGTTTTTACTAGGAATGAAAATTTGTTTATAGAAGAGTTTAGATCAGAAATGAAGAAAAAAATTGAAATGACAGATTTAGGATTATTGAAATACTTTCTTGGTATTAAGATTAAACAAACAATAAATAATGGTATTTTCATATCTTAATCCAAATATCTAAATGATATTTTGAAAAAGTTTAAAATCTTGAATTGTAACCCTACATCAACACCAGTAGCAACAGGTTTCAATCTGAGTATAGATGATTGCAGTGGCAAGCAATGTGGATCCAACATTATATAAGAGTTTGATTGGAATTTTAATGTTTATAACAGCGACAAGATTAAACATTATGTATACACTTAGTCTAATCTACAAGTTCATAGAGACTCCTAAGGAAACACATTGGTAAGCAGAAAACTGAATTTTAAGATATATCAATGGCACCAAAGGCCATGAAATTTTGTACACTTCATCTAATGTGTTAGTTGGTTATATAGATAGTGATTGGGTAGGTAGTATTGATGATAGAAAGAGTGCATCTAAGTATATTTCTCACATTGACTCTGGAGCAATCTGATGGTCTTCCATAAAACAATTAATTGTATCACTCCTCGCTGCTGAAGTCGAATACGTAGAAGCAAATTTAACATCTTGTCAAATCATTTGAATTAAAAGAATATTATCAAAATGAGAAGTAAAAAGAAGCAACAACAATCTTTTGTTGTAATTTATCTTCTATAGCTCTATTAAAGAATCCAGTGTTCCATGGACATAGCAAATACATAGTCACAAGATATCACTTTATAAGAGCACTGGTTGAAAGTGGATAAAATAATTTAGAATTTTGCAAGTCAAAGGAGCAGCTCGCAAACATATTTATAAAACCATTGTCAAAAAAAGATTTTGAACTATTAAGAGGAAATTTGGACATTGTCGATCTAAAAAGTCAAGATTAAGTGAGGGTGTTAGAAATAAAAAATATATAATCTTGTCTTCTTCAATGGCTGGAAACTTCTTTCAAAAACCACTCTTAACCATAGCTTGTCATTAAATCAGCTGAACTACTCCATCCATGTGCAGAACTAAGTAGAAGACTGTCGAAACATCTAGAATTGTTAACCATATCTGTAGCATAATAGAATTATCTAGAAACCACCGAACCATCCATATTTTTTGTTATTTTAAGCCTGCCTTAGAAAATTCTAGACTTAGCTGGAAAGTTAGATCTACATCTATATAAAGCGCTTCAAACAAAGCAAGAGAAGGCAGGAAAAATCGGAAATTAAAGATGGCAGCAGCATAGAATGAAGAGAGAATATAGCAGCAGTTTAGAATGAGATGAGCAAAGGAGCTGTGAAAGAAATAGAGCAAAACAGCAGTTTATACCAGCTGCATGTAATGCATTATTTGACAGTCCATGAAAAGCTGTGTTTTTGTATTCATATGAATGAAAATCTACGTTTTATTATTCTTTCATCTCTACTAAATGAAGAACATTGTTTTTTTTAATAATATACAGCAGTATATAAGAAAAGAACAGAGCATGTATTTCTGATTTTTTTGCTATTGATATGACCTATGATATACCTTTTTAAGTATTTTCGTCAATCAATCTTGTAAAGGTAACAACGTATGGAAGAGTAACAAGGTAACAATATTGTTACTTTCGAAATTTTCACTTTTAACTGCAATTTTATATAGTTTTCTATCTTATAAAATGTTGGTTTTAATAGCACAGCATGTTTTGGGCAATAGACTAGACGAAATTGAAAGTGATATTTAGAGATTTGAGATTCTTTTCGCACCAAAGAATCATGGTAATAATTGTTTTGAATAAAACTGCATAGAAATTTTTAGTTCCTACATTTCGAATCCTATACTGAACCGATCATGATCAGAGAGAAGCAGCCTAGACTAACGAAAGTGATTATTTTTTGGCTAATGAGTTAATGTATCAATTTTTTTTGGGTATAACTGTATTGATTTTATATCTTATTGATGCTTATGATTTCCCTTATACTAATTCCAATACGAAATATACAAAAGCTTGAAGCCAAATTCCTGACTGGTTATGTTTTTAGCCGGTTAAGTCCTCCACTGTTGATGTTTCTAACTGGTTAAGTAAAATTTACATACCATAAGTAAAGAAGGCGGAGCGCTTTCCACCATGGCGATCCTTGTGAGCAGGTCTTCCTTTCCAGTCCACAAATCCATCGAACTCGTTTCGGTCGGATTCGTAGGAGAATTCGTTTCGCTCCGCCTGTAAATCCATCGCCTGAATTAGTCGAAAACCAAAACTACAACTGATTTTCTCTTACAAAAACAAATACCACGAATTGAGTTGTTGAGAAAAGTTTACCATCTTGGTTTTCAGAATAAAAAGCAAAGCACTTGGCCACGCTGCTTCACAGGCAGAAGACTTAACTAGGCTTAATTATAGAGAAGAGAAGGTATAAATTTCATTTTGGCTTTTCAATTAGGACACTATAATCTTAGTCGAAACTCACGAGTGGCATCTTTTTAGGTTTTTTTTATCATTAATATAATTAATTTTTGTATAGTTTTTAAGAGGCTCTATTATATTGAAAATAAGGGATAGAATTCATTTTGGCTTTTCATGGCTTTTCATTCTGGACATCATAGTTATAATGAGAACTTACACGTGACAGTTTTTTTAATTATTAAGATTATTATTTTTTAAATTTGTTAAGTATTATTGTGAAAAATTTGTTTAAATATATTATTTTTTAAATAAGTTTTTAATTTTTATACATTTTGATAATTTAAAAGTGGCAATTTTGTTTTTCTTTTGGTTTATATGTTTTTTTTTTTTTTAATGCACCATTGTATCTTTGCTCTCTAGTGTTTCTATGTATTTTGATTATATATGATAAAAGTTATATTAATATTTTTAAAAATAACTCTTAATTTTTTTTAATATTATGGATAAGTCAAGAGAGCTAATAGATTACCTCAATTAATTATGATTATTATTCTTGATGTGGCTTTTTGTTTAATTCACACTAGTCTATCATATAATATTCATGGTCATTGTCCTTAAAATATTTGGTATGATATTAATTGTAAAACATGCACAAGTTAACCAATCGTGTCATGATACAAATGCCTCCTAAAATTAAATTCATCCCTAAATTATTTAGAATTATTTTTAGAAAGTAAAAAATGACACTATTTGTATAATAGATGAAGAGGTCATATTTTTTACCCAAAAAAAATATTTGTACCATTACTGATCATCATAAATGGTATACATATGTCACCTCTCTCTATGATGCCCTTCGACTCCCTTCCCCTCCAAATGAACCCTTGACCATTTAACTGTCATTTTTTTATAGATAAGATTGTCTTCAAGGCCATTTTTAAACTCAAGTTTAATGAAGTCCAAGATGTGAAAATTTTGAAAGTTAAATTCCTCATGCTATACATATCTTAAATATTTTTATTTTATTGTTTCACGTGGTTTTCCCCTAACTTGAGTATCTTATATTATTCATCACATATTCAAATCTTGAAATTGTCTTTCACTAGGAAACTATCGTACCATCATGATTGGACATAATCAAACTATATCCAATCATGAAACCACCGTACATCATGATTGGATATACTTTAGTTAAGATTTTTTCTACAACTCTAGATGATTATATCTCCAAGTGAATGGAGGTAACATTACTTCAGGCTAAAGATCAAGGAGGACTTAGGAGGACTCATCGAATAAGTATTCACATATTCACTCTTGCTATTATTATTGAGGAAGCAAAGGCTAAGAAACATAATATATATTATTCTTTTGTAGACCATTATAACATATTTGATATAGTGCCAATGCATCTTTTGGTTAAGAGGCTAAAAAAGTTGGGTCTTTTAGATTTAGTAATTTATCTAATAACAACTTTATATGAAATTTATTTTAAGCATATCCATACTTAAATTAACCTTAGATATAGGATCCAAATTATCATAAGCATTAAACAAGGTTGTCCACTCACACCTACACTCTTTGGACTCTATATTTGATTAATTAGAGAATCTTATCTCCAAAATCTTGGGTGTTATGAGTGGTTTTAGTATCTTTTGGATTTGCATTGATGTTTTATTATTTGTAGATGAGATTTTCTTTCTTTCACACTTAATTATAGGTCTCCAAAATTAGCTTGATGTGCTAAAAAATTATTGTGATAAAAATGGCCTTTGAAATAAATATTTCAAATACAAAAATCATGGCATTCAATGTAACTTTTTTCAATCAATTTGATATATAAAACACAATTGATCGAGGTACATCGATACACTTATTTGGGTGTGGTTTTTTTGGGACTACCTTTTAACCTTGTATGTAATAAAAGCAAGACATGGCACAGGGTGTGTAGCATTGAAATTTTTGCGAACATGATAATTGTAAATTCAATTTAAATATATAAATAATTAATTATTTGACTTTTCAATCCATTAATTACTTCCATATTATTTTATGGATGTGGGGTTTGGATTTCATTCTTGAGAAAAAAAATCAAATGTATGAAAATATTTTTTTAGCTCCATGTTATCAAAGAAAATTCTAGATAAAAGAATTGTTCCTCTCTCAAATATTCATGAAGGCTTCAAAGTATGTCCTCTCTTTATTTCTTTAGTTTTTCACATGATTATTATGTTGTATAGGCTCAATGCATGTTAGATTCTTACTTTTTGCATAATAGGTATTTGCATTTGGAAATTAAATCTTCTATACAACTTGCTAAACAAGAATACAATCTTGTTGGTGTGATAGAGATATGGATATCCTCCACAAGTTAGATATAGTTATAGAAAATCTTTCTTCCCTCAGGGTTTCAATTTAAACTCTGTAGCTCACTAAAAAATAAATTAATGAATATATTTATAAAGATATTAATAAATATTATTTCAAAGTTATATGGATTAATCTAAAAGATCATTGGAAATCAAAACTTCTTTGTTGTTTCTAATTAATTTATGCTTTAATGAAGATCGAATTCGAATTCACAAATACATGAAAATAGTGTTTCATTCTATAATGGATCCTTTTAGTTCAATTTCAATTTTGCTCTCATTAACTACAAATAGAATTTGCTCTTGATCTCTCATAAGATTGACATATATGTAAATTGCATTTTTTAAAATTTGAAAGTGAAGAATACTTTGTATTTAGGTGCCATGTCTATTATGAGATTTGTGGAAGATTAACATTGTCTTTTTACATATTCTTATAGATCTATGAGGATCTTAATTCAATATGAAGACTAGAGATATTTAGCTTTGTTTATCTATGAGATACTTCATTTTCAACAAAAAATTCTCATATCAAAGACTTCTCATGCAAGCCACAAATAAATATATATTTAAACAACATGGTTCAAATTTATAATACAACATACATTTTAATGGTTTCCAAATCTATTACCTTCATAATATCATAAAAGCTTATTATTATTATTTTTTAATTATTTTATTTATTTATTTGTCTTTTAAAGATACATTTGACACTTTCAATACATTAGATTTATGTATCATCTTCTTCAATCTTATTAACCATTTCTCATCTCTATTGGACATTGTTTATTTATTTATTTAGTATACTTCTTGTTATAATTAATGTTTAACTTATTTTCTCTACAAGCATCCACATTCATTTAGTATAGTTATACAAGTAATGACAAATACGTTTAAAAATACAAAAATAGTATATTTTAAATAAAAAAGAATTCATTACAAAACACGTATAATAAAAATTATCAAATCTAACTTCTTTAATACACATAACAATATGTATTTTTAAACTATTGGAAGACAAAATTAATAGTTTCCAATACACATAACAATATGTATTTTTAAACTATTGGAAGACAAAATTAATAGTTTCCAATACACATAACAATATGTATTTTTAAACTATTGGAAGACAAAATTAATAGTTTCCAATAAAAGACAATTCACTACAAGACACATTTATAGCAAAAGTTATCAAAATCCAATTTTTTTAATAGACACAACAATATGTATTTTTAAATGATTGGAGAACAAAATTAATAGTTTTCAATAAAGAACTATTCACTACGAGATATGCTTATTCAAAAATTATCAAAGCAACTTTTTTCATAGACAACATGTGGTTTGATGGTCTTTTTAGTTTTTGTAATTGGTATTACAGGTTATAGGAGGGCCAAACGAATATAATTGACGGCTTGATTTGGGCCACATGCTACAAAGCTGTGCCTTCTTTAAGCAGGCTGTGTCTTATATAATGTCCACACCTCCTTGTTTTGGTTAATGCCGCATTTTATCCCGTGCCTGTCCAAAAATGAATAAAAACAAAATGAGAAAAAATCACATGGGTGACAAGTTGAGCTACATACTTAATATCCGACGCTGAGGGCAAAACAATGTAGAGAGCAACTCCCAACTAAGTTCGAGAAAAGATAGAAGGAAAGAAATTTAGACTCTAGTTCCTTTGTCCGGTTTCCTTTGGTAAGTTTTAAGATAATTTAGGAAGCATGATTTTGAAGTTTGATAATAAATTTGTTTGTTTTGTTTGTTTTTTGTTTTTGTTTTGTTTTTGTTTTTGTTGTTTTGTTTTGGTTTTTTTTTTTTTTTTTTTTTTTTTTTTTCTTTTTTCTTTTATATAGTTTATGGTTTATTGATTCTTGCGAGATTTAATTTTATAACAAGTATTATGAAACTTAGTTTTATTTTGGCAGGTATTAATAATGTGTAAAATGAGATTTTGGGGGTATTTTAAGAGTGTCAAATTAAATATATATAAACAGGAGATATCAAAATATCATTGAGTATATTTTAGATTAGAGATAGGAAAGAGGATTTTATACATCATATGATCCATAAATAAGTCAAAGATAGAATTATTGATTTTATTTCAATAGTATTATTCAGATTGATATAGCAGAAAAAGTCATGGATGATTGTATTGATATGACTAATATAATAGTAATCGTCACAAATGGCTCAATATATTAGTAGAATTCATAAATGACTATATAACCCCAACCAATACATCAAAAAAATCAGATGATTGTATTGGCATGGCCATTGCAGTTGAAACACATAGAAAATCATGAACTATATCAACCATGTGATTTCCTTTTGTACGGTATCGACCATTTTCTTTAGTATAACAACCACCCGGCTCAGTTGCTATTACAATGGCCATTTGCTTAACTACACTATCCATGTTTATACATGTTTTGAATGTATCATCCAAGTAATTTGTTTTATACGATGCAAACCATCTCCTATATTGTGATTTATTGTGACGTTACCCATTTTGTCAGAAAAGAAAATTATAATGCCTACCCATTTTTTATTTATTTTTTTCTTCAATTTAACACTTTTTAAGGTGAATTCCACAACACGGATTGTCCACAGTGCCTAGTTTTCCTAAATCTATACTATATTAAACCCTTCCAAATATTAAGTGCATAACATACTTCAATAATTATCATGGCAAGTCCAATGTTCCCTTCTCTACATCCTCCTCTGCATCCTCTCACCATTATCTCTTTTAATGTAAGAAATGGTCTCCCAAAGCTATAGAATTATCAAAAGATCAAAATAAAACATGATCAAATGAATATATTATTGGAAATTATCATTGATGTCAAAGGAATTATAATTGATGTCAACGGAATTGTCAATGCAATTATTAACAAAAACATCAACATAATTGTCGATGGAAATGTCAATGAAAATGTTGACGGTCACATCTTTTGGTGAAGAGGTGTCTTTTGGATGGGACACCTCCTTTGTGAAGAGCCTTTGAAGGCTATATAAGGCAGATAGAAGGTTGAGAAAGATATGGAAGTTGAAGCGTGAGATATGTGAAGATTAATAAATAAAAGAAGGAAGCAAGTGTGTGGAGAATAAAAAGATATATCATACAAACACATGCAGATTTGAAGAATGGAACTAATTTTTTCTATCATTCAAGTATAAGCATATTTTTGTGGAGAAGAAGAAGAGAAAATTGAATTGGCTATCATCCGTTAATAAAGTAACTATAAAAAGATGGAAATATTGTTTCAATAAGAGGTCAGTGCCTCAGAGAAAGATATTGGTCTCTCGTTAAGTTGGTGCTTAACAGTAGGAGATTGGTGTTTATCGCTTAGTTGCTACTTAGAAATAGGAGATTTATGTCTCCAGTAGTTTGGTGCCTATGAATTTTATAAAAAGATTATTATCATATGGTTGGATTTGGATGGTAGTTCCAAGCAACTATTCATTTGTGGCTTTTTTTGAAAGGGTTTCCACGTAAATCTAGTATCAATCTGTGTCATTTTTATGTGAATCCTTTGATTTTGAATATTAAGTTTTCATTAAGTAAAGATAAAATTATACTGATTCACCCCCCCCCTCTCAGTATAAGTGTGTGCTTAACAATTGGTATCAGAGCGGTTCCTTCAGAAATAGTCTAACTGCTAGAAGGTAGATCTTGGGACCACATATAGCCAAACAAAAAGGTTTCTCCATAAATAAGGCTCCGCTATTTGATCAAACAAATTATGATTTTTGGAGTATAAGAATGAGAACCTATTTAATGGCTTTAGGGTCTGATATCTGGCAAGTAGAAGTAAAAGGTTATACTACTCCATCATCTCCACCAACGAATACAGCCAAGAAGAAGGCTAGTGAAAATAATTCCAAAGCCATGAATGATATTATGTGTCACTTATCAGAATCAAATTTTGTCAAGATTATGCAATGTGATTCAGCAAAGGAAATGTGGGACAAACTTCAGAACATCTATGAGGGTGACAAGAAAGTGAAGAAGTCAAATTTCTAAACTCATAGGAGACAATTCAAGAGCTTGAAAATGAAAGATTAAGAAAATGTTGCAGCATATTTTCTTTGTGTGGATGAGATTATTAACACCATCTGAGGACTTGGTGAAAAGGTTGAAGAATCCATGATCATTCAAAAAGTGTTAAGGTCACTTCCCTTGAGATTTGATGCAAAAGTTTTAGCTATTGAAGAAATAAAGGACTTAGACTCATTAATAATGGATGAGTTGCATGGGATCCTAATGGCATATGAAATGTGAACTCAAAAGGAAAATTCATCTAATAAGGAAGCAACCTTTAAAGTTTCAAAGAAAATGAACAATAAAGAACCTAAATCAAGAAATGACACCAGTGATGAACAAGATGAGAAAGAGGCCATGTTTATCAGAAAGCTTTAAAAGGGATCCAAAAAATACATAGGTAAGCTACCTTTCAAGTGTTTCAATTATGGTAAAATAAGGCATTTTGTTGCTAAATGTTCACATAAGGATGATAGCGATGTGAGTAAAACCATAATGAATAAAGAGATTAAAATGAAATCAAACCTAAATAAAATAAAAGCTTCAAACAAAATGAAAATAAGAAAAAGTTTGCTAAGCATAAGAAAAGTCTCTACTACAAAGGATAGCAGCTCAACTAAAGAGAGTGATGAGACCATTTCAGGTAGTGATAGAGAAGAAAAATTGTTTATGGATATAAAGAATGATGCCTCTATAAGTGAATATACCTTGAAAGAGGAGGAAGATGTCAAGGATGAAGGAGAAGTAAATCTTGAATCAAAACTCATATGTGTTTTAGGTGAGATAAAAGTTCTTAAGAAGAAGAATCTGAAACAAAAATTATAGATTCAAAAATATGAAGAATAAAATCATGACCTAAAAATATAAAATGTCTCATAGCCTTGAAGGGTCATAAACGGTCATCATTAGTCTAAAGACTAAAATAGAAGAAGCCAAGAAGATAGAGGAGGAAGTAAGAGTCCAACTTAAGGCAAAAAAAGACCACATTGCCAAGCTAGAATCAAAAGTTGATTTCTTAAAGAATGAATTGGAGAACACATGTGCTAAATTGAAATCAATTTAAATTTTGAAAACAACACCAAAGTACTAGATGAGATTTTAAATTTCCAAAGGTCGTCATGCGTCAAGACTGGGCTTGGTTATGAATAGAACTAGAAGAGCACTAAAGAAGGGCAGAGTATGAAAACTATAGAACCACCTAAGAGGATGAATATAGAGAAGCCCAAGAGCTATGTGGATTCACTCAAGGGATCCGTGAATGGTGGAAGTAGAAATAATTAAGAGCATGACACTTCTCCAAAAAATAACAAGGACAAATTCAGAAAGTCCTTTCCTCTAAGGTAGGCACATACGACTAGGTTTCAAAGTTCTTTTTACAATTATTATTATTTTTGAAATCATTTTGGTCATAAATTAAGAGATTATTTAAAGATTAATTAAAACTCTCTATCCAAGATCTAACTAAGAGCTCATTACTACAACCATTGATGCTTAAGCATACACTCAAAGAACAAATCAATTGTTATACAAAAAAAGAGATATGTAAAATATTAAAAAGCATGTATATTACAAATAAAACCCCTTTCTTAAATAGGCAAGACAAAATAAGATGCAATCTAACAAGGCAATGTGGGATAAATCCCCACATAGGACAAAACTAGGTAAAGACCAACGACCTAGTTGTTAACTATTTCTAATCACCATTTGGTTGTAGCATGGTTGCAAGTTTTTTTGGATCATCATGAGATAACACATTGCTTACTATTTGGAGTGGAAACACTATTCACATAGTCATGATTTATGGTGACTATGCATAGTGATGTGGTATAGTTGTGATGTGTCATACTGGTGAGATATATTTTAGATGATGTGGCATGGCCCACAAGGAAGCTTCATGAAGAAAATTTGATATGACAAGATTTGGGCACACTTTTTTGGATGGGTTAATCATTATGACATGTATTCACAAGTGTTTGCTTCCACATGTGAAAGTGGGGTGAATTTCTTTAAGTGGCCCTATATTTTATTGCATAAATCAAAATTTGATCTCCATTTATTTTGGAATCTTTGAAAGAAAGCAATAATTTATCATGTGATTAGTTTCACACATATAAAAGTGGGGGACAAGATATGGAATCACATGCAAGTGATTGATATAGGCTATAATGGAGAATCATCTTTTTGACCTCTTCCACATGTTGACAAGGATCACATGTGTTCACTATTCATGAATAGATAAAATGGTGTAGCATTCTTGGAGATTCCTTTCTCATGTATCTCTTTTATATGTAAAATTTTATTAAAGTTTTTCCTCTCCTTGGAAAAGGATTCTTCAAAAAAAAAAAAAAAATGGCTTGAAATCATTAACATTTGTAAAAAACTCTTTAAATAAGAAAAATCTGATTTTTTCCTTCTCACTACTTGTATTTTGTGTGGTTCCATGGATTGGTGATATTATCATGTGATGAAGTTGTTTTTCTCCTTGATATGTTGTCTAATTCTCTCACCTTCATGCAGGAAATTGCAAATTTGTAGGTTATTGGTTGTGTAATGAGGAGTTTATGCAATGTTTAATTATGAATTTTCAATTTTCCATCCCTTCTAAGTGTTGTCAAAAAATCCATTCCTTCCTATAAAACACTTACGCAATTTTTAAAAATTGTGATTTGTGTATGATTCTAGTTTATTTAACTTCATTGTGTAAAATCAAGCAAAGAGAAGAGTCAAACAATTTATAGTGCATCACCTCCATTGATAGTTTCAATTAGTTTGTATATTGTTCTCCTATCCCTTTTCTTTGTTGTAACAGTGGAGTAAATTAGAATTAGATGATTTACCAAGAGAACCATTCCTCTCTGGAGATTCATTCCTCACATAAGGTCACCCATAAGGGAGAAACCTTGAAACCACTTATCCAAAAGGTACAACTTCATCTTGACAAAAATTTATGGCATGCCCAATGGGATACTCAACTCTATTGAGTGTAAAGTTTTGAATAAGTTTCAAGCTAAGAATTGGTGCTACTCTTAGAAAGTTATAACATTGAAGACATTTTACAAGCACTTGGCGACTCCACATCTTTCTGGTTCTAGATCATCCCAATACTTTCATGACAAGAGCTTCCTCAAAAGGTAATTTTTGGTATTTTGAATTATCTTTATCTCATTCAATAATAAGGAGATTATCTAGGTCTCCCATAAGAAAAACTAGAGGTTCAAAACTACTTCTCCCAAGATCCCAATCTACACTTCCATTTGGTAGATTTCCTCAACCAAGAAGAAGGCTAACCCCTATTCCTTTCATGGTTATTCTAAAAAATCATGTTTTTATTAATTTTAATGGTGGTAGTCCCCTCAACCTATCCCAATATGATGGCATACCTATTATTTCCCTTAAAATCATCCCATATTTCACTGGAGAAAATTACACCACTCTTATTGAGCACATAAGAGATACTACTAATGTTTGTTTTATGTATAATATAATTGAAGAGAATATATGGATAAGATTACTAGACTCTTCATTCAAAGGGAAATATCTTCAGTGTTATAGAGGCTTGAGGCCTAATTCTATCTCTACTTAGGATGAATTGGGAGAATAGTTGTGCAAGCATTTTGAGGAAACAAGTGATCACTTATCACTAGTGGAGTAGTTGACTAGTATAAAGAGATCTCTCCAAGAGTTCATGGTTGATTTCAACTATAGATTCCAAAAAAATTGGGATAGGATCCCAACCATGGTCAAGCCTACTAAAAACTATGAATTCTTGTACTACTTGAAGGCCTTAAACAGTGATGTAGTAGTGATGATTAAATCAATGGGAGGAAATACATTGCCTGATGTATATGAAATGGCAATAAGGGATGATAATTATCTCATATAAGATGGTAAGATTGCTCCAAGGCCTCATATGTCTCTATTCCTAGAATTTCATCCCCCTACTCCTTCCACGCCTCTTCATTTTCCCACATTATCCCTAATTCCAATTCCATCTAACCAAGTTACAGCTCCTTCCAGCCAATCTAGTGAGCTAAGTGAAATAAAGAGTCTTATGTAATTATTTGGGAATGAGGTGGTGGCCATGAAAAGATAAATAGATCAACATATCAGATTATAGTATCCTCTTTATTAAAAATACCAATCTAATAGGCCTCCTTTTTCGAAACTATCAACCAAATAGACCTCCCTACCAAGGACAAGGAGCCATTACACAAGTTAGACTATATACCACTATTGATCTAAATAATCCTTCCCCTTTCAAATATATTGTCCCTACCCAAAATAACCTCATGAAAGATCAAGAATGGTGTACTCCATGTAACCAACCTCATCATGAAACTTCTTGCCCAAATAGAGTGTTTAATGGGGTGTTAAATCAAGCTCTAGTTTTGCAAGGAACAGTGATGCCTCAATTATCACAAAATAAATTTACACCTCAAATAGAGATTCATGATGGTCAAGGGCAAGTTGATGCCATGTTTGTGATTTGATAAGAAGGAGACCATTGTGACATAAATCAACAAGTGGATAAAAATAGGGTAGCAGTTATCACAAGATCAAAGAGGAGAGCAATGGATGATGTAAAAGAGGTAGCACAACCCCCTGATTTGTCTTCTTCATTTTACAAAAGGATTAATGAGTCTCTTCGATCCCTAAAAGTGTATAAAAATCATAAAAATAAAATTGTTGGAGGCCATGTAGTGTCTCAAATTATTCATAATCAAGGGATCATTATTGTTCCAAAGGGGCAACCAAGGGTTAGTGGTTCTTCTCTCAACATCATAGACCAAATGAAGAAGGCACATGTGATAATATCAATATGGGAAACTTTATCCATTCTGGGACAAAAATATTTGTTCCAAGAAGGGCTCTCTAATCTCTGTGAACTAGGAATTTAACTCAAGAGATGTGTTAGTATCTTGTTAGTGACAAAATGAAATCAAATTGGAAAACCAACACACTAGCTAGCATATATCTTTAGGCCTAGTTACTATGGAGAGCTTAGTGAGGGAAAGCCATTTGAGAACACAACTAAAAATGGAAAGAAATAATAAATATGAACATAAAACACCAATTTCTTACCAAATCCTTGATTGCTCCAAAAGGATCCTTCTTTGGCTTTCTCGACTTGTGCTTCAAGAGATCTTCTTCAATAGAGTGTGGCTACGTTCATCTCCTCTTGGCACCTTTGACTTTGGCTTGGCTTGGCTTGGCTTGGCTTGGCTTGGCTTGGCTTGGCTAAAAAATTTGGAATTATAACACTAAGATGCAATGATTTTTTAATGCATTTTGGCATTATAATTTTGGCATAAAAGAGCTTAAAATTTAATAAGCAAGGCCTCCTATTTATAGATTTTTAGAATGGTTTGAGGATCAACCGTGACTGTTCATCTCAAGATGAAGATGTGTGGTCATGAATAAATCCAAATATTAAAGTCATTATACAAATATCCCCATTAATATTTGGGATAGAGGGGTATTGAATAGGTATGGAGGGTCCTAATGAAGCATGGAGGGTCTTGATGAGGCATGGGAGACCCATAAACCTAATATTTTATGCATTTATGGCTTATGGATGCCACCCCATATGATGATGTCACTTGATGATGCAGTTAATAAAAATAAATTTTCAATAAATATTTATTCAATAAGTTCTATGGAAAATTAACTTAAGGCCCTAATTTAGTTTAATTAGCCTAAAACATGATTAGTCAACTTTGGTGCAAATTTTGGCTCTTAGTGCACAAATTAATCAAATTGGTCAAAATGTCTTGTTATTGATCCAAAATTTGACTAGATTAGAATTAGAAGTCAATGTCAGATGTGTTGGATCTATTATCCTATTTAGGATGTTACCAACACCAAATAACAAAGGCATGTGTCTTGTGTAAAATATTTAACAAAAAAGAGAAATCTACAGCACCCAGGTGCAAAATTGTCATCTTGACTCGAAATGATCTAATCAAAGTTAGTTGGCCCATAAATTGTATTACCCCATTTAATGATACTCTGACCAAAATCAAAACTTGAATATATCAATTTTAACTCATTTAATGTATTTTAGTGTTTTTAAGCCAAATTGTACACTTTGGTGGAAATTGATCAAAACCCTGGTTGGAGGCTATCGATGGCCAATTTTAGGTGTCTATAGTTTGCCCATGTTTAATAAGATGTTGAAAACTATAGTCAAAGCAATATCTTCTCAAATAATGAGAAAAGGCTTGTATGCCAAAAATAAGATGATGGTTGAAGAACAAAGCTCTAAATGGTGTTTGGGAAGCCTAGGATGATGCCCCCTAGAGGGAGTGGCTGTCACATTTGTTGATGGATGGTCCCTCAAAAAGAAACAAGAAGAAAGGTGGAATTAACCCGTGGTTGTGATTAATCCAAATGATAAAATACTTGCATGCATTGAGTTAAAAAAGATATTGATTTACCCAAAGGCAGTTATAATTAGAAATAAAAGTCAAAATAATGATTTGTTAATAAGCGGTTATAATCAATAAGAGGACCTAGATTGGCTAAAGATGATGGTGCCCCAATTAGGGTTGATTAGAAATCATAACTCAAGGATATAACCTATAATATAGATTAAATATGAGTGGGTGCAAAGTGATAAAATAGATGAATAAAAGAATAAGATTGATCAGTGTGAATGATTCAGTTGTAGCTGCCAATGAGGAGATGCTCATCTTGATTAACAATGATATAGCTAGAAAGGTTAATGGGTTGATTTGATCAAGGGTGGGATGGTAGGATTTTCCAAGGTGCCAAGGAGAAACTTCTATGGATTCATTGATTGTAGACCTTGAAGCTGATTTTTGTTGTAGCATGTGATGGTAGGCTTCATGATAGAACACCACAAAGACTTGGCCAAAATATGCATAAGGACTAAATCTTGATCCAATAAATACTTGAAAATAATGCACCAATGATAAAAATAATGATGAAAATGTTGACGTATGAATATGTATGGACTCAAGAATAATGTGTTTGAAGAATCACCCAATGAACACATATAGATTGAGTCGAGGAAATAGTACTGAAAGCAAACAAAAAGGCAAGAAGACAAACAAACAAATAAAACATATAAAAAGCACACAAATAGACAAACAACTTGAAATAAATAAACAAACAAAAATCTTGAAAACAAAATCAAAAGAAAGCATCCTAACAATGAATTTTCCCCAATAGGGTGGATCGAGGATAACTGACTAGGCTTAAAAAGCACAAATGTTTTTGGATTTTTGAAATTTTATGAATGTTTTTAGAATTTTGAGGTATCTTAACTCGTTAAATAATTACAAGATACATACTCGCAAAATGGTGAGAATATTGGGCTTAAGTTTCTCATAAAATGGAGAGAGCGTATGGAAAGGGGGACTAAGGTGACTTCAACATGAATTGAGCACAACCTACTTAGTCTCGAAATGACCTTAAGTCATAGTAATTCCATCCACATAAAAGGTGAATAAGAACCAACTAGGTCTCAACAAGTTCTCAAATCCATAAAATGGCATGTCAAATGAAAACAATGATGGCAAGGTGATGCAGTAATGCATGGTAAACAAGTGTTGCCCCTAATTTGTCCATAGGTAGTTATAACTAAGATACGATGAAATAAGTCAATGGTACTAATTTTCTCATAGGTGGTTATAATTAGTATCAATACTAGTGAGACACTGATTTGCCCATAAGTAGTTATAATCAAGCTCACATAAACAAACTTAATAGGATGAAAGATATCTTGCCAGATCAACTGTCACACTAATTTCATAGACTGTCATTATAAACATGAATTTGATAAGATTTGAACCCTAATCAAAATCCCCTCACAAAAAGTGCAAGAAGAACCAAAGTAGACAAGATCAAAATAGGATTAGCTAGGATGACTAAAAATAGGCTTTCGTCTAGATAGGAATGGAATGATAAGATGGTATGGTCTTGCTAAGGATAATGATGGTTTTTGATAGATTGAAGAAACTGGTAAGAGGGTTTCCCGCAAGTGAGAAGGTGATTAGTTGGGATATGAAACAATGGTAAAAGGATATGTAACAATGGCAATGGCATGGCAATGAAATGGTATGGTACATGTTTTTGTCCTAGGTGTGGTTTTTGATTCTTTTGTTCCTGATGATGAGGAGATGCACGTCCTAATCAAAAAATAATACAAATAGAATACTTGATCATGTTAATTGCTAGCCCACACCTTATATGAATAGCTACTCCATCAATAACCTCATGTAGATTTGGATGTTGAGAATGATTTGTGATCTTCGTTGGTCATTGATTCTAATTCCTTCAAATGTCAATACAACATATCTTTGTAGCCTCTACAAAGAAAAGTGCAACCATGGTGGTAAACAAGAACAAATAATGGATGGTAGGTTTGATTGTGAAATGGAATAGTAGATAATGGAATGTATAATGGTGGAGAAACAAATAAATATTAGCACTTTCAGTCACACGTAATATTGTTGATGCTAGATTTAACATAACTTTGGATGTGGCAGGGCCAAAGACCTTTGAATATTTTCTTGATAGGACCACCAGATTATTATGTTGCTTGATCTTGAAAGTATCTACCATCTGATTATGTTGTAGATTGGAAGCTATTTTGATTTGATTTTTTATTTTATATTCATCAAGCAGTGAATAACTTTTATGCTCAGTTATTGGCACCTCGAAGAGGTTTTCACTAATGAAGTTTTCTTGATTGTCCCATAGCACCTCTGAGAAGGTTTCACTAAGGAATGTTGACTTTTGATTTTGATTATCTTCTAGCACTTCTAAAAAAGTTTCACTAGAAGATGTTGAGTTCTGACTTTGATTGTGTTGGATGAATATTTTGTCGGCCAGCTAACTGGTGACCAAAATAGTTCCTATCACCACAGTATAAGAAGATTGGTCACCCAGGTGTGCAGCTTTACTACATCAACCAGAGACAAATCTCTCCTCTCATCAAGGGGAGGTTCCCTATTAAATATGTGGAGGCTATATACTATATATATAAGCAGAAAGTAAGACACGGGGGTAGGATAAACCATCCATCTCTCTTCTTTCAGAGATGATGCTAACAAATAGCAGAGAAATACTGGGTGATTGGTGAAAATACTTCTCTTCTTTTAGAAGTAACATTCATCCAAGAGCTATATCCCTTCCTAGATAGTAAAAATCTTGATGAAATGAAAGAAGGCACTTCTCTTCTTTCAGAAGTGTTTATTCTTACAAACAACAAGAATCTTTTTGGTAACTGGTAACCAAAGGTGCAGAGTAACCAACAGCCTGAAATGTAGTGCAAAGTCTCCACCTCGACTGCCCAAGAGTGAAATATGAAGAATAATGGGGTCTCAAAGTCATCCCAAGGTCCTTTACATAGAAACATAAAAGAAAAACACACACTGAAGACAACTATGACAGCACAAAGTCTGAAAGTAGTTGGCTTCAGGACACCTTCCTTATCACCTCCACTAGTCCTTCTTGTTAAATCAAATAAATAAGAATGCTTTCATAAGACAGACATAAGAACGATCTCCTAAAGTAGCACAAGCTATAACAGCACAAAGTCTGCAAGTAACTTGCTTTCTCATTCAATCAAAGAAATATGATTACAATCTGAGCTCAAAGTCTCAGTAATGCCTTTCAATTTAGGTAGAGTTTCACTTCTAGTAAGGGGAAGATCTCCCTTGTAACAAATGAGAGATTATAATATATATAGTGCTCCAAGAAAGACTTGGGCACTTGTTTTCATAAAAAAGGCCCATGCTATAGTCAACGTCTTCAACGCGTCTTCAGTTTTATCTGGAGGGACCATGCTGGAAACAGTGCATTACCTCAAATATGGCACATCCATTCATCTAATGTCTCTTCCTTGGTATGGACTGTCTGGTCCTTTCTCTGATCTCTACATAGCTGTCTAGTTTTCCATTACTTCATGAAAGAAAAACAAGCTTGCGTCCTTGATTTGGTGCACTCAGAAGTCTACTTGATCCACTATTTCACCTACTAGAAATAACTCTTTTGAAGATATTTCTAGTCCTTTGGTCTCGCTCCTCTCTTCACTGCTTAAGCGCTTCTTTGCTCTCTGGTTAAACCATCACTTTAATTGAACTTGCCTTTGGAATCATCCATGTTGCTTCTTTGTCCTTTATAGCCCTTCTTGTCTAAGTCTTTGGGGGGTCCTTTCTGCGTCTTTGACAAGTGGCAAGTTCCACTATTATGAAACTCATTGGAAACTTAGGGAAAATGGGATCCACAACACGTCTTGCCCAAGCAACTTCAAAAGGGGAATGCAGATGCAAAAACTTGTCACGTTCTGCTGAGTCATAACAGGACACGTGATGTATTCTACTTAACTTACAGAAGCTTTAGTAACATTTTGAGAGTCATATGGAAGATGACACATGGCGGCTTTTGCTCTGCACTTCATCTTTTTCCATCGGGCACTTTTCCACGAGCTTTTCTGTTCAGTCAAGCTTTTCCTTTGCTTTTTTTAGGTTCATTTTTTTGAAGGAGTTCACTTTGTCTATTTTTTCTCACTGGCCTTTGCAAGGGTTCTTGGCCTTGGTTCACCACCCTCCATAAGGGCACTTGTTCCTTTGGCTTTGGGGCAGACCCTTAAACTTACCGATTGAACCAACCGATTGAACCAACTTTGGTTCAACGGTTCAATGGTTCAATCGATTCATTCTTCATTATTTGGCTAAGTCTTTTTGATATTTTACACCAAGCACATTGAACCAATTGGTCATTGAACCCGTTGAACTAATGAAACAAAATGGTTCAAGGTTCAACGGTTTAACGATTCAAGCTTTTGAGACTCGTTAAGTGCTTGAGACCGTGGATCCTTTAAATAGTTGAACTTTGAACCTTTGACATATGTGCATAGCCCTTGTTAAAGACGTTGAACCTTTGAACTTGCTAATCCCTTTGCTGAAAAATCTTTTGAAAAAATGAGGAATTTGAAAGCCCCCAAATAAATTTTGAGAAGGAGAAGAGAGGAATTTTCGCCCTACAGGTCCAAGAATAGCTCAAATGTTGTTCCAAAAATGACTGACACTTTTGGGGACCAACAGCTAGCTCCAGTTGGGGAACTTCCTTCAAATGAAAACTTGGAATAGTTGAGGGGAGTAGAAACCAAAATCTCTGGTGCCTTGAAGTGTGCCATTGGGCTACGGAGTCATGCTACCCAAAAAGAAAGTTGACAAAAAAGAAGACAAAAGGCACAAAATAGAACTAAAGACTATACAAATATACATATGTACAAATGAACTTATTTGATGCCTCAAGATTTGAAGCACTTCAGATGCCGCCCATTGTGAGACAATGATAATGGCATCCCATCCTAATAAACTAGTAGGAAACCATTTTGTCCCTAGAATCGGTGATAGGTGAATGGAACTCTCCACTAGGAAACCACTTTTATGTGTCTTCCCCTTAGTTTTCTTCTCTTATTGCCCCAAAGCAAGACTTGATTTTTGGTCCAAAAACCACAAATCTTTGCTCTCCTGGCAAAGAGTTCCTTTTCCTAATTTTGATGGTTAGTAGCATGGCCTAGTACCATAATTTGCTATTCTGATAGCTCAGCCCAGCAGATGTCTTGATTGTCCCCCTCAGATATCTCAGATTCTTCTTCATTTGGAGGGAGGGTTCTTCTGCACTTATGCCACACTCCACCAATTCTTTTGCTATTTCATCCCTGCCTGAAGACTCAAAAAAAAAATTGGTTACAGGGGCCATCATTTGGGTCTTGACACATTTGACATGATTAATTATGTCAAATCGCTAGGTTGGACTAGGCACAGGGGATAGGAGTTCTTCCTTTTGGTTTATGGGAGGGGTGGGAGGACTGGCCTGCAAATTTGAAGTAGAAGGTGCAAAAATGTTTGGGATACTTACTTTCTTAGCAATCACTTGGTCCTTTGGCTAGATAGGCAGAGTGGCCCCATGCTTAGCAATCAAAATTGTAGGTTGAGGTTGCTCCTCTATTTCTCCTTTATCAACTTATTGAGTTGACTGATTCTGGGACTGGGTGACCATAGCATATGATCCCTCAGATGCTTCACCTTTACTTTTGGGTTCATCCTAGTAATCAGGAAGCCAATGTGGGAGTCGCCAGCTGACTCTTCTTGATCCTTTGTGAAGAGACCAGCATCATTTTCTTGATTAAACTCAAGTTGAAAAGAGAAATCATGCTCTGTTTCCAAATACCCAACTGTTGAGTTGGCTAGAGGTGCTTCAATGGCAAGGTTATTATGTGGGGGAGGAAGATGATTGGGTTGCCCTTGATGTGCCTGATTAGGGAATGTCCTCCTTGGTACATATTTGTATGAAGGAGTAGATGACATCCCTTATGCCATTTGTCTTATGAGGGCTAGCACTTCATTTGCTAGCTTTTGCACCATTAGATTAGTGGTGGCTGCAGGTGAGTTATCAGAAGATGAGGAAGATGTGCCTCTATTTGAATCCCTTCTTATCTTTCCAACCAAGATAAAGCCATCTTCTAACTCAATGGCTAAGTCTTGAGCAGCGTCAAGATCTATGCAGCCAGCATGTCTTAGCAGAAAACTCACTTCAGGCAGTTGTGATTTTATGAAGAAGCATTTGAGGTTCTCGGGTGTGGGCTGAGCAACTATGGGAATCCTATTTCTCAGCTTGTCAAATTTTTCAATAAAATCCCTCATGGGCTCATGAGGTTCCTTCTTCATCTATGTAAGTTGGGCTAGCAAAGCATGAGCATCTTTTATAGGTTTGAACCTTGCTTCAAACTTGGCTTTGATAGTGTCCTAGCCAGTCACTGATCCAGTCTGCAGATGATAAAACCAATCTACAGTAGCACCTTGTAATGTCTCCATGAAAATCCTGATTGCCACGTCTTCAAATTCCACCCCTATCACACCACAGGCTATGGTGAAGGCTGCAATGTGTTCATCAGGGTAGAATCTTCCATCACCAAAGAATTTAGGGAAATTCTTCCTTGAACTGAGTGGTAGCTCATGCAGGGGTGGAGTTAGATTAAGTGGGCCAAATGAGTTACCCCAGGGGCCTCGAACTGCCATGATCGGATTATGAACAATAGGGATAACACATCTAAGTAGAGTTGCCAAATTATAGGACAAAAATGGAAAAGAAATTGGCCCTATTTCAGCTTAAAGCTTGAGGCTTCAAACTGTGCTTTCCTTCCTAGCAGCTCTGGTTTTGCAAACCAGATAATATAATGGAGATGGATGAAAATGGAGGTGGATGAAAATGGTAAGGCTATAAATGGATAATGGGTAAGACGCAGATGGGAGTTACCAGACTCTATAATGGATAAGGGAAGGAACTATTTCAATTTGAAATTTGAGGCTTCAGACTACACGTTCATCCCCAGTGGAGTCGCCAAAAACTATTGGGTGAATATTTTGTCGGCCAGCTAACTGGTGATGAAAATAGTTCCTATCACCATAGCATAGGAAGATTGGTCTCTCAGGTGTACAGCTTTACTACATAAACCAGAGACAAATCTCTCCTCTCATCAAGGGGAGGTTCCCTATTAAATATGTGGAGGCTATATACTATATATATAAGCAGAAAGTAAGACACGGGGGTAGGATAAACCATCCATCTCTCTTCTTTTAGAGATGATGCTAACAAATAGAAGAGAAATCTTGGGTGATTGGTGAAAATACTTCTCTTCTTTCAGAAGTAACATTTAGCCAAGAGCCAAATCCCTTCTTCGATAGTAGAAATATTGATGAAATGATAGAAGGCACTTCTCTTCTTTTAGAAGTGCTTATTCTTGCAAACAACAACAATCTTTTTGGTAAGTAACTGGTAACCAAAGGTGTAGAGTAACCAGCATCTTAAAATGTAGCACAAAGTCTCCACCTCGACTGCACAAGAGTGAAATACGAAGAACAATGGGGGCACAAAGTCATCCCAAGGTCCTTTACATAGAAACATAAAAAAAAAACACACACTGAAGACAACTATGACAGCACAAAGTCTGAAAGTAGTTGGCTTCAGGACACCTTCTTTATTAAATCAAATAAATAAGAAAGCTTTCATAAGACAGACATAAGAACAATCTCCTAAAGTAGCACAAGCTATAACAACACAAAGTCTACAAGTAACTTGCTTTCTCATTCAATCAAAGAAATATGAATTACAATCTGAGCTCAAAGTCTCAGTAATGCCTTTCAATTCAGGTAGAGTTTTGCTTCTGGTAAGGGGAAGATCTCCCTTGTAACAAATGAGAGATTATAATATATATAGCACTCTAAAAAAGACTTGGGCACTTGTTTTCATGAAAAAGGCCCATGCTACAGTCAATGTCTTCAATGCGCCTTTAGTTTTGTCTGGAGGGACCATGCTGGGAATAGCGCATTGCCTCAACTATGGTGTGTCCATTCATCTAATGTCTCTTGGTATGGACTGTCTAGTCATTTCTCTGATGTCTATGTAGTTGTCCAATTTGCCATTTCTTCATGGAATAAAAATAGGCTTGTGTCCTTGATTTGGTGTGCTCAGAAGTCTACATGATCCACTATTTCACCTACTAGAAATAACACTTTTGAAGATATTTTTGGTCCTTTGGTCTCGCTCCTCTCTTCACTACTTAAGCGCTTCTTTGCTCTCTGGTTGAACCATCACTTTAATTTAACTTGCCTTTAGAATCATCCGTGTTGCTTCTTTGTCCTTTATAGCCCTTCTTGTCTAAGTCTTTGGGGGGTCCTTTTTTCATCTTTGACAAGTGGCGAGTCCCATTATTATAAAACTCATTGGAAACTTACAGAAAATAGGATCCATGACACATCTTGCCCGAGCAACTTCAAAATGGGAACATGGATGCAAACACTTGTCACGTTTCACTAAGTCATAACAGGACACGTGACTTATTCCACTTAACTTACAAAAGCTTTAGAAACCTTTTGAGAGTCTTGCAGAAGATGACACGTGGTGGCTTCCACTCTGCTTTATAATGGACACATGGCGGCTTTTGCTACACTTCATCTTTTTCCATCAGGCACTTTTCCACGATCTTTTCTCTTCAGTCGGGCTTTTCCTTTGCTTTCTTTGAGTTCATTTTTCTGAAGTTCACTTTGTCTATTTTTGCTCGCTACCCTCCGCAAGGGTTCTTTGCCTTGGTTCACTACCCTCTGCAAGGGCACTTGTTCCTTTGGCTTTGGGGTAGCCCCTTGAACCTACTGATTGAACCAACCAATTAAACCAACTTTGGTTCAATCAGTTCATTCTTCATTATTTGGCTAAGTCTTTTTGATCATTTGCACCAAGCACGTTAAACCAATTGGTCGTTGAACTCATTGAACTAATTGAACATTGAACCCATTGAACTGATGAACCAAAATAGTTTAAGTTTCAACAGTATAACATTTTAATCTTTTGAGACTCATTAAGTACTCGGGGCCATGGATCCTTTAAACGGTTGAACTTTGAGCCTTTGACATATGTGCATAGCCCTTGTTGAAGATGTTGAACCTTTGAACCTGCTAATCCCTTTGCTAAAAAAGCTTTTGAAAAAATGAAGAATTTGAAAGCCCCCAAATCAATTTTGAGAAGGGGAAGAGAGGAATTTTGGCCCTGCAGGTCCAAGAATAGCTCATATGTTGTTCCAAAAATGACTAACACTTTTGGGGACCAACAAATTATATCCTTGCACCTTTGAAAATGTTTCACTAGGAGAGTGTTCTACTACATGAATGTGGTCTTGGCCTCCTTGTTCTTCATCTGCTATGTCACCATGGATGCAATTTAATAAAGCATGATTCTGTCAGTCCTAATCGACACTTATGGGAGATGAAATGTCAATAATATGGCTATGTTGGTTGATGGTAATTGCATGTAGAATGGTAATGGAATGGGTGTTGGCATCACAATATTTATAGAATATACCAAGAGAATTTGTGTTAATGCTAAATTACTCATCCTCAAAAATTGTAGAAGGATCAAAAATGTATTCAAATTGATCTACAAGGTATGCATAACCAATGTTGTAATAGCCACAAACATATTTTTCTTTTGAATTTGATTCTAACTCAAGGGACTTTGAATTTGATGTTGAGATTGATGTTGATTCTGATTTTGATGTTAAATCTGATGTCGATCTAAGAATAGAACCTAACTCTAACTCTAATTTTTTATCTAATGGGTACTATATTATAATGATGTCTTGTTGAATTTTTGGTATTGGACAAGTAATGACCTATGATGGCATAAAGGGCTCCACAAAGATTGGTTTTTCAAAGTGAGACTCCTCCATAACGGGAAATATGTTAAGAGACAACTCCTCAAGGACAAGATTATCCAAAGGATACTCTTAAAAAATAGGCATATATTCAAGGTAATGATTTGCTCAAAGGTAGTTACAATCATTAAGAAGTGACTCAACAAAGACTAGCTCATCAGAGTGAGATTCTTTGATAACTGGTATAGGATCAATAGATAATTCATCATAAGTTGACTTATCATAAATGGTTGATTCAATAGAAACACCTTAGATTGGTTGGTTCTCTTGGCCTTGGTTTCTAATGAGTTGGAAAATACCAATTTTGAACATAGATTGGTCTTCGGATGATTGGATCGATTGAGGTTTGGATGGGATTGGTAATGGAAGAGGAATGGCCTATGATTGAATAATGATAGGGCATTGGGAAGCATGATTTATTTCATGAGCCAAAGGATAAAGTATTAATATGGTAATGATAGGTCAGTGTGGAGCTTGATTGCTCGTATAAGTCAAAAGAATAGGTCCTGGAATGATGAAAGGGTGTTGTGGATCTTGGTTTCTTGCACAAGCCAAAGGACTAGGTCTAGGAATGGTAATGGTATTCCTTAGATATTGTAAATCTTGATAGCTCATATAATCTAAAAGAGGGCTAGGGTATTCAATGATCGGATAACAAAAGGAGATTGTGGAACTTGATTGCTTGCACAAGCCAAAGCATCCAAGTCTTCCTCATAAACCATATCCCAGTTGTGAGTTGGCTCATAAGCTGATTCTTGACTATGTTCCATATACTGATTATTACAAAGAGGGTATGGATCCATATCCCAAACAATATTATATGTAGTTGAGTCTTCAAAGTCATCATCACAAGCCTCTTCATGCCAATCAAGGTCTTAATTTAGATTTTGTGGATTTTGACTATGTTCTCCATATGAAGTATTGTAGGGAGAATAATATAAATCCTTAGAAAATATTTCTCTATAGGGGTTCTTAGTGGGATTTTTTGTAGCAATTCTATCATAAGTTGGATTGTACATGACTCCACCATAAGTGTAGCTAGACATATCTGCATAAATGATGAAAGCTTCAAAACAAAAAGACTTAGAGTTCTATAAACTTTAAAAAACTATCCAAAGAACAAATGGTTCAAACTTAGTCTAACTTGGTCAAAGGGGTAGAGCTGTATCTCCAATATGGTCTAAAAATGGAGTTATATCTCCAAAATAATTTGTTTTAAGACTTGGCATAAAATAATCTAATATCAAATGTCTAATGTCAAATGTCATATGCATAAAAGGTCAAGCGTCTAAATAAAAATCAGCATGTTAAATGTCTAGGTCAAAGTGTTCCAAATAAGGTCTAAACTAGGAAAGAGAGAAGAGTTTCTAGGTCTTTTGTCCAAATGAGGAGTCAAAACCTAGGCTCAAATAGGCTATGCTATGACTTTTGGCCAAATGGCATCAAAAGCTAGACTTGAAACAAAGGTATCATGTGATTTGATTTAATCTAACAAGTTTGGAAACAACTTTGATATAAACCTGACACATAGAATTAAATATAAACATGATCAGTTGGCATAAGGCATGAGGCAAAAGGATTTTGGAGAAAGGTTGTGTTCTCCCAAATAAATGTTGGAAATATTGTCATTAATGTCAAAGGTCTAGCATTATTGGTGATAAAGGCCCCATTTCATTTATTGGTGTTTTTAATATTCATATCTTGGCTAATGTGTGTTAATATTTATTTTTATTAATGAATATATTTTTGGTTGCATATAAGTCAAAAGAGGGCCCATGGAGAAGTCGAAAAGTCACGGGGTAAAAGACAAAAGAGGAATGGGACGCATTTTCTCATGAAGAGTCATCTTAAGGAATTCCAAGAGTCACCATATGAAGACAAAAGAGGGTATGGCACATTTTTCTATGAAAGGAGACTTTTAGGAATATGAAAAGTCACCAAGATAAAGACAAAAGAGGAAAGGATGCATTGGCTTATGAAGGGTCACCATATGACTTTTCAAATGCAATGATATGAAGGGTCATGCAAGTTTGGCACCATTTTCCATGAAGATTGAAGGGTCACAAAGGGTGAAATCTAAAGGTCATTTGGAAAGCTATAAATAAAGGCTTGAGAAGCCATATGCCATATGCAAGAAAATGCATGGTTTGTATTTGTTTTTGAAGAGAGAAAATCAGGAGATATTGAAGAGTTCTATCATTTTTTGAGTAAGCAACATTGAGAGATAGTTGTGTTTTATACACAAGAAGGGTTAGTGCTCTTATGGGTTGGTGCTCACAAATCTTTGCAAGGGGTTGGTGCTTCTGTGGGTTGGTGCTCATAAATAGTTGTGTTAGTGCTCGGAAAAGGGGTTGGTGCTCTTACAGTTTGGTGCTTACAAACTTTGTATTTTGAGTTGGTGCTCATTTATATACTTAAGATTGTTCTCCATAGTTTTTTCCACTTTGGGTTTCCACGTAAAAATCTAGTGTCTCTCTCTTTTTCTCTTGTGTGGAGCATATTATTGTTTCAATTTTATTGCATATCTTGAATGTGTGATTAAGTGGTTAAAGAAAATAAATCAGATTAAGTAAAAGATATATAATATATTGATTCACTCCTCCCATCTCAGTATATTTTGTGCTTAACAATAAAGGTACAAACGATGATGATGATAGATTTTGAATAAACAAACCATGAATAGTTTTCAAATTTGGGTAATCGATTAATCAAAGTTATGCAACCCAAAATAGAAAGATTTGTGTATCAGCCACATGAATTGAGGCCTAAATAGAAATCAATCAATGTTTGAATCCAAATTTGACAAGCTTAATTGAAAACTCAACATTAAAAACTAGGATTTGACCACACAAGATAGACAAGATTGGATAGCATGATGGCACAAGACAAAGGTCCAAATGGTATACATGACATGGTTTGAAACCAAAAAAAAAAATGATACTAGGTAAACTAGTCTTGAAATAAATTAAGCAGCCTAATAGCATAAGCATGCTCAAATCATGTGATCTATGTTATTTTTCAAAGACTCAAAAAGCAAAATAGTTTGATATGATTTTGGTAGTGTAACACTACCCTCTGCAACTCAAATGACACACATAAAAAAATTTAGCAAAAATTTCAAGGCACAAGTGTGATGTAAAATGGTCAACATAACGCCTCTTCAAACAAAAGAATAATGTATAAACAAATTGATTTTGTCATGGATTTATGAATAAACAAACAAGTTTTAGTATCAAAACATACCAAGCAAAAATGACCAAAATACTCTTAAGTATAATCATCCAAATCCTAGCAAGGGTATGGAAATGTGGGTTTGACTAAACTATCAAGCTTTCGAATGTTTCTAGGGGAATCAATTACACAATGAATTTCACGCCAAAAAATTTAAAAAAAATCACAAAAATTGGGTGTCCATGGCATTGGCTAGTTATAAAAATGTCTAATCATTTTTACAACCACTACATCATGTTGTTCACTCAGTGTAGTGCGATGTCCAAATGCAAATACATTTCATGTGCAACTCAGAAGGAGTGGGTGAAGTCAATGCTGGGAGATGAAACCTTGGGTCAAATCTTCCCTAAAAAACTCATGGGAGGTAATAAATTCCCCCTCTCAAGACAAGTTTGCATGAAATAAAAGACTAATAGAAAGACTTTAAGGTCATTTTCAATATCACCCAAACTTTGATGATTTTTTGGAGAGTGCTTTAGATGGCATTCTTTCTAAGCCTTGGACTAGGCTTTTTGAAATAAGGATGGCACTTTTGATTTCAAGGGTTCTGTAAAGGGTAAAAATTTAAGATCATACACACACAAACCTTCTTTTTGTTAAACATATTTAATTAAACAAATATTGAAAACAAGAATTGACAAATGTGTTCAATTTTAGAATCCAAATGAAAGACGTGGCGGTGTTATCTTGACCCCTTGGTCTTAAGTTGTAAATTTGAAAGTATAACTATCAAACATTTATTTTAATCACCTACATGTTCAATTAATTACTAAAACAAAGTTCCTAGTTCATTTTAAAAGCATGCAAAAAATGGTCTAAAACATGATTTAACAAATTCAAAGTTTGTCGATTACCTATCTACCTTTAAGGCATCACCCCAAAAGAAAATTTGTTAGGTTAGACAATGTTTAAAAAAAATGAAGAAAATATTTTAAAAAATAATATTAAATATATGAACACCTGAAAACAACAAATTAGAAGGCTAAAAATAAAATATAATACAACACATAAAACCCTGTAGTTAGTATTTTTAACATAACTTTTAAAATACAGATCAATTTGCTATGAAATTTTGAGATATTTTCAATAAATATAGGGCACACATATTTTAATATTTTTAGTTCCAAAAATTCAATAAAAAAAATTTATAAACAATGTTCTAACTATTTTTACCAGAAAAATAAAAAATAGAAAGTGGCAGTCACTAAAATAGATATAACTTCTAAAATATAAATAATTGTTTTTTAAAATTTTTAGATAATATCAATGCATATTTATATATATTAATAAAAAAAATTAAATAAAAATATTTAGTAAATAAAAATTTATGAATTCTTTATTGGTCATTTTTACTCAAAGCAAAAACAACAAAAAAATTAAAACTATGAAATACAAAAAAATTAATGGGTTGTGCTCTCATGAAGATAGTCCCACCAAGTATGATATTATGTAAAATAAAAAATTTAATCAATACAGGTTTTAGTATCTTTTTGGTGACAATTAGCATACATCTCTAGGCCTAGTTACTAGGGAGAGCTTAGTGAGGGAAAGCCATTTGAGAACACAACTAAAAATGAAAAGAAATAATAAATATGAACACAAAACACCAATTTATTACCAAATAGTTTATTTATCTAAAATTATTCTTCTTTGGCTTGCTCATCTTGTGCTTCAAGAGATCTTTATCAATGGAGTGTGGCTACCTTCGTCTCCTCTTGGCACCTTTAGCTTTGGCTTGGCTTGGCTTGGCTTGGCTTGGCTCAACACTTTGGAATTATAAGACTAAGATGTAATGATTTTTTAATGCATTTGAGGATTATAATTTTGGCATAAAAGAGCGTAAAATTTAACAAGCAAGACCTCCTATTTATAGATTTTTGGAATCATTTAAAGATCAACCATGACAGTCCATCTCAAGATTGAGATGTGTGGTCATAAATAAATCCAAATATGAAATTCATTAAACAAATATATCCATTAATATTTGGGATATATGGGTATTGAATAGGCATGGAGGGTCTTAATGAGGCATGGAGGGTCTTGATTAGGCATGGGAGACCCATAATATTGATATTTTATGCATTTATGGTTTATGCATGCCACCCCATATAATGATGTCACATAATGATATAGTTAATAGAAATCAATTTTCAATAAAGATTTATTCAAAAATTTCCATGGAATAAGGCCCTAATTTGGTTTAATTAGCCTAAAACATGATTAGTCAATTTTGGTGCAAATTTTGACTCTTGGTGCACAAAGTAATCAAATTGATCAAAAGGTCTTGTTATTGGTCCAAATTTTGACTGGATTAGAATTGGAAGTAAATGTTAGATGTGTTGGATCCATTATCCCATTAGTATGTTACCAACACTAAATAACAAAGGCACATGTCTTATGTGAGAGATTTGATATAAAAGAGCAATCTAGAGCACCTAGGTGCAAAATTGTCATTTTGACTCAAAATGATCTAATCAAAGTTAGTTGGCCCATAAATTGCATTGCCCTATTTAATGATACACTAGTCAAAATTGGTAATTGAATATATCAATTTCAAATCATTTAATGCATTTTAGTATTTTTAAGCCAAATTGTGCACTTTGGTGGAAATTGGTTAAAACCCTGATTGGAGGTTATTGGTGGCCATATTTAAGTGTCTACAATCTCCATCTCTCAATTGAACCAACAAGGAAGGTGTGGTTCTCGCAAATTCTACACAACTTGTTGAGAAAAAAGTATAGTTTATTACATAAAATGTATAACCAATTAAGGTTGAGGTTCAACCAAGCAAAGATATTAAACCACCTCCTTTCTAACTTTCTTTTATCATTGGAAATAATCTAGTTCACAATTGTATGGTTGATAGTGCTGCTAGTAGCACAATTATGCCAAAGCAGATAGTCGATAAGCTTGGTTTGCAATATGAGCCAAACATAAAAGGAGTGTTGTAATTAGATGGAATGGCTACCAAGAAAGTGGGAGTAATCAAAGGTTTACATTTAACTTTGCATACTTTCCCAAGTCTTTCTATTCTTCAAAATATTGTGGTGATTGATTTACCACCTTATTTTCCATTTGCTTGCCAATAGACTTCAAAACATATATTGGAGGATGCTTATCTTCATATTGGTCATGGTTGTTTTTTATAACAAGGTATGGCACTAAGGTTACTATAAATTCAGAGCATATTTCCAAGTTTCATATCGAGCCTTACATGCCAAGCATTACCAATGTGAATTATACTAAACTTGATGAGGAGGAGCCTCCAAGTGCTCAAGATCCAGCCACTCTTCTTGAAGGCATTCCTAATATTTTCTTTAATGAATGGGAAATTGAAAACCATGAGTATGACCCTTATAAATCAATTTAAAAAAAGTTTTGAGAATTTATTGTTTGCATGAGGAGGGAACGTCTATACCAACTCTTGGCAAGCCAAATGAGTCTAATGAAGGATTATGGAAGCTATTCTTTGATGGATCAAGGAATAAGAATGGAAGAGGGGCTATAATGATGTTGATCTATCTATAAAAACAAAGGTACTACTCTGTAATCAAATTTTAGTTTGGTTGTACTTGAAATGTAGCTGAATATGAGGCACTCATACATGGTCTCCAATGGGCAATAAAGGTAGGAGAAAATAATCTACAAGTGTTTGGTGATAGTGAGATGATTGTATATCAAGTTAGAGGCAATAATTTGGCTAAAAAAATTATCTTAAAGTATTATAAACATAGGGTGTAGGATCTCATAGAAGAATTAAAAGATTTCAACATACAGACTATTTTAAGAGAAGAAAATAGGCATGTTGATCGGTTGGCAGCCATAGGAGCTCAATTGGACATTCCTAATGACATCAAGAATTTAAAATGTAAATCTCGCATCAAGGTAGTTTTAAGGCCTTATATACCAGATAATAATTTGAATTGGCAAGTGTTCAAAAATGATAAGCAAATAGCATGATTTATTCAAGAAGAAGCTGAATTTTATTCTAGAAATCAGAATAAATTATAGCAATGGTATGAAGATCAGATTGTGCAATTGAAGACATACAAGATAAACCAAAAACTTGTCACACTTGAGAGCATCTTCAATGGTGATGACCAAATGAGGAGAGAAAAAGTGAGGATGTCTAAAAAGGAGGGAAAGTATGAAGACATTACCATCTTCAAAGATAAACTTCTCAATCTTGGAAATGTATGTTCGAAATATGAAAGAGATTCATTTGTTAAGTTGTGCCAAGAGTTTATTGATGTTTTTCCTTGGGAATATATGATCTCAAGGGGTTTTATCCAATTTTTTATCAACATGCCATCGAGTTTGAATCTAATGCCAAACTGGTAAGACAAAGGTAAAGGTCTATCAGTTTAAGGTTGGAGTCTTTGATGAAGTAGGAGTTGACCAAGTTGATTGAGTCAAGTATCATCTTTGCCATCAAGCATTCCTCATCAGTTGCAAACCTTGTGTCTGTGAGGAAAAATAATGGAGACATAATTTTGGGTGTAGATTATATATATTTGAACAAGGCTTCTTTGAAATATCACTACCCTTTGTCATCCATGGAGCAAATTCTATAAATGGTAGCAGGTTATGAGCGGTTTCTCTTCTTGATGGCTATAGTGGATATAATCAATTTTTGGTAAGAGATTAGGACCAATTCAAAATAGTCTTCAATACTAAATGGGTAACGTATGCTTATATTAATATGTCCTTTGGATTGTCGAATGCAAGTGTTACATTTTAAAGAGCCATGGACATGGCCTTTCAAGGTTTGCTAAATGAGATAGTCTTGGTATATCTAGATGACATAACTATGTTTTTAAAATATGTTAATGATAATTTGAGTCATATTAAGTATATTTTTGAAAGGTGTAGGCAATTTGGGGTCTCTCTCAAGCCAAATAAATGCATCTTCTCAGTCCATGAAAGTAAGCTCTTAGGACATTTTGTTTCAAATAAAGGACTAACCATTGATCCTAAAAGGGTAAGATCCATCTCGGCATTATATTTACCTTAGCACAAGAAGGAGCTACAAATATTTTTGGGTAATATCAACTTTGTAAGAAGATTCATTTTTAATTTTTTAGGTTTATCTAAGGCACTTCATGTTGAGAAAAAATCAAAATTTTAGTTGGACAAAGGAAGGGAGGAATAGTTTTGAGGCCATCAAGCAAACCATTGACCAAGCACCTACACTTGTAGATCTTAATTTCTCAAAGGATTTTATATTGTATGAATTTGAAAGTTTGGAAACTATTTCATCTGTGTTGACTTAAGAAAATGATGATAAGTTAGAGTGACCAATTGCCTTCCTTAGCCAAGGCCTTCAAGAATAAGAGGTGAGATATACTTTTGTGGAAAAAAAAGTACTTTCAATTACTATAAATATGAAAAAAAATAGACATATGCTTTCAAATATAAAGATTCATGTTATGGTATCTCACCCAAATATCAAATTTTTCTTATTGAGAAAAGATTTAAATGAGAAGAGGGTTGGTTAGATCATGAAAGTGATGGAATATGATGTGGACTGAAAGGTAATCAAGTTGATAAGAGGTAAATGGTTGTGTGAACACTTAGCTTCAGATTTAAAAGATAATGGATAATTTTTCCTAGCACTCCAAGATGAACCACATGCAACTTCATCTCCTACAGGTTGGGCACAAGATATGATCCATTACTTGCAAATTGATATGTTCTCTCAATGTTTAGACAAAAAAAAAATAAGGTATTTCAAATTTCAAGATATTCCCTTTGTCATTATTTATGGTGTATTATTCAAAAGAGACATTAATGGTGTCCTTATAATATATTTAGAGACAAATCAAATTGATAACTTGCTAGAGGAGTTCCATGATGGCTTTTTAGGAGGGCATTATGCTCCAAGAACTACAGCTCTTAAAATCATGAAAGGGGGCTACTATTGGCCTAGTATATTCAAGTATTGTTATGCATGGGTAAAGAAATGCAAGAAATGTGCCTTATTTGTCGGCAAATAAAAGCTTGTTTCCCTTCCTCTTCAACCCATTTTAGTGGAGCAACCATTTATGTAGTTGGGATTGGACTTTATAAGTGCAATCAATCCACCATCAAGTTTGGGACATAAGTGGATACTAACTGCAAAAAATTGTTTTACCAAGTGGATTGAGGTAATTGCTTTGAAATAGGCAAATGAGGCCAATATTCTTAAATTCTATGAAGGAATTATAACCAGGTTTGGAGTCCCACCATCATATCAAATAATGTCTTGGCACCAAAATAATTGAGTGGGATTTAAGAAATATAATTCACTTGAGCACATCTTAAAATTACTATCCTAAAGGAAATGGACTTGTTGAATCCACAAATAAGAACCTTCTAAAGATAATCAAAATAAATATGGAAAACAATCATAGGAAATGGCATACAAAGTTAAAATTAGCTTTATGGGCTAATAATATTACTCCCAAAAGGTTCATTGGTAACTCATCTTACAAGCTTTTATATGGTAGAGAAGAAAGATTGCCAATATCCCTTGAATTAATAGACTTAGAGCTTATAAACCAGCTTGAGATGATGGAATAAATAGCCATGGGAGTAAGATATGTATATTTGATGAGTTAGATGAGTTAAGAGATCAAGTTATGCACACAATGGAACTCCATCAAGCCCCAATGAAGAGATATTTTGACAAGAAAATAATGGAAAGAGATTTTCAAGAGGGAGATATTGTTCTCAATTGGGATGAAGATAGAACTAAACTAGGTAATCATACCAAATTTTACACAATATGGAGTGGTCTTTATGTCATTTCCAATTAAAAATTACACAATGTTTTTCAATTGTCAAAATTAGATGGGGAAGAACTACTAATCCCAGTAAATGGGATTTTTCTCAATAAATGCTATTGAGGTGAAATGTCATCTTGTACATAGTAGTATTATTAGTTTTACATTACTCCAAGTGATTTATGCACATTATGGGTTGTTTTTATTCTTCTTTCCTCCAAGTGCTTGTGTGCACATGTTTGGTTATAGTTGTAGTAGTTTGTAATTCCCTAAGTGCTTTTACACGTGTATTGTTGTTGCTTTGAAGACACATGGTTTATTTTAAGTTTTTCATAAGGAAGATAAAATAGCTTTTATCATGTTCAAATCAGATTTGGTGATGATTTTCATGACTCCATGCCCAATGGACTGCATAAAGCTACTGGTCTTTGCTTAGCATGCAAGCAATTTGCAAAGGTCATCAGTAATGTTAATTGTTTTCAATCACCATTTGGTTGTAGCATGGTTTCAAGGTTTTTAAAATCATCATGAGATCACACATTGCTTGTTATTAGGAGTGAAAACACTATTCACATAGTCACTATTTATGGTGATTGTGCATAGTGATGTGGCATAGTTTTGATGTGTCATAGTGGTGAGATGTATTTTATATGATGTGGCCTGGCCAACAAGACATCTTCATGAGGAAAATATTATATTACAAGAGTGGGGCACAATTTTTTGTATGTATTCATCAATATGACATGTCTTCACAAGTGCTTGCTTTTACATGTTAAAGTGGGGTGAATTTCTTTAAGTGGCCCAATATTTTATTGCATAAATCAAAATTTGATCTCCATTTATTTTGGAATGTTTGAAAGAAAGAAATAAGTTATCATGTTATTGGTTTCACACATGTAATAGTGGGTAACAAGATATGGAATCGCATTCAAGTGATTGATATTGGCTATAATGGAGAATCATCTTTTTGAGCTCTTAAACATGTTGACAAAGATTACATGTGCTCACTATTCATTAATAGGGAAAATGGCATAGCATTATTGGAGATTCCTTTATCATGTATCTCTTTTTTTGTAAAATTTTATTAAATTTTTTCCTCTCCTTGGAAAAGGATTCTTCAAAAAAAAAATTGTGGCTTGAAAGCCTTAACACTTGTAAAAAACTCTTTGAAGAAGAAAAAGATGATTTTTTTCTTTCTCACTACTTGTATTTTGTATGGATCCATGGATTGTTGATCTTATCATGTGATGAAATTATTTTTCTCCTTGATATTTTGTTTAATTATCTCACCTTTATGTAGGAAATTACAAATTTTTAGGTTGTTGGTTGTGTCATGAGGAGTTTATGCACTGTTTAATTGTGGATTTTCAATTTTTCATCCCTTATAAGTGTTGTCACAAATTCCATGCCTTCCTACAAAAAACTTATGCAATTTTTCATAATTGTGAGTTATGTATGATTCTAGTTTTTTCAACTTCATTGTGTAAAATCAAGCAAAGAGAAGAGTCAAACAATTTATGGTGCATCACCACCATTAATAGTTTCAATTAATTTGTATGTTGTTCTCATATCCCTTTTCTTTATTTTAGCAGTAGAGTATATTATAATTAGGTGATTTACCAAAGGAACCAACCATGTATCTATATATTCATTCCTCACATAAGGTTACCCACAACCTTAGGACTATTTTCATTGTGTTGGTTGAAGGAAGAAGCCTTGAAACCACTTCTCCAAAGGGTGCAACTTCATCTTGACAACACTAGCTCGAACCTAGCAAGCATGAGTAATAAGATACTCTAACACCCCCATTCAAATGAATCTAGGAGATAACAATAGAGGATGCAATGTGAATCCATGTGTCCTTATGGATGCCAATTTATCTTGATAGAGTACATGGATGTCGAGTTGTAACCACCAAGTCAAAGTAGGAATGGTGCTGAATATGAACACTACACTCTAGAATATAGGGCGGAATGATGAATCCAATGAACCATTGCTTGAATACCCTCCATCATGATGGTGAGAAGTGATCATAAAGATTGGCGTAGCTACCACACCGATGTCACTGATGGGGATACCACATTGGTGTCACTATAAAAATTACCAAGAAGGCCATGAAGTCAAGTAACAATCCTCATATGGTTTCTAGAAAATAAAATGTCTAGATAAGATAACCATATACAAAGAAGAAATATAGAAAATACTTAAAAATTCAAACTACATATAACTCTCATAAAATGGAGAAAAAGAGAGAAAACTTGTAGGAAAAATTACCCCCCAAAAGAGAGAAAAGAAGAAAAGACAGATAAAAAGTCCCCAAAAATGATGATTTAGTAGTCGGCACTCCAAATAATCACAAGTCACAAAGGAACTCAATCTGCACAAGTGGTCTAAATCCACTAATTGATTACAAAAAGAACTGACACTGGGATTCAACAGAATAGCTTCAATCAATAAGATTGTTAGTTGTGATGAAAGTACAAAGAGCACTGCATGTGAAAGAAATGGTCAACACCAAAGAAGCAGAATGTACACACACCCTCCCCATACTTTTGATTGGGTGGATGGGAGGAAGAAGATCTACACAAGTGGTATGAATCCACTACTTGAACATCAAAAACATTGACATAGTATACACCAAAATAGGTCTGTATCATGTTGAAAGAGACTATTGAACTATTAAAGAAGATAAGATGACATTGGGATTCACCAGAATAGTTACATTTCAAGCTGTGGGAGACTATCAACTATCGTAAAAGTGGTATTGAAAATACAAATATAAACTCTCAAATAAAATGGCTCTAGCAGTGATGGAAGAGACAAACAAATGAATAAGTGAAAAGGTGCCCAGAATAAAGAACACAAATGCATGAAGGTAGACAAGGTTGAATCATCAAACCCCCCATGGCATTTTATAAATCAATATGAATACAATATAACCCATACACACAAAAAATAATAGATGAAAACAAGGAAGACACTAGACTTCACTAGAATAGCTCCAAACAAGGAGAATATCGATCTATCAAATAATCCATCAAGAGAAGTGCTACAAAAACAAGGGCACAAAAAAGTATCTCCATAGAATAAGGTGAAGTGCTAAGAAATGGGCCTTGAGGAGACATGACAAAAACTACCAATGTATCAAAGTCATAATGCATGTCATGGGTTGATGTAAAAGTGTGTCAAATGATGAAAAAAACTATGTATGAAAAAACACACCAAAAAGGATTAGCATCCAAAAACAACAACCTATAAATCACATGTGAAAATGACATCAAGCTCTGCCAAAAATATATCTGAGATAGTGCATGCACAAATAATAATGCAGGGCCCATAGCATAGAAAAACCCCTAGTAGTGATAATTCACACTCAAGAATAAGACGTTGGACTCAACAAAAAATGCATCCATGAGTGTAACAAATGATGATAATGTAATCCAAAAAATGTAAGAAGGAAGTTTGTGTTACATGTGAGGGGGTCTAACCTCCTACCAGACCAGACCTCACCCTTGGATCTTCGATAAATAAAAGAGATGAGGTACATTTAAAATAAGGAATATTCCCTCAACAAATGCTCACAACATATCAATGCATCACCACTAAAATGTCATCACAAATCATAAGCACAAGGTAGCACAACTAATGTGAAGAGACCCCCTAGAATGCGACATTTTATATTTTAATATTTATTATAATTTAAATAGGACCAATGTGTGGAAAATTAAAAAAATATGAACTTTTGAAAAATATGACACTCAATTTTAAGTTATTGATCAAAAGTTATTAAATAATCAATTTCCTATAAAAGAAGCATATTTAATAAAATTTACACTAAAATTTTAAAATGAATAATAGGACTAAAGTTGACCTAGCCTTCCAACCACTTGTTGGAACTGACATAGAACTAAGAATGCAATGATTTAATTTTTTATGGGGAATCAGCCTCCTGCCAACCTGGACCTCACCCTTCGTCTTCAACAAACAAAAGAAGAAGAGAAAAACAATCACAAGCATTTACAATATATTATTTTTAAATAATAAATAATAATAAAAATGCACTATTAATAATGTTCCCACTCAAAAAGTGGCATCCATAATTAAAAAAGAGACCCTCCACTATAAATGTGACCCCCCATGTATAAAAATATCACCCCACTTAATAGTGTCCCCCACATGCATTATAAAATAATGCATCTAAATTTGGCTTAGATTACAAATATTTGGTTAAAAACATAAAGCTCAAAATGAACATTGTTTACCATGATTCCAGCATGCAAGGAACCAAATATGGAGGATGGTTGGGTGGACTTAGATAAGAGGAAAGTCATGAGAGCAAAGTGGATGGACGAGATCTGAGGTGTTCATGCCTAACATGAAGGCACCAAGATGGTGAGAAAGATTTGAATGGTAGCTAGTGGAAGACATTCTCACACATACCTACAAGAGAAATACCACAATTGGCATGAAAAAAGGAGGATGGTAGTAGGTAGATCCCAAATAACAGATTTATCAAAAACAACAGATTGATGGTTGATTGTAACTAGCTCAACCAGCTAGGATAAGGTGATGTTGGTCTCCTCTTAACTCATTTAGTGTATGAAATGTTGTAGGATGCATTGGAGCCTAAATTTACATCATGGCATGATATATAAATTTGTGTTGCATCAAATCGATTTGCATAATGGTCAAATGGAGTTGATATTGTAGCTGTCAAGTGATTTGCTAGTTGTGCTTGCACCTAGAGAAGCCGCTATGCCCAACAATATCATATCAAACACACCCAATATTTGCACCAGTCCTTGTAACCAATATCTAACCAAAATTTTGGCACCCATGATGAAACTGAATTGAATCCCCCCATCAGATGATAGTCTTTTTCTCTTATCATATTCCATAACTGTGGTAATCTCCTAATGTCTGACTGTTGAATTCATCCCAAAAAAATTGGACCAAAGCCTCTACACTAAAATTTTCAAGGAAATAAATAATTTCCATTGGAAATAATTCAATTCAGATTCGATATTTTAAATAAAAATTGCTTCCTAAAACTAATTAACCCAAATTCACTAGATTTTAAGGAAAAGAACCACAAAATCAAAAAATTCAAAGCAAAACATTTTTGTAGGAGATAATTTGATACAGTGAAATTTTTTAAAATGAAACTTACCCCATGGCTAAGTAACTTGAATCAAACTATCTCTTGTGGTACATTTCTATAAACCATTTGTTTCTATCGCTAATTCGCTTTCTACATTCAAAAGATGAATAAAGAAACTAGAGAAATGGACAAGGCTAGAAGTACTTGAATAAAGATTGTGCACCGTAATCCAGACGTTTGTGGGCACCCCTCTTTGGCTGTGGAGGAATGACACCTGCAAGGAAAAAGAAACTTGGACAAGAAAATGTTAGATGGATAGGCGGTGGGTTGCCAAGCGAAAGCTTGTTCCCGGAAGTGTGAAAACTTCCTCAAGGGAGGTCAACCCACTATTTGATAAAGATAAGTCTGAGAAAAAGATAGAATGCTAAAAAAGACTCAAATGATAGCAAACTGAAAGAGAAAAGGAAGCAAAGGCTTACCTGGAAGAAGTTGTCAAACTGGTTGCAGTCGCTGGCGTTGGTGGTCTTACCGGCGTTGGTTGTCGGGTCTGCCGACGTCGGTTAGTCTGCCGACGTCGGTGAGGGTAATGACCGGCGTCGGTCGGGACAATGGCTTCCAAACGGGTCAGGTCAGGGTCTGGTCAGGGCTTGGTCCAGGGTTGGTCTGTGGATGGTCCGGGTTTGGTCTGTGGTCTGTTTAAGGATGGTCTTAGGCAGTTAGAGGGTCTGTGCAGAGGTGCAAGGGAGTCAAATGGGCAGAAGGGTAGAGGAGGCCAATCAGGGAGATAGGAATTCGGGTCTGCCTAGTCTGGGTAAGCAATTTGGTCTTGGGGGAGAAGTGTTGAATCTAGTTTAGAAATGACTAGAAAGCATAAAGAAAACAAACAGAGTACTTACCTGTGCCCTGCTGAAGAAGGTGTTGATCTTGTGTGCCTGTTGCTGATGTTCCTGATGGAGAATCCCTGTTGTTCACTTGCAGAAGCTTGCTGTGTACCTGAGGGAGATAGTCAGATTGATTGGCAGAGAGGTCAAGTGAAGGGACGGATACAAGGGTCTGATGCCAAGATTCAAAAGTCGGGATCCAGAGCTAGAGACGCAGAGAACCAAGAGGAGGAGATAACGGTGCAGAAGTCGTTATGAAAGGTGCCGATGCCAGAAATGTCGTTGACGTCGGTCGACAGTTGATCGACGTTGGCGGATAAAAGGCCGGAGAAAGGCTAAAAATAGCCTTTCATCTGTTTCCCAACCGCCGGGTCAAGCGAGTGCGAGGATGAAACGGTCGACGGGGGTTAAATGAGCGAGAGGAGAGGTTGGAATGGGAGACTTAGGGATTAAATGGCCATGTGGAGAATAGGAGGAATCCAAGGAGGGTATCCTAGGGTGGCAAGGTGGCAAGGAGAGAGAAAAGAGACTTATTTAATTAAAAATAGTTGATTATTTCCAATTAATAAGACTTAGGCTAGGAATGGGTTAGGCGAAGTGGCAAGGGACAAAGGGGAGAGAGGATGACCAAGGGTTAGACACTTTTTAGGTGTCTACATTTGCCCCTTTTTGTCTTGTTGGTTGTTTTAAACGAACTGCAAGACAAAAACAGGAGGTAGTTGCCCCAGGTGTGGGATGATGTGAATTGCCCCGAGGTATGGATGAGGTATTCCCCCTCAAAGCGGGAGTCGAGGGAAGGGAACCTGATGTCGGGTGCTGATTTGATAAAAGGTGGATGAGAAGAAGGAAGAGTGAGTGAAAATGCCGCAAGAGTCGTGATTGCGCGTATACCACGTCACAGGACAGGTAGGTCAAATGGTCATAGTCAAAAGGTCGAGGAGTGCCAAAATTGAAGTAACTGGGCCCCAGCATTTAGTCGTCTGCTGATTGGGTCACTCAATCTAAGTTGAAGCTCCAAATGGTCGTCATGTCCCAGGTATCCCAGGCTCAGGAAGTGTTCCCAGAAACATGAAAATGCCACAAGTAGTAGGGATCAACTGGCTTGCGATCCTATACTTGCGAAGGGTCAAAAATAGTCTGCGAACAATTGTGCTATCTATTTGTGAGGTAGCATGTGTGCAAACAAAACCAAGACAGAGTTGTCTCGGAAGTGGTCGAAGGTCGAAGGAGATAGGCATGATCTCCAATGGTCATTGGTCGAGGTGGATGAATGGACAAAAGGATGTGGCCAAGCTAACCTCAGAAGACTGAGTGCTGCCTACATAGCCCTTGTGTGAAGGGCCTCAGGCCAATGTAGTTCAGACGAATTGAGAAGATTGGTCGATGATTGGATGTGGTCAAGTGTCTAAATAATGAGGGTAAGATGAGGATAAGATGATGCTACAGATGGTGTATTCTGTAGAATTGGTCGAGAGGCTTTCATCCCTAGCAAGTTTCCATAGTCGTGATGGATATATGCTAAAAATGAATGGAGGTCTATTTATGCTTCAGCAAGTATTGGTTTATGCTTAACATAAATTGGGTCTGGTCGATAGTTTTCATGTGTACTGGTGTCCATAGAAACTATGTGAAATGGACGAGGATGATGTCTGATGCCATGAGGATGAAAAATAGCTTGGTTTGAGTTGAGTCGACAATTGATGTGGTTAAATGTGACCAAAGTGTAGAGAAAAGGTGAAAGGCGAATCGCTCTTTCATTGACAAAGACCAAAAAGGGAGCATAGATAGGGGTTATTAGAACAAAAGCTCTGTTCATGCATTACGTCGTTGACCAGTGTTGTCTTAGAGCGGTTATCGAATCACTTTGACATTAAAGTGAGCTCAAAATCCCCTGAGCAGGTGATAGGAGGAGGATAGGGTAACCCAGTTTAAGAGCAGGAATAACCTTGCCCCTTTTTATAGGAGACCCTGAGACAACTACAAGCCAAGTCCATGACTCATTTTTTTTTTTTTTTTTTTTTGACGGTGAACTGATCGATGTGGGAAGTCCACATAAAGATGTTGTTTGCTTGGTGGTCATGTTGTGAAGCTGATCAATGTGAGAAGCTTCAAAAATAGGTGTTGTCTGTAGCAATAATTAGTCATAGCCATCCTTCGAGGGAGTGGTCTATATTTTGCTTTAAATGTTTGATAAGTTGGCCTAGCTGTCCTTCAAGGGATCAGTCTAGTGATACAGCAATTGAGTAGCTATCCTTCGAGGGAGCAGTCTACATTTATAGAGTTTTATGACCTGGTATAATATGTATTTGAAATAATTGTTGACTGAAGTTTAGCCATGGACGAGCCTGTAGAGGTTTAAGGGTTCTCCTTTTATAAGGACAAAGCATTACTGCTTGACAAAAAAGGGTGACAAGTGTTGGGAAGTAGGGTTGAAAGGAATAGGAATGACAATGACAGGAGGTTGCTCAAGGGACGAGCTCAAGTAAAACGTCAAGTGATGAATACCTTACTAACATAAGAATGGTTGTGGATGCAAGGCAGAAAGGGGGGCTCAAGGTCTGATAAGTCCCTGGGCCATGCTAGTGTGTTAAGGTCTGAGTCAATTAGAAGCAAATTTGCCCCATTTTTCTCTTTCTAGATTGGTCAGGTGTTGATTGATGGATGTGAAGTTGATTGACATTGTCATTGATTGGTCGAGACTGGTTGAATATTTTAGATAAAAAAGATTGGTTGAATGATATTTAATTGTTGATTGGTCGAGACTTGGTTGAAGTGTGGTCAAATGTTTGGTCAATGTTTGTTGAAGGTTTGGTCGAAGGTTTGGTAAGGTTATGGTCGATGTCATGGTCGATGGTTGGTCAAGACTTGGTCGAGGTTTGGTTGAATGTTTGATCGAAGTTAGGATAAGGTTGGATTCCCCCAGTCGCTTAGGGAGAATGTTGGATAGATTGGTCAAGGTTGACTGGGGCTTGGTGATTAAATGGACTGTGTTAATGTCAAATAATGGGGTCAAAGGCGGCAAAGAGACCATAATCTATCATGGAGATCCCGATTTAGGCGATGAGGTTGGAGAGGCATGGGTCGGGGTTGATGTTTTGTCGAAGAGGTGGTTAAGAGGGTCCTTGGTGAGAAGGAAATCATTTCTCCATTGTTGACGAATGACAGCTTTGAGAGCACAACAATGCTCAGTGTCATGTCCCGGAGTGTGATGATAGTTGAAAAATTTAGAGTTGTCAAACCAAGAGGGTCTTGATCCGAGAGTCGATGAGAGAGGCGGTGTTGAGGGTTTATTGATAACGTGGTCGAGAAGAGAGGTGTCATTCGCCAGACATTGGCGAATGGCAACCTTGAGGGCACAACAATGCTCTGTGTCGTGTCCAGGTGTGCGATGATATGCGCAAATGCAAATGTCATCGAACCAGGGTGGTTTTGGTCTGAGAGATTGATATGGTCTGAGAGGCGGGAGATCGAGGCAAGAGGACTGCAACAATTGCCATAAAAGCAAGGTATAAGAACCTGCTAATGGGTCTAGATGTCTTATTGCAGTAGGGGTTGATGACTTTGGTTTAAGAGGCATAAGAGGCGTTGGTCGATGGTTTGAGGGAGATATATGTCTGATGGGTTGAGGGAGTAATGGAGGCAACGTGCCTCTGTGAAGGATGGGAGTAGGCAGTACTCCTATTAAAGTGGACGGATGCGGGCCCAAGATTGAAGGCAATGATGAAGGTGGGGGAGAAATTCTCTGATGTGGTCTAGTGGCTTTCGTTAGTTTGGGTTGAGGGCCACTATTGTGTGAGGCAAGGTTAGATGTGGGTTTGGGTTTGGATGTGGACGAAGGTGAGTGAGATGTAACAATCTCAGGCAAAGGGCAAGAGGAAACCGTGAATGGGTCTTCCTCGATTGAAATGGGTAAAGAGACTGGTTCTTCTCTTGGTGGAGAAGAAATAGGAGAGTGTGGCTCTTCCAAATGGCAGGAGGTAGGGATGATTGTGCCTTCTGCTTGTGCTTGAGGAGTAGGCAAGGTATGGTCATTGGATGAAGGTGGGGCTAATGGCGTAGGTGTGGTCAAGGCGTCCTCCAATATAGGAGAAATAGATGGAGGACTAATAGGAGAAGAGGGTTCTTCATCCTGTGATAGACGAATAGGAGAAGAAGACTCTTCTACCTGTGAAAGAGATTGGTCAGAGACAAGAGGTAAGATAGTGTTAATCATGTGAATGTCATGGTCATGAGAATCATTGGTCAAAGTCTGGACGTTGTTTTGAGTAGGCAGATGATTTGGAAAAAGGTGTTTGAAGATGTCGATATGTTGATTGGGTGGGGCATTCGGGTTATCTAAAATAAGATCCCCCTTGTCGATCATGTCTTGGACGATGTTTTTGAAAGTTCGGCAGTTGTCAATGTCATGGCCTTGGACGCGGTGAAAGTGGCAGAAGTCAGCCTCTCTATACCATGTAGGGAGGGCTTTAGAGGGGTCAAATTGAGGTGGTTGGATTGTAGGGAGATTAAGGACCCCCTGCTTGAGAAGTTTTTCCAAAACAGAAGCGTATGGTTCTCCAAGTGGAATGTAAGAACGCTGGATATACCGTTGTTGGAATTATTTGGTAATGCTGGAAGATGTCGAAGGTTGGGAATAATTCGTTGTTGTTGAGGATGGTGATCTAATGACCACAGTGTTGGCCACTCCTTTGGACTTGGAGTTGGCAGAAGAAGAGGGTCTGGAAGAAGAATGGTCAGTAGATTTTGCGTTGGTATTACGCAATTTGACCTTATCTTCTTCAAGGGCGCAGAGTTCAAGCTTTCGAGCCATGATGAAAGCTTCGTCAAAAGTGCAGAATGTCTGAATCTACAACGTAGAAGAGATGTGGTTGGCACATGCTCAAGAAAAGAGCTCGATGAGCTCATGTTGAGGCAAGGAGAAGGAGAGCTGGTTAATCAAGCCTCTCCAACGAGCGACAAAATTGACTACAGATTCGTCGTCAAATTGCCTGATGGAGTAAAGGTCTGTGATAGAGACTTGTTTAGTAATGTTAATAGAGAAATGATCGAGAAATAATTGGGCAAGTTGGATGAATGAAAAGATAGAATGTCTGGCAAGAGAGCTATACCAGTCAAGGGCAGGGCCAGAAAGTGACATAGGAAACGTGCGTAATAATAACGCATCGTCATGGGCAATAAGGTAACAGGTATGTCTGAATGCCCATAGATGTTGTTGTGGGTCTTTCTTACTTTGAAAGCGAGTGAATTTAGGAAGCTCCCAATGGTTGGGGTATGGTTGGATAGGGACAGAAGGATGGATGGGCTCGTTGCAAATCTGGTCATAAGACAGGTCATTGCTTGAGCCAGAAATGGAGGCTTCAAGACTGGACATTTTATCCATCAGCATTTTAATGAGATCTACTGACGGATTGGCAGGTTGAGCGCCCCCTAGGTTGTAAGGCACTTGGAAGAGGTTAGAAGAGGTGTGCGACGTAGTCGGTTGTACAACGTACGGATGACTAGTCGCAAGGGTAGAAGTGGATGCTAAGGGTGGTTGGGTCATGGAGGTAGAAGGCATAAGATGACTAGGTACCGCCAAAGGTGGTTGCGTGGCGGCACTGACAAAGGGCGAGGTAGCCACTCTTGCATTTGTGGGCGCAAAAGTGTAAGGGGTCGAGACAATCAAGTTCTGATATGATGTAGAACTTGGTTGAATTGGGTATGGTTGAGGGGGTAATGAAACCTCAGTGGAGGTTGGTCTAAAAATGGACGGGGAGGCCAAACTTTGCGTATTGACCATGGTCGGGTTAATGGTTGATGTGAAAGGCTGAGTCATAAAGGGCTGGGTGGCGAATGGTGTCGATGTCATCACCACATCACCCGAGAGATAGTTTGGGTTTCTCGCGAGATAGTTATGGAGGGCTGCGCTATTGAGGTCCAAGAATCGTGCAAAGTCTTGGTCCCCTTCAGGAATGATGAGAGTCAGGGTCGGAGTTGGGGTCGGTCCTGTAGGAGTTATTTCAGTCTCTGAGTGAAACTCCATGATAGGACTGGTTAGGGACAAGAGAGCGGTCAAGAAGAGGGTCAGGTTGCAGAAACTGTGTTCTTGCAGTCTCAGGAAACTAGAATGAATGTTTAAACAGTCAGAAAGTTGGATTTTAAGCTTGTTGTTTTTGAAAAAAGAAAATGGATAGAGACCGATGTCGGTATAAAAACTGATGTCGGTTAGGAAGACTGCCGATGTCGGTCAGATGACCGATGCCGGTACAGACAAGTTGCCGACGTCGGTTACAGAACCGATGTCAGTTACTGTGTTTTCCAGAAACTCAGAAAAAAAGTTTTTAGAAATGAAGAAAATGTCCTTACCAGCTCAAAAAAGACAGATAAAAACAGAAAAGATGAGAGACAGACAAGCCTAAGCATTAAATCCTAAGAATTAATTTTAGAAACCTGTGGCTTATGCCTTAGATGAATGTTTGGGGAGGTTGGCTATAGAATGGGTCCTAGAAGAATGTGGTCTAAAGATGGTTTCAGGTGTGTTAAGGCACTCAAAAGTCTGTATTAGGTCCGGTACGTGGCCTGGTGCTAAGGAGCAAGCTCCCCTCACTTCACGATTTCAGTGGTTAGCTGGTCTCGCTTAGCCAAGATATACCTCGCCTAGAGATTATACTCGGCCAGAGAACAGAGTGGGCTTTCCCCTTGGTGATGAAATCCAAGTAGGATTGCCAGGTAGGGGTAAGGTATCCACTGGGGGATGAAATCCCAGTCGGGCCTTGTCTCAAGTGTGTTAGATGTTTGTTTTAGTGCATGTGGTCTGGTAGTGTAACATAGAGTGGTCTAGATTTATTCAATATGCGGATTTAAGTTACTAGATGTGGACTAATGCAAGCACAAGCAGAAATGAAAGTGCGATACATTTTAAGCCCAAGTCGAAATGTGAGATTTGTTATGAAGACAAGTTTGAGAAAAGGTTCGAGAGTATGATGTTTGGACTAGTCTAGAAGTGCAAGAAAATAAAGAAAGATTCCTTTTAAGTCCTGCTTATAGTGTAGTTAAGAAGAGAAGAAGGAGGCGAAAAGGTAAGAACCTAATGCACCTAAATGAAAAAGAAGAAGGAAACCCAAGGAAGGCCCTAAGGGTCCCACCGGGCGTGCCAGAATGTTTCTATCGCTAATTCGCTTTGTACATTCAAAAGATGAATAAAGAAACTAAAGAAATGGACAAGGCTAGAAGTACCTGGATAAAGATTGCGCACCGTAATCCAGATGTTTGTGGGCACCCCTCTTTGGCTGTGGAGGAATGACACCTGCAAGGAAAAAGAAACTTGGACAAGAAAATGTTAGATGGATAGGCGGTGGGTTGCCAAGCGAAAGCTTGTTCCCAGAAGTGTGAAAACTTCCTCAAGGGAGGTCAACCCACTATTTGATAAAGATAAGTCTGAGAAAAAGATAGAATGCTAAAAAAGACTGAAATGATAGCAAACTAAAAGAGAAAAGGAAGCAAAGGCTTACCTGGAAGAAGTTGTCAAACTGGTTGCAGTCGCTGGCGTTGGTGGTCTTACCGGCGTTGGTTGTCGGGTCTGCCGACGTCGGTTAGTCTGTCGACGTCGGTGGGGGTAATGACCGGCGTCGGTCGGGGCAATGGCCTCCAGACGGGTCAGGTCAGGTTCTATTCAGGGCTTGGTCCAGGGTTGGTCTGTGGATGGTCCGGGTTTGGTCTGTGGTCTGTTTAAGGATGGTCTTAGGCAGTTAGAGGGTCTGTGCAGAGGTGCAAGGGAGTCAAATGGGCAGAAGGGTAGAGGAGGCCAATCAGGGAGATAGGAATCTGGGTCTGCTTGGTCTGGGTAAGCAATTTGGTCTTGGGGGAGAAGTGTTGAATCTAGTTTAGAAATGACTAGAAAGCATAAAGAAAACAAACAGAGTACTTACCTGTGCCCTGCTGAAGAAGGTGTTGATCTTGTGTGCCTGTTGCTGATGTTGCCAGATGTGAAGACCTGTTGCTGATGGAGAATCCCTGTTGTTCACTTGTGGAAGCTTGCTGTGTACCTGAGGGAGATAGTCAAATTGATTGGCAAAGAGGTCAAGTGAAGGGACAGATACAAGGGTCTGATGCCAAGATTCAAAAGTCGGGATCCAGAGCTAGAGACGCAGAGAAGCAAGAGGAGGAGATAATGGTGCAGAAGCCGTTATGAAAGGTGCCAACGCCAGAAATGTCACCGACGTCGGTCGATAGTTGACCGACGTCGGCGGATAAAAGGCTGGAGAAAGGCTAAAAATAGCCTTTCATCTGTTTCCCAACCGCCGGGTCAAGCGAGTGCGAGGATGAAACGGTCGACGGGGGTTAAATGAGCGAGAGGAGAGGTTGGAATGGGAGACTTAGGGATTAAATGGCCATGTGGAGAATAGGAGGAATCCAAGGAGGGTATCCTAGGGTGGCAAGGTGGCAAGGAGAGAGAAAAGAGACTTATTTAATTAAAAATAGTTGATTATTTCCAATTAATAAGACTTAGGCTAGGAATGGGTTAGGCAAAGTGGCAAGGGACAAAGGGGAGAGAGGATGACCAAGGGTTAGACACTTTTTAGGTGTCTACACCATTGTAGAGGTCAAAATATGACACAAAAACCTCAAAATGAAGCTTGAAAGAGTGGCAACCTCAAAATCCTATAAATAGACCCAAGATTTGCAAATTTCAAGAAAAAAATCCTTGCATTGAGGACAATGGCCAAAACAAAATTAGCAATATATCCCTTGCAAGGTTTGAAAGGTCAGTTCACACCAAAACGAATGTTCCATCCAATGTATGTCTCAATGCCTTGCAAAAGCAAATCAAATCAATTCTAAGTTGAATTAATCAAATTCATATAGTAGCAGTACAACGTATGGAAAGGGCATTTGTAAATCTATTAGGTACTATAGATCTGAACTTACCCTAATCTTTCAAGGGTCTTTCTCCTTCAAAAAATATCAATGTCACCACCAAAAATAGTAATAGCCATGTATTTTTCAAAAAACAACCCTAAAATTTCATAAACCCTCTAAATTTTGAAGATAAAACCTTATATTTGGCAAATAAACATAGATCCCCGATGCAAGCCATTGAAACATATGAAAATCTTTTGAACAACATTCAAATATGTAGATATGTATGACACAGAAGTGTTACTAATGCATAATTTCAATAAAAAGGTGATCCAAATGTGAAAAATCCATGAAAGATATCCAAGACAATCTTGGATATGCCAAAGCTGAGTAATGGTTGCATACTAGTTGAGTAATATCTATTGGAAGATGGCTTTGATATCATGAAAGAGTTATCAAAACTCTTCATCAAGATCTCTCTAAGAACTCATTACTATAGCCATTGATGGTTCAGCATACACTCAAAGAAGAAACCAATTGAAAACAAAATCAATTGTTATACAAAAAATGAGATATGCAAAAGATTACAAAGCATGTATATTAAAAAAAAGAGCCCTTGCTTAAATATGTAAGGCAAAACAAGATGCAAGCTAAACTAGGCAATGTGGAATCCATGAGTAAACAAAAGGAAGAAACTTCAAAAGTATAGAAAAATAAGCAGGAGCAAAAAAATAAGGATAGACTTATGATTGTGAAATATGAATTTCATGCATAAGAGATATCACTAAGATCATAAGAAGAAGCACCAATTCAAAGGGAGATAATCATTGTATTATCTTTCATTTCAATATATTCTTTGGTGATATGCATTCATAATTCAAAGAGAAAGATCAACTAGTTAATATTTTTTGTGAGAGTGATGATGCAAGTGATGGTACTATTTTTAGAAATAAGTCAGAGAAGCAAGAACATACTAGAATGAAATCAATCAAGGTGGATAACAACTTATAATAATCATGGGCCAACATCAAGTACAAATTGCAAAAGGTAGCTCAGATCCAATAAGTGATCAAGTCAGGAATGTTAATGGGCATATGGAGCATGATATGCATATTGAAAGGGAAGTGGAAAAGAGGAGTTACCACTTGAGCAGCTAGAGATAATCCAGATGGATGTATATGATGTCAAAAATCCTAGATTTAATCAAATTTAAGGAGAGCAAATAAAAAAATAAGTCCTTATGTAAAATGATATGGAAGAATAGAAAGACAATAATTCAGTTGTGGTGATGTTGAATAAAATGACATGGATGTTTTCCATGATTTATTTATAGATGAAAGTATAACAAACATCCCTTTTCCATTGATTTCAAAGGGGGAGAATTAATGAAAGGGGGAGCAAAGGAAGATAACTACAGCAAGGGGGAGTTTCTCTACAAATTTACCATCAATGACAAAGGGGGAGATTGTTGGAATATTGTCATTGATGTCAAAGGATTGTAATTGATGTCAAAAGAATTGACAACAAAATTGTCAATGGAAGTATCAACAAAAATATCGATAGAATTGTTGACGTAAATATTGATAGAAATGTCAACGAAAATGTTGACATAAATGTCAATAGAAATATCAACAAAATTATTAGTATAAATGTCGATAGAAATGTCAACGGTCACATATTTTAGTGAAGAGATGCCTCTCAGATGGGATGCCTCCTTTGTGAAGAGCCTTTAAAGGCTATATAAGGTGGATAGAAGAGTGAGACAGATATGGAAGTTGAAGTGTGAGATATGTGAATATTAATAAAGAAGAGAAGAAAGAAAGTGTGTGGAGAATAAAAAGATATATCATACAAACACATGCAGATTTGAAGAATGAAATTAATTCTTTCTATCATTCAAGTATAAGAATATTTTCTTGGAGAAGAAAAGGAAGTTAAATTGGCCATCATCCATTGATAAAGTAATAGTAAAAAGGTGGCAAGATTATTTTTGTAAGAGGTCGTTGCCTCAAAGAAAGAGATCAATGTCTCTCGCTAATTTAGTGCTTAGCAATGGGAGATAGGTGTCTCCAATAGGTTGGTGCTTATGAATTCTATAAAAATATTATTATTATTATACAGTTGAATTTGGATAGTAGTTCTAAGTAGCTATTCATTTGTGGTTTTTATTGAAATGGTTTCCACATTAATATGGTTTCAATCTGTGTCATTTTTATGTGAATGCTTTGATTGTGAATATTAAGTCTTCATTATGTAAAAGATAAGATTATACTGATTCACCCCCCCCCCCCAATATAAGTGTGTGCTTAACATATATTTTCATCCTACTTATATCATGATTTTCAAAATTTAAACCTTTCTAAAATCCATAATTTAGATTCTAAATTTTGACTACATCTATGTTTTTTAAAGCCTTTTTGATGAATTAAAAGAAGTAATATACTCATTTCAACGTGTTATAACCAAAATTTGAATTTATGAAATTTTAAAATTTTAATTCCCACAAGAAGAAATTAGAAGTTTTGAGTTATTCTGGAACCCAAAAATTAAACTTTTGTGATATCCAAAATTTTGGATCTCACATTTTATGATCATCCCAAGGTTCATCATTTTCTAGAGTGTCAAGGTATAAAACTTGATATATTTTTTGTAAAATCCAAATGGAAATTTGGCATGGTATTGGTACCCCCTCAAATATGTGATAGGGAAGTTTTTTCTCCCCACATTTTTTTGGTATTCCATGTCTCAAAAGTTAGCCTTCCATCTACAAAAATTGATCCTTGTAAGTCCCTCTATAAGTTGAATAATAATAACTTTACATTTTAGATAAACTAAAACTTTAGCACCAAGTTGGCTAGGCGTCACAACTGCACCAACTGTGATTCTCCTCCTTGTATTTTAGAGGTCTTCCATGTCACAAAAAAATGGGCTTCCATTTACAAATTATGCTCCTTATAATTCCCTCTACATGTTGCACTAAATAAAGTTGCATTTTAGAGATACCGAAACTTTGGCATCAGGGAAGCTAACCCTCACAAATGTGCCAAGTGCAATTTTCCTCACTACATTTTTTAGGCCTTCCAAGTCACAAAATATGGGTTTTTTTTTATAAACAATTCTATTTTTTCCTTTTATAAGAACTAAAACTTTGGCACTGCGTTAACTAGGCCTCACAAACACACCAAGAGTGATTTTTCTCCTTACATTTTGAGGTCTTCCTAGTCACAATTTATGAAGTTAATTTTACAAAATATAATCCTTGTAATTACCTCTAATGTTTCACTAAAGAAATACACATTTCAAATATTGGGTTAGTTGGGACCCACAAATGTACCAAGCACAATTCTCTTCCATGCATTTTTGAGGTCTTACAAGTCTCAAAATGTTAACTTTATTTTATCAAATGTAATCCTTTTGAGCTTTTATACATGTTGTGATTTTAAATAAAAACTATTTTTGAGAAACCAAAACTTTGACCTGGTACCGGCACAAATTCAAGTATGCAGCAGGCACGATTATTTCATTTTATCATATATTTCACACCCATACTTTATTTTTTCTCCCATTCTAAGTGTATGAAAGCTCACGTATTAGTGATCACTCTTATTTTAAGTTTTCAAGTTAAAAACTTGACAGATTATTTTTAAAATCCAAATGGAGAAATAAGGGGCCATTTGCACCTCAAGTGCATGGCATTTATACAATTCTTCCATTTTATCATATCTTTCACATCTAGACTCTATTTTGGCTCCCAGTCAAAATAATTTAAATGTCTCATCCTAAGGATCATATTTGTATAAAGTTTCAAAGTCTCAAACTTCATAGATTTTGTGTAAAATCCAAATGGAGATTTATAACATTGGTGTCAAGCATCCAGGCCTCACTAGTGTGTTGGACATCATTCTCCACCTAACCTAAAATTTGAATTTATCAAACTATAAAAATTTTAGTGCCCATGTGTTGTGCTTGTCCATAGGATTATCTTTTCTGAAGTTCCAAGGTCTAAAACTTGATATCTTTTGCCTGAAATCAAAGTGGATATCTAGAATAAGTGCACCCAAGGAATCAAGTCAGCTAAACCTCATATGAGTGTAAGCTTAAAAACACACTTGAATACAAAGGAAGAAACACCTTATTTTTTGCCACATATAGACTCCACTTTAGTTCTTGTTTGAAGCACTAGAAAGCTCTTGCAACAAGTGATCGAATGATGTGAAATATTTGACCCTCAAGGATAAAATTTTTGTGGGAATACCAAGAGGGATTATGTTCCGATAGTACCTCATGGGCACATGTCATGCATAATTCCATCATTTTGTCATATTTTTCACCTTTGGATTACATGTCGATTCTCATTTGAAGAGTTAGAAATCTCTTTCAATGATAAATTCAATGATGTAATATATTTTATCCTCAGAGACTTTTATAGAGAGGTTCACTTCTTAGATTTTAGCCAAATATCCATTTATGGGACTCGGTTTCAAATATTAATGTGTGGCACATACATGGTTGGACTATGAATAAGTGTTCATATTATTTTTGAATTATACCCTCTAATGGATAAAGCTCAGTAGGCCCACTTGGTGCTTCATTTGTAAAATGAAAATGTCCTTTATACTTTGGTGGGTCTATGTTAAGTCAATAAATTATCTTTTTATAATATTTAAGTTTATCTATTATAAATTGAAAGGTAAAACTAAAAATATATTAGGAATATTGGAAATATCAATTGCAAGAATATAAAATTTCAATTCCATCTCCTTGTGTTATGAATAGGAAAGATAGCCATTGTATTCTTCTTTATCTTAGCCCTAGGAGAGGGATTGTTTCAAATTTATGTGTTGTATATACTTTTATGGATTTTTTAATGGAATACCATCAATTTGATGAGATAAATCTTAGTATTTTGGGTTTTAATGGTCTTTGGTTGTGAAATTCACATTGATGTTCATGGATACAAAAGCCATTGAATTCTACATTTTCCCTTCACTCTATGTAAAACTTTGAAATTCCTAAACTTTATGTTGTGAATCTGAGTGAATGGATTTTATGCCATGCATGTAATCTGATTTGAAATAAGCCTTTGTTATTTCAAGAAACCTTTTATTCCCATTTTATATACTACTCATAATTTCATTTTCATATAAGAGGGGAAAATTTTCATTCTTTTAATCCAATTCTAAGTAATCCAAGTGGTCTCATATGTTTATTTTGTTTTGGGTTTCTCATCCTCACCTCCATTTTTTTCCACTCTCCTTCTATTTATATGTTTCTCTATTTCCTATTTTTCTTTTTGGTTAAAAGTAGTCAAAACCCCAAAAAATATCCTACAAGGGAGATGTCCCTCTCAAATATAGAGTGAAATCATCTCTCTAATGGTTATTTATCCAATGTTGTAAACTCATGTTGTTTCCTATTGAGAAATTCAATAAAATAAAAAAGAAACTACAATGACTTAAAAAAAATCTAATAGTTTTTTGTGACTCTACTAGGGATCAAATGGTCCATTCAATTTCTAAAAATCGAAGGGAATATTCCCTTTTCAAACAAATATTAGAGACTATTAAACTAAAATGTGGAAATGATGGAACACAATCCATCTTTTAATATTCTAAATTTGTCTAATGTTGACCATGGTTTTATTTGAGGTTATAAACATTGGGTAGTATGAAGAGATACCAATTGAAGTCATAATATGCCTACCTTGAAAAGAATTGGTGGCAAAAAAAAGATGAGAAAAAGAAAATTTTCATGAAAGAGACTAAATAAATGGTTGATGAGATTATCTTGGCTAATAATGAGAAGACAAAATTGTTATGTATGCAGTTTAAAATAAGTATTGTTACATATGAAAAAAAAAAATGAAATTAAATCTTGCCCATGATCATATGTCTAAGTGATTATTAAAAGAAAGATAAAATAGGTGCAAGCTCATGCCAACACAAAAGGAATAATATCAACCTAGAGGAGAATTGGCATCATGGAAAATAATGGTGTCTTCTCATCCTTTGACAATTCCAATTGATAGATAAAACACATGTTGAAAGATAACTTGTGGATGATTTGTGGCTTGATGAAAGACTCATGACCTTGCCTTTATGTTGCCTTCTTATTGGTGAGTTTCTTGTGTATGGGGATGAAGATATGAGAACACTAAAAAATGAAAATGTCTTGAAAATTGATGAATTGATCAAAGCACATTCAAAATCTCAACCATAATTATGGTCTTGTAGTTTGAGGAACCCATGCAAAGAAAATTTGGAAGAGCTAGAAGCACAAAATGCCACAAAATGGACACTGATAATAAAAATTAAACTTCTAAAAATATTTATAGCCTGTAGTTTGCATCTCGATGTAATTTTTATAAACTTATGATGAATAGTTTCTTTGTAAAGAGATGTAGGAGATTGTAGATGGATCTTGGCTCAATGAGAAACTAAATACTTTATCATTTATTTATCTCCCCATATAAATATTCACAACATATTATAATGAATAGATGTAGACCTCTGATTGAAATATGTGTTGAAGTTATGCAAGTTATGATTGGTGAGAAATCAAATGCTAGTTTTAACCGTGAGGTATTACACCATGAAAAATCCATGTAGAAGAATTTTGAGGAGCTCAAAGCATTGAAAATCAAATAAAAAATGTCACTTGGAAAGAAGAATTTTTTGAGTAACTTTTAGTACCATGAAGTCTTCATTCCAACTCATTTCTTAGAGACATATGATAAAGAATTATTTTGTGAAGAGCTAAGTATCTCTCTTTCTACACATGTTGATCTATAACCTAAGTGAATATTTGACATTAAGTTTCACCAACATGGATCCTATACTCATAGCTCAACAAATGCTTGGTAGATGACTATTTATAATAATTCCAATGTTAAAATAGAGATAAAACGGTGTTATAATGAAATTTACAACATAATGAACATAAGAAGGAAGCATAAACTTAGATAAAGCATAAAATGAACACAAGATATGACCTGGATAAACTCAGTAAAATAAAAACTTTAGTTTTTTAGTTAATTGCACTCCCCTTACACTTTGTAATTTAACAATCGTATAATATACTATAAAACATGGCCTTCATGGATAGATATTTTCACTACTATGCTATCCAAAGCTTGTACACAAGACTGATTTGCACCTCTTAGACACTCCAGAGTGATCCAACATAATTAGAACAACCAAAAAACAATTAATAACAATGAAATAATATGAACAAGGACCCAAACTTGAAAATTACAATGTGATTCTAGCTTCAAGACTTCTCACTACATTTTATGATATCCTATGCTTTCAACAAAGTTTGTATTTATGCCCTTACACCTTGAAACCCACTAAATAATTCAAATAAAGTGTCACCAAGAAGAGTAATCACTTGAAATCACTCCCATTCTTGTGTTTTGGCCAATGATAAAATTGTTGCTTTATGTAGATATTGGATATTAAACCGCTAGGGTAATTATGCGACCTCCACTTGAAAATACCAACGTTTACACAACCATCAAGTTGATTATACAACTATTAGGTTAGTTACACAATAGTCGCCTCTAGATACTAAAGGTTTCATCATCTTTGACAAAACCCTCAGTATTAAATGCTACAAGTTATTGATTTCATCAATACAAGAACAATACCAACAATAATTCAACCAATGTAACTTAATTGAAAAGTTCACATTACATGAACAAACTTGAAGAAGTATCTTATGTGGTTTTTACATACATGAATTACATAATTGAGTATAGAGGAAATGAGCTAAATTCTATGTCCAATAAACTAGATCCATATTTTATATCACACCTCCTCAATTTGAGGCTTTTAAGTCCCTAAAAGCTTTAGGAAATCTATAGGTGAGTAAATATTTTACCTGCATCTTCTATAGAATACCATTTGAATTTATCAAGTAATTGACCCTTTAATTTACCCAGCCAATGCTCTTGCAATCCTCTTATTTTCATTTCTTTCTTTTGTAACACAACATCCTCTTCCATTTATAGATGACTATTAGGACTGAGGTCTTCAATTAAATGTAGCAATAGCCTCTCATCTTTATTGTTTAACATAGAAGGTTCAAAGAGACATAAGTTCTCAACATTGGTAATTGAATAAATATTCATGTAAGGAGGCAAATCAAGTCTAAATATATTCTTTTCCATTTTTTATAGAATTTTAAATGGACCATACTTAAGAGGCTTAAGCTTTACGGCCTTATATTAGATTCTCTCTCCACTATGGTCATGTTTTTTGTAATATTTTTTTATTATAATGAAGGATGAGGGACCCATCAACCCTCAATTACTGATCAAATATATAGAGAAAGAGATACACACACTATTATATTTATATTAATAATATATATACACTGTTATATTATATATAGTGTTAATATAACAGTGTATATATATTATTAATATAAATTATATTACATATAGTGTTAATGTAATAATACATATAGTGTTATTATAATAGTGTATATATATTATTAATATAAATTATATTACATATAGTGTTAATATAATAGTGTTGTGTTAATATAATAATGTATATATATTATTAATATAAATTATATTACATGTTGTAATATAATAGTATGTGTGTGTGTTACTTTATGTGTATATATTAACGCTATATGTAATATAATAGTGGTACACACATGATATTATACAATTATATATATTTTATAATATTTATAATATAAATGGTAATATATACCATTACTACATGTATTAATAATTAATATTTTAATAATTATTTAGTTATTTATTATAATATACAGTTATTTAATATAATATTATGTATTATACATAATGTATCTTTTATAATAAAATAATAAATATTATGAATATTATAATTATTTATATTATATTTAGTATAATATAATATATTATTAATATTACAAGTATAATATAATTTTTTTAATCAATGACTAAGGTTTGTGGGGTCCCTCACCCTTCAATAAAAAAATATATACAAAAAAACAAGAAAAGACTTGTGGAACAAGAGATCCAAAAGTGCATAAAAATGAGAAAACTCATGCTCCTCAAACCCTTCTAACATCTAAAATTCAGTCTACAATTAACTTCCCCAAAGTGTGGAGAGTCAACCTCAAATGGAAAGCTTCCTCCTTCTATTGCATAAAAGAAACTTTTCCATGGTCCATTAAGTTCCATTATCAATGGATTTCAAAGCATCTTATTGAAGTATTTTTGATTCTAATGACCTGCTTCTTCAACTTTTCTTTCCACAATTTGGTTTGCAAAAATTAACTTTAATTGAGAGATGGTAACAATCTCCCTAGAAGCAAACTCATTTTCACTCCCTTGAGAAGAGTAGGATTCTTCCAAATATCGAATTTTTGGAGATTACTATTTCAAACATTGATTTCCTTGAGCTTTAATAACTCCAAAATTTTGGATTCACCACAATCCCTACTATTGATAAAGGGATATTCTGAGTGTGTCTCAATAATACCTTGTGGAGAGAATGAGATCTTTAACTATATAGCTTGTCTTTAGATCATCCCCACCATGAATCTCAAGCCTCTCCCTTCTCAAAAATGGAATCCCCTGTCTTGAACCAATCAGCAACCCTGAGAAACCTTGTGTTATTCCCAAAACTTTCCCACTCAAATGACCTTCGCCCATATGATGTTGCCTACACTCTATGTCACCCATCACTCCAAATATGAATAACTTCACCAATTTTTATATTTCTTGCATTAGTATCTAAATAAGGGTGGTCAATTTTATTAACCTATTTCTAGATCTAATGAGAGATGAACCCCAAAGGATGCTCTATAATCATTTTGATACTTTGTGCCCCAAACGATTAAATCTGAAACATCTAAATGGTAACCCCTCATAATTGATAAGTTTTGTGCATGAACCCTTTGAGTTCAAGATTATAATCAAATGGTGTAAAGGCTCTAATAAACCTGCCATGATACAAACTCTAACAAAATAGTTTGGTTGATATTTTGCCTTAGTGTCTAATTTAAAAAAATATCCTATTTTCCCAACAAGTTTCTGAACCAAACTAGAACTTCTCTTAACCATAGGGAGATTTTAAGATGGATCCATACCTAAACCCTTCATATGGAATACACTAATGGAATAAATAAGGGGGACTAGGCACCCACAAACAAACCATGTTTCCCAATGAACCAAAGGCCCTTGTTCCACATGAAGTCTCATTATTCCATAGATTTAAAAATAATTATAAAAAACCCATTCCTAATTACATAGAAAGAAAGATCTAAAATAGTATTCCATGCCCCTTTTGACCATTGAATTAGCTCAGTCATCAAAGGGCACTTCCTCATCAATTTGAAAATCAAGGATTTGACTCATGTCTCCCTTTTAACCTCTTGCATCTGCTCATATTCTATTAAAAATATGTAACCTCATTGGAAAATGTCATCGAAACATATCCCAATGACTCTTGAGTTGAATTTATTGTGCCCTAAATTCATCTATAGATGAATCTTTTGAAACAACACCTATCGAATCGATTTATGTCATCTTGCCTCTAACCCTATTCAAAGTTTCCTCACATAAAGCCTATCACTTGATTAAGGTCCAAGATGAATTAGGATTCAAATGAATTATCTAAAGTTCAAAAAAATCAATGTAGATATGGTACAAATTTGTCAAGTTCTAGTATTATATGAAAATCCAATCACTAATCTTAACAACCTTGACCTGAATGGAAACGTTCCTTCCTACCTACTTTGTATTTTGCCCTGACTTCGTCACCGCCCTTTCATTGCATGTTATTTTCCACTCCTCTCCATTTTTTTGAATTATAATATATATATATATATATATATATATATATATATAATGCTATTAATTTATAATTATATATTCTATTAAATATTATGCATAAATATATAATATTTAATATAATATTTGATTTAATATTTTATAGTTTATTATATGAAATATATAATATATTAATATTATAATAGTGACATATTACAAAGGTTCATATGTTTATCTATCTGAGCTTATTTGAGTACATCTCCTACTATAGCTTGTCATTACCTTTACCATCACCACCTAACACACCTTGAAACATTTAGTCATTGTCTTGCTTTGTACAACCTTTCTCTTTCCCAACACTTCTCCATTACTCACACTCACTATAAAATAGAACATCTCTTTCCCAAATGACTTGTTATTGTATGAAGGAACACAACCTCATTTTCCACCATCACCTCTACCAAAAATATCAAAGTATTATTGTTTGAAACATCATTCACAAAATATGAGATGGGGTAAGCCTCCATGGGTTTTCAATGAGGTATGACTATTGATTTACACTCTTTCACTTCACAAGACCCCACTTTACCAAAAGCAAAAATTATGCCATCCCTTCAGCATAACTTGCACCTTTGGGACAATTGCTAATTTACTTTATTGAGCATTATGCAAGTCAAAAGGAAAGGGTGTTCATCTTCAACTTCATTGGTATCATAAATTTTATAAATTTATTTGTTTCAAAGTATTTGTGGGTTAGTCCAGTGATTAATTTAACTTTAAAAATCATGAATAGTAATTCTAAATTTAACATTATTTATTTTATTTTTTTAAACCCATGATATTATACAATTATTTAATATAATATTATGTAGTATACATAATATATCTTTTATAATAAAATAATAAATATTATTAATATATTATATGTTATTTTTAGTATAATGTAATATATTATTAATATTACAAGTATAATATTTTTTTTTAATTGGTGATTGAGGGTTGTGGGGTCCCTCACCTATAATAATATATATATATGAAAAAAACCATGAAAATACATGTGGACCAAGCGATTTGTAAACTAGGTGGATATTCCACTCTTAGTTTCACCAATATGTTTTCTTTTAAATAAGGTGTTGTTCCCAAGTTCTATGCCATAAAACAACACCTAAAATGTTATTTTAAAATGCATTACATCTATAATCACTATCATCCTCAACATACCAAAGAATATACAGCCATTCACATGCAACATCCACATGTTAAATTTATTGCATGCAATATTTCACACCCTAAGAATGTTATTATTCTAAACATTATTACAATTTAAAAGCTTGTAAAAAAGTGCAATACCAGATGTGAATTTATTGATCCTTTAGAAAATAAGTACTATGCTTGTTAAAAATGAGTCTTGAGCTCTCTTATGTGTTTATTGTATTATGCTAATTGCAGGGAATGTAAACATGCAAACATATTAAATAAATACATCATAAAAGAGAGATAACACAAGACATACCCTATAAAAACTCAATATGAGAAAACTCATGCAAGAGTGAATCCATGCTTTCTCATCTACACTATGTTATGCAGTTTACAAGCTATTGCCTTCTTGGACTTACAAGGAAAATCCAATCTTGTGGTTTCTAAACTCGTAATGATCTCTACAATGTTTGGTGGAAGACTTGCCTCTCAAGAAAGATAAACTATTGAAAAATCCCATCATTTAAGAGGATGAAATTGAGGAATGTATTAATTTATTCCTTCATTAATTCATATATCTTAGTTGTACAGTATTTAACTCATTCACACACATAGAAACCATGAGTTAATAAAGGAATAAATTAATACATTCCTCAATTTCATCCTCTTGAATGGTATTTAATGCTTTGTTGCCTTCTTTATTCTCCTCCTCCTATAATCTGCATTCTAAGCCCTGTATTTAAACTCCCTCATGTTTGAAATGTACCCATCACTTGAAATAAATATCCAAGCATCATAATAGTTCAAATTATCACATTATCAACTGAATTAAGATTCCAATATTCCTAGCTCTAGATTCCAATAGTCGAAAGCCAAACAATCACTCTCAAAAAACCCCAAAGCTAGAGTCTACCAACTTCAACCGATAATAACTTTTGCATATGACCTCAAAACCATGTGTCATGTTTTTTGAACTTATCTAAATTTTTTTGAGAGGAATCCAAATATGTAATAAAAATTTATTTTAAAGTCAAAATTATGTTGTTTTAGCTCGTACAAAATAAACTAGCATTTTATAGGTCTCAACATTTTTCCATATTATTCATTTGTTATAATTGATTGTTTTATCAACTGATTTGGATGATAAGTATGATAAAATTTCTGATCACATGCCCAAAATTTAAGGATTTTGGGTCCCATAAAATCTATAAAAATAAGATGAATATTTGGCTCTTATCTTCACAACTGAGAAACCAACTTATCATCTTCTTGGACAATACACTTTCAGGTTCTAATCTGATAATATTTTGGACAATACCTTGGTTCAAGTTCTAATCTAATCAACTTTCAAATAATGCCTTATTCAAGTTCTAATTTCTCCCAACTAACCTTCTTACACTCTTCAATATCTTGATCTTCTTTGTGGCTATTCCTCTTATCTCCTCTATTGCAATTCACATGCTTTTAGGCTAGAGTGAAGCTCTCTATGAAGAGATGCTCATAAAACATTCTCCTTGTTGTTCATAATGATTTCAACAAGTGATGAAAACATATTGATTTTTATAGGTGGTGTTACAATAACTCGCCACACTTACAAAGTGCATGTATCTTAGGTCTTACAAATATATATATATATATATTGGAAACACCCAAATCCATTGAAAAAGTTGTATATGTATTACAATTGAAATTTTACATCAAAACAAATGTAATATCAACTATTGTTGCATTAAAACCTATTTGGAGAACCTACGTCAATGTCTTTCATGTGCATACACAACTCAAAAATGCATGCTACAACTTGATATAGTTGTTATGTGTGTACCACAACTAACATAGGCATGCTTAAATAGTTATGATTTATGAAAACTCGCATATACCTCCATGCTACAATCATGTGAATTCATAAATGCATGTTAAACATTGATAAACTAATAGACATGTTACACATGATGTAATTCTGAAATTTCATGGAGAGGAAATGAAAACCAACGTTTTTTCACCTTTTTGATACTTTGGTCTTCAACCTGTGCTTGGAGCTTTATCTCAATGTAGAGTGCCTCTTTTACCAATCTTGTCACATGATACAAGAACTTGAATATTAAAACATGTTAACTTTCCAATCAACATGAACATGAGAATGCTAAAAAAATGATGCAAACTCTTTGTTGCAATGAGATAATCATACACATGCTTCTCAAAACTAATTTTGTGGCTGCTCCATATTCACTCTTAATGAGTGACATTTTGATGTGGTGGCAAAACACTATTCATTAATGATGTGGTGGACACTCTTCACCCTGGTGAGGTGTCACAACACTATTACTGATTACATATGTGGTATGGGTCATAATTCTATGAAGGCACATGGAGGTGGACCAACCTTGTCTAAGGATATGTTATTTTCTTTTAACCTTTGACATGTGACTAACTTTTACTATTCACTCAATAATGAACACATGTGAAGGGTGGCATAATTTGTTACAAATAGCTTTTACCGAGTGGTAAATGGTTAGTTTAAATATTTACTGAAAGTTAAATAGTAATTGGTAAATATAGTTTGGTATTTTTTATATCAGAATATTATTATATTAACAATATTATGATAATAGATTTTATATTGTTATTTATTATAACAATATATCCTATTAGGTTTTCTTAGTTATAGAATTAACGTGAGAGAATATTGGAGATATTTCAAGTGAGAAATAAGGGGAGAGAATATAGAAATATAATTCCTATATATTTTTAATCTCACAGAATGTATTATTATCATAGATTAATCAGAGAATTAGAGTGATAATATTATTTGTGTTGAAGAATTTTTTTATATGTATAACTTCACTGTCAGTACATGATTTAATATTTGTATCTGTTCTTTCAACTTATATCATTGGTATTAGATGGGCTTATGAGAATTTGTGAGGGACAGCCATTAGTTTATCTTTCCCCTATTTATGGAATATTGGTGTTTCAACAAGATCTATTTATTATGGTAGGTGTGAAGTTTTAGTTTAGTTTTGTACAATAGATGTGCATAACTGTAAATCATGTGGTATTTTTTTGGGATCTACTATATTTATTTCCATTTACAAACTATTTTAGATAGTTGTTTATTAGTGGATTTTGATTACAAGCTTGCACCAAGATAGTGTGCACCTTGCAATGTGCCTTTTCATCGATATATGTGGGATCAAAAACAATCTAACACAGAATATTTTTGTGTCTATTTTTTTTTCTCACCTGCATTTTACCTCTATTTATCACTCAATTTTACCTATTGTGACATCTTTTTTATCAACAAAAATATTAAGAGATCTATTCATTCATTGGTTAAGTCTTGACATATTTATGGCATCACCTAGACTCGGTCTTTGTTTAGAATCTTTTTCAACTTGCATGTTGTCCATTCATCAATGACTCTATTGAGATTTTGACATTGAATCATTTTGAATTTGGTTTTAAAAACTCATACTATCGTTATCTCCTAGCTTCCATTAAATCGTTGAGCTCCCATTGATACGGGATCTTCTCATGTGGACTATTTGAAGATTGATGTGATCAATTCTGTATTTCTCACTTCAGGACCCAATTCGTTCCTTAGACAATAGTTTTCATTAGTTTTGCATGTGGTTTTCAATATTTCATGTGGCATTTTGTGCACCCACCGTAACCCTTGTGACCAGTCTAAGTATTTTAGGTATTCTCCTGGTCATTACTCATACTTCCTGTAAATCATAGGTAATGTTATTAAAAATTTATGAGTCAAGTTTATAATATTATGTGTCATTTTTTAGGTAATATGCGTATCATAAGTTAGAGTTAATTTAAGTAGTCATTTTTAGTCGTGTGTTGTAAAAAAGAATCAATAAAATGGTCATTATTTAATAGTTAGATTTTGTAAAATAGTAATATTATAGTCATAGGTTTTAAGTTTGAATAGTGTCAATAAAGAGACTTGTATGTCTTTTGTCATTTTCAAAAATTATTTGTGTTGGTATTGGTTCTTTGTCAAGAGTCAAAAGTCCAAATTGTAAAAATAAAAATAAAAAATTGCCTTACGGATGCATTTTTGGACATACCTGACATTTGATGAGCATGTCAGTATTATGGGGGGACCCCATTTTAGTCAAAATAACATGCAACTAAGCTTCATCGACATATTTCCTAAGTAAACAGTGACATACTAGAGGTTGGAGGCTACATGGAGGAAGAAGGTCTTTTAGCGACCTCTCGTCAGTCACCAATGATAGGGTTGCATCAGTGTTTTGGTCACTTGTGTGTGTTTTTCATTTCTACTATGTGTTTTTTAGAATAACAATAGAAGTATATGCCTATTTAGGATATGTAACTTGTGTGAAAATTCTAAACATGATTCCTTGAGGTGAAAACATGTGAAAAGATAGAAAGCACCAAAGTAAGTCAGTTCATGGATCTTGAAAAGGTTTTTGGTAGAGATCTAGAAAACCACCATGAGGTGAAAAGTGTTTTAGCAATAGTTAGGAGAGTATCTACTACAGAGATCTTGTGACTACCTTACTTCTTTATGGAGATGACCCATAGTGACACATCCATTGTAGTCACATAATATAAATATGAGATGCTTTCCTTCGCATATAGTGGTCATGTGCAGCAAAATTATGTCAGTAGTATGTAGACCTATGAGTATGTGGTGGCACATAGTTTAGTGATAATTCTTGGAGGTAGATGGTGTTTCTATTCATTTCAAGGTTTGTGATAAACCTGTAAAACCATGGGAGGAGTGAGGCTCTCTATATCAAGGTCATGAAACACATAGTTTGGCATGCTACAAGAGGTGAAGCATACTGCAGATAAGAGTATGAATATTTTTGCACCATGTAAAAACTATGGGGGAGAATGTTAGGAATAGCTTTTACATTTGTGTAAATTTGTGGTATTTATCGAGTGGTAAGTAGTTAGTTTCATACTTACCAAAAGGTAAATAGTAATTGGTAAATATAGTTTGGTAGTTTGTATATTAGAATATTGTTATATTAAAAATATTACGATAATATATTTTATTTTGTTAGGTATATTGTTATTTATTATAAAAATATATCCTGTTGGGTTTTCTTAGTTATAGAATTCACATGAGATAATATTGGAGAGATTTAGGGTGATAAATAAGGGGAGAGAATATAAGAATATAATTCCTATATATTCATAATATCATAGAATGTATTATTATCAAAGATTAATCAGAGAATTACAGTGATAATATTATTTGTGTTGAGGAATTTTTATATATGTATAGCTTCACTTTCAATGCATTATTTAATATTTATATCTGCTCTTTCAATTTATATCACAATTTTCCTTAGTGGGGCTTTTGTACTTTGTCATTATTCCTCCCATGTGGAATGTGGTGTGGTATTCCTTTGTCTTACTCCTTACTTCTTTTCATAATTTACCCAAGTGGATGTGGGTGGTAGGTGTTGACCAATCTTCCTTCCTTGTCATGATTTCCCCTCCATGCTAAGTGTGGGGCTTAGTGTTTTATTGTCTCCTTTAATTCCTCTATTGAGGTGTTTCCAATAATGTCTCCAAGGTGTCCAAGAGTGTTAATGAGGTTTCAAGGTTGCTAGCTAGTCTATGACAAAGTGTGCTTCAATAGTCATGCATGGATCTTTAGTGTTTGGTTGGATAGGCAGGCTGATAGAAGTGTTTGATGATGTGATCATGTTTTATAGGTCCTATGGGGTGTCAAGAGTGATGTAAGTGAGTATGGAAGTGATATGTTTCCATTTGGATCATCCTTTTGGTCATTATGGTCATTTAGGCCTAGTTGGTCTTTTGGCAAATCAAATTGAGTGAGCAGATTGATGACATCAAGATTTGCACATGTGGAAGTGTTGCAAAGAGTCGGTCACATGGATCTAATAAGTTTTGTGACAAGATCATATGGTCTAAGTTTCAATTCATGACTATGTGTGTATAAAAATATATAATGTTACAAAGTTGGCTTCCCAGGCATATTTCTTTATTTTCCATACTCAGCCAAATTTGCATTAAAAAGTGACCGTTGAAATTCAAATATTTGAATTTACAAAGGAAAATCAGTCCTCACTATTTTGGATATAAATTTTGATGTTAGATGAATTTAATGGTGGTATACAAATCAAAGTGGTAGATAATTTATAGGGAAATCTAGGAAAAATAATTTAGAGGTTTGATTGGTCGTACACTTACATTTATTGTGGTCTAAAGTTGACTGAGGATCTGCAAATGATGTGATAAGGATATTTGAGTTTTTATTGATAGTGGTTAGATGTCTCAAGGTGAATTATAAATTAGAGAGTGTTTTATACTCATTGAGGATCATCTGTATATATTCTGAAGGTTTGACCAATCCATTTTTTGTATGAACAAATGTTCACAAGTTGATTGTTTGCTCATTCATGGTGTTTACATGATGAAGGCAAATGATTGATAGGTTTTGCATATGTAGAGGTGAGTAGGGATGAATTTAATAAATTTAGGGTGTCTTAGGGGTCATGTGGAAAGGATCTATGTTCTTTGATGTGGTCTTATGTTCCTAGTTTTGCTCAGGAAAGTGTTAAATGGGTGAATAGGTCTTCATGAGACCAATAAGGGCTACTAAGGCCTAATTAAAAGGTGTAGATATTAAAGGGTGACCCATGGATGCTATGGTCAACCTATGAAGGTGGTATTAAGTTATTTATAAGTGTGATATAAGTCTTAATAGTTATAGAAAGTCTTATGGCTGACCAAGAAGTTGATGGACAAGTATACTCTATAAAGAGCTAAATCAAATGTGATGATTTCTAGAGTTGATATACGAAGGATAGTGAAGTGTGAGTGTGATTGGTGAATGGATTGAAGTGTAGAGTAGGTTGAGGAATGTGTGCATGACCTATAGTTCATACGTATGATGTTATAATAGTGTTCTTACAAGGTTGAAGATTGAAGATGAGTGAAGAAGTATAGAGTGATCCAAAAGGGTGTTTTTGGATGCATTACTTGTGTGTAAAGGCTTGAGAGAGTAATAAGGGTTGAAGAGAGGTATTAGACATTATTTCTCCATTAGATTGAAAGTCAATCAGAGTTATGAATCTATTGATATCAGAGGTGTTGTATGGGTGCTCAACATCTAGGACAAATTGGTGCTTCTTCATACTTAGGGGTGGGTGCTCTTTGTGAAGTGGGTGCTTCACTAAAAGGTATCATGTTTGTGATCATATTATAGGATAAGTAGTTCATGTATTTTTAGGCTTGAAAGAGGGTTTTATACCCCATGAGGTTTTCCCACATAATTCATATGTTGTGTGCTTGATATTACATTATCTTTCTTGTTTATTGGTATGAATAACGTGTATTCTTTATGAATTCTTGTGGTGATTGATTAAGGGTTTGAAAGAATTCGAATTGAAATTTGGATTATCTTGCATCAATGATTCACCTTTCCTCTCAGTGATTGTACCTCTAATAATTGGTATTAGAACCATACCTTCTTTGTAAGTTTAACCACTTGAAAGTTATCCAAAGTAAATATGACAAGTCAACATTTGTAGGGTTTCTCTACAAAGAAAACACCATTTTTAAATAGGTCTAATTACACTTTTTGAAGTGAAAGGATGAGGACATACATCATCTCTCTAGGGTTTGATATTTGGCAATCTATTATGGATGGTTATACTACACTAGCAACTCTTCTAACTAATCTAGATGACAAGAAGTTGAGTGAGAATAACTTTAAAGCTATGAATACTTTCATTTGTGGCCTATTAGAGGTTGAATTCACCAAGGTGGTCCATTAAAAATCTACCAAGGATATTTGGGTCAAATTATAAACCATCTATGAAGGGGATTAAAAGGTTAAGTTGGATAAATTACAAACTTACCCAAGGCAATTTGAAAGCCTCAAAATGAAGCAAGAAGACACTATGGCATCCTATCTTCTATGGGTTGATGAGGTAGTGGACATGATCAGAGGTTTTGGAGAGGATATTGAATAATATATTGTGGTACATAAATTATTAAGGTCTCTCACCCTTAAATTTTATTCAAAAGCATCTATTTTATAAGAAATCCATGATCTCACCTTAATGAAGATGGATGAATTGCATGGCATCCTTACTACCTATGAGATGCGATTCAATGAGGACAGACCTCCTAAGAAGGACACAATCTTCAAGGTGATTAAGGAAACAAAAGCCAAGAAGATCAAGTTAAGTCTTGAATATTTTGATCTCAATGAAGATCAACTAGAATCCATGATTGCAAGGAAGTTGAATGTAGGATTAGGTAAGTATGAAGGTAAAATTCCTTTTAAATGTTTTTTATGTGGTAAATTTGGTCATTTTATAGCTAAGTGCCTAGATAGAGGCAAGTTTGAACACAAATAAGCTCATAATGAATCTCATGAGGATGAACACAATAATTATGAGGGTCCTAGCAAGTATGAAAAAAAAATTAATAAGAGAAATGGCAAGGAGTCATACAAAGGTATTAAGAGCCTTTACCATGAAGAAGACAATAACTCATATGCAGAAGAAGAATAAAACACATCAAACAGTGATGATTCATTTCATAATGAGGACAAGGATACATTGTTCATGGCTCTTGGTGATGATGAAGTGAATGTTTTTTAAGCAAAAATCCCTTTGATGGAGATAGCTCAAAGGAGGAAGATGATAAAGTCACTCTTGAAGATAATTATATGAATACATTAGAAGAAATGAAGCTACTATAAGGCAAGAATAGAAATCAAGCTTCTTTGGTCAAATCCTATGAGGATAAAATTGGCCTCTTTTAAGAAAGGTTGAGCAATGAAGTCAAGGAGCGTGATGATATCAATGAACATCTTAAAACTCGGGTTTTTACCAAATGGATCCAAGAATGGGAGAGATTCATAAATTACATCATGATATTATTCTCACACAAAAATATTAAATTGTAATGTTTCAAGACTAATATTTACAAAGGTAAGAGCTTATAAACCATAAACCAACCAAAACATAAGTTAAAATAAACTAATAATATTTAGATCATAATTAATCTAACATACTCCCCCTTGATCCAAATGGGTTAGTAGATGAATGAACTGGAGTAATGAATCTGAAGTCATCAAAGAAATTCTATCACAACTGCAACTAGTGTATGTACTTCTGGCACTAACCAAAAGCTATGCCACTCCATAAAGAAGTCTACCACTGTGAGTTATCATAAAAAATGGCTAATGAACATGATCAAGGCATGCTCATCCTTGATGATCATCATATTGTATTATAGTAAAACATGATCTATCATGTCCAACTACATCAACCTACATAAGGTCCCACACAAGAACCCATCCAAGTGAAAAAACATATACTCTGTATGACACATCTCCTAATAGTTAATAAATGCTAACAACCTTTGCTCAACACTTTTGATGCAAGCAACCCTTATCAACTCATACTATCAATGACAACTGATCGAAGTCCAACCAATGCCTAAATTGTCTCCCCCTATCAGGTGAGAGGTGAGAAGTTGTGCATCAATAAAAACAAAAACAACTAACTCTGCCCATTCCATGTCATGAATATCAAATATAGAAAGCCAAAAATGGAATGGTAAGCAAGAACACAAGTCAAAATTTTCCATTCAAGAATTGAACCTATACTCTGAGTGAATAGGTAACTAGAGAGATTAAATGTCTTTCAGGCTCCAATGGATCCTCTAACCTCTAGTTTGATGCTCATAATTTGTCAATTAGGTGTCGGTGCCCACAAATAATGTACCTTTATACATCATTTAAAAAATCATATATGGATGTTTCAAAACACAAAATAAACTATGACATTGTGTCTGGAACATCAAAAAATCTATAATTTGACTAGACACACGACCACCTTTAGACAAAATAGTGATTTATCAAAACAAATTCTCAAGAAATCACAAATACACCCTTATATTGTCAATTTGACCCAAATTATAATTATTGCAGATTTGAACCTTGAACTCTTTCTTGTACAAAAGAACTAACAAAATTAATTTTAACAACTTACCCTTCAATAAAGTACAAAATGGCAAGATATTACATATGCTCTTGATTTTTTAGAAGAGAAAATTAAAATATTACATTTACCATAATATTTTATAAGTATTTTTACTTGATCTTTTGTGGAGGGACCCAGGGAATGAAAAATCAATGGAAAAAAATCCTGAATAAACTTGTTGCAATCATTGTCTCTAATCTTCTACGCTAATTCAATTTCCCTATTTTTTTTAAATATTAATTTCTCTAACCTTTGTGCCAATGTGACTTGTTATTTTCCACATAGATCACTGTAAGGAATCTCTCTTGACAAAAAACCATCGTATAAATTCTTCGATTAAATAAAAAATTAAATACCCAGTAGGTGTTATATATAGTAACAAAAAAATATTTTAAAACATTATACAATTGTGCTTTCTTTCTATTTAATTTAAATCATCGTACTACCATTGGCTATGAAAAAATTATTATATTGAATCATTGTATAGAATTAAATTTGTAGGGTAAAATAAACAACACCATCTATTTGTCAATTAGTGAAGGCACAGTGAGATCTTATATAACCACGAGGTCTAGCAACAACAAAAATGATAAGGCATCTACCATCAACATCAGAGATTCGATCTTTGACCTACTCTTTGCTATGAACTATTCATATATTTTTAGACTATAATAATCAATAATATGTCAAGAGATTGACAATTGAAGGATTTAAACAAAATTAGGAACTTTATTACCCATATTCCATTATTCATGATTTCACTGAAGGCAAATCACAGTTGGAAGTGATAAAACAAATCTAGATCATGAATGTTTAACTATCAACATTAATGTTCTCATACAATAGATTATTCAAATCATGGAGATACATTCCAAAATATTGAAAATAATGTGAAATGTGAAGCAAAAACTTGAGCCTTGAAGCATCATTTCCACCATTGTTTACTACATCATATAGGACCTTCAAGAACCAAAACAATATTTTCTTTAATCCTCTATTATTTCTTGTCGTGGCTCTGATACCACTAATGGCTCTAGGAATGGGAGAGATTCTAAAATTACATCATGAATATTATTTTCACACAAAAATATAAAATTGTATTGTTTCAAGATTAATATTTACAAACAAGGTAAAGGCTTATAAAGCTTTTACAGGTGGTTACAAAATGTAACCAATTCCCGTAAACCAACCAAGACATAAATTAAAATAAACTAATAATCTTTGGATCATAATTAATCCAACAGTACCCTAGCTAAAGAGGTAAAAATTAAGGATGAAGAATGTGTCAAATACAAATCAGAGATGGAGTCTTTACAGAAAAAACTAGAGCAAGTCATGAGCAAGCTTAAAACATATCAAAAATTTAAGAAAATTATGATTGACCTTGATGACCTATTGAGCTGTTAAAAGACCTCAAATGACAAGTCAGGACTAGGGTTCCATAAATATGCCCAAAAAGATAAGAAGATTGAGAAGACAACAATGATGGATCAAAATACCAATCATGATAAGGAGAATGCTAGTAAAGACAAAGAGAGTGACATAATGAATAAGAATAATCAAACCTTAAAGATCAATGATCAATAAAATAATGATGGTGTTGGGAGATTGAAAAGTAATCCTATCAGATATCCAAATGCTATGAGGTATGCCAATTTCAATGGTCATTTTTACTCTTGAAATCAGTTTGGTCATAGGTCAAGAGAGTGTATAAGACCCTCAAATAATTAATTTACATGGAATTATGAGCAAGACAATGGCAAGCATAAGGAATATCATCACTCAAGACAATAAACAGGTCCACAAGAAAAGAATGGCATTTTGTGCTACATATGTCAAGGGTTTGGTCATATTGCAATGTTTTACAAAGCCTTTATCAGGAGACCAAATGATAAAGTACATGAATGGAATTATGAAACTTCAATAATTCATCATATAGCTCAACCACAAGGTATGTACAATCCAAGAAACTTCATTTATTTCAAATTTCATGAGAGAGGCCACATAGTAAGGTTCTATAAAAATGATTAGATTTCTACTTCAATGAATAACAATCACAACATGAAGAAAAGAAGCCATATTGAATGGAGACCCAAGAAGATGAATAAAAAATAGGTTCAAAATGGTTTGTTTGTCATGAAAAAATAAGGTACTAGTTTAAATATCAAAGATCAAGCCGTATATACCCAAGTGGACAAGAAGATCAAGCATGTTCATGAGTCAAAAGGAAAGAATGAATTTAAGCACCCAGTCAAAGTCAATTTGATGATGAGATAGGACTGTAAGTCAAGTAAGAGCATGGAAATGTGGGAGTCTCCTAATTTTTAGGACCAACTTGGGACCTTTAATCCCTCTATGAAAAATGGGTGTATCTACCTATGCTTCTTATGAGACATATTTTCATATGGAGAAGCAAGTATATATGCCCTAAGTGATGAACCAAGAATAGAGATATACAAAGTTGTTGATTGGTCATTAAGAACAATGCCATATTAGTATAGGATTGATGATCTTATGTTAACAAGACCCATAAATCATTATAAGTTCATTGTATAAGGGGATGAAATAATTTCATGAGCTTGCTCCAGAGGTTTGTAATGGAAAGCTTCAAAATACTCATTCAGGAACATTGGTCCTAAAAGCAATTTCCAGTAAAATTTTGAAACTTGGTTTGGAAGGCCTAATCCTGAAGTATGAAGGTAAGGTTGTTTTTTACTATGTATAAGATGTGTCCAAGTGTATTCTATGGGTTTTCATGCATCATATTGGTCATAGGTAACATTAATGGCCATTTGTTCTATTTGACCATTTTTTGTCAGTGTTCACTATCTAGTGAGTGTTAATCTTGCAAATTTGATGCTTTTGAGGTCTAATAAGTTATCTAAGAGGGGAATCCAATTGAATTTTATGTGTCTAGTTGAAACAAGTGATATGGAGATGTCATAAGGCTACCATGATCAATCTAAGGTGTTTTGGCATAGTGATTATTGTGTACACAAGGTCTGCAGGCACAGAATGATTGGTTTTAGGTGTCAAATGAAGATTGGTGAGTTTTTAAGATAAATTTGATGCATAGAAATTTGTGTTAACATCATTAAAATATGTTCTAGGTGGTTTTAGGGTTTGAATGTTTCTTGAAGGTAAGATAAATATTTTTGATGCCTCTCAGGTATCATAATCTATGTATAAGGGCTAGAAGGCTAAAAACCATTTCATGGTTCTATGGGTTCCCATAGGAGTCTAACCTCAAAAATTAGTTTAGAAGTGTTAATTTATTACCTCAAGGTGTGAGATAAGTTTTAGAAGCTGGCGTTGATCGAAAGGTGGTAAGTTGACCATGTTTGTTCTTGATGCCCTACTTTTTACACCATGTGAGTTGCTGATCTTCCCAAGGGATTTGAGACTTGAGGATACTTAATATATCGAAATAGCCAAAATTTTGCTCAAAAATCATTTTATAGTCATTTAGAGGTGTGTAATTTGTCTTATGGTTAATGATTTGTGTAAATGGAAGACTAATTAGTAGGTCAGTTTTGTGAAGGAGCTATTATGCAGAGAAATATTTGGATGATCATTATTGTCATGCATTAGGTTTCATATGATTTTACTATAGATATAAAAATTTAAGCCATGAAAGTGCATATATAGAAATTTATGGGCTCTGCAAGGTTCAAGTAGGGCTATTAGGCCTCTAGGCAAGGCTAGTGTAAAGAAACAAACTTTTTGGTCATTTTCTCCAAAATACCAATGTTTTTTTGTTCTCGTATGAGTTTTTTAGTCTATTTTTAACATATTTCATGTTTTGATAGTGGCTTGAACATCTGTTGGTGATCATGGAGTTGACTTGTGAAAGAAAAATTGAAGGTAATCATGAAATTTTGTCATGGTTAGAGATGGTCTGAAGGTGTTTAAGGGGATCCTAAGGTCACGTGACTTATTGTACTCCCTATTAATTATTATTAATTTTTTATCACTCCATTTTACTTTATATTGTGTGTTTGTTCTTCATATAGTATGGCATGGTCAAAATGTTGTGTTGTCAATGAGCAAGACTGTGAAGATCTGGTAAGGAATTGTATGCATAGTGAGAGGAGAGTTTATATCATATCTCAAAGTTTTTCCTTCTTGATGTTGAATTTGAAAACATTTTCAAATTTTCCAGGTCCTTAGGATTAGCAAGTAAGCCCACTTTGTCATTTTGTCAAAGGGGGAGAAAGTGTTTGCAAAGGAAGGAGTGTGTGCATAGCTTTGTGTTGTTGTTGACACCAATGACAAAGGGGTAGATTTTTGAGGTGTTTTAAATAATGTCTCCAAGGTTTCCAAGAGTTTTCATGAGGTTTCAAGGCTGCTAGCTAGTCAATGACAAAGTGTGCTTCAATAGTCATACATGGATCTTCAGTGTTTGGTTCGATAGGTAGGTTGATGGATGTCTTTGATAATGTGATCATGTTGCATAGGTCCTATGGGGTGTCAAGATTGATTGAAGTGAGTATGGAAGTGATAGGCTTCCATTTGGATCATCTTTGTTGTCATTATGGTCATCTAAGCCTAGTTGATATTTTGGTAAATTAGGTTGAGTGAGCAGATTGATGATGTAAGCATTCACATGTGTTAAAGTGTCAGAAGGAGTTGGTCACATTGATCTAATCAATTTTGTACCAAGATAATATGGTCTAAGTTCTAGGTCATGACTATATGTGTATCAAAATATATAATGCTTAAAATTTTGCTTCCTAGGCATATTTCTTTGTTTTCCATACTTAGCCAAATTTGCATTAAAAAGTGACCGTTGGAATTCAAATATTTGAATTTACAAAAGAAAACTAATCCTCACTATTTTGGCTATAACTTTTGATATTGGATGAATTTGATGGTGGTATAAAATTTAAATTGGTATATAATTTCAAGGACAAACCAAAAAAATAATTTAGAGGTTTGAATAGTTGTACACTTATATTTATTATAGTCTAAAGTTGATTGAGGGTTTGACCATCTTCTAAAAATGACCCACGAAGGATATTTGATTTTTTCTTGATAGTGTTTGTATGTTTCAAGGTGAATTATCAATTGAAGAGTGTTTTAGACTCCCTGAGGATAATCTATATATATTTTGGAGGTTTGACCAATCCATTTTTTATATGAACAAATGCTCACAAGTTGACTATTTATTTGTTCATGGTGTTTTCATGAGGAAGGCAAATGATTGATAGGTTTTGCATATACAAAGGTGAGTAGGGATGAATGTAGGAACTTGAGGGTGTCTTATGGGTCATGTGACGAGGATCTATATGCTTTGATGTGGTATTATGTTCCTAGTTTTTCTTGGTAAAGTTCTAAAGGGGTGAATAGGTCTCCATGAGACCTATAAGGGCTATTAAGGCCTAATTGAAAGGTACAATTGCTAAGGGGTGACCCATGGATGCTATCATCAACCTGTGAAGGTGGTATTGAGTATGTCTAAGTGTGATATAAGCCTTATTAGTTAAGGAAAGTTTTATGGCTGATCAAGAAGGTGATAGACATATATACTCTATAAAGATCTAAATCAAATGTGATGATTTTTAGAGTTGATATACGAAATATAGTGAAGTGTGTGTGTGTATTTGGTGGATGGATTGAAGTACAAATAAGGTTGAGGAATGTGTGCATGACCTATTTTTCATATTTATGATGTTATAATAGTATTCTTGTAGGGTTGAAGATTGAACATGAACGAATAATATAGAGTGGTTCAAAAGGGTGTTTTTGGATGCATTGCTTGTGTGTAAAGGCTTGAGAGAGTAAGAAGAGTTCAAGAGAGGTGTTAGACATTATAAATCCATCATATTGAAAGGAAATCAAAGTTTTGAAGATGTTGATATCAGAGGTATTGTGTGGGTGCTCAAAATCTAGGACAAGTTGGTTCTTGTTCATGCTTAGGGGTGGGTGATCCTTATGAAGTGGGTGATTCACTAATAGGTCTCATATTTGTGATCATCTTATAGGAAAATCAGGACGTGTTTTTAGGATTGAGAGTGGGCTTTATCCCCCATGAAGGTTTCCCACATAATTCATGTGTTGTGTGTTTGATCTTACATTATCTTTCTTGTTCATTGGTATGAATGGCTTGTATGCTTTTCAATGCTTGTGGTGATTGATTAAGGGTTTGAAATAATTGTAATTGAAGTTTGTATTATCTTACATCATTGATTCACCCTCCCCCTCTCAGTGATTTTACCTCTAACATCTTCAATCTTTCTATATATGTTCATATCCTATCCATGCTTAGGTAGGAGAGTTTATGTGGGAAAGGCTTGTGGATGCCTTTGGAAGCCTCCTTGGCATGTGGCCAAGTTATATATTGAGTGTGGAAAGAAAGCTTGTTGAATCTTTGATTATGTATGTGAGCATTTTAGATGATTAATGAAGATATATTGATTTTATGAGAGTAATTATTGAGTTTAATATTTAAAGAGAGATATTTAGATTGTTGAAGCCATTCATGTAGTTGGAGGTGACATCAAATGGTATTAGATATTTTGGATTTTAATCTCTATGGGGTGTTGACTCCATCAATTGGTATCAGAGCAAGTTTGAATCTTGCTTGGAGGAGGGGATGCTAGAGTGCATCCTTTTTCATGTGTTTTGCAGGTATGAAGATGGGGAAGAATAATGGAAGAGAAGGTGTGTTTAATGTGTTGATGAATATCCAAGATAAATAGGATATGGTGATAGAGAATATGCAAGAGGAAGAGAGCCAAGGATTTGGCATAGTGATGAGGAAGAGAATGAAGTGGCCTATGAAGCTGCTTGTTGAGAGAAGAAAGAGGCAAGAGTTAAGAGTTACCTTAAGGAGAGAAGAGGAATTGTTGAGAAAAAAACAAGAAGAGATAATATGTGATCTTGAATATGGAGATATGAGAGTGGAGGAAGATATTATGGATTGCCATGAGTGGGAAAATTCAGATTTTTTAGATTGTGAGATGGAGTTTGAGGTGGAAGAAAACTGCAGCCATGAAGGGTTGCTTGAGAATGCAAATTGTAGCCATGTAGTGTGGCATGAGAATGAATATTTAAGCCATGTATAGTTATAGTATGAGGAATATTGAAGCCTTGAAAAGGTGCATTTGAGTGAATGGAGAAACCAAGAGGGATTGCATGTGTATTCAGAAGAAACATTGGAAGCAATTTTTGTGCAAGAGAATGCACATGTGGAGAGTTTTATGGATGAGATAGATGATGTTGCATCCATGGGTGAGAATCTAAAAGTGATGATATGTGATGATGTGGAAGAAGATCCAACATGTGGTTGGATGAATGAATAAATCTAGATGGGCTTTTGGTGGAGGTGGGTGGTTAGTGGTGGGCTAGAGTTCACATGGAAGGATAAGATGCATGATAAGACATCTTGGTGGAGGAGTTCAATTTTTAATGGTGGGATTTGTCCCACATTTAAATCCATTTGAATATGGATATGTTTTTGGAGGAGGAGGACAGTTTGTGGTCCCACAGAAATGGTTTTGGAAAAGACATTATGTAGATGCTAGAAGTGGAGAAAGAAAAGGAAAATTCTTTGGGTGCACATGGTGTATTGGAAGGGGATGCCTACAGTCATTACACCTAGTGAACAAAAGGGTGGTTCTACCACTCACCCAATCTATGTGATCATGATATCACATTATTTACCTCAAACATCTGATGAAGGAGCATCCAAGGGATTGAGCAATATTGCATCACCCAAAAACAAAGTGGTGTGTTTTTTTCATTTTTTAGAATAAATGGCTTAGATAAAATCATGGTAAATTGTAGGAGCTAAGTTGATTTTAACCAGAGGAGAATGATGTGATGGTAAATCACTATTCATTGATGATGTTGTAGATACTATTCACCTTGGTGAGGTGTCACAACACTATTATTGATTGTATATGTGGCATGGGGTGCAATCCTATGAAGGAACATGGAGCACATGGTGGTGGACCAACCTTGTCTAAGGAGTTGCTCTTCTCTTTTGACCTTTGTCATGTGACTAGCTTTTACTATTCACTCAATAGTCAACACATGTGAAGGGTGACATAATTTTCCTTGGTGGAACCTTTGTCCTTTGTCATTAGTCCTCCCATGTGTAATGTGGTGTGCTATTCCTTAGTCTTTCTCCTTTATTCTTGTCATAATTTACCCAAGTGGATGTGGAGGGTAGGTTTTGACCAATCTTCCTTCCTTTTCATGATTTCCCCTCCATGTGAAGTGTAGGGCTTAGTGTTTTATTGTCTCCTTTGATTCCTCAATATTTCTATATATATGTTTGTATCCTTTCCATGCTTATGTAGGTGATTTTGTGTGGGAAAGGCTTGTGGATTCCTTTGGAAGCCTCCTTGGCATGTGGCTAAGTTATGTATTGAGTGTAGAGAGAAATTTTATTGAAGCTTTGATTACGTATGTGAGGATTTATATGATTAATGAAAATTTATTGATTTTATGAGAGGAATTATTGAGTTTAATGTTTAAAGAGAGACATATGGATTATTGAATCCATTCATGTGGTTAGAGGCCACATCAAGTGGTATCAAAGTTTTGAGATTTTAAGCTTTATGGAGTGTTGACTCCATCACATTCCTCCATTTTATCATACAAAAGAGGTTAGCTTGTTTATTTCAACAATGAAACATAACAAGAAATTTAGATGTGCTTACATATGCATGCCAAACAACATCTCAACTAAGCAAATATTCTATCCATGGAACCAAAAGCTTACCATTACCCACTTGCTATGGTGTTGAGGACTTTTATATGATTTACTCCCTTTGGATGGTAAATCTGAGTTTTGAAAATATTCTTATGAGGATTGATCTCTTTCCATGTTTACCTTTTGTTAGTGGTGATGGATGTTCTTCAATGGGTTGCTCCCTCTTGGATTCTTCCTTAGATAGATGGGCTTTTACAATTTCTATCTCTTCTATTGAAGATGATGGAAAAGCCTCATCATTTGTTACCTCTCATTTTTTAGGTGTGTTTCTCTCAATTTTTGCTTATTTCTTATTTAAAGAAGTAAGAAACTAGTAATAATTTTGTGGTATAAGAACCTATTTGTTTGTGTGCACGTGATCCAGATGATCATGAAGATCTCTTCATTGTCTTGGAAAGAATGACTTGTAGATAAGAAATCACTCATGCAAAGGGATTATTAGATGGGTAGCAAGGTGGATTTCCTAGTGTGAGTTATATCCAAGAAGCATAAGCTTACTAGGAGGTTGTCAATCCACACTCTTAAAATAGTTAAGTTAAAATAAATAAAGATAAAGTTCTTGCATCAAACGATAGAAAATATTGAAAGGAAATGCAAGAAGAAATAGATGCCTGATAAATAAGATAGAATAATTATATAAAATATTGGTTCAATACTAATGCTAAATAGGTCAATTTGGGCTCAAAAATAAGGTGAAAGATTTATGAATAGATAGGGATATAGAAAGTATAATTTGGTTGAGGGTAAGTAGGTAGAAATAACTTGTTGTTATGTCTTACCATAGTGACCATCAATAGTCAAGGTGACCATAGATAGTTAAGTTGACCATCAGCAGTTAGGTGATCATCAACGATTGAAGGTGACCATCGACAATCAAGGTGACCATCGGTGGTTATTGTGGTTTCTGAAAGATTTTAAGAAAAGAGTTAGGTTCAAGTTACAAAGTGGGTCAGTGAGTGTTCTAGGGTTTTGGTTAAAGTCATGAGGTTAGGAGATAAGATGTAGAAAGGTCTAATTCAAGCAGAGAAGTCAGAAACCAAACAAACAAAACCTAAAATACAAAATGTACCTAGTTTTTTGCTTGATGGCTGATGGCTAATCTTGGAGCAATTTTGGTAGAGTGATGGTACTTTGACTCGAGCAATTTTGGCAGAGTTTTAGGTCTCTATTTTGGTTTCTAAATTTTTGTAAGGAAGACTTGTTAGTTGATATCTTAAATACTTGTGTGTTATAATGCTTGATTATGGAACCCCCTTCATCTCATACTCCCCTCCTTTTATAGACAAAGAGAGTGGAGGTAGAAGGTTCCATAGGAGGTTAGGTTGTTGATTTTGATGCATCATGATGTGTTAGAAATGGGTAAGGTGAACATATTAAATTGTGTCATGTTAGCTTGTACATAGTTGGTGTTGTATTTGTTTAGATGGAGAAGGGACCTAATCATCAATGGTCAAGCTAACCATCGATATTCGAGTGTTGATGGTTAAGCTGGGTGAAAAATGGTAAGTTAGTGAATTGGTTAGCTAACTAGCTAACTTGACTCAGGGTCATTGTCAGAGATTGGGTAATGGTTTGATCTATGGTTGTTTCAACATTTAAAATTGCATCATGCATAATTCTAGTATCTACAGGTGCATGAACAATTTCCTTCTTGCTTGTAGACTCATATTCCTTCTTGGAATGTTGCTTGAAATTCTTTGGGTGAAGTTGTGGATGAATTTCCCAACATTTTTCATGTCAATTCCCACTTATGTTGTAATGAGTGCTATAATTCTTGCCTATTTTCTTGGACAAAATGCCCTTCTTGCTCGTCTGCACATTCAGACTTAGAGAGTGGTCTTTAAAACTTGCATACTTCCTCTTTAAGGACATGGGATTATTTTGGATGGATGTCCTCTTCTAATACATGGCCACACAATGGTTATTCATACCCAAAAAAAAAAAGGATATGCATACCAATAATTTTGTGCTATATAACCATTCTTCTTACATTTGAAGAAAAAATTAGAAGACTTATTTTTTCCATACCTTTTTAGGCTACCCTTTGTGCAATCATTTTAAATTGTTAATATTTTACCTCCTTTGGGATGTTCACCTCTCTTTGGATATGCTTTGAATTTATTATTGATGTTTTTCCCATCATTGAAAGGATGACCCTTTCTTATTTCCAGATTGCATTCGCTCTCATGGAGTGATAATATGTTATCTCCTACTTTATGGAGTTATTGTCCTCTTCTTAGAGACTCTTTTTTGGATCTTTGAGGTGGTTAAATGTTACCTTTCTCTTCATGAGATACCTACCAATTATATTGAGAATCAAATTTCTCATTAGATTTTACAAAATAAATGATGCCATTACCTTGGATGGGTTGTTTTTGTAGAGCTAGTGGCTTTGGCTCTTTATTTTTTGAATCTTTCCTATTATCAAATGTCTTGGAGCAATATCCAACTACTTATTTGTCACTAACATATCAAAAACCTATGTATTGAGGCCTTTCTTCAACCATTATGGGATTAGTCATTCCTTGGCCATTGATGCCAAAGCTTTTTCCATCATAGCCAATCTTGGTTAGCAATTTAGAGCCAGAACCCTTAGTATGCTTCTCAAATTTACCAAATGAAGCATATTTATCTTGATGGAAAGAAATAAAATATGGTGGAGTGCTTAATTTCTATACCTCAATCATGACTTTTACATCTTTGGTAGAGGATGGTCTTCTTAGCATGATAGACTCTTACCTCTCCTTCACTCCACCATCATTTTGGAACTTTGTCAACATCTCTTCTTTAGTTTGCAACTCATGTTGAAACTCTTCAATGATACCCATGATAAATTCTCCATGGTTGATCATACTATCTTTTAACTCTTGGTTTTCGTCTTCCAAGTGTTGCCACAACTTTCTTGGTTCAGTGTTTTCTTCCTGAATTTGTTAGTTTATTTCTTCAAGATCTTGAAACCTTTATCTCTTAAAAGTTTTGTCATCATTGGGATTTGCAACCAAAAGAATGCACTTCCTTTTCAACAAAAAAACCATGGAATAATATATAATACAATGTGGAAATTTGTTATGAAACCCTTTCAAGGTAAAATGAAAACTCACTCTAATAGTAATTTGATTCGTAAACTAGGTGGATATTCCACTCTGAACTTCACTAATATGGATTCTTTTAGATAAGGTGTTGCTATTAAGTTCTATGCCATAGAAAAACACCTAAATTTTTATTTTAAGATGAATTTTAGCTCTAATGACCATCATCTTTAGCATACCAAAGAATATGCAACCATTTACATGAAATATCCACATGCTACATTTTTTGCATGCAATCTTTTACACCCTAAGCATGTTACTATTCCATACATGATTGCAATTTAAGTACTTGTATAGAATTACAATACTAGATGTGAATTTATTAATCCTTTATAAAATAATTACTATGTTTATTAAAAATTAGTCTTGAACTCTCTTATGTTTTTTTCGTACTATGCTAATTGCAAGGAGTGTAAACATGCAAACATATTAAATAAATATATCAACAAAGAGAGATAACACAAGACATACCCTAGAGAAACGCAGTATGAGAAAAATCTAGCAAGATTAAAGCCATGCTTCCTCATCTCCACTATCTTTTCTAGTTGAAAATCTATTTCCTTCTTTGGCTTACAAAAAATATCCATCCTTATGGCTCCCAAACTCGTAATGATCTCTACAATGTTTGTTGGAAGTCTTGCCTCTCAAGTAAGAAAAACTATTGAATTCAACTATATCATCTATGTAATATTCAACTCATTCACACACATATAAACCATGAGCTAATGAAATAATAAATTACTACACTCCTCAATTACATCCTCTTGAATGTTGGGATTTAATGCCTTGTTGCATTATCCTCTATTTTCCTCATGTAATTTTTCTTATAAGACTTGTATTTAAACTCCTTCATGCTTGGAATCCACCCAACACTTGAAGTGACTAGCCAAGAGTCAAAATAGTTTTAATTCCCACATTATCCATTGAATCTAGAGTCCAAAAGTCCTAGATCTAAAGTCCAACAATTGAAAGCCAAACAGTCGCTACCAAGAAACCCAAGAGTTAGAGTCTACCAACTTCAAATGGACATAAATTTTGCATACGACCTTGAAATGACGTGATATTTTTTTTAACTTGTCTAATTTTTTGATAGGAATCCAAATATATAATTAAAAATTATTTTTTAAACCAAACATATATTTTTTTTATCTCATACAATAAAAACTATCATTTTCTAAATCTCAGTGTTTTTCCAAATTAGTCATTTTTATAGTTGATTGTTTTACCAATTGATTTGAATGATAAACATGATCAAATTTATGATCAATAAGAGATCCAAAATTGACATAAAAATGATAAAACTCGTGCTCCTCAAACCCTTAGAACATTTTAAATTTTGTCTAAAATCAACTCCCCAAAGTATGGAGAGTCAACCTCAAATGGAAAGCTTCATCCTTCCAATACATAAATGAAGCTCTTCCATGGTCCATTGAGTGCCCTTATCAATGGAGTTCAAAGCATCATATTGAAGTCTTTCTACTTCTAACCCCATGCCTCTTTGACTCTTCTTTCTATAATTTAGTTTGGATAAACTCAAATTTAATTGAGAAATGATAAGAATCTCTCTAATAGCAAACTCATTTCACTCCCTTAAGAAGAGTAGGATTATTATAAATCTTGAAGTTCCAAAGATTTCTACTTCAAACATTGAGTCCTTTGACCTTTGATAACTGAAAAAAATGGATTCACTACAACCCCTAATCTTGATTGAGCTAAAATACTTCTATCTCATCTCAATAATACCTTGTGGAGAGGACAAGCTCTTTGGCTCTATAGCCTTTGTCCTTATATCCTCCCCAACCTGAAGCCCAAGCCTCCCCTTTCCCGAAAATGGAAGCCCTTGTCTTGAACCAGACACTGGACTTAAGAGACCCTTTGTTGATCCCAAAATTTTCCCACTCAAGTGATATTCACCTATATGATGTTGCCTACACTCTATGTCACCCATCATTGCGGAGATTTGAACCACCTTGCCAATTTCTAGATTTATTACATCAATAGTTGAAATAGGACTGTCAATTTTCTTAACCTATTTTTTAATCTAATTAGAGATGAACCCCAAGGATGCTTCATATTGAATTTTGCTACTTTTTGAACTAAAGTAGGACTTCTCATGACCACATGGACATTGTAAAAACAAATCCATACCCAAACTCTTGAGATGGCAGCCACTAAAGTCTCTATAATATTAAGCCATGCCCCTTTTGACCGTTGAGTCAATGTGCTCATCATAGGGTACCTCCCCATCAGTTTAAAAATAAGGAAATGACTCATGTTTCCCTTTCAACCTCTTGTATTCAATCATCTTCAATTAAAACTCTATAACCTTATTGGAAAATGTCATCATAACATATCCCAATGACTCTTGATTTGAATCTGTGTGTGCCCTAAATTCATCTACAGATGAATCTTTTAAATCAATACCTATCAATTGATTTCCATCATCTTGCCTCCAATCTTATTCAAATTTGCCTCATGCAAAGCATGTCATTTGATTAAGGTTGAGAATGAATTAGGATTCAAATGAGTTATCTGAAGTTCAAAAAATTTACCATAGACATGGTATGGATTCACCAATTTCTAGTATTTAATGAAAATCCAATCACGGCTCTTAGTAGCCTTGACCTGAATGGAGGTGTTCCTTCCTACCTACTTTGAATTATGCCCTGACTTCACCATCACCCCTTCATTGAATGTTGATCACCACTCCTCTCTATTTTTTTAGAAGTATTATTATTTGATATAATGTTTTATAGTTTATTATATGAAATATATTAATATATTATAATAGTGACATGTTACAAAGGTTTGTATGTGTATCTGTGTAAGCTTCTTTGAGTCCATCTCCTGATATAGCTTGTCATTGTCCTTTATAATCACCACCTAGCACACCTTGAAATATTTAGTTGATGTCTTGCTTTTTATGACCTTTCCCTTTTCCAGAACTTTGTCATTACTCACATTCACTATGAAATACATCTCTTCCTCAAACAACTCATTACTGTATGAAGGAACACAACCTTATTTTCCACTATCACCTCTATTAAAACTATCAAAGTATTGTTGTTTGAAACTTAATTCATAAAAGATGATACAGGGTAAGCCTCTATGGGTTTCCAATGAGGTATGACTACTAATTTACACTCTTTTACTTTACAAAACCTCACTTTACCAAAATCAAAAACTATGCCATCCCTTCCAGCATAACATGCACTTTTGAGACAACTAATAGTTTACTTTATTGAGTGTTGTGCAAGTCAAAAGTAAATGATGTTCATCTCCAACTTCATTAGTATCATAAATTTTATAAACTTGTTTATTTCAAAGTATTTGTTGGTTAGTCCAATGACTAGTTTCACTCTAAAATCATGGATAGTAATTCTAAATTTAACATTTTTTTTTAAACCCACGATATTAAAATAAAATCCTTTTTACTTCATAGTGATGAAATGCTTGTAATTTTTGACAACTTATAAATGATTTAAAACTTTTTTTTAATAATTATTTATCCCAAAAAATATTGGGTGGGGTAGGGACTAAATTTGAACACCATATAGTCATTTTTACTTTTTTCATTGTAATATACAATCAATTATTTTTAAGACTATATTAAACATAAAGTATAATTTTATGAAGGTTGTTTAAAACTGTATATATATATATATATATATATATATATATATATATATATATATATATATATATATATATATATATATATATATATATATATATATATATATATATCCTTCTAATATAAATTATACTAACATTTAAAGGGTAGAGGAAGGGGACCAATTATTGGATAGGGTCCAATAGTTGTGATTGTACTTGTGAATGAAAGGATCAATTATAAGATTAAAAGAGACTAATAGTTATTGTATTAACACCACATTGTCTAACACCTTGTACCCATAAGATCCAATCATAATATATCACTTAAGATGTGTAATAATTGCACCCCACTTCTTAACAGTTGATCCCTCCATTTTTTAAATAAATCAATTTAAAATTCTAGTTTCCCTCCAAATAAACACACCAAATGAAAATGGTGATGTAATAGGCTCGTGTACTACATAATTGAGTAGGCTGTGTGTGCCAAGAAGGGACCTACATAGTTCTATGCACCCATAAAGTTAATATATCCATCCACTAGTCCCCTTCCCTAATGTTTGAATAAATAATTGTCTTCAAAAAAAATATAACAGAGAAGGTCAACTATCAAATTTAATCCCTGGATGGGTTCCATGCATGAAATGAAGATAAAGAATGTATTTACATGCACTTATTCAATCATTCATGTTAAAAAAATGTTCATAAGTAATCAAGTTAACAAAATTCCCCAACCATGTGTCAAATTCTAATTCATTTCAAGTAACGTGCTTAGCAAGTCATTTGTGCCCTTTTGGTCTTCTCAAATTTAACCATAGTCATCTTGGGCATATTGACTAGTCTAGTGAGTGAAATAATCAACCTTAGGAATTTTCTTGCCAAAATATACGTATAATTTAATCATGCATAAATACAGGACCAAAGGAGGAAAAAATAGTGAAATCAAAGGCTGCATACTCCATTACGTCCATTAGACAATATTAGGTTATATGTAATTTTCAATTATATCACATGCATATTTGTTGTTATTTAATTATATTTCCTCATTTTATCATAATTTCATATTATAAAAACAATGAACTATTTGACTGTGATTAGAATCGATCCATTATTTACTGGGATTAGAATCAATATATGCCTCAAGGACAACACTATAGTCTTAATGACTATGATCACTACAATGATATGCCTATAATAACCAATATTATCGCATATGATGACCTTGATCTTTCCTACCACTCTAATGTCACCACCAGGGATGGAGATTATACCTATATTCTTAAGGCTAAAAATGTAGTCACGAGAACCAAATCCAATAAAACAAATAGTTCCAACCTTACCACTAACAAATCCGTGAAGGTCAAGAAAATGTTCATCTTGATTCTAATCTTGACAGCGTCTGCACCTACTACTATACTTAAAATCTTTCAACTCATCATCATAGGGGGTAGAAAATTATGTGGGTCTGGTTTCATAAATAAACAAGTTTGAGATTTCTCTAAAATGAGAGTGACCCTTAAGGAGACTAGAGCTATGATAGGTTTTTTCATGTCATCCTTGCTTTTCTTAGTTTTTTTGCCTTATTATCATTCATACCATTGTTACGGGAGGTTTTAGGTTTTTCCATGGATTTACTACACTCATTTCACCACCCTTTGAGTAGATAAACGATATTTAATGGCATATACCCTATCAACTACAACTATTGGTGTAGGTAGCGAGAAAGATGCCACACAAGCGGTTTATGATGAGGTAACTCTTCTAACTTTCCCTCTCAGCCTGAGGTATACTTATTGCCTGATGTAGTTGATAATATATGTAAATGGTATGAGAATCACTCGTTCATTACTTATTTTGTTGGTCATATCCCCTCGGAAGAGTCCCTCAACCCCTAATTTTATTAGCAATGGAAGCATTTCAGTGTCCATGTCAGTAGTGTCTGAAACATTATTAAGGTTTTCTTTTTGTTTTCTTTCAAATATTCATCTAAGGTCCAAGCTCTTTAGTAAAATCAAGTTGTTGGTTTCTCATAACCATGCTTTTGATTCTGTCCAAGTGGACCCATGAATTCAATTTTTTTGACTAGGCCTCCCTATTGGTGCCAATCTAGATTGAACTCCTTGACCTTCCTATCCTCTTGTTATCCTTCCTCGAGTAGAATTTCCAAACTATTGGGTGAGTCTTATGACACAAGCCTCCAAAGTTTTATTCTATATGCCCTATAGGCGAGTCTATGTTGAGGTTGATTTAACCAAGGATTTAAAATAATTCATCGATATTTAAGTTAGTAGCGAGCATTGGCCATAGAAGGTTATTTATTTCAACCTCCCTAACCCTTGTTTTCATTTTCAATAACCCAACCATCAGATCAAATACTAACCCTTCATGAGGAGGTTGAAACCCTCTTTCGACCCTCCATAAGTGAGAAGCTTAGGGTGGTAAAAAAAATAGCAGTTGGACAAAGGTTTCCAACAATAAATCATTAGTTGGCCCTAAACCCTCCCCCCCCCATTAATTTCTCCCTCGATAACAAAGTCCTCAGAAATTCTCGATACCACTCCCCAACCTATTAGTGTTCAAAGACTTTGCAGGATCACATTGCTCAAGTATACTATCCTAAAGGGGGTTCTTCACTTTTTTGGATATCCATTAAAAGGGGTTCATTATCTAGGTCAATGTGTAACCCACCCCATGGTGGTGACAAATCTCCTAGAGAAGATAATGGCGCTAATTTTCACTCCATTCTCTTGGGGATGATCTCCTTCCAAACTAGCATAATAATTTTCCAATATTTGGTGATTGAGAGGATGGACAAGGGGATCTCCTTAAGGACGATGTTTCCCAATGAATATTTTCTCTTGAAATGATCAGGGTCTCACAGAGCCCTCTTAAAAATTCCAATTATCTCCTTCCCAACCAGTGCAATAATTTCTCAATACTTAACAATTTAGATGAGGGACAAAGGGAGCTCCTTAAGGAAGATGTTTCCCAATGAATATTCTCTCTTGGAATATTCAAGGCCTCATAGTGCCCTCTTGAAAATTATATGCATGATTAGTTTGTCAATGATTGGGTTCTTTAGATTTTTTTTGTTTGTAAGAAGTAAAAGTTTTTGGTTTCTTTTTATAGATTGCTTTGAAATGCATCTAACCTGACGACACATAATTCTCCACTCAACATGAGGAGGGTCGTGGTAGTGCCAATATCTTGGTTTCACTAAATTTTTCCTCCTTAATTATTTCCAAGGGGTAGTGATTCATCACATTGAGCTATTTTTTTAATCCTTGATATTGATGATTGTAGAGATGGAATCCAAAGTGAGTTATATCAAGCATTAGTCAAGAAAACTAAAGAAATACATAAAGAACATAACTAGCTAATCTAACTCTTTCGATGGAGTTTTGAAAATGACAATTAAAATCTTTTGAAAGAAAGCACATACACAATACCTTCTCAAGAGCATCCCATCATCCAAATGCGGCTCAAAACGTGATTTTTCACTTGATTTGGTGCTCAAGTCTTCATCAATGATGAATGATAAAGCTCCTCCATCATCTCAAGTGCACCAATAAAATGAGGCTCATGATATTTGATCAATGTTATGCCTATCTTGAAGCTATCCTATTGCAAATTAAGCATTATAACACTACACAAAGAAATATTGTGGAGAGAATTCTACATAATAAGTTTATACAAATAAAGCTTAAAAATATGAGTGAGAGACCTCCTATTTATAGATTTTTGAAATTGGTCAGAATCAACCATGACCATCCATCTTGAGATCAAGATATGTGGTCATGAATTAATTTAATTTTAAAGACTTAAATCATAAATACACTCATTAGTATTTGGAAGGAAGGGGCATTAAAGAGGCATGGGAGGCCTTAAACCTGATATTTGTTGCATGTATGGCTTATGGATGCCACCCCACCAATGATGTCATTTGATGATGCAGATATTAAAAATCAATTTTTAACTAAAATATATTCAATAACTTATATATATATATATATATATATATATATATATATATATATTTCATTAAGCCCTTGGTTTGGATTAATTTGCGTAAATGAGATTAATTAAATATTATGCAATTCTTTGGAACTTGGTTGTTCATTCTTTATCAAACTAGTCAGAATGTCATATTATCAAGTCGTAATTTGACTAGAATGGAATTAGAAAGTGCTAGTTACATATGGACCAATATCCCATTTAGGACATTGTCGACACAAAATAACACATGCACATGTCATGTACTTCTGAATTAGAATAATCTAGTGGTTTAGAGGGTCAAATTATATTTTCATCATTTTGACTTGAAGTGATTTGATCAAAACTAATAATCACATAAAATGGATTGCCCTATTTAGGGATACATTAGCTTAAATCGACACTTTTATATGACAAGCTAGAACCATTTAGCATGTTTAAGTGATTTTGGCCTAATTTGTGAATTTTCACAAATTTTTAATAAGATTGACAATTTTAACACAATGATGTTAAGAATTGGATGTCTACATTTTGCCCATGTTTGAGAAGGCATGGTGAGACAGTTAGGTGAAGTGACGTTTTTCAAAGAAAATAGTTTTTAACAAGAAGTTGGAAGGAAAAGACCCATGATGTCCCCTCAAGAGGACATACGAAGATGAAAGAGAACATGGACTCTCGAAAAGAGAGAGAAAGTAAAATTAACCCATGGATGAGGTAAAATCCATATTGAGATAATGCTTGCATGCATTGATTCTCAATGATCAAAATATAATATAATGGGCCCCAAGGGCAGAGGGAAGTGGGAAAGATCCAATCCAAAAATATAAGCGACACATTTTGAACACACCCAAAGCTAGGGTGCAAGTTGCATGCTTAGGGAATGATCAATCCCAAGACAAGTTATGCACTATAAAATTTTCAGAATGAGAGCAAAAGTCTGTAGAGCTTAGAATTACAAGAAATAGGAGAGCATAGCTCTAGAGAAAATAAATAATAATGTGATCCAGTATAGTAGATTTGATCAGTTGATAAAGCAATTTTGCCCCATAGAGCTGATTTTGATCATTGATAAAGAGTTGTGCCCCAATAGGGATGATTTGATTCAGTGATCAATCTAAATATTTTTCCCCAATAGGTAAAATTGGAAAGCATAGCTCAAGGATATAATCTAAAGCATAGATTAAATATGAGCAGGTGCAAACATAGATGAAATGGTCTAATGACTAAAGAAGCCATAAGAAACCAGATATATGAGGATGCACAAAGTGATAAAATAAATGGATAGAATAATAAAGGTGGCCAAGATGACTTGAGATAATCCATGTATCCAAGCACTGCCTACATAGTCTAGATGGACCTCAAGCCAATGTAATTCACCCAGAAGAAGGAGAAAATAGAATGAGAGATAAATAATAGAAGAAAAATGGATAATTATTCGATTAGACTCATAATGTATGCCAAGAGATGCACGTCGTGTATAGAGTCTGGTGCATTATTGGTACACTTGAGACCTAATCTTTAGAGCTACATTGATTTTGAGACTTGGATCCAAAGCACTTGGTTCTTGCTATAACAAAAGTGAAATTAAGCATCATAAGTATGAGTAACCTAGAATGGCATTATATTTCAATTGTGATGAGATGGTTCAAATGTGAATATTTATAACTAAGGATAATGATAATAATTACCAAGACTAGAGTTACAAATATTTACATTTAGACAAAAATAAAGATAAATCAAGATAAAAACAAGACATAAATGTAACCTAACTTAAAATCAAGATATGAACAATCAAAATTTAAGTATGAACAAGAATGTATAAAAACAAAACAAGAACAATTTAATAAACAACATGAAAGTGAGATATGAATATTCAAGATACATGTGAACTATCAAGATGTACCTAGAAAACACAACAAAAGAGCAAGACAAAATAGTAACACAAAAGACTAAAAAATAAACAATAAGAAAAGGGAAAGGAATAAATGAAGAGACTAGAAAGGACAACAAGACACCAATAAAAAACAAATAAACACACACAAACAAAACTAGTGACAATGTTAGTGTAAGCAGAAAATAATTATTCACGTACGTGTAGTAGAGGTGTTACTCTCTAGAACAACGTAACAAAAACAAAAGACACAAATTTTCCCCCAAGTGATATGGAAATAACAAAAAATAAAAAGGGGGAAAGAGAAGAAAAGGAAGACGGTGGCTGAACTGAATTCAGATATACGAGACAAGTGGACGTTGCCTACTTAGTTCCATAGATGCAAGGTCCAACATGAACTTCAAGCCAAATGTAGTTCTTCCAGAAAATGAGATAGAAGAAAAGTGATGATAATAAAATGTGATTAATGTTTTAGAGGAAATAAGGTCTCATAAAATGATGACAGCATTCAAATTAATTCTTATAAAATGACAAGAGCGTAGAGATCAAAATAAATAAAAGTGTAAAACAATATTTTTATTTATTTTGTTGATCATTTTTTAATGTTTTTTGTATTTTTAAAATAAAAAATAAAAATGAAATATTTATGAAAAATTCCAAAGAAATATCTAACTGAGGAGATGCACATCCACAAATAAGAGTTCAAGCAACAGCTAAACTAGTTGCAACGGGGATCATGAATATAAACAATGGAACAAAAAACCAACTAATCAAGAAGATATGTGTCCAAGAGAAGAAGTTCCATAATAGATAAAGTTGGCTACAATATCCCATGCTCAAAAATAGATGAGAACAAGGTCATGTTAAGGCAACAATGCCTACTAAATAGCAACAAAATAACAATAGAATAGTATGCAATGCTATAAAAATATGAAGAACCATGCAGCAGGAAAAAACCATGAGCTGAGGTATCCATGTTTACTTGTCTGCAAACTATTGTCCAGGCTAAACTATTTCATAAAAATGGCATTGAATGTGTTTATAATGCCTATAAATCATAATAGGAACATAATTGGTTAAGGGATAAAATATGTCCAGGTTAAAACGACCCAAAGTATGAAAAAAATGTGGTTCTAAATAGAATGGTCCAGAATAAATATGGTCCAAAATATGATGGTTCATGGTGGGAAAAAAATATTCAAACTAGAATATAAATGATCCAAAATGCCAAAGATCCAAAGCTTCAACTATCCAGAGTCATAAAAGAATGTGGTTATCATAAGAATAGTCCAGGGTAGGTCAAAATGCAAAGAATATGTCCAAAATAGGATGGTCTAGGATATAATGGTGGGATAAAATTACTTCAGCAAAAGTTGCCCCAAAGTAAGGGGTCTTGTATACAATGGTTCAAAAGCTATCAAGTGTAACACTGCTTGAGATGCATAATGTTCATGGGTTCTAAAAGTTTTTTCCACCTGGATTATCCAACCGGTATGCCCTCGATCCATAATTTGTTGTGATCACATATGGGCCAAGCCAATTGGGTTGAAACTTACCCTTTTTCTTGTGTTCAACATTTATGTTCTAATTTTATTCTAAGATCAAATCACCAATTTCAAACTCCTGAGGGAGAATGCATTTGTTTTAGCTTCTCCACAATCTATTATGATAAGCTTGCAAGTTTTCTAGGGCAGCGAAACACTTGCCATCAAAGATTTCTAGCTCTTGCAATCGAGAGATTTTATAATCTTCATCATCTTCAATATTCTCCAAAGATACTTGCAATGAAGATAGCTCAATATTAATTGGGATAATAGCTTATGTGCCATTAATAAGTGAATATGGAGTGGCACCTATGGGGGTTCAGTGACTAGTGCGATAATCCCAAAGGGTAGGAAAAATTTGCAAGTGCCAGTTACAGCGAGCGTCATTGACAATTTTCTTAAGTATGGCCATAATGATTTTGTTTGATGCCTCAATTAGTCTGTTGCCTTACAGGTTATATGGTTTCAATTTCTTGTGCTTGACTTGAATTGTGCACAAATCTCCTTTAAATCTTTGTTTACAAATGATCTGCCATCATCGATTATAATGCATGTTAGGATGCCATATCGACAGACGATATGGTAATGTATAAACTTGGCAATCTATATACCGATGACGTAAGTGAGAGGAATGGTCTCAATCCACTTAATAAAATACTCAATAGTAGTGAGAATATGTTTATGGCCATCTGAAGATGTTGGGTTTATTTTCTCGATGAGATTAAGGCCCCAAGTAGAAAATGGTCATGGTGTAGTGATCGACTGTAGTGGCAAGGAAATTGTATGTATCAACTTTCCATGTTTTTTACAAAGAACACACTTCCTTACACAATTTCAAGCATTTTTCTCCATTTTGGACCAATAATAACATGTTCTGAGGAGATTTTTAGCTAAGATACATCGTTGGTGTGGGCCCCACACATTCCTTCATGAATCTCCTTAAGCATTAACTTAGATTCTCCTGAAGATAAAAAATGAAGTAGCATTTTATCATAGGCTTTATGATAGATTAGGTTTTCAAGGAGGGTATAATGGGCTATGCAGTGAAGGAAACTTTTCTAAGGATTGTTGGAAATGTCAGGTGGAAAAACATGATCGTGAAAATAATTATAAAATATTTGAAACCAAGGCAGTTTGGGTGGGGGATTGAGGCCAGCAATGATGCATACCCTTTGTAAATCTGGAAAGACATGAGCAGGGTATAGAATATTTTCAATAAGACACTGATTCTTTAACACTGATATCAATCTATATCATGGACCCAATTGTCGCCATTGCATCGACAGATCTATTTTTGGCCCATGGTACTTGTTCAAACTATAGGGACTTAAAATGAGCTTTAAGACTATCCATAATCTACTTGTAGGGTACAAGCTTGTCACCTCTAGTTTGATATTGATATTTGGTTTGATTGATAATCAATTGGGAATCCCTATAGACCATTAAATGATAAATATCTCACTATATTACAAGATGAAGTCCTATAAGCAGTGCCTAATACTCGACCATATTGTTAATACAATGAAAATTGATGTAAAATGTTTTGGGAATCAAATCCCCTTGTGGTGTAATCAATAAAATATCAGCTCTAGATCCATGAGAAGTGAAGGAACCATCAAAATATAATGTCCACTATTCAGGTTCATGTTGCACTTCTATTGTCACGATAGAATCATTTGGAAAGTCGAATATGAGTGGTTGAGTGTCTATAATAGGGGCCTCTTCAAGTTGATCAACAATAACTTATCCCTTGATAGCTTTCTGATTCTGATACACAACATTAAAATCACTTAAGAGCATGACCCATTTGGCCATGCATCCTATGAGAGCTGCTTTGGATAATAAAAAATTGAGAGGATCCATTTTAACAATAACAATTATTTTGTTGTTAAGCATATAGTGTGGCAACTTTTGGGGTGCCAACACCATAGCTAAGCATGCCTTCTCAATGGGCATATAATTATTCTCATAATCCACTAGTGTGTGGCTTAAATAATAAATTGCATGTTCTTTACCTTGATCATCATGTTGGGCCAAAAGTGCCCCCAGTGCATGCTCAGTCACTGAAATATAAAGAAGCAATGGTTGTCCAAGTATTAACAGTCTCAAAACTAGCGAGTTAGATAAATAGGTTATGAGCTTCACAAATGCTAATTGACACTCTTGATCCTATTCAAATGTGATCCCTTTCTTCAAAATATGTGTAAATGGGTGGCATTTATCTACCAATTGAGAAATAAACTTGCGAATAGACTAGATCTTTCCTTGTAAGCTTTGGGGCTATTTAAGATTTGAAGGTGGAGGCATTTCAACAATGGCCTTGACCTTAGCAGGGTCTACTTCGATCCCTCTTTGAGATATAATAAATCCTAGTAATTTTCCTAAAGTGACACCAAAGACACACTTCTTAGGATTGAGGCGGACCTTATACTCATGAATTCTCTTGAAGATTCTCCATAGAATGTTAGAATGTCCAGCATGTGTTCTTGATTTAGCTAGGATGTCATCAACATAGTCTTGAACAATATTGTGCATCATGTCATAGAAAATTATAGTCACATCACATTGATAAGTGGCTCCAGCGTTCTTCAATGCAAATGGCATGACTTGATAACAGAATATCCCCCATGGGGTGGTGAATGCAGTCTTGTGATGGTATTCTTGAGTTATCTTGATCTAATTGTATCCAAAAAATCCATCCATAAGGGACAAAATTTTATACCCAATAATAGAATCAAAAATCATGTCAATGTTGGGTAGAGGAAAATCATCTTTGGGGCATGCTTTGTTTATGTCTATGAAATTAGTATAAAGACATATACCTTGTAGCTTTTTGCTGACTGAAACTATGTTTGATATTCATTCATAATAGTCCAGTGGTCTAATGAAGCCTGCTCCCAATAATTTTTCTAATTCTGCTTTTACCAATAGAGCAATGTGTGAATGCATCTTCCTCAATTTTTATTTAACTAATTCGGCATATAGATGAACAACAAGTTGATGCCCAACCAAGTCAAGGTCTAAGCCTAGCATGTCAGAATATGTCCATGCAAAAATATTAATAAAATCCTTCAAAATGGATATAATGTGATCTCGCTCCTCCTCAGTGAGGGAGGCTCCAAGGTAAACCATTTTGGGATCATCACATGTTCCCAGGTTCACTTCAACAGTGTTTTATACAAAGAGTGTAGAACCATCTTCTAAAATAGTAGGCAATATGTGATCATGATCTTTTTTTGGTACAGTTTCTTGGTGTTCCTCCCAAAGCTATAGATAATGTGGCGAATCTAAATCTGCCAGTTCAAGTAATGTCCAACTAGAAAAAATCTCAGGAAAGTCAAGAGCAAGATGCTCAAAGATTTGTTGTTTTGATGTGATGCTAGTACTGGCTATGGAGCTAGGATTTGATGGACCTTGTGCTTCCTTTATGGATGAGCAAACTTTCCCATCCAAGAGCACCTAAAATCAGTTTTCACTCAAGGGATTATCATTTTCTTTAAATTTTTTTGACCCACGAGTATCTCAAAGAGTTTTTTACCAAAAAATATCGATGTTTTATGTTCTTCATGACCAAGAAAGTTTGCCTGCTTTCCAAAGTAGCCAGAGGATCCAAATAAAAATCAAAACCTTGTTTATGATCACCAATGGGCAATTCGTCTCTAAGACCTAGATACTCTACAATATATTCTTCATTCTAGAATTTATCAAGGCATATGACCAAATTTTGTTGGTCCCAATCAATGAGTTTGGGATGGCAAAGGCATAGGGAACAATGGAGTGTTATGGTCATAATGGCATTTGAATCAAATAAATTTATGTCAACAAGCTCATCAAAAAGGATATAATGGGATGCTAAATCATTTTTATGAATCTTGTCATTAGTCAATTAAAAATAATCACTATCAAAAGTTATGAGGTCACCTCCAGGCAGTAGAACTATGAAACCTTGATTCAAATTAGGTTTATCAGCTGAAAAATGTTCTAGGATTCCTTGCACTCATGGGCCAAGGCTTTGTCCTGTATAATCAAAATTGTCCATGATTCGATTAGGGATAGGATATTTTGGATTTTGAAAACAATCATCAATGTCATCAGAATATAACCAGTCTCCTTTATTGAAAGCCTCATGATCCTATTTTTGCGAAGTAGCAGGTACAAATACCATCAGTGGTTTCTGTGTTTCTTTCTTCTTTTACCAAATCATGTTGGGTCTATTAGGTATTTTGGAAGGTTTGTGTTTACCAAATGATTTGGGAGACTTGGGAAACTTAGCAATATGGAAGGCATCCTTAAGACGATATGTGGAAATGCCCACGTCTTCTATAATAACTTGTTTTGCAAGAGTTATAGGAAATGGATCGCTTGAAGTGGAAGTAAGGTCACTAGAGTTGATATGATTGGATTTTGGTGGATGAGAAACTATTTCCTTACTCTTTTTTGTTAGGATCTATCAACACAATTGATTGCTTTTGTGCAAGCAACTAAACATGGAATTAAACCAGAAAAAATAAGTAACTAGAATCAGAAACAACAAAGAACAAGAGATACAAGAAACAACCCAAAAACTTGTATTAAACTCTTCCAGAAGGAAATACAATTGAAGAAATCTTTCTTTCTTCCACACCTCTCAGATGTACAGATCTCTTTCCTTCAAGAGTTCTCTCAACCAACTCCAACACCTGGATTGATTCACATTTACATGTATTGTCCAATAAGCTATGGAAAAATAACCTTATTATATAATACTAGGATTCATGAGCTATGCATTCTCCACCGTTAGATTATACCTCTTAATCAAAAGTTCAAACCAGTCTTGCCAAAAATAGAAATGCGGACTCAATACTAACAGTTATTCTTTTCATGCAAACATTTTGTTCTGCCACAGAAATAGATTCTGGATGCACAGGTGACCGACGTCGGCCCCTTCCTGTCTGCACATGACCGACATCGGCCGATCCACTACTGACGTCGACAGCCTCTGGTCGACCCCTGACCGGTGTCGGCGACTGTGTAAATATAGCAACCTTACAAACGCTCATCTAGTGAAGCTTTTAGCTCCACAACTCAACATTTTTTGTAATGAATTCAAAACCAGGATAATAGTTATAATTACGGAACTCAGCCTCTAGATGTTTGAAATATTGATAAGATTGTAGATTGGTAGGAATAGTGACCTCAATCCCATCATGGATAAATTTAAGGCACCGATGCAAGGTGGATAGAACATGTACTTCATGGATCCAAGAATGACCAATAAGTATGTTATAAGTCAATTCAATAGCCACAATATGTAAGAAAGTGTGATGGGACACATACCCAACAATGATTGGCAAACAAATAGTACCAAAAGATTCCATTTTAGCATTGACATAACAATTTATGGTGATCATCACTTATTGAATGTCCTTTACAATGTAACCCAATCTTTGTATCAATTTAAGGGACACTATGTTTAGCCCTGAACCATTGCTTATAATCCATAATTTGTAGTCATCCATCAATATCCATCCTATTTTTTCTAGAAGCTCATTATTTGTTGATCGATAACTCACGAGCATTTAGTTGTGATTACATAATATAGAGGTGTCAAAGAGCCATTATAATTAGAAGATGAAGTCAAAGGGCCTTGGAGGGTGACTCATGGGCATCTAATTGCACTTGAGCAATTTTGAGTCAGCATGGAGCCATTATAATTAGGGGAAGGATGGGGTTTAAAAATAGTAACCCATAAAAACTGAGAAGCAACAAAATTACCTAAACTTGATGTGATGTTACATGAGGGAGAGGGTGTTGACCCTATAATTATGGGTCCAGTACTTCGAGGAGTACGGGATAGTTCACGAGATTTAACAATGATAGTGGACATGTGGTTTTAAAAAATGCACCCCACAATGTTATTGTAGTTGTAAGACATGTTGTTGTAACCCAGGTTATTAGCATGTGTAATATGATCCTAATTATAAAAATGTTGATTATGATTTTGACCTTGTTTCTAATTTTGTCATTGATTTGGTCCTTGGTTTTGATTATTCCTTGTCGATTGGTGATTATGTCGAGGAAATGGATTATTGTAGATGCCTATATCCTGATTAATGTCCTATGGAACAAGTTTGATTTCAAATTCACCACTCTCAATCAAATATTCAATAAGATGTCATAATTAAACACAATGATAAGCACCATGACCAATAACATAATGAAAGATGCAAAATTAATTTGCCTGATACCAATCAGGTTTGGGTTGATCTTCAGGAAATGGCCTTGGTATAGGCCATACAATCAAATTAGCTTCTACGAGCTTTTGGAACATAGCCTCCACAAGCTCTCCCAAATTGTTAATGACTTTGAAGTTGTTATTAAATACCCTGCATGGAGGGACTCTTTGCAAAGTGTTTAGTGTATTAGGTGGATCTAATTGCACATTTGGAGCTAGCGAAGCATGCACCATTTGTGCATGTCTTGATTCAGTTACTCCATTTTTGACCATGTTCTTGTTCTTATTGAACCCCTTGGGTTTCTCTGTTCAGAGATTGGGTTCAATTTGACGTTTAACCTTGTGAATGAATCTTGACAAGCCTTTTGTAATAAGCACCTTCTTAATGTACACACTCTTGTCTATAATTTATTTAAATGTGTCCATGCAAGCAAGCTGTAGATTATGCACCACCTCAGGGTGTAGGTTTTGTGCAAAAATGTTAGTCAGTTGCTTATTTGGAAAATTATGTTGAAAGCATCCAGCTAATGCTCTCTACCATTGTAGATATGTTGTGAAGCTTTCTCCATCTCATTGTTTGGCCTTGCACAAGTCAACAATAGTCAATTCATGTTCAATATTATAAGAGAAGCGGTTGACAATTTTTTCAAATAGATCATCCTAATCTGCAACCAATCCCTTAGGTAACTTAAGAAGCTAGTCTAAATCTTATCTCGCTAAACTTCATGGAAACAAACGAAGCAAATAAATGATGGTGTAAGCTACCTCTTGGCATAATACAAAAAATGCTTGAATCTCCTCCTGAGGGTCACCCTTCCCTTTGTATTTTTTTAACTTGGGTCCCTCAAAATGTGGAAAGGGAACTTGGAGAATACTCAAATTGAATGGATATGGCCATATCTTGTTAAATTTGTACTTCTTTATTTGGTTTCCTATCTCCAATCACAACACAATTGCTTTCATCGAATTCCACTCTTGCATGTTTGGTGCATTAGTGGGTGGAATATAATTTTTTTGGGGTGGTATGTCCCCTGTTACATGGATTTGTTAGGGATATACACCCTACGATCTACAAATTTGTTTTGGTTCACTCCTTGAGTCAAGTAAGTGAGTCATTGATTTTTGGGTTGATAAACATTCCCTGAAGTCAGCCGCCTTGAATTATATGTGTTTTGTTGATTTTGGAGAGTTCATGGTCTATTCACCAAAGTACGTGTTGGTTGAGATGAACTAGCCAAATTATTTTAAATAATTTCTTCAATATGTATGGAGTGTTTTGTTCTTAGATTATATGGAGGGACAAGAGGTTCTTGATGATTAAAAAATGTATGCTTCATGTCTATCGAAGAATGTTGTGGAACCTCTTGAGATTTGGGTTGTTCAATTGAGACATGATCCATCATAGGTGTGTTCTCAACTAAAGTGTGTTGTGTTGGTTATACTACATTTCCTTGCTCCTTGGAAGCATTGTTGTGTATAGAGGTGGCAACTAAAGAGTCATTCAAGTCCGCAATAAGTTGGTCTGCATATCATTGATTTATCTTCTTGATTTTGGTGAAAGATCTTGATCCTTATGTGTTGACTCTATGAGAAATTCCTTTCCTTTGATAGAAGACACAATGTTTGATTTTTCAATATGAGCGATAGATTATTCTCATTGTTGCTTGTCTACCCTAACTAAGGTATGCAATTGTTCCATAGGAAAGTCTGATGGCAATCTAACACCTGATTCAATTAACCTTAGGAGTGTTTTGTCTTTGTCATCTAGGGGTTGATGTTTGAAATAGTCTTCTTCCAATCCTACAGTCATGGGAATATCCTCAAATACCATAGAATTATCTTGTCCATCATAAAAGTGCTCCTCCTCGTAACTAGGGCCGTAAGAGACCCCACTATGATTATACCTTTGTATCATGTCTAGAAGATTGTTCTCTACATTTATTAAGATTTGGAATGTGTTTTGTTAACAAGGTGTGTTTTTATTTTCTCCAAACAAGTGACAAGACAAAAAAAGACTATAATAAAGGGAAGGTGGCATAGTACCACATAATTAGAAGAAATGTTCACGAATTTACACAACTTTGGTGGGTTAAAATCGTTAAATTAGAAGAGCGTATGATAACTCTAAAACATATAGTGTAAACTAGTAAACCAAATGTAGGTTTAAAGATAAGTCAATACTGTATAAGCTAGGGACAACTTTGACGAGTTGCTACTATCAAAATTAGAAGAGAGTCTTTCTGATGAGGAAAGTAACAATGAGAACTAAGAAACTCAAGATGTGAAAACATGCAAGAATTTCTAAGTATAAAACTAAAACTAAATGGGAAAAACAATGTTGCCATATGGTAATAGAAAAAACAAAATTGGTTCTAGGACTCAGAGTGTGAGTGAAACAAAAGATAACCTAAATCCACAATGATCAAATGATGATGAATCTATATAACGACCTTTAACCCAAATGGAAAATCATACCCAAATTAACTCAAACCAAGTGCAAATGGTAAACCAATTAACATGTTGGCCTAGAACTTATAAATGTGAGATTCTGAAGTTGAATTAAAAATGAAGGACTTAAATATTTTTAGAAAATTGTTTAGACTCAAATAGACAGCACAACAACATTGTTTAAATAAGATAAACACAATGTTTCAAACAAGAATTTGAACAAGGCAAAAGATGATATTGATTTGGTCAGTATAACGCCTCTATGTTAAAATAAAATGGTGGGTAAAAAATATGTTTGGTTGACATGTTTTAGTTAACAAACAAGTTTTAGACTCAAATCATGACCAAGCAAGTAAAAGAAAAGACAAATACAACTAAGTATAACGTTCAAAGCCCTAAACTGACAGGGTTGCTTCGTATTGTTGAATTTCGTCTATATATGTGCTCTTGGGAGGATTTTAAGTGTTAATCCAAAAATAAAAGTGCATGAAGTAGTACAGTTTTTACACCCCCTTCTCCCAAGAGATTGTACAGTGACATAGAACTTTGGGCTACTCACCCTGCATCAACAATATGTTCACAGCAAGTGGGGTTGTTCTAAAACTAAATTTTGATCATCTAGATAATCCCAAGTGTGATTAACACTAGAGATGTCTCACGTCAACTAAATTCATATTGGTTAACTTACTATGCAAGGTTCTATTCCTTTGTATAGTGATTTTATCTGTATACTGCTTAGTGGAATCTTTTGGTTAACCAAACTTGACTCAAATTTTAGTTATAATTAGAGAGGTTAGCCACTCAACCCCTTGGGAATCACAGTATATGTGTCATGATTTATATACCTCACTATGAATCAGGGTTGAAACAATGTTGGGAGATGAAACCCTGGGTCAAAACTTCTTTAAAGAACTCATGAGGAGGTTATGAACTCCCACTCACAAGTCAAGTTGCATAAAATAAATGATCAAGTGAAAAAAATTTAAAGGTTGTGTTTAGATCACCCAAACCATACGGGTTTTGGGAAGAGCCTTAACAACATTCTTTTCACACCTTGGACAAGGCATAAATTACAAGAAAAAAGCACTTTTGGTCGGGACAGGGGGAGAGCATACATGCATTCTTCATTTGCAAAAAACACATAAGTATAAAATGATCTAGCATAAAAACAAAACACTTCAAAGAATTTGAAATTTAAGTGAATTTTTATTTTATACACCAAATGGAGATGTTTGTGAAGTTTTTGGCCCCTTGGCCTTAGTTGCAAAATTTGAAAACTTTCATAAAACAAAGTATAAATCTAAGTTCATTTTAAGCACCAAATAAAAAAATTCAAGACTTAAGCATTTCAAATTTAGTACTTTTCCACACGTGACCTAAAATTTTTAGAGTTTCCTTCTGCTTTGAAGCACAATTATCAATTAAACAAGTAAGATTTGAAAATTTGCTCTCATATTTCTCTGTTTTCCTTACATAGAGACCGACATTGGTCAACGGTGATCGATGTCGATTACAACAAAACTGACAATTATAATAGAACCAATGTTGGCCGATAAAAACCAATGTCAGTTACCTGTAAACCCTTAGGCAAAAAATGTTCTATCAAAAGAATTAGTTAGCCCAAGTTAGTATAAAATATTTAGAAAAAAACTCTGGATCGTGCAATAAAATGTTTAGACAGAGACTTAAAATCCAAAATAATAACTTGCAACCTTCAAGAAAGCTCAAAACCCCAATTTTTTTGTCGTGTTCTGCCCTACATCAAAACCAATGTTGGTTAAACAGAACTGAGGCCAATTATAGAGAACCAATATGAGTCACTATGTAAATTGTGTGTTAACAAAAGCACAAAAACACAAGAAAAATAATACTAAAACTTATTTTTTATGGATTTTTAAGAACTTTTTAGAAAATCTAAGATTGCCAATTTTTTCTTCTTTCTTGTATGGGATGTGTGGTCCCACCAAACGTGGCAAGATGTAGAGATGGAATCTAAAGTGAGTTAGATCAAACATCAGTCAAGAAAAATCAAGAAATGCATAAAGAATATAACTAGCTAAGCCAACTCGTTCAACGGGGTTTTACAAATAATAATTAAAAACTTTTAAAAGAAAGTGCATACACAATACCTTCCCAAGAGCATCCCATCATCCAAATGTGACTTAAAAACATGATTTTCTCCTTAATTTGGTGCTCAAGTCTTCATTAATGATGAAACAAAGTTCTTCCATCATCTCAAGTGCACCAATGAAACTAGACTCATGATATTTGATCAATGCTATGCCTATCTTGAAACTACCCTATTGCAAATTAAGCATTATAACACTATACAAAGAAAGGTTGTGGAGAGAATTTTGCATAATAAGTTTACACAAATAAAGATTAAAAATGTGAGTGAGAGGCCTCATATTTATAAATTTTTGAAATTGGTCAAAATCAACCATGATCGTCCATCTTGAGATCAAGATGTGTGGTCATGAATTAATTTAATTTTAGAGACTTAAATTATAAATACCCTCATCAATATTTAGAATGAAAGGGCATTAAAGAGGCATGAGAGGCCTTAAACTTGATATTTGTTGTATTTGTGTACGGACCACTTCCATATCCCATTTAGGACATTGTCGACATGGAAAATAACACTAGTCAGAATGTCATATTACTTGTATGACTAGAGTGAAATTAGAAGGTGTTACGGACCAATATCCCATTTAGGACATTGTCGACATAAAATAACACATGTGCATATTGTATGCTTCCAAATTTTAGTGGTTCAGAGGGTCAAATTACATTTTCATCATTTTGATTCAAAATGATTTGATCAAAGTTAATAATCACATAAAATGCATTACCCTATTTAGATATGCATTAGCCTAAATTAGCACTTGTATACAACAAGCTCGAACCATTTAGCATGTTTAACTGATTTTAGCCCAATTTATAAATTTTCACAAATGTCGAGTAAAATTGACAATTTCAACACAATGGTGTTAGGAATTGGATGTCTACAATGATCATTCATTAAAATTTATTAACATTTATGCTCCAAAAGATGGCCCTAACAGAAAATCTTTATGGTGTAATTTGGCCGACAATCTACCCCTTGCCATATAACTAGTATGTGGATATTTTAACATGGTCAAAAGCTCTTGTTGAAAATTTAATATTTACATTAAGTAAATTAGTGATTATTTAGTTACTTTAGAGTAAATATTACTTATAGTATGGTAATTAGTAACATTATTGTTATATAAAAATAATGTATATTTGATTAGTTAGAATATATACGAGTAATATTGTTATGTAACAACCATAGTGTCGTATATAACTTGATATTATTTGTGAGCTATTATAGAGATATGAGAAGATTATGATAGAAATATGAGCTTCAAAATTATAGGAAAGGTTTTTCCTATATAAGGGACTATATAAGTGTATTGTCCCGTATAAAATATTAATAGTGTGAAAATTATAACATTATTATGGAATCAAAATATTTCTCTTTGTATGGCTTCATTGTGTCTTGCATGAGTTAATTATTTGCATATAGCTCCTACAATACCTATTATTGGTATCAGAGCGAAGCTTTAGATCATGATGGGTGTAACATGAGAGAGCTTCTACCCAACCGCTGTTCCCTATCCTACTGTTGTTTATCGCTCTTTATACAGTTGTTCGTAGCTCGTCGCACCTATCAGACCTAGTGTGATTTGATCTTTGTTATTCAACATATCAATATCCCTGATTGTTGTTATTGATAGGTGCATTTGTTATGAATTAAGGTACTCTATATTTTTTGTGTTTTCTTTTTCAGACCGTACGATCTGGCATCAGGGTCTGAATTTCTTGTTTTAAATTTGTTGCATCGAGTTCCACGTGGTCTGAGATCATTAGTCTTGGCGAACACCTATTCGAATCAGTCTCTACAGCCTTGGCGTCGCCCATCACAATTCAGAACCTGTTATTAGAATTTTCTTCTACGATAATAGATAAGGCACAGTCATTTCTTGTTGTTGGGAGTTTACTATCATTTTTGATATGGTCCACACTCTATTTCGTAGATCCATAAATGAAAGGCATTTTGAATTGAATTTTTTTTTTTCTTTTTTTTGATATGATTTGAACCTCAGCTGAAATCATAGAATTTACACTATGCTGAAGAAATAAACATGCCTGCGAGGACGCTGCGCATCTCAAACTTTATTTTGCCTCCAGCTTCGAGACACGGCTTGCTACAGACTATCCGTTTTACAGTCCACTTCGATCCATCTCAGCGTCGTCATCTTCATATGCCTATTCTTTTACCAGGTCTGCGGGTTTCATACAGTTGTCATCAAAATCTCCAACTCAGTTCAGTTACACAGGCTTCTCTACAAAAGCTGAGTCATCGTCATTTCTTCTACAACTTGGTTTTTGCAGACTCAACCCATGTGCTTAGATCATGATCCCCATGTGCAGAGTATAAACTACTTCACTTTACGTAGCAGGTTCTCATGATTTTTTTATTTTTTTTTTGCTTTGACGCCATCAAGTTGCATGAATTAAGAGGTTCTCATAACCACCTCAATAAGTTGTGAATGGCAAAACCTATAGCTTCAAATTTGACCATTATCTGGCTCGTCCTTCAACCGCCCTTGGATTCTTATAATTGAAAGTTTCTATTTAGGTATTATCCCTGCTATTTCATTGAGGTTGGTAGTCAGTATCTTGAGTTAGCATGTCATTTTTATCAAAGGTCATTACTACATTTCGAGTTCAGGTATCGTTGTCATTTTATACACATTTAGTGTTCTTTGTTTTTTTTTTTTGGGAGTCCGAAGTTTAGTATTTTATGAGTGTACATATTTCTAAAAGAAATGTATTCTCTTTATAAAAAGTGTCTGATAATCTACATGTCTTTGGATATTTATTGTGTCTAGACTCAGGGTTGATTATTTGATCTATGTCAATAAAATTTGTATATCATAAAAGATATGTTTAAATAGATTTGGAGTAAAAAATATGTGACAATAGTTTTTATTCGATGTTAAGATTAAATTCAAATAGTCATAGTTCATTTAGTTTATCAAATCCAATTTTTAATTAGATTTTGATTATTAAAGTTTTTTTTAAGTCGTTTGTCAAAATAAAAATAAAATGAGTCAAGAATCTATAATCAAAATTGTAAAAAATAAAAATAAATTCTCTTACAAATGTATTTTCGGGCGATCCCGATGTTTTATGTATTTTTTCACATTGAGGGGAGAAGTACACCTAATGTAGAAACAATTATGTTTCAAATCTTCATCAGTTGAGTAAGTAGTGTCTTATATTAGAGGTCAGAGGCAACGGGGGAAGGAGGACATTTAAGTCTCTCATTAGCCACTAGCGACAGGGCCACTTTTGTTTTAATGACATTTAATTTGAGTTGTGTGGATTTCAATTTTTTAGATTTGTCAATGTGTGAAAATAAGAACATATGAGTATTCATGTTCATTTGCGAGTATTCCCCATGTAACCCTTTTTTATAGAAACATTGTAGAATGTTGATCAACATGTACTATAGTAAATCATAATATGAAGGTGTTGGGTAAACCAGGGAAACAATTAGAAAAACCAATTATGAAAGGTTATTAGTACACTTGTAAAACCAATTGAGTAAGATTGGTGGTCATCGTTGGAGAAACCCATCACTGAATTGATCATGAGCACACAAAAGTGACACATTACAATCAGAGAATAAGATATGTTTGACCATGTAAAAATTAAGGGGGGAAATGTTAGAGATTTAATATTTACATTAAGTAAATCAATGATTGTTTAGTTATCATAGAGTGAATATTACTTACGGTATGATAATTTAACATTATTGTTATGTAACAATAACGTATATTTGGTTCGTTAGAATATATATGAGTAATATTATTGTGTAACAACAATAGTGTCGTATATAGCTTGATATTGTTTGTGAGCTATTATAGGGATATGAGGAGATTGTGGTGGAGATATGAGCTCCACAATTATAGGAAAGATTTTTCCTATATAAATGTATTGTCTCGTATGAAATATTAATAGTGTGAGAATTATAATATTATTGTGTGTTCAAAATATTTCTCTGTGTATGGCTTCATTGTGTCTTTAATGAGTTAATTATTTGCATAAAGCTCCTACAATACTTATTAACTCCGAGGACAAAGTTGGTGCCTTGCCTATGGGATGGTGTGTGGGACAATGTGAAGCATGGTATTATTTTAAGAATCGGTGGGGCCTTCTTGATCCTCTCCTCCAATGGTGCACTTTAAATACCACATCTTGGTTTACGTGGTCTAATTGTCTACTAGCACTGATTGGGTCCTCAAAAAGTTTAAAACATTATATGCTGTCAGAACAAAATATTTTCTCTTTTACCTTTTTATAATGGACAAACTGTCACTGTACATTCGGAGTACATTCTTTTATACCATTCTTCCATACCCTGTCATGTTGAATGGAGCAACAATGAATTCAATGTGCCACGTAATCAATTCATCAAAACCTCCCTTCTGAGCCACAAGGACACCATCTAACTCATTGCTCAAATTTGGAATCTGACACCTCGACCTCCTTATACTGCCAGCTAGATTGAGTGGTGGAATGAGGCTATTTTGTGCAACACCACCTTTCTTCGCCACTATGATAAACAATTTGCTCATGTTCGAAAGCGGGGCGATGAGGCTATGTTCAAAGAATATCAGTGTATTTCCTCCCTTCTTGAACACAACACCTTCGATGTACACTTGCAAAACCTAACCGCCTCTCTCAAACACCAAATTAGAGTAGTGAATAGTCATGTTGTCAAAGGGGCACAACTTCATGCTCGCCTTCATTGGCTCAACATTGGAGACAAGGCCTTGAACGAATTTTTCAAATTTCTCAAAGCCAAAAAAGTTTGTGATCATATGAAGGCCATCAAGTCGACACATCTAAGACTCACTACTCTGCTTGACATCGCTTTTACCTTCCTGGACCACTATAAATTGATCTTCCAAGCTCAGGGGGAAACAATTGAGAGGACTCGAGCCTTGCAAGAATGACTTGATGTGGTTCCTTATAAGCTTAGATCTACAAATCATAAGTTTTATGATGCTCTCTTGACTCTCCATGAGCTTTGGCCCTCCTTAGCATGAGACATGACAAATCGCCTGGCCTTGATGGCTTCCTTTGTGAGTTCTACAAAGCCACATGGGAATTTGTTGGGCATGATCTACTTCAAGTCTACAAAGAAGCTCTACAAAAAAAGACTTTGGGCTCTATTATTAATCAAAGTAATATCAAAATCATGCTTAAAGCTAGACATCTTAAGCTTATCACCAGTTGGTGCCCAATCACTCTATTGAATGTGTCCTATAAGATCCTTGCCAAGGCTCTTGCGAATCGCCTTTGTCTTATTTTGCCTGCATTTGTCATAGTGGAGCAAACTGTGTTTATCAAAAGCAAATAAAATCTTGGCAACCTTATTGTTGTTTGCAAGGTATAGAATGGGCAAGGGCCTCTTGTCAGAGAACCATTTTCCTCAAATTGGACTTCAAAAAAGCCTATGATAGGATTGAATGGTCGTTTATAATAACTATGTTGCAAGCTCTTGGCTTTGGCCAATTCCTTATCTCTATTGTCCAAACCTTGTTGGTTGATGCCTCAAGCTTGCCTCACTATCAATGGGCTCAAATCTGATCATATTAGCCTCCATCGTTCTATATGCCAAAGTTTCCCCCTTGCCTTAGCATTGTACGTCCTCCCTATGGAAGCTTTGGACTAGCTTTTCGCTGATAATGTTAAACAATGTTGACTTACCTACTATCCTCCGCATTCAAGAGTTAATACCAAATGTTATGTGAACAAGTTGGGCCTAAAACCACCAGGTTTGTAGTGGAAGGACTAGATGTGGAATTGTGATACTTTAAGAATTATTTCCAAGGACTCCTTTATCAAGTTATGAGCCCCTTCTCTTCAGCGATCGACAAGCTCAATAAGCATTGGAACCTTAATTCCTCTCCCAAACTTGGCTTGCCTGGCTTAATCGCATTTGGAAGGCCAAACTGGAACCCAAGCTTGCCCATTTCCTTTGGTGTTTAGTTTATCAGGGCCTTTCGATGAGGGAGGGGGGTGTCTCTCTCATATTTGTATTGCTCAACCCAAATGCCTATCTTACAACCATCTGGAATCATTAAAACACACCTTTTGGTCTTGCCCCTGAGCCTAATTGCCCTAGAAGTGGGTCCATAGCCTTTTTCAGCCATACCATCCTGAACCTTTCTCATGGCATCTAGCCCTACTTGGGGATTCTGCTAATTGACCAACTTCTATAGCTTTTTTGTGTAATTTTTAAGTTGTCATTCTTTTTCAATCATGGAAACCCAAAAATGTTGTTATTTTTAACACTGAAGATTCTTCTTGTATGTTTTCAATTAATGCCTTTAACAATGAATATTATTCTTGTATGTTTTCAATTAATGACAAGGTTACTATAATATATTCAGCCTACACGCAAATTCAAGTCTACAATGAAAAAGTGCCCATGGAGGTTCATCATCTACAAGTGTTGCTTGAGTACATGTGTGTTGCTTGCATTGTGAATTGTCTCCCTCTGGACGGTCCACCTTAAGGCCTACCACATCAATGCCCCATAAGACATCAGAGTCATTCTCATAGTCACAATCACTTCTCTCACATTCAACAAGTGGTGGAAATCACCACCCCCGCGTGAAAAAATAAATGTTGGGCCTTCTCAGAGGAGTTCGTCAGTTGGCCCTTGCAGCACTATTAGGCAATCTCTTGATGGATAGAATATGACTATTGTTGTGGCACCAAACACCATGGATGGTTGGGTGGCTTTCGACCTTCCTTCGGTAGTGCCTTCCACTTGGACTCTCACCACTCAAGGATGATCCTCCACCTCCACCTTCAGGGGCAACCGCATGTGTTTAATTGTATTTTGTATGAGTTTGTAGTTGTGTTATGACCGAGTAATCTTGATTTTGGTGCATCTACAATCGTGTTTTGAGTCAATGTTTTTCTTCAGCGAAGAGTTTGAACCATGAATACCTACTAGTTGCTTTTCTTTGTAACTTCTGTACTTTTTATTGATTAATAATAGATCCACTAAAGCATTCCAATAGTCGATAAACAAGTTTTAAGAATTAATGATTATTTATTTGCATTAATAAAAATCCTATTTGAAATAATTAATTGTGTTAAGGGTTGGTTCATTGTTAATGTGAAAGGATAAAGGAACCAATTTATTATTGATTATATTTAATGGTCAAAGTCATTACTTAGTTCGAGACCATTCTCTCTATTAATGTTTTCATCCTACTTAAGTCAATAAAACTATTAGGAATAAAGTCCAAAATATATACATATATAATATAAATCCTTTGGATCCTAATGATTGAGAACTTTAGAGTTCTACAAATAATTCCAAGACATACAGATTAACGGTTTGATCCCATCAAACTACTATTGCAAAAACATATAGTGGGTGTTGCAGATATTATTTAGGAGTAGATATGTAGTGAAGTGGTCCCATGGATTTTAAAAACTGTAAAAATTAAACATGTAGAGGAAATCTAGCAGGGTCGAATGTAAAAAAAACTATAAAACAAAATTTTATTGAATGTAAAATGTTTTACTGTGCCTAATTATTCTATACAGTTGTTGCAAATTCTTGCTCCCAACCTCTAACCATCTTTGAAAAAAATTCTCTTACGCAGCGGTTGCTCTTATTTTTCAAAAAAAGAATTTATTTTTTGCAATTCAAGAAATTTAAACTTGCATGGGACCACTTGCAACTGTAAAATTGTTACAATTTCCCCCTCCATGGGACCACCTTTTAAGCATATCCAATTCGAGATGGTAAATCTTTTTATAAACTTGTGACAAGGGGAAGTTTTTTAATTTTTGAGTCACAAAAAACAAAGAGGAAAGTCTAAAAAGGAAACATAATCATCCCCAAACAATTGACCATTATTAGAGATTCAATGCTTTCACAATCCATAATATAACAAAAAAAATTGGAACAACTTTGCGGAGATTCTTTATCAAAAATATTTACAGAGTTTTTCTAAAATTCTTCTCTCAATAAACTATTATGCTAGTGCCCATCAGAATAAAGATCATGGTATATCACGCTTATATGATGTTGTGGACCAAGCCTTCCAACCAACATGGGATTTAAATTTTATGTAGATGTCGATTTGAGTTCAAGATACACAAATTAGGTGTATCATACTTGAGATGGTAAGCCATTTTTAGAAGCTTTGTTTTAAGGGATAAAAATTGGATGTTTTAGCCACGAAAGAGGGTGGAGGCAACGCAAGCAACCATGCTCATCCACAACTAATCAACCATTATGTTAGTTGGGGGGACGTAAAGATCATAGTATATTGGGTTTATAGGTTGCCACAACCCAAGCCTTCCAACCAATGTGGGATTAAATTTTACATAGATATGACGATTTTATAATCATATAATCAATTCCGAGACTCAAATTATGTGGATCCTACATGAGATAATAAGTCATTTTTAGAAGCTTGTTGTAAGGGGAATTATTTGGATTTCTAAGCCACAAAAAAGGAGGCAAGACCAAGCAAACATATTGATTCACAACCAATCAACTATAAAGTTAGTACGAGGATCACTTCCGTTGTGATATCACTCCCATTGGCATAAGAATTGTGGTATATTGGATTTATATGTTGCCACTGACCAAGCATATCAAGCAATGTGTTATTAAGATTTATGTAGATACGAGGGATTTTAGAGTCGTAAAAACAATTCTAAGGTGCACAAATTAGGCATATCTGACTTGAGATAGTAAGACATTTTAAGAAGCTTGTTGTAAGATGATTTTTTCGAAGTTTTAAACCACAAAATACGAGGGAAGGCCAAGCAAGCAATCACACTTACCCACAACCAATCAACCATTATGTTATTAAAAGGGCCACTTCCATTGTGGCATCACCCCGATTGGAAAAAGGATCATATGATATATTTGGTTTCTATGTTGTCATGGACCAAGCCTTTCAACCAATGTCGGATTAAGTTTTATGAAGAGGATTTTAAAGTCATAAAAACAAATCCAAGACACTTGTATTTAAGCATATCAGACTTGAGATAGTAAAACTATTTTTAGAAGCCTGTTTTAAGGGCATTCTGGGGGATTTTTAAGCCACGAAAGAGGAGATGGAGGCTGGGCAAGCAAACATACTCATCCACAGCAAATCAAGCATTCTGTTAGTAGGAGGGCCACTTCCATCTTTAATGGTTAACAAAAAAAGGATATTGTATAATAGAGCGTAACCTCTTTCACATCTTTAAAATATTTCCAATCATACAAATTCATAATAGCAATTGTTTCCGTAGCAGGACTGTGCAATAACTGACTTCAATTTGCAAATTATATTCTTCAAAAACTTTTGATAAGCACATTGCCAACCCCATAATGCAGACACTGAGGTTAGAAACGTTAACTCTCAGTCGTGGTTTTTGAAAGTCCATGTGATTACTTTACAACAACACTATGTGTTCAGTTTATGAAGTAAAAATAATGCTAATCTACCAAAGCTACAAAATATAAGCCTTGTGCACTGTTCCTAAACAGCAACACAACCTGCCTTAGTTGCAAAAACTACGAAAATCTATGAGCAAAAACACTTCTTGACAGGACACTTCACTTTCATACTAAATACAGTGACCCACGGACTCTGAATATATAGATCAGTCCCTCAATTTCTTACTCGAGGCACTTGTCGTGCTTATCGATGCCTCAACTCTCCCATTACTGGCTCTGGTAGGCGTAACTTTAGCAGGTGTAGAACGCTCTGACTGAGTGAAACGTATAAACACTTGCATAACAAATGTTGTCAATACAATGCCCACCGTCAACCAAATAGATCCTTGCCGACTGCTTAGAAGGTGCTTCAAGAGTTTATATGCAGGCAGTGTTAGAAGCGATAACCATCCCAAAATCACCTGCAAGTTTTGCAAAGTTGGCATTTGCTATAAACATCTAATGAAAAGATAGCATAGCATAACAATAATGAAAATAAAGGGAGAAACGAATTTATGTTACAAACAGTGAAAGAACAATGGAACGTTAGATAACAGTTAATGTGAGAGATGATCATGCCAAATTTGTTCTGAATCGTATTTATTGTCAATCATGTTCTCTGGTCATTAAGCTTCCATTGTATTTTCCCAGAAGGATGGTACTTCCATTGTATTTTCCCAGAATACTGGTATATGAAGGCTTTTTTGAACCACCTGAATATATACTAACAATCAGGAATGCACTGCATATGGATTCTATCCTTATCGAATTAGGAAATTATATCAATGTTGTTCTGTTAAATACCACACAAATAAAGTAAAACAGGAGAGTTAAAGTATTTCATGCAATGGAAAATCTTGTGGATTTTATTTTTCTACATTGTATTGACCCTGAATACCATACAGGAAGGGGCTTCACAGAATAACCTTACCGGCTAGTATTATTTCCGCATACAATGGGTTTTAAATTCTTCATACTCTTGACCATGCCTAACAGTGATAAAAGTAAAGAGATAAGTAGAAAAATATTACAATAAGATGTGCATCAACAATGTTTAGCATGGTATGCTATGCTCAACAACAAGGGGGAGGGAACTAGCTATTGTCAGGGCCTTTAGGCACTCTCCAGACAAAGGAGCACCCTTGACGTAGGAGGGCTTGACCAACGGGAGAGCACTCGATCCCATGCCTCTAAAGTTGGGGAATTGGGGTCGAGAGGGAGGGGCTATTTCAAATAGGCCCAACAATAGAAGTAGAACAAATATTATTTTCCTTTTGCTTACACAAACCCATATCCTTTGTTTTTTTATATTGATCTCTGATTTTGATCTTCCTCCCCAATCTAAAATTATGGTGTCAATGTAGATGACATTTCCAATAAGAAGTTGAAGAACAAGGAGCGGAGGAAGAGGATAAGAAGAAGAAGATGCCAATGACCTGATGTCAAAAAGATATGCGTGTTTAGTTATGGCACAAGGGAGTTTTTTTCCGGCTCCTAGTCAAAGGAAGCCTATGTTTTCAAACACACAATTTCATTGTTTAACTTTTAGACAGTGAAACCAAACCACAGTCGAGTCTCTTTGAAGAGACTAAACATTTCCAACAATGTGGGGCCTACTAAGTAATTCAGAGACTGCCAATTGTAAATGATTATGCATTTGCAACTTTTCTCAAGGCACGACAAAGTGACCAAAATCTGGTTATCTGAAAGCATATTTTAAACTTACATTGTATAACAATTTAAAGTATAAGCCTTGCTAAAAAAGGATTTGGGTCAACATGTTGGCTAGAAGCTCCGAGAGAAGCATTGATGTTTATGAAAACCGGACAATGAAGGAATCATGTTTGAATCAAATTTTTAGTTTAGTAGTTTGCAATTTGTATGTGTCGTGAAGAGGTTTAAGTGGCTAATGTTTTATCATAAAATCTAGGCAGGCATTTTTTGGTTTTAAAAGGCTAGGTTTTTAATGTTGAGAATCATCCTTCCAAGGCTAACATTGTTAATGTATTTTCATTGGTCAATTAATTATTACACACACTTTTGTTTATGTATATTTTAAAATCAATTTTGGATTTTAAAATAGGACTAGATAAGAACTCTAGTCAACTCTCCATCATTGGAGATATCTTCTGGTTTGACAGTCTCATATTAATTGTACTTTAGTTAGTCACCCAAGTAGACTGATTGTATGTCAAGTTTAAGGGTAGCATTAATGAGGGGAGAATCTTCTATTGTTGGGAATCTAGCTCTCCATTTGCTTCTCCTGCACTTTTTAACAAAAGGGCATCATGAGATCTCACAAAAATATGAGAAATAAACAGATTTGTATGTTTTCCTCTGATATTTTTTTTATGAAAAGCACTTAGTGCAATGTTGTACCGGTATGGCAGTATCCTATAAATGTGAGAAAGTTTCTGGGTGTCTGAATCTTTTGCATTACTACAATTTTTCAGGGTGTCAGAGCACAATGGACTAGCTTAAAAGTGTTTCTCATGGAGCTAATACAACCCCAACAATGGATCCAAGGCAGCCAGGAAAATGGCCTCTAGAAGCTCTGGATCCAGCCACGACTTTTCCCAACCTGGCATCCTAATGGTAAAAACATATTTTTTTACTTCAATAAAAGGAGTTATACATGAGAACAATTTTTATTTTTGAATTATGGTTTTAAAAAACACAAACACACGCGCGCGCACACACACACACATTGAAAACAGCAAAAACAAAATCGAAAGTAAGCCTTATGACCCCTAACTTTCTTATAGAGTCATGGCCTTGGCTTTGGTGTAGGCCTTGATGACCCCGTCTCTAACACAACCACCCCTGCTCACGGTCACACCCACCTGATGAAAATTCTCTTCAACTAGATGACCTTCCTTTTTTCAAGGCAACCAGGGCCCAACAGTTCTCAACAACATTCTCTCTTCACATCCATGTTTCTACACCTTGTCCAATCCCTTCAACACGTGTTTGGGCTTGTCCTTTCCCTAGACCCATCCTTGCTCTCAACATGGACTAGGCCCTATCCCATAGATTGCATAACCGGCGAGTACTCGCCGGTTACTCAAGTACTCGCCGGAAAAAACCTGCAGTGAGTAACTGCTGCTCGAACTCACAGGAATTGTCTAATTATTCATTTTTTTTGCTCCTGGCGAGTACTCGCCGATTGCGAATATGCGAACTATGCCCTGTCCATCCTTTTGTCTACATGGGCCCGAACAACCCCCATTCTCTATTTTTGACATCTCCAACCCTCTAAAACTAAGGACAATGCATTTCCTAAGCCACCCTTCCTTTTGAACTTTTCCTACCTATCTTGAATCTTTCCTAACCCCAGAGCCCATCCTAGCTCAACCTAGACCAACATGACGAAACCACATGGGGCTCAACCTAAACCAGTCTAACAAAACCACGTGGGAATCAGCCCCGTCCCTTGACCCATGGCCAAACCATTTCCCTCAACCTCATCTCTATACCCGAGGAACCCTTTGGACACCTGGACAAACACCTCTCTTCCATAAGACTCCGTCCTACTGCCATAAGCCTAGCTCATCTTGGTCCCTTGAACACCTTGGTCCCTGAAACTCTGTCAAACCCGATTTACCCTAGATGAATTAAAGTAGATTTCATCCCCAACCCTTTGTTTCTCGAGCCATCAAAACCCAACTTGGGTTTGTGGCTGGACAAAGGCTCGTGCCCGTTTATTTGTCCTTCCTACTCATTGGCTGACCCATGACCAACGTGACCCCTTTTATTGGAAACCACCTTCTTACAAGTTTAAAGCCCTCCTAAGTTGGCCTTCTTGACAGTACCATGAACCCTATCCTCCTAAGGTGGCCTTCTTGATAGTACCATGAACCCTGTAATCCTTGGTGGCCCTTTTGCATGTGACCTTGCTGCATCGTTGAACACATCACTCATGTAGTTATAGATCTTTTTCTCATACATAAGTCCACGTTAGCAAGATAACAATGTTCTACATAGTCAACACCACCTCAAAATTTGGGGCTTGAACCCCATCTCAGCATGCATCATTTATAGGGCTTCTACTTCTAATGGTTTTTTATCATTTAAATAGGGACTGATTTTGGCCCCTTTTTATGTTTGAGGGCTTCATTGTGGTGGGCTCTCTTTTTGATATTCAATCACTACTATTTTTCGAAGAAACTTCAAACCTTCAACTGTTGTCACCATCCAGGAAATTTTTGTGCTATATCTTTGTCAAGCAAAAGCCATTTTGGTCCCTATTTTTTGAAAGCACATATTTTTTCAATACATTTTCGTTTCAATAATCATGTTTGCTTTATCTATGCTAACAATAGCCTAAAGAACCTCTATTTCCACTAATATGTGATTTATCACTACTAGAATATTATATGGAGGACATTTTGCAATGTAAAGGGCTCTATCATGTCACCATGAGCACAAAAACCAAACCACAAGAAGATGAAAAGAGGCCTAAGTGGTTCAACCAAAAAAATAAAGAATACGGACTCATTGGCATGCTCGTTTCAAAGGATCTAAAATTTCCTATAGGTGGAATCAATATTCCTATTGCTGCGTAGAACAAATTTAAAATTCTCTTTGGCCAGCAGACTATCATTCAAGCACACCAGCTTTAGAATCAACTCTTTACACTTGATCCTGTCAATTATCCTCGCATTAAGGATTACACCTCAAAGTTCAAGCAGCTTTGCCTTCAACTTGGTGATTCTGGCGTGTCATGCTTACTTTAGCAACCTTGCCCTGAACCTACATAAGTCAGGTTGTACGCAACAAATAGGACACTCAAAAGTTTACCGCACCAGCCTATCATTTATGCCCAAGGACTTAAGTGCTTACCCAATGCACAATAAGAGATCATCGAGAACACCATTGATATAGAGAGATTTACAAAGACAAAAGAATGCGCAAAGAAACATACAAACCCTAACATACATCTAACACATAATAGATATCCATCTTAGATATCATCCATTTCATTAATTCATGGTATTTACATCCAATTTACATCTCATGTACAAAATTATTATTTCACACATTATCAAAGGCATTCAACACTAAAGCATAAATCACTATTACAGTCACAATTACGGCTATACAATCTTCCAAACCCTAGAATAAATCTCTACTTAGCTCCTTCCCTTCAAACGTTTGACCTGTAAGACTCATCTTAACCTGAATTCAAAAACGAGAGGCCAAGGTCACTATTTATAGGTTTCCCTGGACCCCTACCAGTTGTTTCCAACTCACAAACTGACTGTGAATCTAGGAATATTCCTTTTAACTACCAAGCTTATTCCTTTTGCAGTTCGTATCAACTTCGTTTACTCTACCATCTTGGATGTGTGACAAGTGTCACCATCTTCTTTGTTGCCCTTTCTTCATTTTGCATGTTGCACACCATCCTACATGCACACCATCCATTTCCTATGCACCATGCTTGATTCTTCTTTGCAAGATAGCTTAGTATGGATAAGTGTATCTTATTTGGTTTGCCTTTTATTGTCAAAACTTAACCAAACTTGAGGGTTAACATTCCCCCCCTACCCCAACAATTGTCTATCCTCAAACAACTTCCTTTGTCTCTTCCTTGGTTGCACTTGAAAGCATTTCAGAGATTACTCCCTTAACCGTTACTTCAAACATATCCCAAGCAACCATTGCCTGCTAAAGTCTTCTTGACCCCCCCTACACTGCCCTTCATTTTGTCATCTCCTTCTTCCTTGTAGACTTTTTCATAATTGTCCACTTTTGTCTGAAATTGCGTGGCAGCTTCACACATGCTGTAATCCTCTGTAATTGACTCGCCATACATTATCCTCCAACAAAGATCGTTGTTTCTTCACTATAGACTTCTAAGTATTTAACTCAGACATTCTCTCCTTTTACTCTACATCCGCTTCCTTCATCATATAAGAGTATTTAACTCTTGTTTTCCCATTCATTGCCTTGAACCGCATGTCAACGTACTCTCATGTTTTTTCCAGTTGGTCGTCGCTTGCTCTTGTGCACCTTTGAGTAGACCTTATGATTCCTCGGTCTTCTCTTATTTTCCTTCACCACTTCCAAAGCTTCTTTCTTTCTTTTTTTGTTTTTTTTTTTTTTTTTTTTTGCTCTTCTAGTTTTTTCTTCTCTCCTCAAGCTTTCACTTTTTCTCAATCTCTTCCTCTTCTAACTTTTTCAGCTCCTCTTCCAAGGGTTGCATAGCATCATCTATTGGGGTCACACCTGGTGTTGGGGCCTTGTTTAGCAGCTTATGGATCGCTGCTTCCAGCATAACCATCGGCTCCATATCTTTTGCATTAGTGTCTACCCATAGCTATGGTTATGCCTTTCCAATTCATCTTTCCTACCATGCATAATGTTTCTCTTCTTTCCTTCTTCCAGTTTACAGACTCTTTAGTCAGCGCCAAATCCACAGATAGTTGAAACACTCCTAGACCTTGTAGACTTTTTCATAATTGTCCGCTTTTGTCTGAAATTGCATGACAAATTCATGCATGTTTTAAACCTCTATAATTGTTTCTCCATACAAATCCACAATCTTATCCTCCAACGAGGATCGTTGCTCCTTCACCGCAGGCCTTCCAAGTATTTAACTCAGAAATTCTCTCCTTTTATTCCACATCTGCTTCCTTCATCATAAGAGTATTTAATTCTTTTGTTTTCTCATTCGTTGTCTTGAACCGCGCATCAAAATTATCTGATGTTTTTCCTAGTTGACTAAAAGCCCATGTCATGGTTGTTGCTCGCTCTTGCTCATCTTTGAGTAGCCCTGTTAATTCCTCAACCTTCTTCTCCCATTTTTCCTTGGCCACTTCCATGTTTTTCTTTTGTTTTCGCTCTTCTTCTAGTTTTTTCTTCTCTTTTCCTCGTTCTTTCGCTTTTTCTCGATATCTTCCTCTTCTATCTTTTTTGGCTCCTCTTCTGAAGGCTGCATAGCATCATCTCTTGGGATCGTGCCTGGTGTTAGAGCCTTGTTTAGCAGTTTCTGGATCGCTGCTTCCAACTTAACCATCGGTTCCATTGCTTTTGCATCAGTGTCTTCCCATAGTTGTAGTCTTGCCTTTTCAATGGTGGTGACCCATTAATTCATCTTGCCCGCCACGTGTAATGTTTATCTTCTTTCCTTCTTCCACTTCGCAAACTCTTTAGCCAACGCTACATCCACAGCTAGTTGAACCACTCCTCAACCTGATTTATTTGTATCCTTCACCCGAAGGTTGCACGTGATGGTCTCCGACCAATCACCAAGTTCGCCCTCCATACTTATAAGCCCTTAGTTGGCATTTGAAATGTTGGATCGGCTTCATGCAAATCCAGTGATCCTTGAATCCTTTTCTTTACTTCATTTGTCTTCTCTTACCCCCATGTCTATTTTCCTTCTCTTTCAAACATTACATCAATATACTCTGCAAATTAAACAGATTTGAGCTCTCAATCCGAGGTGTTTCTTTCTCCTCATCTTCTTCAAATGTGCTTCCTTCTATGCACATCCCTTCTTCAATCTTCTCGACACTTTCTGAGATAGCAGCCAGCTTTTCTCCCCCAACATGTTGCTTCTTTGACTTCTTCGGCTTGTTCACGGATCCTCCCTCACTCTTCCTCTTCTTTGAGGATTGCATGGTATCCTTCTTGGGCGGTGTCTTCTCTACTTCCTTCTTGCTCTCCTCTTTGTTACACTCGGACTGTGAAATATCTGGTTCAAAATCCTCCTTTTGGCTCTTCGAAGCCTTCTGTGTGGCACCCTTTTTATTCTTCTTCTTTGCCATAGTCTTTTTCTATTTCTTCTCCTCTCTGCCTTGGCCTTGCACAACATCCTCCTTACCTGCGATGTCGATGTCTCATCAATCCATGCATGTTTATTATAGGCCGGCTTTAGCGCACGCTCAATCTTGCATTTCACCTCGTTCAACACACATTCCTGTGCAAGGTTGAGATCTAGGTTATCCCCCTGTGAATCTTCATCTCCATCAATAACTTCTTTCACTGTCATGCTGAAATCCACTCTAAGGTTGAGCCTTGTCAACGTTGTTGATGTTCACAGTTGCCTCTAGAATCCTAGTTATCCTCACCAATGCTCTCTCCATGTAGCATGTGGATACTACATATGGCAACTTCATACAATAGGTCACACAAAACTGCGAATACTCTTTGGACGTATCCACCAACTTTTTGTGCAATCTATGTTGTGTGCCAAATGCTACAACAACATTATTGTACCATTTCGTCATCTTAGCCTTGTATGGCTTATTCATCCTATCTACACATTGATGTGCAGCATATTTTTTTGCTCGCGACCTCAACATCCTCTAACACTTTGAATGTCTAACCTTCTGAAACCACAACTTCTTCCAACAACATTAGGACAAAGTACATTCACCATTTGAAGATACCTCCTTCAACTTGAGCTTCATCTACCACTTGGTTTATCTCAGCTACAAACTTAGAAAAATTATACCTTGCTTTACTCTTCATAATTTAGTAAGCCACGTACACAACTACTCATGACACATCCTCCTCACTTGGCCACAATCAGCACAGTTACCCATGTCAGCAATGTTAATATATGTTGCAACTTCATTGTGTATCCTCCCTGGTGCAACTTTAACTCCGTTGCTACCTTAGTAATCTCATTAGTCTCCAAGAATGCTATGCAGATGTCTTTTCCCTCATTCTTCAGCCCCATGATCTGACCGATGCGCATAGGTGAAATCTTCAAAATTCTACCAGTAAAGTCAAGTCTCCCTTCATGCATTCAAGCTAACAACCATTTAGTGAACTCATTTGGCTTTCCCAAGGTAAATTGAATAGCTACAAGATTTTGGTTCCATCTAGTTGTTCCCAAACAGACATTTGAATGTCCTTCGAGGCAAATCCAACTTTGTATCTATCTCCTTTATGATGCCTGCCTTCCAATGATTGAAATACTCAATCACGCACTCTGCAATTCTTGACACCAACTCTTCCCCTACAGTCACTTCATCGGCAATCTTCATTAGGGGTGGGTCGAAAAAAATTATCCTCCTTGCCCCTTTCCTAATGGGTGATTTACTCAATTCCTTGGTCTGGACTTCTTGAATTTCAACTTAAGTTTCCTCTTCCTTGGCCTCGGTTTCACTTCCAATTATCGACCCTGATACTGACATTTCTTCTTCCTCCTTCGTCACAGGGGGTGTTACTACAGGCGTTGTTTTCTTCTTTGCCATGTTTGCAAACCCTAATCCTATACAACTCTATCAAATATCAATTCTCCTCTAATCAATCCCTCTTTCCAACTAGACCAACAATTTCTCACTTTCGCACTATAATTCTCCACTCGCACTCCATCAACAGCCCTAAATTCCCTTGTGATACCTAAGTTTTACTCTACAACTTTGATTACAATGATGCCCTAGTTTTCTTCTCCGCATAATAATGCTAGGACTCTTTTGATTCTAAATTTGCAAATGATTATTTACAAGGCAATCCTTCCCCTTTTATTGCCTTAGCTACATTAACTTTACCGCCTACTTGTGAACCAATTGCTTTAATTTCCCTCCAACGATCGAATTTTCAAAATATGACCAATTCGCACCTTTTTCCCATGCAACCTTCCTTTCTAGAATCTTCATATCCCTGTATGCGCACAACACTTGTGCAATTTCCATCCTACACTTTTGCTTCATGTGCACCATCTTGCATTGCACTTTCATTCCATTCATGCATCTTTATCCTTGCATTGCACTTCCCCTTGGCATCTTCTTGTATGTGCATCATTTTGTGCTTGAATGCACAAGTTTACAACATTTCCTACTAAGGCCAACTAACTCGCATACATCCCTCTCCCCCCAATTATTGTGCACAAAGTCCTCTTACGCATCATGGTAAGATGTCAGTTTCCTTAGTCACTTTCCGGGTTTTTCTTTTTGCGGAGCCATGTTCACACTTATCTACAAGACTCCACTGCACATGATTACACCGGTTGGCATAAGAATCTTGGAGGACCACTCACTCGACACACCCAACTAGATTTACATGATAATTTGCGCTTATTACCCACACTATACAAACATGTTAATGAAAGCAACCTACTAAAAATAGGAAATCTTTTTGTACTACATTTTCACAAGCCCAGTGACCTTCCCTTCTGCCTGGAGGCACTCCCCTCTATTCCTTTTTGGGACTCCCCCGAACCGAAACATATACCTTCGGGACTCCCCCAACAACCTAGTATACTATATAGACTCCCCCGACGTACCACCTTTAGGCAACCCTGCAATCATCCAATCCTTTTCCACTCATTTGGAGGATCTATCATTGTGTGTGTTGACAATTCTTCCACAGGACAGATTGTCTCTTGCCATTCGGAAAATTCACATCTCCATCCAAGGAAGAAAGAATACATTGGGAAAGAATACATTGTTTTTTCTTTGGTAAGGGCCTTTGCTACAACACGAATTCCTTCGGACTTTTGTCCGAAGGAATGGTTCATCAAAGAAGGCTTTTGCTAAGGACATAACTTCGGAGAAGTGCTAAGGACATAAGTCCACAGGAAATAACAAAGGAAAGAGCCTAAGACAAAGGAAGTAATTCCTTCGGACTTTTTGTCCGAAGGAATACTTCAAGGAATCCAAAAGTCCGCCCAAAAAGCAAGGAGAAGCCAAGTAATAATTCCTTTGGACTTTTTGTCTGAAGGAATTCCTTCGGAAAAAAGTCCAAAGAAATCCGAAGGGCATTCTCAACAAAGGGTGTCTTTGGAAGGCAGAAGAGGGCAAAACAAGAAACCCGAAGGGCAAGGTACCCTTCGGAAGGGTCATTTTCAACAATCCCGAAGGGCACATACCCTTTGGGAAGGTACACGTCAAATTCGGGACCCTTGCAAAAACTCGGGTGCCCTACAATTTTTCCGACAAGGGCGCAGATGAAGGGACAAAAGCCCTTGCGGAGGGCACTTGGTCGGCGATTGGACCATGGCTATTTTTTCGAAGGGCATTCTCAGCAGAGTTCAAAAAAGACAAGTAATACCTTCGGGCTTTTTGTTCGAGGGAATTCCTTCAGACAAAAAGTCCAAAGAAATTTGACGAGGCCCGTGCAAAAATGCCGACAAAGCAAAGTCCGAAATCAACAAAGAGCAAAGGCAAAGGACGAAGGATTAATTCCTTCGGACAAAAGAACAGAGATAGGAAGCCCGAAAGAATGATTCTTTCGGAAAAGTTGAAAGACAATGTTCGCAGAAAAATTGTCCGACAAAGAAAGAAATAAGCAAGACAATTTTCCCGAAAGAAAATAGCAAAGACCCGAAGGAAAGAATTCTTTCGAAAAGTTTGAAAACAAAGTCACAAAGGAAGCAAGATGTCAAAGTGTTAAGCACAAAAGAAGCCTGACAGAAAATAAGCCCGAGAAAATGCCAAAGGGTGACGTCCCGCGAGACGTCAAATTTTGACCGCAGGAAGTAACCGTTGAAGTTCAAAGAGGAGTTCGACTAGAGCCAAGAAAGCCAAAAAAAGAACAAAGGTAAAGCCAAAATTCTGAAAGAATTAAACCACCGAAAGTTGACCTCAGATTAAGCGACGAAAAGTTGAAACAAGTCAAATGGAGGAAATATAGACAAAATACATCCAAATATAGAATTCTGCTAGAAATAGACATGAACAGGCAAACCAAAATAGGATAAAATACATACAAGCAAGGGCTATTTTCGATCGACCGGTCAAAGCTTCAGTTAACTGGTTGTTGAAGTCCTGCTCATCTCCGGATCAACTCATCCGAAGGTCTAACTCAGCTTCAATTGGAGTTCTAAATTCGAACATTGAGTTGACTGTTCTAGATTTAGAGTTGACTAATTGTTAAACGCCACATCTACCAGGAGTTTCCCATGCAAAGGAGAATGATCTCTTCGTCCAACTCAGCTTATCAAACGGTCAACTCAGCATTTCAGAGGATCATCTCAAACGTTCCAGCAGCTCACGTAGAGTTCTAAAATTGACATTGGCGTGGATTTCCATGCAAAGAGAGGTGGGCAGTTCAGAACAAAGATAAGCTCACTTCCTCAAGCGCAAGAAGCTTCATGCAAAGACAAAGAGAAAACATATTTTATTGAAAGGCCAAGTCTGCCTTGAGTTAATCTAAGTTAATCCTTCTCTTCAATTTTTCAACTCCAATCTTTGGCTTTTGCAATTCTCTATAAATTGGCTTTCAGACTTGATTAAAATCATCCCTCTCTTGGCTAGACCAGACTCTGCCATTGGCGAGTTGTGTAACCTCTTCAATCAATAGGACTGTACTTTCAGATTTCAAGTGTTGGCATAGTGTATATTCATTCAACAATTTGCATATGTGGTAGATTTCTCTCCTTTCCCAAATTTCGATTCGTACCTAGTTGCTAGCTTATCGTATTATGCAGATCATGTTCAGTGTTCTTTATGTCTTTTGTTGAAGCTGTAAGTGGATGTCAGGGGGCTGCAAAGTGTCTTGTATCAGACCGCTCTCCATCGTTTTCCTTCATGTTTTGGTCATTGGATCGAACCTCTTCATGAAATATTTATGCATGAGTGATTGATTGAAATCAAAGGTCTTCCTTTTCCCTGGTTTGTTCAGTGTTCAAGGTTCCAAGTTGAGTGGATCAATCTTCTGGTGTATCACCTTTATTAGGTAGGATTTCCCCTTAAAGTTTCCTTCTCTCTTTTCCATGGTAGTCCGCACCATAGAGTAGAGATCCTCATTGATACATCTTACAGGAACCAGCCTTCTCTGGAGGTTCTTCTCACCATTGAGGCACCCACCCTCATGAGAAGATCCCACTGTTTCAACCGGATAGAGGGGCTGGCCATTTCATGCACGTATTCGATTCAAGGCGCAGCTCCAGGTTGACAACAGTGTGCAATCCCATATCATCTTCCTATGATATGTGCAATGGCCTAGAAATGCGTAGAACTTTTGCTTTATGCAAAATGACTCCACTAGCCTAGAAATGCATAGAACTTTTCCTTCAGACTGCTTCCTTTCTCCTTTTGCCTCCCTTAGCAATTTGTATTTCCTTATTCCGAAGGATTCTTGCTCTCCTTTCCCCACTTAGTCATCTGGAGGAAGATGTCTTGAAACTCTTCAACCAAGTGTTTGATGTGCATCTTCAAGCTTTGATCCATGGTTGACAATTCATCCTGACTTAGCTTCTTACTCTATGCTTCTTCCAAGTCTTGCACTCCTCTGATCTCCTTTCATTGTTGGTGTGTGGGAACACATCCTTATACTCATGTATAATCTCTATGATGTGTGGGAATTCTGCATCACTCTAACAGTTCCCCCCCAGACTTATCTCATAGATGTGCCCCATGTGTTCTTACAACCCCCCCAGTCAATTCCTGGTCCCATCAAGGTTTGACCCTTCCTCAAAAAGATGATAGCTCCCATAGTCACATTTCGCTTCAAGGCCTATCCTCTAGGACATATCTTCTAAAGGAGTCCTTCCTTCTAATTTGTGGGTACACTAGCTCTTTCATTTCGCCTATACCATGTGCATCCCCTCGTCTTTATGGTGTTATACACCATATGCACCCATAGGCATATTGGTCGAAACCAATCCATAGGTCTTTTTCATCATCTTCGGCATTTTCTGTGTGTTCCCCAGTCTTTAACCACATTGGTAATACCAATGGTTCCTTTCTATGCATGATACTTTTGCAAATCGCCTCTTTGCATCTCAACCAATTTGGCATATATGCCCTGCATTCCTCCCATATTTGTGTAGTAGTGATTTGTATTGTGTATGCCAATGCTTCTGCTCTATGTGTAACCCTTGGTACAAGTGCTTCCAAATCCCGTGTATATACATTTGCACATGTTCCATCATATTGGGGTAACTTCCCCAATCTTCCTTTGCTCAATCTCAACACCTTTTAGGTGTTCGAGTCACCTTTGGAACCCACTTCTTTGCCATCTTCCTGACAACATTCGCTTTAGCTTTCTAGGGTCCTTTTCTAAACAAACCACTACTTATGGGTCTCACAACCCATGATTTAGTTGCATGCACATCCTCCCAGTCACCTATTCCTCTTGCATCCATCTTGTGCACGCGTGGCTAATCGTGTCTAAGATCGATGTGCCACTTTTCCAACTTAGCACCCCATCTTCCCTTGGATCTAAGTATTCCTTCCCCTGCACAACAAGGTTGTAAATGTGATTGATCTCTTCCTCAAAATCCATGCTCTCAACATAAGATGGCCCATGATTGCCATCCAATGAGATCACAACTCTCTTCATCTCGTTCTTGAAACTCATGTAGCTTTGTTTGAAGTGCATGTCAACTTTGTTTTCATAGCACCACGACCTTCCCAGTAAAGTCGAGTTTTTGTCTGTTCTCCATTTGGATTACCTCAAAAGCAGCTTTGAACTACTCACCCGTGATCGTCAATTCAACATCCTTCAATACTCCCAATGGTCCCAAACTTGAGTTGTCCTCCATAAACAACACATTTGTTGAAAGCGATAGCGTAGGACTTCCTATTTTCTTCCATGCATATTGAGTCAGAATGTTGACTTTTGTGCCACTATCAATCAAAATATTGCACAACTCCCATTCATTCACCGAAGCATCAATAGTCAACTCCATGTCATAATGTGCATTCTCAACAACATGATCTTCTTTCATTATTCAGGGGGATTACACTTGTGCATCCTCCATACTAGTTCTTAACCAGTCCTTCAACAGTGGCAACATTCCTCGTCGCTTCAACATGGATACAATCTCCATGACTTGTCGTATATTTGTCATCGCTCTTCCCACGCATATGACTCTTTGATCTTTGCATTGAGGTCTTTCGTTGTGCTCAGTTCCTCTTGAAGGCTCTCCACAATGTCCTTTGCATCAGCTATCAACTTCACATCAACTGGCACATCTAAGTATTCTAGCAATTCTATAGCTTGCTTGCACACTACTTCCTTTTGTGGAGTCAACAACTTCATATCCAATCCTCCCTTGGTGGTTATATTCATCTTTGGGCTTGCGCTGCGCTTGCTTTCTACGCAGCCTCTTTGACAATACAATTTCTACCTTGCTGCATATTTGAATCTTTTCAACGCCCTGTGCTGCAATGTCCTTCACCATAATCTTTTGTCTTATATCTGGGCAATCTTCCAGCCTGTGGCCTTGGTAACATTGAGGGCATGGGGGAAACTTTGGACATTCCATTTGATAGTGATCTGATGCTCCACATTTGATACAAGTTCCTTGGAACCTATTTCCACCTCTTCCACCATCTCGTCTGTGAGAATTCCTTCCACCATAACCTTGTCTTTGTTGAGGTTGTTCATTATGCACTGACGTGCTCTGTTAAATCAAGTCAATGACTCTCTTCTGCACATATGAATCTACTCAATAACTCCGCAAGTAACTGTATCATGAGTATGTATGTCAGATTTGCACCATATTACCTTGCCCTGCTAACCTTTTGGACCAACGCACAATTCCTCATTTTGTGCCCCTCGCACACATCACAACATGCAGAAACAACTTGCACCTTCTTGGGCATGCAGTTTTTCTTTGTATTCCCCTTCATCTCACAGCCCGTGCACCAAATCCCCCTTTGTGAGTCTTGTGCTCTATTTGCCAACATAGTTTGGATCTGCTTGGCCATCTTCAAAATTTGAGCCTCCAAAAAGGGGTTCACCCCCATATCAAGATAATCTGCGAAGAGCATCATCTAATTTTCACATGCATTGACAAAAGAATTCATTGTCAATTATCTTTTGAACACTGGCAGTAACCCTCCAACAAACCACTAAACATGTTGCAGTGAATGTATCTCATAAGACAACTTTGAAAGAAGTGTCTTAAAACGTGCATCATACATGCACGCACTTTCAGTTGGACCTTGCTAAATTTCTTTCAAAGTTGAAATACTTTACTACTCAAACTCAAGTATGTGAAACTCCCAGAAAAATGCAATCTTGAGCTGTCCCAAGTCCACAACTATGCACACAATCCAACAGCATTGTGGCAAACTGGCTAGACTTTTGCTCTAGTGACCTTTTTTGCACACCAAGCAATCTCGCTCTTGTGGAAGTGATCCTTTACATCCTATATTCCATAATAATCTAGCAACTTTGTCAACATATCGTAAAAAATAGTCGACTATGCTACAAATTGATGTGTTTGCGCACCAGTCCCAATGGTAGTGCTTCCCATTCCTCTAATTGTTTGTCCCACACTCCCTTGTGCAGTAGTTGCTATGTTGCTCCCAGCAACATTACCTACAACCAACAAACCTTGTGCACAAGCCCCTCTTGTTGGCATGATGATCTTCACAACTTTACACAACACTTCAGTAAATGGAATCCAACGATTCACCACAATTCTCCTTACTCAAATCTTCTCAATCACATTAGCTTACAAAAAAACTTCAAAAAAAAATAAATACAACACGCACAAGTATCAACAATAGGAAAGCATAGAGTGGAGATCTTCCTGACTTGTGCATCCACATCCACTTGCTTGTGGATCACAACCTTCATAAAAAATTGACTCTCCGCCTAAGGACTCCATACTGCAAAGTAACTCTTCACAATGGAGCAACTTTCTTCTCTTTGTGAACTAATCATTTGTTCTCCCCATATTGTGTGGGTCTTCATGGCATCCAAATGACTTAATTCCCCCTTCCCCACAAGGTCCATACTTTGCAATTTTTCCTCCCTTCCTCTAAAGTCTTCCATACACCCTTTCCTTTGCGCTAAGTCAACCTCTCCTCTAGTCTCCCATGTCTAGCCCTTATGCAACACAAGGCTTAGCTAGCCATGGCTAGGGTTTCAACATAAAAATTTGTTTTCTCCAGCCCCAACACTCCAAACATGCTCTCCCGATCTCCACAATCTAAAAATAGGATCCCAACAATGGAACCAAAATGTTGTGCTTACTTTAGCAACCTTCCCTTGACACTAGGCAGGTCAGGTTGTACGCAACAAATAGGACACCCAAAGCTTAAACATCGGCCCATCACTTAAGCCTAAGGACTTAAGCGCTCACTAAGGTGTAGTAAGAGATCACCGAGAACCCCATTCCTATAGACAGATTTGCAAAGATAAAAGAATGTTTAAAGGAAAATACAAAGCCTAACATACATCTAACACATAACATATACCCATCTCAGATAACATTCATTTGATTAATTCACATTGTTTACATTCAACGTACATCTCACAAATACAGTACTACCATTTCACACATGCTCTAAGGCATTCAGTTGATATTGCAATCGCCTTTACGGCTATACAATTTTCCAAACCTTGGGATAAATCTCTACTTTGATCCTTTCTTGCAAACATCGGCCTTTAACACTCTTCTTAACTTGAATTCACAAAAAAGAAGCCAAGTTCTCTATTTATAGGCTTCCCTGGACACCTGCAAATAGTTGCCAACTCCTTGCGCATCTAGGAATATTCCTTCCTAGATCGCGTCCACCTATCCACACAGTGCAATACTCATTTTGTCTACCTGGCTTATTCTTTTTCTAGTCTATATCAACTTTGTTTACTCCATTGTCCTTGGATGCGTGACAAGTGTCACCATCTTTTTCACTGGATTTTCTTCATTGTGCATGTTGCCCACCATCCTACATGTACATCATCCATCTCATGCACACCATGATTGATTCTTCTTTGCAAGAGAGCTTGGTATGGATGAGTGTCTCACTCACATCCTTCCATACTTAGCCTTATTTGGTTTGCCTTATGTTGTCACAACTTAACCAAAATCAAGGGTCAACATGGCATTACTAAACTAGATAAACAATTGATCTGCACCATGCTCTCTTCATTGCGTGGCCCTTTTTCTATTTTTGTATCATTTTATTCCATTGAAAATGCACTTAGAAATCCCTATGTTGCACCTACTTTTGATGTATTTTTTTTAATATTAACATGTGAATAGGATAAGTTGTTGCACATTGGTGCACTTGATTCTCTGGGTTCCAAGAATAAAGCATTGATTGTGAAACCAAGCAAGGGCTCCAAACCAAACCAAAGCAAAGGCTCAGAAACAAACTCAACTCAATTTTCAACTTGTTAGGTCAGGGTGTATGACAAAATTTATTGCAAACCAAAATATTGCGAATTGCATTAATGAAGAATGAAAAATTACATCATTAAATAACCAAACTTGTGACTATTCATTTCATATTCAAGATGACTCTTCATCTACCTACGGAGACTCTCTAACTTACCACTAAGAGACAAAAGATCTCCTACAATTACTCCTAGGATTTACATTATTATATTATAATAATATTACATCCCCCCCTCAATATGTAAGGGTTATTGTGAAACCAAGTATGCATCTGAACTTTTCAAATTTTTCTCATCCAAGCGCTTTTGTCAGGATGTTTGCTCTGCAATAAAACAATGTAGCAATTTTTCACTTCCATCTTTCAAATCATGTCAAATCAGATGAAATTTGGTGTTGATGTGCTTTGTTCGATCATGAAAGATTGGATCTATGCCATTTGAATTGCAAGTGTGTTGTCAATTGTATTAAGGAAATCTAGAAATGCAAATAAGCTAAGAAGTCAAATTAAATATTAATCTAAACTAACTCAACCTATGATAAAACTACAAATGAAATAAACAAAACAAACTTATACCATAGCACAAAAAGAAATTTCCTCTATTGCGATGTGAATTCGCTTTGCTCTTTTTGAATTGTGATTGCTCACTATTCCGATACAAGGGCAAATGAGCAGCGTTGTGATATGCAAACTCTTATAATCTCAGCATGATAAACTTGTAATGAAGAAGCTTAGTTAAATTGGAGGAAGAACCTCCAATTTATAGAATTTGAAAATAGATGTGAACCATCCATATTGAGATGAAGATCAAGGACTACGAATAAAAGTCAATTTTTCAGTCATAATGGGAATTTTGAATTAAAAATTGGAGTGGAGAGCATGCGGGACTCGCAAATTAATATAAAATTTATTTGAGATGAAGATATGTTATAAAATTAGTAAGTGGATGTGAGGTGGATTATTAAAATGAATCATAGAAGATAATAAGAATAAAGAATGATTATTAAATCAAATCATGGAAGACAATGAGAATAAAGATGGATTATTAAATCAGAACATGGAAGATAATGGGAATAAAAATGAATTATTAAATCAGATCATGGAAGACAATGAGAATAAAGGTAGAATATTAAATCAAATCATGGAAGACAATAGGAATAAAGGTGGATTATTAAATTGGATCGTGAGGACAATAAGATTATTAAATTGGAATGATGGACAATAAGATTAATGAATTAGATCATGGAAGACAATGGGAATAAAGGTGGATTATTAAATCAGAATGATGGGGGGGGGAAGGTGGAGCTTTAGGGCGTCTGAGGATAATTTTGATTTTTTAGCTTTATAAAAATTATGAATTTCCAGATCCATGGAATTTTTCATTAAAGAAAGATTAGTTAATTAACTTTGGATTTTTTAAAGGATTATAAATATTGGATATTGAATAGTGAATCGTAAATAGTGAATAGTGATTAGGGAAAATTAAGGATGATTATAGATAATTAAGTATTTAGTGCAAAGAATGTTAAAATCAACACAAAGTGTTTGATCTTAAGTGTCTACATTTTGCCCTTCTTTAAAAAGTTGCGAGACATTGATGAAGTAATAACTTTTCAAAGAATTAAAAAATCATCAAAAAATGTAGAATAAAAAAATTCAAAAAAATAAATGAAGAAATAATGGATGTTATGATTTTATCATTTCTAAACGATAGGTGTAGGAGTTTGGATAGAAGAATAAGATAATGTTTGGAATAAAATGAAGGACCCATGATGATGCCCCATCAAGTGTTCATGCAGTAAAGTGGATGAACAATCAAAATGATGTAGGAGGAAAAATGATGAAGTGGTGATAATGAAGGTTGTTAAGAAATTGAAGTACGAGAAATCAATCTCATACTTGCAAGATTAAAGTTGGTGTAAAATGATTTGCCCCTAGCTAAAAACTAGAGAATAGATGGAAAAAAAATATTTCTTTCTCAGACACTGCATGCTTGGATGGTACTCAAGACCCAGGGGTCACATGAACAGAGGTGGGAACGATATATCTTGGTAAGCTGCAAGCCTGAAAACAAAAAATATAGATTTTCCAATTTGAGAGGAAGATTTTACAGAATTGATAGTTGTAAATAGTTGATAAAGATTGATAGCATTTCAATTAATTGGGTCCTGAAACTGTTAAGAAAAAATATTGTAAAATATGAAAATGATGGGTTGAAGGGAAAAATATTGGAATGGGAGGGGATAGGCCATAGAGAGAGGATGAATTGAAAAGTGTAAATTGATGGCATGGATGGAAATTGTATGGATAGTTAGGCAGCTACCTTGTGTGTATTTTTCCCTTGCTTTGGAATTCCAACATTAATAGGTGAGTAAGAGTTGAGCAACCTAAGTTTTAATTTAACATAAAACAATAATCACCAATGATATGAAATAATCATGATGATTTTTTGTGTTTTATGCATAAGAACTAAAAATATTGTAATTTGTGCAAAATAGAGTGCATCATGATATGAAAAAATCATAATCACACTATAGTGTAATACACAAAAGAATCTTGACTCAAAAAATGATTTAAAAAAAAAACAATCAGAAAGAAGATGAACGTAAACATAAAGAAAAAATAAAAGTTTACACAAACAAAAATGATGAATGTAAGATAAAAGAAGTAAATAACAAGACACATGACAAGACAATCAAGAGTAAGCAATCTTAACGAAGACAAGTTAAGCACAATCACAACAAAACATAGGTGAAAACAAAAACTAAAGCAATCGACACCTAAAAAGGAAGCAATTAACATGACTAACATCCTAGTCCAAGGTTGAGACTTTTGGTAGACAACATTTATGACAAGATTAAACAATGGATGAGGAAGCCTTGAGATAACCATGCGGTTTCAGATAGAAATGAGAACAAATGAAATTACATTTTGGATGAATGGGGATGATGGAGATAGTGGCCAAACTGACCCTAAGAGCCCCATGCCCAGGAGCATTGCCTACATAGTCTAAACGCTCTTACCATTGAAAACAGTGCAAACGCCCATGATAACAAGGATAGACTTTAGGCCACATGTAGTTCTCCTAGAAAGGGGGAGAAGAAAAAGGAATGAGGGAAGGATAAGAAGAAACAAATAGAGGGAGGGGAAAATGGAAATGTACTCGCAAAACGGCAAGAGTGTGGACAATAATAATACTTGCAAAAAGGCAAGAGCCTTGTAGAGAGAGAAGAAGAGATAGGAAAGTGGGAGGAAAGATGAGTTTTCACTTGTTTAGTGATGAGATAATCACGATGTCCACATCATCTAAGGCAAGAGAGATAATAGACGAGGGGCACTCATATAGTGACAGATACGGTCACGATGTCCACTTCATCTAAGGTAAGAGAGATAATAGATGAGTGGGCACTCGTATAGTGACGCATACAATCACAGTGTCCACTTCATCTAACGTAAGACATATAATAGATGAGTGGGCACTCGTATAGTGACATATATAGTCACAGTGTCCACTTCATCTAAGGTGAGAGAGGGATAATAGACGAGTGGGCACTCGTATAGTGACTGATACAGTCATGGTGTCCACTACATCTAGGGGCAAAATAGAACGTGCTGAAGGAGAGACAAGATGAACCCAGAGATAGTATGAACTCAGAGAAGAAGCATTGGGTTGTGGATATCCATACAAAGGTAACCTGAAGCAAGCAACCTTGGGATAAGGTTGTACAACCAATCCTATAATGGGAAAAGGGATGGGAAATGGTTGTGAGGTGAAGGGAGTAGTTGGAGAGGGACAAGGCACAAAAACAGTACCCATGCACAACATGCTGAGACATTGAAGCAAAAAATGGATGTACTTTAAGAAGTGAACCTGATAAAATTTCGTGCATTAAAGCAAGAGAGTGGAAGGCATGAGGAAACATGCATGGAGATGCATGTAGGAGCAATACAAACTGGTGACCGCACTCTAATTAGTGAGGAGCTTGAGTGTTAAATGGATGAATCTGAGGGAGAGCCAACAATGGATGATGCAAAGACTGATAAGGAAACAGATGATGGAGTTATAAGACAATGAGGTTACTGATAAAGACAATGATGAAGATGGATAATAGTGTAAGAATTTGGACATGGAGAAAGAGGAAAAAAAGGACCGCGAATCACGACTAATGTCACCAAGTGAAATCATGGAGGACAAGAAAAATGAAATGAAATGAAATGAAATGAACGGAGAAATGAGAAAAAAACAAAAGGTAGAAGATGGGGATGAGAGGACTGTGCTAAGAAATAGCAGATTGAGGAATTGAAAAGGAATGTGAGAGAAGTTAGCGAACATGAAGGGGAAAGGGATGATGAGAAATATGGCAGGCAATGAAAAGAGTGAAAAGAGGTCTAAAAGAGACCAAGGAGAAAAAAATTTGGTGACGAAAATAAAAAACAAGGAAACACATGGAAGAAAGGGGAGGGGGAGAAAAGAGGAGTGGAAAAAGGACACAAAAAAGATGATAGGAGAGTGAAGAAGCAGGTGGTATCGTGACCAAGTAAGTGTGGATAGGAGAAATGATGGCAAGCAAGGAGATGAACGGAGGAAAGTAGATGGTGGTGCTAGAAATGAGAATGGGATGGAAGATGTGAAAGAGTTAAGAAAAATGGGGGGAAGCAGAGTATGAGTGGACAAGAAAGTGAAGAAACAGGGTAGATGTCAATCATCTTGGTAGAAGAGATTGACAAGCTAAATGGGTGATTAGAAGAGATTAACAAGCTGAAAACCGATGAGGTGGTGAAGAAATAGTGGATAGAAAATAGAAAATGGATGATAAGACAATGAAGAAGCGAAGTAATATAGAAACACAATGAAGGGGAATGAGATGAAAATAAGAGATGAAGATAAGGGATGATAAAAAGAAAAAATGACTAAGAGAGTTGACAAGAATACAAAGCACGGAAACTCACGTAGATGCAAAAGTCAAGTACATACAGAGATGGAAAGAGGAAAAGGGGAAATCAAAATGCAAAGGCTTGCATAGATAAGAAGAAAAGGGCAGTTATAGAAGGCTTCTCAAAGGATAACGACCCAACTGAAAGCTAGTTGCGAACGAAAAAATAAGACGAAAAACGCTGAAAGGATGAAAATAAACCAAAATAAAAGAACAGAAAATGGAAAAGGTGTGAAGAATGACAAATCAAAAAATGGTGGTACACAGAAGAAGAAAAGAGGGATGCAGAAGACAAGGGGGACCACAAGAGAAGAAGATGTGCACAGATGGGGGCTAGAAGAAATAGAAGAAACAATACAAGATGCGAAAGATGAGAAAGATGAAAATAAAAACCGAGAATTGGAATGAAAATGGCTTAGAAGCAGCGGAAGAGAAGTAAGAAGGTGGTAGCGAAGAAAAGAAAGATGCAAAAATGTTCATCGTTGTGCAAGGGAACAGGATGATGTGGAATTGGTGAGGAAAAGAAAGTGATGAAGAAGTTACAACAAATTGCCAAGGAAAATGGGAAATGATGAGGACGGTGAAAGAAGACAAAGGAGATAGAGGGCAAGGTTGGGAATAAGTGGAGAGATGGACAAAATATGAAGTGGGTGGTGGAGTGAGCAACAAAGCATGCACAAGAAATGTAATAAAAAGTAATGGGGAGACCAACAAATCAGATTAGATGGTGGCTTTATAGGAGATAAGAGAGACGGATGAGGAAGGCTATCAATCATCTTTTTAAAAGAGATTGACAAGCTGAGAAAATGGTTAAAAGAGATTGACAAATTAAAGGGGGGAGGTGGTGAACAAATAGGTAGAGAAATGGAGAAAGAGGAAGTCAATTGTGAAAGAAAAATAAAATGGGGGGGTGGTTGAGCTGACCTCAGTAACTGAACGCTACCTACATAGTCCAGAAAGACCTCAAGCTAATAAAGTTCTCCTAGAAATGGGAGGAAAAACAAAGAAGTATTAGGCGATGTTAAAATATAAGGATGCTAAGAAAATTCAAAGCTTTCCTGATGTAGGATGCCCTAAGCAAGAGGGCGTTGTTAGCAATGAAAATTAGTGAGAAGAAAAGATGAAGAATGGAGAAGGTAATTAGTTGTTAGTAATCGAGTTGCTCTTAGAATTTAAGCAGCGCCTACATAGTCCGTGGACATCAGGGCAATGTAGTTCAACACATACGAGAAGTGATGAAAAAAAGGGTTGATGGATGAAGTGTTCAATGTTTGATGAAAAGGTGAACAATTTCCCGCCCAAGAAAGATGTGTGAGTTGAAGGATGTCATGTGGTTTGGAAAGGTAGTGAAGTTGGTAGATGTGGATAGGTGAAGTGTGTAATGTTCCACCTTGATGTTTGACATTTCGTGATTTTTTTTTTTTTGGGAGATGTTTGACTCGCCCTCTATAGAAGTGAATTGAACCAAATATTGACTTTACAAACTCGACATTAAGCATGATATATAGAGATGCTCTGGTTAATTTTAGTGACTTGTCATTCTTGAGTTATGGGTTTAATTTCCATGTGTATTTTTTGGTTGACGAACTTTTAATGACCAGGCATTAAGGATATGCCATATATCTCTATGTTTTTATAATAATGCTATGCTTATATATGTGAGAACAAAAAATGTATGAAAATTATGTAACATGATGGATATGCATGAAGCTTTGTGAATGCACTAACAATTGTTTTGCAGGTGATGACCCAGTTATTTTGTTTACACAACATATGAATTTCAATTTGCAGCAAAGGAATGAAAAGGGGAATAGGATAAGTATGAAATGGTGAATATGAAAACCAAAAATTAAAATTTTGCATGGAAAAGGAAAATGACCTAATTCTTACGAGCAAAAGGGAAAATGTATTTCTTTCTCAACTTCAAAAATATTGACTTTATTGGCTGCATCTAGAAAGAACTAACCCTGACAAAATCGGTAAATGGGATAAAAATACCCTTTTCAACGTAGACATACAGAAACGTTGTTTAAAGAATTTTTTCTTTGGACACCTTTTGATTTAATATTCAATACATTTTTTGTGACCCCCTACATGTAGTCTCATGTGACTAGGAAGACAGATGGGCTCATCACCAAAGGCTATACATAAGCAAGGGCATCTCTCCCCAATGTTAATCCCACGCAACTAGTGAGATGTGAGGGCTCAACACCGAAGATTAGCGAAGGGCAAGAGATGTGGAATTTGAATTTGATGTTGTATAAGTTTCTGATAAGAGTGTTGTTTTATTTACGAGGATTTTACCCAAGTCTTAGCCCTATGCAACTAGTAAGATGCAAGAGCTCATCACCAAAAACCAAGATAGGCAAGTAAAATTACCATCTTTTTTTGTAGCATGCTAACGTTTTCTACATAGAGTGAACCGTAAGAGAAAACTCTGTCATGGACAAGCTTCTAGACTAAGTTGTAGGCTAGCATTTTCAAGTCTTGCAAGAAGATCTAGAGAAAAAAGATGTGCTCTGCTTGTAAGAACTAAGGCATGAACCAATGTAATGCTAACTTTGAGAATGTTTTTCATGGGATAATAGGGAGATATGAAAAGTGAAATGATATGATAAGCTGCATTTTGAAAGTTTTTGTTATACGAACTGAAAAACTAAATAATCACCAAACATGACATCTAATATGCAAGAGAAAATGTAAACGATGAAAAATGCAATGCAATGAGAGCAATGTGAAATGTAATTGTAAATGGGCTGCAGTGTCAAGGTACCTGTAGACAATAAGTTATTTTGTTTTCGATTTTAGATTTTATAAAAAAAAAAAATTTGGGGGGGGCTTTATCGGCATCTGAACCTAATGGGGAGTCGCGAGATGCATAAAAAAAATTGTTTTTGATGTTTTGTGATTTTTTTTTTTTAATCTTTTGGTTTTTTTAATTTTTTCTTTTTCTTTCTTTTTTTTTTTTTTTTTTTTTTTTTGAGTTTTGACAACTAAGATATACACAACAGCGTTAAAATGATTTAGGCATAAAATCTTTTGAGGTGCATGATGTTCATTGGTTCATCAATTTCTTCTCCATTTTCAGTAGCCAATTTATAGACTCCAGAGCCATATTTGGCAATGATAACATATGGGCCCAACCAATGTGGTTCAAACTTTCCTTTTTTCTCTCGCTCAAAGTTTGTATTGTGTTGGTTTTTCTTAAGAACAAGATCTCCAATTTCAAACTCTTTGACTTCTATCCGCTTATTATAACTATGGCAAAGGCGATTTGTAGTATACTTGCAAATGGTTTAAAGTATTAAGTCTTTTCTCATTAAAAAGGTCAAATTCACTGAGACGTGAAGTACGATAGGATTCTTCAGCAATGATTTGTTGTAAATATATACGCAAAGATGGAACCTCGACTTCTATTGGTAGAATTGACTCACTGCCATATACAAGGGATAAAGGGTTGCCCTTGTGGATATGAGGATGCTAGTGCAATATGCCCAAAGGGCGGGATATAGATGTGTATGCCAGACACGGCCAACTTCATTGACAACTCTTTTAAGGATGCGCAAAATATTTTTATTGGTTGTCTCAGCTTGGTCATTGCCTTGTGGGTAGTAAGGAGTGGACCACTGATGCTTGATGTGGTAAATATGACAAAGAGCTTAACATCCGTATTCTTAAATGATTTGTCATTATCAAAAATGATAGTGGAAGGGATACCAAAGCGACAGACAATGTGGTTTAAGATAAATTTGAAAATTTGCTTTCCAGTTACATAAGGGGCATCACCTCGATCCACTTGGTGAAATACTCTGTTGACGTTATAATATGCTTATGGCCACCGGAAAAACTAGAATTTATTTTTCCAATGAGGTCTAGCCCCCATGTGGAGAATGGCCAAGGTGTCGTGATATGTTGTAGAGTTTGTGATGGACTATGGATAAGGTCCCCATGTTTCTGACAAGATATACATTTCTTAACATAGGCACATGAATCGGATTCCATTATAGGCCAATAATAATATACTCATACATGCCTCAAATATGAGTGCATCAAGGACCATGCCACTCGAATGTGCCTCACAGATTCCCTCATGGACTTCCCTAATTGCCAAAGTTGATTCCTCAGAATTCAAACAACATAAAAGAGTTTCGTCATAGCCTCTACGATATAAAGTGTTGCCAAGGATGGTGTAGCGAGAGGTGCGTTGGATAAAGGACTTGTGTTGATTATGGGATAGGTTATATGGTACGGTATTATTATGAAGATAGGTATAGATGTCAAAGTACCAGGGGGAAGTGGGACCAACCACTTCGCAAACCATTTTTGAATCAGGGGTAACATAAGTCGGTACATTAAGTATTCAACTAGGAACTTGTTATGTCTTGTGCTTAAATCTACTAAGGAACCAATGGTAGCCATAGCTTCTGCTACTCTATTGTTTATTCTCGGCACTTGTTCAAATTGGATGTACTCAAAAGACAATTCCAAACTATCCACCATTCGCTTGTAAGGGATCAGCTTATCATCGTGAGCTTGGAAATCATTAGTAACTTGATTTATGATAAGCTTAGAATCGCCAAACGCAATAAGGTGTTTGATTCCTCATTGGATTGTCATTTTGAGGCCTGCTATGAAACATTCATACTCTGGTATGTTATTGGTGCAAGGGAATTCTATTTTGAAAGCCTTGGGAATGCAATCCCCATCAAGTGTGACCAACAAGAGACCTGCCCCCAATCCGTGATAGGTAAAATAACCATCAAAGAAGAGCTACAAAACTAGAGACTCATCTATAGACATTATTGCTTCATCCAGGAACTCTACAATAAGAGTTGCTTTGTCGTTGAGTGGTGCTTCAACCAATACATCTGCTAAGACATGTCTTTTGATTGTTTTTTGATTGACATGCTCTAAATCAAACTCACTAAGAAGTATAACCCACTTAGCCATCCTACCGGTTAGAGTTGTTCTGGATAAAAGTTATTTAAGAGGATTTATCTTAGCAATAATCTTGGTTTAATTGTTGAGCATGTAATGTCATATTATTTTATAAGTAAAAACCACTGCTAGACATGCTTTTTCTAAGAGTAGTTGAGATCATATAATATCAAAGTTATGCTTAGGTAGTACACTGCTCATTCTTTTCCACTGTCATCATGTTGTGCTAATAATGCCCCCAGTGTAAACTAAGTAGCTAAAATGTATAATAAGAAAGGTTTACCAGCAACACGTGGCATTAGTACTGGTGGGTTGGAAAGATATGGTTTAAGATTTTTAAATGCTTTTTCACAATCCTCATTCCAAGTAAAAGGAGTGTATTAATCGAACCGCCAAGGGGGTGTTTGAAATAAGTTTTCTGAATGGAAATAATTTTCAACCAAAGGATAATCCTCAACAGGTGTAAAGTTATCATCTACAACTAGTAAATAGTTTGATTTTTGGTATTTGCCTTCTAGTAGCTTGCAATATTGGAAGGGTTCAGGATCACCTTGTATAGTAACTTTCATTCCTGCATGGTAAAATTTCAAATATTGATGTAAAGTGGATAGGATGGCATTCCTGGAATGTATCCATGGACATCCAAGAAGTATGTTATATGGTAGATCAAAATCAAGGACATGAACGAGAGTTTCTTTAATAATGGACCCCACCATCAAAGGAAGATAGATTGTTCATATAGATTGTCACTCTTTGTTGTCATGTGCCTTTATAGTAATAATGTTTGCTTACAACGTTGTTATTGAATATCCTAGATGTTTTATAAGCCTTAATGTACATAGATTGAGTGCCAAGCCATTATCTATAAAAACCCTTTTCACTTTGTGTCTAGAGATGATAACCTCTATGTACAATGGGAGGTTATGATTTGATCCTAAAGGAGAGACATCTGAATGATTAAACGTTACTTGGTTATTTGTAGACAAAGAACCTATTAACGCTTGGAATTGGTAAAATTGATGTCTTGAGGTACACTTGACTCTTTGAGAACATTAAACAAGATGTCTTTGTATACAGGAAATGTCTTGAGAAGATCTAATATTGAAATATTTGTTGGCATTTTCTCAAGATGGTCAATAATGTTGTACTTGCATTCAACATTAGAGGATGATGCACTTGGAAGGGTAAGTTTTGCTAGCCTTGTGGTGACAGCGCATTCGTATGATGGCAAAGTAATAACATTGACATAGCTATGCATAGAATCAATACTACAAACTATAGAATCGAATGAATGACTTGCCTGAGTAACATTACTAGATTTTGGTTGTTCTTGTTTCTACTTTCCCTTTCCTTGCTCATGGTTGGGGAATGGATCTTGGTATATCCCTAATTTTTGGTTGTTAAATGGTTTAGATAGTTGATTTTCGATTGCTATGTCACCTTTGTCAATGAGGTCTTGAACATAGTGTTTAAGGCACATGCACCTATTAGTTGAATGTCCTTTAATTCGATGGTATTCACAATGCTCGTCTTTTTTATACCAATCGGGTTTAGGAACATTTTAATCAAAGGGTTTAGTGTTAGGCCATCTGATGGAGGTAGTCGGTGTATTAATCCAACCATCAAGGGAGGTGTTTGAAATAAGTTTTCTAAATGGACATAATTTTAAAGAAAAGGATAATCCTCAATAGTAGTAAAGTTATCATCTGTAACTAGTAAATACTTTGATTTTCGGTATTTGCCTTCCAGTAGCTTGCAATATTGGAAGGGTTGAGGATCACCTTGTATAGTAACTTCCATTCCTGCATGGGAGAATTTCAAACATTGATGTAAGGTGGATGGGATAGCATTCATGGAATGTATCCATGGACATCCGAGAAGTATGTTGTATGGTAGATCAAGATCAAGGACATGAACGAGAGTTTCTTTAATAACGGACCCCACCATTAAAGGAAGATAGATTGTTCCTATAGACTGTCGCTCATTGTTGTCGTATGCCTTTATGGTAATAATGTTTGCTTCGAACGCTGTTATTGAATATCCTGGATGTTTTACAAGCCTTAATGTACATAGATTGAGTGTCGAGTCGTCTATAAAAACCCTTTTCACTTTGTGTCTAGAGATGATAACCTCTATGTACAATGGGAGGTTATGATCTGATCCTAAAGGAGAGACATCCGAATGATCAAACATTACTTGGTTATTTGTAGACAAAGAACCTATTAACGTTTAGAAATTGATAGGTTTGATGTATTGAGGTACACTTGACTCTTAGGGAATTTTATACAAAATGTCCTTATATACAAGGGAGGTCTTGAGAAGAGCTAATATTGAAATATTTACTGGTGTTTTCTCAAGATGGTTGATAATGTTGTACTTGCATTCAACATTATAGGATGATGCACTTGGAAGGGTAAGCTTTCCTCGCCTTGTGGTAACGACGCATTTGTATTATGGCAAAGTAATAACATTGACATTGCTATGCATGGAATCGATACTATTGACTATAGAATCGAATGGATGACTTGCCTGATTAACATTACTAGATTATGGTTGTTCATGTTTCTGTTTTCCCTTTCCTTGCTCATGATTGGGGAATGGATCTTGGTATATCCCCAGTTTTTGGTTGTTAGATGGTTTAGATGATTGATTTTCGATTGCTATGTCATCTTTGTCAATGAGGTCTTGAACATAGTGTTTAAGGTGCATACACCTATTAGTTGAATGTTCTTTAATCCGAAGGTATTCACAATACTCGTCTTCTTTATACCACTCGGGTTTAGGAACATTTTTGTCAAAGGGTTTAGTCTTAGGCCATGTGATCATGTTTGCGTGAACCAACTTTCAGAAAACATTCTCATAAGTGTCATCCAATTGAGTGAACTTGTGCTTAGGTTTTATTTCTTTAGGTTGTCCACCGGGAATTGTGATGTTATGGATTGGTTGTTTGTAGGTTTGTGTTTGATGTTGAGAATTTTGAATCTGTTTGACATCAGTCACAGCGTCTCCAACAAGATTTTTATTCTTGGCAAAGAACTTTGGTTTTTCTATCGGTTTAGAGGAGTTATTATTATCCGATTTGAATATTTTGATTACACCTCTTTTAATTAATGTTCTTTCTACTTGAACTCCCTTTTCAATGATTTTTTCAAAGGACCTTGGGCATAGAAGTAGCAAATGGTGTCCCAAGTCTGAATTTAAATTGTTCATAAAGATGGCCACAAGCTCAATTTTAGGAAATGACCAAGTGAAACGACTTGTCATTGCTCGCCATCTTTGGAGGAAGGAAGCAAAAGTTTCACCATTGTGTCGCTTGGTATTGTGTAGATCTAAGGAGGTCAAATCTTTTCCAATATTATAAGAGAAGTGGCGAACAAATTTTTCAGATAAGTCCCCAAAAGGTGAAAATAGATCCTTTTGGAAATCATGAAAACCATTCAAGGCCTTGGCCCCCTAGACTTCGTGGGAACAAACGCAACGTGTATTCGTTACTATAAGCAATATCCGCACATACGTGATAGAAGCCGGATAGATGTTCTTTGGGATCCCCTTTACCTTTATATTTGTTAAATTTCGAGAATTCAAAGTACTTTGAAAATTTTGTAATCGTCGTACTTAAATCGTATGGGTATGAGCAAATTTCCTCAAACTTGAACTGTTTTTGCCGAGAGTAAGCACCATCTTGTAAGCCTTAAACTCTATCATTTATGATTTGAAACTCTTGTATGAGATATGGAGATAGTTGGTTCATTTAACTTAGTGGATTTGTGAAATTAGATGGTTGACCCATGAATTGGTTTGTGTTTTGTGGAATTTGATTTGTTTGTTGGTTAAAGTTGTTTGGAGGTTGGTTGTTAAAATTAATGTTTCAAGGGTTTGAAAAAGGATTGAAATTGGGGTTATAACCAAGATTTGGATTTGCATTACAACCAATATTAGTTTGACTTGGGTTTGGATTGGAACCAAAGTTTGTTTGATTTAAATTTGGGTTGAAACCAAGGTTGAGGTTATTTGCAAAGTTTATGTTTGGAATTGTTGGATTTGAGTTTGCATTGAAGTTTGAGTTGTTTGGTGGATTGTTGTTGAAGTTCATGGAGTTGGGATTAGTGTTGTAACCAAAAATAGATTGGGATGTTGTGGGTGCATGTTGTAGTTTAAATTAAATGGATTAGAACCTAAGGTTGAATTAGAGTTAGCTTGGTTTGGTTGGAGTGGATTTAGGCTTAAATTGTTTTAATTCTGGTTAAAGTTAAAATTAGGATTTGCGTTTGGGTTATTGAAGTTAAGTTAAGATTGAGGTTAGAATTGTTCAAATTAGTTGGTGTTTGGTTTTGGTTTAATCTTGTGTTAGGATTTGGGTTGGAAAATGAAGGATTGAGATTAGAAGTAAACTAAGTGGGAATAAAATTAGAATTTGGATTGAAACTTGGATGGAACCAATCCAAGAGTATTAGAGGAAGAAGACTGATTCGGTAAACCACTATTTAAATTCAGATTGTTGAGTGCACGTGAAACAATACTCAAACTAGGATTGGATGGTTGATTGGGCAAGCTAGAATGAGAATTCAAGCTTTGATTTTGATTTTGATTTTGATTTTGATTTTGATTTTGATTTTGATTTTGATTGGGAACGATTGGTGAGCTTTGGAGACTCTGATTGGGTTTGAGTGGTGACGTTGAAGATATATTCAAACTCGGATTAATTTGACTATAAACTTGTGAATTTGGATGAACATTCAAATTCGGTGTAATCAAATGTTGATTGGTTAAACTTGAATTAAATGGGAGGCTCATGTTCAAGTTTGAGTCAGCGTGTTGCATGATTGGTAAACTTGAATTACGATTCTAGTTTTGATTGGTTGGGTGAGTGATTGGTGAGTTTGAAGGTATATTCAAACTCAGATTAGTTGGATAAACTTGTGAAGGTAAATTAGGATTCACATTCACATTGGCGTTACCAAAAGGATTGCTTGGTGGATGAGATTGAAAGTGCATAATCTTTTGGGTTCCTTGAGTTGCATGAATTTTTGTGAAGAATCCATGGCTTGTTTGAGATGACTCCTCACATAAGATCGTTTTCCCTTTGCCTTGAAAAACTTGGGGATGGGGTTGAGAGGATGTTACGAGGGCATTGCTACCCTCTAAAGAACCTTGTGAGGTAAATTGATTAGAATTGAAAGATGTTCGTTCTTTGCTTGCAATCAAGTATTGCAAGTTCTGTATGTCAAAGTCATATGGGAATTTTGCTCCAAAGCACAAAGCTTGAAGAGAGATTTCAATCTTGTTTGATATGATGTACTCATCAAAAGAGGGTGGAGGTTGGACAGCTTTGGGGCTACCCTCATCTTGGTAAGCCCCTCCGTCTTCTTCTTGTTCGGTTATTCCATGTATTTCTACATGATGCTCTTGGCCAGTAAATTGAAATGGATCATTGTCGAATGGCTCGGCCCTTGCATTGGGATTGTTTAACATGGCCATTTGCCTAGTGATAAGCGACATGGCTAGGATAAAAAAGAAAATGACTCAAAGAAATAGAAGTTCTAACTAACACTAACCAAAGTGACTGAAAAATTCGAATTCTTAAACTAATTACTTTGAGTTTTTGAGAAAAATGTTTTGATTTTAAGATGTCTTGATATCTTTTAGAAACTCAAAAAAAATTGTTTACAAACAAGGATAATGCAATACGTGGCAAACACAAGGAAACAACAAACAAATTCCTACTTTAAACAATCAAGCAATTACACACAAAATGTGAAAAAATAGGATAAGGGTCGTAAACAACGTTTGGGCCTTCCGATGTCACTTATTCGTTCGTGCTCTCAATTGCAGCTTAATATTTCAAGGCACTAACCATGGAGGATCATGTCATTCCCATGACCCACTAAGTCTGGTTTTGAGGATGTGTAAAAAATAACTTCTCAGCGCTAATCGATGCATCAAAATCGAATGACAAAAGAGGCTTTCCTAGGCTTAAAGTTTAAACAAGATTATCTAAGGGGAGTCCTCTGAGATACCTTGCGGTATGTTGAGGCCCAAAACCGTGGAAAAATAGATAAAGCAAACGCACACTATTGGGTTTTGTCCCAAAGTGCCCAACACAACTATAGGGGTTTTAGTGTATTGACAATTGACGATATCGTATTTCGAAGCAAATGTTGAAACCCTGGGTATTGGAGCATGAAAGCCCCTCACATCACGGTCTGTTTAAAACATACAATCGCTTAGGCAATTGAAACAGTTGGATCTCGATTTGAAACACTTAAAATCAGACACTTTGAGTTGATTTTAATCTTCTTTGCACTAAATACCTAATCATCTTTAATCGTCTCTAATCATCCTTAATTTTCCCTAATCACTATTTTCCAAATTACTTTGAATTCCTAAAATTCAAAAAATATAAAGGGGATCCCAAAGAACATCTATCCGACTTCTATCACGCATGTGCGGATGTTGCTTATAGTAACGAATACATGTTGCGTTTGTTCCCATGAAGTCTATGGGGCCAAGCCCTTGAATGGTTTTCATGACTTCCAAAAGGATCTATTTTCACCTTTTGGGGACTTATCTGAAAAATTTGTTCGCCACTTCTCTTATAATATTGAAAAAGATTTGACCACCTTAGATTTACACAATACCAAGCAACGCAACAGTGAAACTTTTGCTTCCTCCAAAGATGGCGACCAACGACAAGTCATTTCACATGGTCATTTCCTAAAACTGAGCTTGTGGACATCTTTATGAACAATTTAAATTCAGACTTGGGACATCATTTGTTACTTCTATGCCCAAGGTCCTTTGAAAAAATCATTGAAAAAGGAGTTCAAGTAGAAAGAAAATTAATTAAAAGAGGTGTAATCAAAATATTTAAATCGGATAATAACTCCTCTAAACCGATAGAAAAACCAAAGTTCTTTGCCAAGAACAAAAATCTTGTTGAAGACGCTATGACTGATGTCAAACAGATTCAAAATCCTCAACGTCAAACACAAACCTACAAACAACCAATCAATAACATCACAATTCCCGATGGACAACCTAAAGAAGGAAAACCTAAGCACAAGTTCACTCAATTGGATGACACTTCTGAGAATGTTTTCCGAAAGTTGATTCACGCAAACATGATCACATGGCCTAACACTAAACCCTTTGACGAAAATGTTCCTAAACCCGACTGGTATAAAGAAGACGAGTATTGTGAATACCTTCAGATTAAAGGACATTAAACTAATAGGTGTATGCACCTTAAACACTATGTTCAAGACCTCATTGACAGAGGCGACATAGCAATCGAAAATCAATCATCTAAACCATCTAACAACCAAAAATTGGGGATATACCAAGATCCATTCCCTGATCATGAGCAAGGAAAGGGAAAGCAGAAACAGGAACAACTGAAATCTAGTAATGTTAATCAAGCAAGTCATCCATTTGATTCTATAGTCAATAGTATCGATTCCATGCATAGCAATGTCAATGTTATTACTTTGCCATCATACGAACGCGTCGTTACCACAAGGCGAGTAAAGCTTACCCTTCCAAGTGCATCATCCTCTAATGTTGAATGCAAGTACAACATTATCGACCATCTTGAGAAAAAGCTAGCAAATATTTCAATATTAACTCTTCTCAAGACATCTCCTGTCTATAAAGACATCTTGTATAAAATTCTCCAAGAGTCAAGTGTACCCCAAGACATCAATCCTACCAATTTCCAAGCATTAATAGCTTCTTTGTCCACAAATAACCAAGTAATGTTTGATCATTCGGATGTCTCTCCTTTAAGATCGGATCATAATCTCCCATTGTACATAGAGGTTATCATCTCTAACCACAAAGTGAAAAGGGTTTTTATAGACAACGACTCGACACTCAATCTATGTACATTAAGGCTTATAAAACATCTAGGATATTCAATAACAGCGTTCGAAGCAAACATTATTATCATAAAGGCATACTACAACAAAGAGCGACAATCTATAGGAACAATCTATCTTCCTTTGATGGTGGGTTCCATTATTAAAGAAACTCTTGTTCATGTCCTTGATCTTGATCTACCATACAACATACTTCTTAGATGTCCATGGATACATTCCATGAATGCCATCCCATCCACCTTACACCAATGTTTGAAATTCTCCCATGCAGGAATGGAAGTTACTATACAAGGTGATCCTCAACCCTTCCAATATTGCAAGCTACTAGAAGACAAATACCAAAAATCAAAATATTTCCCAGTTACAAATGATAACTTTACTCCCATTGAGGATTATCCTTTTCTTTAAAATTATGTCCATCTAGAAAACTTATTTCAAACACCTTCCTTGATGGTTGGATTAATACACCAACTACCTCCATCTCCATTGCAAAGGCTTCCACCAGCGAAGCATTCAACCAACCATCTCAGCAAGTTTCAAATCAACCTTCTGCAAAACAAGCTTCAAATCACCTTTCTTTTGAAGAAGCTTTCTCTCCACCACCCGTCTCCAGAGCATCCTCATCCACTGCTTCCCACTTTAAGATCATTGATAGAGGGATGAACGAGTATATAATTCAAGATTTTTCCACAAAGAATAATCCATACCAATCCAACTAACTATGGCAGGCCTTGCCATCAAAGGACAATAGAATGGTTAAGAATCTTGGCAATACAAGATTTATAGAAGGTGGTTTCCTTTTAGATGAACATATCGAAGATTTCAATCCTTCTTGGCTTTATTCCGACGAACTAACCCCTTGCTTCTCCAATAAAAAGTAACCTGTTGTCAAATCCATCATGTGTAATATAAGAACTATAAGGGTAAAGGTCTTGGCCTCCATGAATATGGATCCATCGAGCCAATCACAATAAAACCAAATGAGGCAAAACACGGTATAGGATTTAACCCACTCAACGTGCATCTCACACTTTTCCAAAGTGACTCTTCTAGTGAGTCAAAGGATGAGTATTCAAATAGCGAGACGGGTTCCATACTTAGCCACTTTGAAGACCTTGCCCTCACCAACCTATTTCATAAGAATGTCATTCTTACACTTAATCTTGCATATCTATCCCTAATACAGTGGGACCAACACGCAACACCTCAACTTGATCATTTTCAGAATGATGAGGCTATTTATGAATTCCTGAGAACAAGGGATCAGATTCCAGCAGGTGACCACAAGAAAGGGTTTCTAATTTAGTTAGATTATTCAACATACTTTGGAGAACAACCCCCCGTCAATATGTAAGGGTTATCGTGAGACCAAGTATGCCTCTGAACTTTTCAAATTTTTCTCATCCAAGCGCTTTTGTCAAAATGTTTGCTTTGCAATAGAACAATATAGCAATTTTACACTGCCATCTTTCAAATCATGTCGAATCAGATAAAATTTGATGTTGATGTGCTTTGTTTGGTCATGAAAGATTGGATTCTATGTCATTTGAATTGCAAATGTGTTGTCAACCATGAGTGGTGTTGATGAAACCAGTTGTTCCTGCATATCTGAAAGAACCCTTCTAAGCCACAAAATCTCTCTAGTTGCCTCTAAAGCTGCCTTTCATTCTACTTTTGATGAAGAAATTGCCGACATTGGTTGCTTCTTTGACTTCCACCTGACAACTATTGTTCCCAAATTCATTAAAAATGCTAAAGTATATATTTCATCTTCAAAATTACCAACATGGTCAGAATCCAAGTATCTGACCAGTTTGAAGTACCCTAACTGAAATATTTGAGCTCGAAATTCTATGTTCTTTTGAGATTGTTGGACATAGTCATTGAGGTCTAAAGAATTGTCATTGATGTCAAAGGCAGCATGTGCTATCATGCATTAATGTCAAAGGTGTTGAGTTGAACAAACTTGTGTGTGTACTTTGAATGCCTTTGCTCATAGGGTTATCTTGACAAGATATGGCTAAGCACATAAGATGATGTTATCAACATTTGCACAGATGGCAACATCTGAAGGAAATGCTCACACTATGATAATCAGGTTTGTGTCTATTCTTTGTGGTCTAAGTTCTTTGTCATAAGGATGAATAGAGCAAATGTTACAAATGCATAAGGTTGTTTCCATACTTAGTCGATTTTGCACCTTTGTATTTGTCGAGGGAATTCTTTCAAAAATATTGGTAAAGACAATTCTCTTAGACAAAAAGCCCACAGCTAATAAGGGAATTCTTCCCGAAAAATGTTAAAAACAATTTTTTTGGGAAAATTGGCTAAGTCGTCGAACAAATTGTCCGCAACAAAGTTTCCGAAGGAAATGAGTGCCACTTGGAATTCTTTCGGAGAAAGTGTCTTGGAGAATTCATTCGGAAAAATTGTCCCGAACAAAAGTTCTGAAAGGATCTTTTCAGAAAGTCCGAAGGGTAAGTGGACCGTTCAAAGCTTCCAAAGGGATCTTTTCAAAATGCCAAAGGGTAAGTGGACCGTTCAAAAGCTTCCGAAAGGATCTTTTCAAAATGCCGAAAGGTATGTGGACCATTGCAAAAGTTCCGAAAGGTATGTGGATCTTTACAAAAATGCCGAAGGGTAAGTGACCCGAACAAAGACTCCGAAAGGTACCTTGCATAAATGCCAAAGGGTAAGTGACCCGAACCAAGGCTTCGAAAGGTACTTTACGAAATCCCGAAGGGTATGTGTCCTAAACAAATGAGCAAATATTTGTAGGGCAATTCAAATGTCCCGAAGGGCACTTAGACAAAAAGCCCGGAGAAATTGTCCCAAAATATCTTAGACAAAAAGCCTGCAACAATTTGTCCGAAAGATTTGCTCCGAAGGGTATGTGCCACAAACAAAAGTTTCGAAGGATATTTCAGATAAAGTATAGGACACTCACAATATTGCCGAAGGATCAAGGCAAGATTAAAGATCAAGCAAGTCTGAAAAGATCGACAAAGGGGAAGCATCTCAAGACGACGAAAGAAATGAGATAATGTCAACATGCCAGAGTTTAACGACACAATAGAAAAATTAAAGTTCGAGCATATCGAATATAATCGAAAGGAACGAAAGCGATCCGATTATATAGGAAATAGCGAGATGCAAAAAGGAGCTCGATGGTTAGACTTGGCAAGAAGAAAGAAATCAAAGGCCCGCATTTAATATGTTCTCAACGAACAAATGAAGGAACAGACAAACCCTGTGAATGATTACACAGGGCTCGAGATTGATCGATCCAACCAATCAATCCTCAATTAAGAAAACGACGCAGTTATGCCTTGATTCCAGCAGTTGCCAAAGATAGAAAAGAGAGTTGAAGATTGCAGTGTGATGCATGATCCGAGACATGGGAAAGCGTATAAGTCACAGTTTCATTAAATGAGAATCAAGAACTGAAACCGGTTAAGTGCAGTTGAAGTATGTAGGCAATTGGAGACATGAAACCCTAAAATTCATTGTATATACACGACATCAAAAGCATTGTTGTGTTGTTGTTGCTGCCAACACAATTTTGTGAGTGAGTCAAACGCTGTCAATGAGAGATATGTGCAAACAAAGTAAAAAGGCAAAAGAAAAAGGAGGAATGAAGTGTGTTTGAATAGAATATATCCAGACATATGCAGATAGAGTAAAACATTCTCGATGAGAGATATGTACAGACAGATTAAAAAGGCAGAAGAAAAGGGGGGAATGAAATATGTTTGAATAGAATATATCCAGACATATGCAGATAGAGTAAAACGTTGTCAATGAGAGATATATACAGACAGAGTAAAAAGGCAGAAGAAAAAGGGGGAATGAAGCGTGTCTGAATAGAATATATCCAGACATATGCAGACAGAGTAAAAGGTTGTCGATAAGAGACATGCAAATAAAGTAAAAGGCAGAGAGAAAAGGGAATGAAGTGTGTTAAAACAGAATATATCTAGACACCAAGAGCGTAAGGCAGAGAGAAAGTGAAGACACACAGAGAATGTGCAGAGTTTGAGCAGTTAAAGGCAAGACTTGTAACAGAGTAATAGAGTTGGATTCATTTAAAAATCTGTTTTGCATTATGAAGTTATAGCTTCATAAATATGATAGGTTGGTGCCATCAGAAAGACTGGGTTAGTGCTCAATTAGAGAGTTGGTGCTTCCTTAGAGTGGGTGCTCTTGAATGTAACCAGTGTGGTTTGCTAGTGAGGCATTTAACTGTGAGGCTGGATTAGAACGGTAGATTCTAACAGCTATTCTCATCGTGGTTTTTCCTTTTGGATTTTCGAAGTATAAATCTGGTGTATTGTGGTTTTGTGTGTGTGTGCGCTCTCTACATTTGTTCTTTGATATACATATGTTTTGTATCCTCATTAAAAAGGTTAAAGAACAAGTTTTTTCCCTGATCCACTGATTCACCCCCCTCTCAGTAGATAGTTGTGTTCAACAATTGGTATCAGAACCTAAGGTTCCTAAGGAGAAGCTTAATCGGCTCAAATAGATCTTGGTTAGTGAACACAATGGCTAGTCAAGAAGGATCTTCATCAAACAAGGCTCCTTTGTTTGATGGGTCTAACTATGCTTTTTGGAGCATAAGGATGGAAGCATATTTGTCCTCTTTAGGGTTCGATGTATGGATGTCTGTGAAAAATTGATACACAGCTCCTGTTGTACCTCCTATTGATCAGGCTGCCAAAAAGCATATGAGAACAATGCCAAGGCAAAGAATGTTATTCTTTGTGGACTGTCAAACTCAGAAATTGTCAAAGTTATGCACTGTAGGAGTGCAAAAGACATATGGAACAAGTTAAAGAGTATTTATGAAGGAAATGACAGAGTGAAACAAGCCAAGCTACAAACATACAAAGGACAGTTTGAGAGCCTTACGATGAATGAAGAAGAAAAGATTGCCGACTACCCCCTCAAGGTAGATGAAATAGTGAATGCTATCAGAGGTCTTGGTGAAGAAATGGAAGAGTCGACTATAGTCAAGAAGGTGTTAAGATTGTTGTCATCACGATATGATTCAAAAAAAATTGCAATAGAGGAAGCAAGAGATTTGGGCAAACTCATTGTTGATGAGTTGCATGGAACATTCATAGCGCATGAGATGAGAATGGAAGAGACAAACACCTTTAAAAGAGAAGCTGCTTTCAAAGTAGCAAAGCAGGTAAAAGAAGAAATTTCTATGTTTGAATCTGAGGAGTCTGATGGAGAAGAAGCTAATTTTATCAAAAAAACTAGAAAGAGGATCAGGAAAATATAAAGGCAAGCTACCGTTCAAATATTTTAACTGCAATAAGGTAGGACACTTTGCTGCCAAATGTCCATATAATAAAAGGGACAATTCTGAACAAGTAGAGAGCAGCAAAAAGGTGAAACCCCACTATGCAAAAAGGAAAAACTTCTTCAAGAGTAAGGGTTATTTACAAAAGAAGACAGTGACTCAGTGGAAAAAAGCAATAATGATAGCTCCAATGATGATCATGGCTATGCTTTTGTCGCTAAGGGAAATGAATTCCTATTCATGGCAGAAGAATCCACTTCCATAAATCAAGAACAAGATGAAGAAGAAGATTGGGATGAAGAAGAAGAAAGTGAAATTGATCTAGAAGGTGAACTTCTCTGTGTTGTAGAAGAGATTGAGAAACTAAGAAAAGAGAACACAAAACAAAAGAAGCTTGGGAAAAAGAAACTTGAAAAATCTGATAAAATGATAGTGTCTAAAAACTCAAGTTGAGGAAGCTAAAAGAATAAGAGAAGTAGTCAGGATGGATCTCCAGTCCAAATCTGAAGAATGCATGAAGCTTGAGGCAAAAATAGTAGCTTTGAGGAAAGAACTTGAGAAGGCAAAAGGCCAATTAGATAAAAGTCTAAAGTTAACAAAAGGATCAGACATTCTCAGTGGACTGATCAGCGTACAAAAACTCTCAAATCAAAAATCAGGTCTTGGATATGAGAAAGGAAATGGTTCCTCAACGAGTACGTCAACAAACCTATATGATAATTTCAAGATAGAGGGAGTAGCAGAAGCAAGGAAAGAGAGGATCAGCAAGGACACTAAAAATGATCTAAACAAAGATAAGATGAGAAAAATAAATTCTGAAAAGAAATCGGAAATCAAAGATGCAGAAGGATATACTAAAGTGGTAGATTTGAAAAAACAAAAGTGTATGAAAGTTCAATATACTGCACCAAATAATGTTATGAACAGAGGTTATTCATCCTTTTATGGTTATTGTTAAAGCTGTAATCAGTTTGGTCATAGGGCTATTGAATGTAAAGTTGTACCTACAAGGAGAACTAATTTTGTAAGTACAAACTCATTTGCTCCTCTATTAGATTCAAGTACAATATGCTACAATTGCAATAATTTTGGTCATATAGACAGGGATTGTAGGACTAACCTTGTAATGTCAAAAATAAGCAATGTAAAGAAAGGCAAGTCTCCTAATAAGAACAAAGGTTCACAAGTCATTAATGAAAAAAGAAAATGACATATGAGAGACCTCAAAAGATATGACAAGTGAAAAACCAATCCTTGATTGCTCAAACAACACTCCACGCCAAAGAGTAGAATTTGTGGGAAATAGATAGTGGGTGCTCAAAACATATGACTGATGACAAGAGCAAGTTCACTAAGTTGAGCAAGTGCAAGGAAGGAAATGTCAGTTTGGGAGATGATACAACAGTTAAGATCAAGGGCAAAGGAACCTTGCACATAGATGGTAAGCTTCCTACACATGATATTATTTATGTTGAAGGACTGAAGCATAATCTACTGAGTGTCAGCCAAATGTGTGACAATGAAAATAAAGTCATATTTAATGTCGAACGCTGCAAATTAAAGAGATCTGACAAAACAGTTGCAGAAGGAAGAACCGAGAGTAACATCTACAATCTTGTTGAGGTAAACGGTAATAGTTGCCTCATAGAAAAGGTTGATGAAAGCTGATTGTGGCATAGGAGAATGGGTCATGTCAATTTTGATAACTTGGTCAAAGTGAGTTCAAATAAGTGTGTAAGACATATGCTCAAGATAACCAAACCCGCAGATACTACATGCAAAGAATGTCAACTAAGCAAGCAAACAAGGGTCAAGTTTCAAACAAAAGAATATGCAACTACAAAGCCTCTACAATTAGTTCATACTGATCTTTGTGGTCCTACCAAGACAAGAGGATCTAAAGGAGTTTATTATTTCATGTTGTTTGTAAATGACTATTCAATGATGACATGGGTAAGTTTTTTGAAGGACAAATCTCAAGCCTTTGAGAGATTTAAAATCTTTGGAGCCATGGTTGAAAATGGTTTGGGAAGGAAGATCAGATGTTTGAGATCTGATAAAGGTGGAGAATTCACCTCCAATGAGTTCATAGAATATTGTAAAAAGCATTGGATTAAAAGGCACTACTCAGCTGCAAGAACTACACAGCAAAATGAAATTGTTGAAAGAAAGAGCAAGACTGTTAAGGAAATGGCCAAAGCAATGTTGAAAGAGGCCAAACTATCTAATGGATATTGAAAAAAAGCTGTCCAAACAACGGTATACATCCTAAACAAAGTTCAACTGAGGGTGAAGAGTGATAAAACCTAATATGAAATATGGTATGGAAGACCTGCATTTGTTAAGTACTTCAGAGTGTTTGGGAGCAAGTGCTACATCAAAAGAAAAGACAAACTAGGGAGTTTTGAGTCAAGATGTGATAAAGGAATTTTTCTTGAGTACTCCACTCATAGCAAAGCCTATGTATGTTGTCAAGGTCGAAGGACTTAAACATGTCAAACCTGATGAGGAGATCAAAATTGAAGAATTAGGCGCAGAAAATGAAGATAAGAGGAGGAAGATGAGAGAAAAGGCCCCTGCAAAGTTTGTTCAAAAGGAACATCCCAAGGAGCAGATAATTGGCAACAAAAATGAGGGAGTTCAAACTAGAAGAAGAGCTGCAATGAACAAGGAGCAACTTTTGCTCTATTTTCATAAATTCAGCCTAAAACCTTTAGTGAAGCCAGCAATGATGAAAACTGGTTAAAAGCCATGGAAGAAGAACTGAGTCAAATAGAAAAGAACAAAACCTAAGAATTAGTTCCTAGACCCTCAAACAAGAATGTGATAGGAACAAAATGAGTCTACAGAAACAAACTCAATGAAGATGGAGTTGTTATAAGAAACAAAGCAAGATTGGTGTGGAAGGGATATGCACAAGTAGAGGGCATGGACTTTGAAGAGACATTTGCTCCAGTGGCTAGTCTAGAAGCTATAAGAATGTTGTTGGCATTTTCTGTTCATAAAAAATTCAAAGTATATCAAATGGATGTAAAGTCAGCCTTCTTGAATAGAAACTTAGAAGAGGAAGTCTACATTGAACAAACAGAAAGTTTTCAGCGAGCAGATGAAGAGGATTATGTGTGCAGACTGAAGAAGGCATGATATGGTCTGAAACACCTAGAGCATGGTATTCAAGATTGTATCAACTTTTGCAACAAGGTTTCAGCAAAGGATGTGCAGACAACAATTTGTACTTTAAATCAGAAAGTGAGCATATGTTGATTATTGTTGTCTATATAGATGATATCATCTTTGGAGGTGGCAATAGTAATATATGCAAAGAATTTGCCACACAAATGCAAAGTGAATTTGAAATGTCTATGTTGGGAGAACTTTCTTTCTTGGTCTACAAATTGCACAAACCAATGAAGGGATATTCATATCTCAAACCAAGTATGCAAAGGAGATGCTCAGAATGGAAGACAACAAACCAATTAGTACTCCCATGATAACTAGATGCAAGTTGAGCAAAAAAGATGAGTCCCCTGAGGTGAATAATACTATGTACAGATCAATGATAGATACCTTGTACCTAACTGCATCAAGACCAGACATCATGCAAACTGTATGCATGGTTGCAAGATTTCAAGCAGCTCCCAAAGAATCACATGTCAACGCTGTGAAAAGAATCTTCAATACATCAAGAGCACAATTGACTATGGTATGTGGCACCCTACAAGTGAAGATCTCACTTTGATTGCATATGCAGAGGCTGACTGGGCAGGTCGTGTGGATGATAGGAGAAGCACTAGTGGTGGTGCATTCTTCCTTGGAAATAGACTTGTGTCATGTCTAAGCAAAAAGCAATAGTCGGTTACGCTTTCTACAACAGAATCAAAATATGTAGCAGTAGCAGCATGTTGCACCCAAGTCTTGTGGATGAAGCAAACTCTCAGAGATATCAAGGTAGAATACCAAGAACCTATTTCTATCTTTTGTGATAACTCAAGTGCCATAAACATATATAAGAATCCAGTGATGCATTCTAGAACCAAGCATATATCCATCAAATATCATTTTTTAAAAGAAAAGGTTGCAAATCAAGAGGTCAAAATTGAGTATGTGCCAACAAAAGACCAAATTGCAGATATATTTACCAAGCCTCTTCCCAAAGAGCAATTTGAGTATCTAAGAGAGAAGCTGGGAGTAGTGGCTCTCACACCACATCACTAGCTTCTAGTGATAGGGCATAAATCCAAGGGGAGTATTGAAGGCACATTATTAACCCCTGGATTAAGAAAAAAGGTAGCCTGATGAGAAAGCTGCAGTCCCTTTGCTATTTGATGACAAAGGTGTGTTGGCTCTAGATCACTATGCCTATCTATATAGAGATATGTCGATTATTGATTGGTCTTTTATTCCAATGCTATATACATGATCATTTGGAGAATCATGGAGCCAAGGGAGCTAATGTATCATTGTCTGAGGGGGACTTCCTCACAAAGTGTTATACCCTGTCAGGTCCAAGGATCAGAACAACCAAGATGCCAAGAAAGGAGCAGATTGTTGACATAGTATGGCAAAGACTGTCATTAATGTCAAAGGGGGAGGACGCAGAATGAAGATAAAAGAGTTAAGCCATTATGATGATGAGTTGCCATCAATGACAAAGGGGGAGATTGTTGGACATAGTCATTGAGGTCTGAAGAATTGTCATTGATGTCAAAGGCAGCATGTGCTATCATGCATTAATGTCAAAGGTGTTGAGTTGAATAGTGTGTGTGTACTTTGAATGCCTTTACTCATATGGTTATCTTGACAAGATATGGCTAAGCACATAAGATGATGTTATCAACATTTGCACATATGACAGCATCTGAAGGAAATGCTCACACTGTGATAATCAGGTTTGTGTCTAATCTTTGTGGTCTAAGTTCTGTCATAAAGATGAATAGAGCAAATGTTACAAATGCATAAGGTTGTTTCCATACTTAGTCGATTTTGCACCTTTGTATGTCAAGGGAATTCTTTCAAAAATATTGGTAAAAACAATTCTCTTAGACAAAAAGCCCGCAGCTTATAAGGGAATTCTTTTGGAAAAATGTTAGAGGCAATTTTTTCGGGAAAATTGATTAAGTCGTCGAACAAATTATCCACAACAAAGTTTCCAAAGGAAATGAGTACCACTTGGAATTCTTTCGGAGAAAGTGTCTTGGAGAATTCGTTCAGAAAAATTGTCCTGAACACAAAAGTTCCAAAGGAATCGTTTTAGAAAGTCCGAAGGGTAAGTGCATAGTTCAAAGCTTCCAAAGGGATCTTTTCAAAATGCCGAAGGTTATGTGAACTGTTGCAAAAGTTCCGAAGGGTATGTGGATCTTTACAGAAATGTCGAAAGGTAAGTGACCCAAACAAAGGCTCTAGAAAGTACCTTGCATAAATGCTGAAGGGTAAGTGACCCGAACCAAGGCTCCGAAAGGTACTTTACGAAATCTCGAAGGGTATGTGTCCTAAACAAACGAGCAAATATTTGTAGGGCAATTCAAATGTCCCGAAAGGCACTTAGACAAAAAGCCCGAAGAAATTGTCCCGATTTGTCTTAGACAAAAAGCCCTCAACAATTTGTCCAAAAGATTTGCTCCGAAGGGTATGTGCCACAAACAAAAGTTCCGAAGGATATTTCAGATGAAGTATAGGACACTCGCAATATTGCCGAAGGATCAAGGCAAGATTAAAGATAGAGCAAGTCTGAAGAGATTGATGAAGGGTAAGCATCTCAAGACGCCAAAAGAAATGAGATAACATCAACATGCTGGAGTTTAACGACACAATAGAAAAATTAAAAGTCGAGCATATCGAATATAATCAAAAGGAGCGAAAGCAATCCGATTATATAAGAAATAGCGAGATGCAAAAAGGAGCTCGATGGTTCGACTTGGCACAAAGAAAGAAATCAAAGGCCCGCATTTAATATGTTCTCAACGAATAAATGAAGGAACAGACAAAACCTGTGAACGATTACACAAAACTCGAGATTGATCGATCCAACCAATCAATCCTCGATTAAGGAAATGACGCAGTTATGACCTAATTCCAGCAATTGCCAAAGATAAAAAAGAGAGTTGAAGATTGCAGTGTGATGCATGATCCGAGACACAGGAAAGTGTATAAGTCAAAGTCGCATTAAATGAGAATCAAGAACTGGAACCGATTAAGTGCAGTTGAAGTATGAACGCAATTGGAGACATGAAACCCTAAAATTCATTGTATATACACGACATCAAAAACATTGTTGTGTTGTTGCCGTCACAATTTTGAGTGAGTCAAACGTTGTTGATAAGAGATATATGCAGACAGAGTAAAAAAGCAAAAGAAAAAGGGGGAATGAAGCGTGTCTGAATAGAATATATCCAAACATGTAGATAGAGTAGAAAGTTGTCGATGAGAGATATATGCAGACAGAGTAAAAAGGCAAAAAAAAGGAGGGAATGAAGCGTGTCTGAATAAAATATATCCAAACATATGCAGATAGAGTAAAAAGTTGTCAATGAGAGATATATGCAGACAGAGTAAAAACGCAGAAGAAAAAGGGGGAATGAAGCGTGTCTGAATAGAATATATCCAGACATGCAAATAGAGTAAAAGGGTGTCGATAAGAGACATGCAGATAGAGTTAAAGGCAGAGAGAAAAGGGAATGAAGTGTGTTAAAACAGAATATATCCAGACACCAAGAGCGTAACGCAGAGAGAAAGTGAAGACACAGAGAATGTGCAGAGTTTGAGTAGTTACAGACAAGACTTGTAACAGAGTAATAGAGTTGGATTCATTTAGGAATTTGTTTTGCATTCTTAAGTTGTAGCTTCATAAATCTGATAGGTTGGTGCCATTAAAAAGACTGAGTTGGTGCTCAGTTAGGGAGTGGGTGCTTCCTTAGAGTGGGTGCTCTTGAATGTAACCAGTGAGGTTTGCCAGTGAGGCATTTAACTGTGACGCTGGATTAGAACAATAGATTCTAGCAGTTATTTTCACCATGGTTTTTCCCTTTGGGTTTTCCACGTATAAATCTAGTGTATTGTGGTTTTGTGTGTGACCTCTCTACATCTGTTCTTTGATATGCATATATTTTGTATCCTCATTAAAAAGGTTAAAGAACAAGTTTTTTCGCTGATCTACTGATTCACCCCCCCTCTCAGTAGATAGTTGTGTTCAAGAGAGATATCGAATGACTCTTTTTGTTGCTACCCTGTCATGTCCCCTTCCAGTTGACATCTCTCAGAGTTAATGACTAGCCTATTATGCAACCCTCGTACGCTGATAGGATGGATAGAGGGTCTTGATGGAGCTTGGCTTGGCTTCGACTATCATAATTTTTCCAGTTGGCTTTCGTTCGGGCTCTTTCGGACACCGTTTGCCTGAGTTGCTATTTTTTAGAGATATTTGACACTCAGCGGAGCACCCCTGCTATGGTCTGGTCATGTGCGGAATCACTCCCTTGTTCGCCAGCTTCAGACGGTTCGAGAATCGGATATATATTGACAGAGATATTAATATTTAATTGATTTAATTAAATATTAATTATTCGGAGCTATATCATAAGGTTATAATATTTAATATTATAACTTAAGGGTTTTGACTAGGGGGCGCTCATTATGAAGGGGGCCGTTTTTAATAATTAAAAACGTGATTTTTGAACTATGGAAAAATAAAAAGAAAATCCAAATTTTTAATTATGAAACCCTAATTAGGGAAAGCACACTTTTTCAAAGATATAAGGGTTTCTCATTGGGAATCATGCCATTCATGATTGAAGCCAATTTTTGCTAAGTATTTTTCTTGAAGACAGAGCCAAGGGTTCTAGTATTCGATTTGCATTGGAGAACATGCAATTTTCAGTGTGTGCAATTCAGAGGTTGTGAAATATCAGCTGATCTATTGCCAGGCAGAGAGATAACTTCACACAGAGGTTATCACAGAGATTCACGGAGATTTATATATTCAAGGTTATGATCCGGAAATCATCCAGAAAGAGATCTACCATATTGGCGCCACTTTTCTTGAGTTCTGGAGTTCAGCTGTACCAGAACGTACTGTATTTACTGCTGCTATACAAAATTTACTGCGGCTGTATGAAATCCGTACGGTTCTGTACCAGGCCGTACAGTTTCAAAAAAGGGCGTGTTTTTCTTCTAGAGCAAATTGCTGTCTTTTTTACTAGTCTGCCGATACCCAGTGGAGCGCCTATTTATTTAGCATCATTCTGGATCTTCAGAAGGAGGGAGAAAAGCTTATTTATTGCAGCCGTACCAGATCTAGGGTTTTCTTTCAGATTGCAGAAAAATCAGAGTTTTCAACAATATTTTACATTATTTTTATATGCATGACAGAGAAATTATATTGTAATCATCTGGAAAGAATAATAAGAATATAGTTTAGCCAGAAAAAGGGTTCACTGCTTCAATATTTATTTATTTGAATTTATACGAATTTATCTTGCAAATTCGCATTCTTCTTTTATTCCTGCAAAAAAATCAAAATACACAAAAACAGTCCAAAAAAAACATTCAGTTTCAAAAATCAGGAAAACAGGGGTTTCTACAGTGGTATCAGAGCTAAATCCTGCCATCCTGAGGGTTTAGCAATCTTATGCAGCCACAAGAGTTTGGGTCACCCAGGTATTATACTCGCAGGAGAGCCTTGGTTGACAGGCAACAGGTTTGAGCGGGCAGCCAAAAAACATGACTGACAGGGCAGGTATTTCTCATAATCCTAGAGATCAGGACGACACAGAGATTTTACTTGCTCTCAGAGATCTACGAGCACGGCAAAGGCAATCTAACGAAGTATTACAGCAGTTGACAGAAGCACTGCAGAGATTGGGTACTCCGAGGAAACCGTCACCACATCGTGACGATGACAGGTGTGATGCAGGATCACGGAGAGCACTTAGGACTGCTTCCCAGACAGTAGACAGGCCTACTAGGCCTACTTTTGTGAGGCAGGAGGCCGATGAGGTGATGGCAGGTGAGGAGCATGAGGAGTTGTTTGCAGACACACTTATGGCAGCGAATGAGGAGTGGGAGTTATTATCACCTGAGGTCAGAGAGAGGATTACTTTTGACCGATTCATCACACAGAGGAGAGAACATAACAGAGGTCGACAAGATTGGAGACCTAGACACCAGAATAATGATCTGAAGCATGCTACAAACAGGGTCACACTAGCGATGTTCGACGGTAGTGGCAAGGTCACAGCGCATGGCTGGATTAGTAAGCTAGACACATTTCTCACGTTGCATCCGATGGTTGAGAGAGATGCTATCAAATATGCGACACTGCATCTTGAGGGGGTAGCTCACGATTGGTGGCACCACGGGATGGTGACACTCCAGCATGATCGGATCACATCTTATCAGGAGTTTGTTGATAGGCTGGTGGAACGATTTGACAGGAAGGATCCGGAATCCTATTTCAAGGAGTTGGCTCAGTTGCGCCAGAGTGGCAGTCTAGAGTCTTACATTGGTGACTTCCAGAAGTTATCAGTTATGGTTCTTGACATTTCAGAGAGGCGACTTGTAGTGCTCTTCATGGAGGGATTGACAGAACCATTGAGAGGTTGGATCAAAGGCTTTGATCCTCCTTCGTTACAGGAAGCTATGAAGAAGGCGCGTAGTATGAAGTTGGCAGCCCCATCCAATAAATTCAACTCCAGAGGTACTTCTTCATTCAGGGACAATAAGGGCTTCAACAGAAATAGAGAGAGATCAAATTTTAACAAAGATAAATCAGATTTTAAGAATGATTCAAAGGGCAAACCAGCAGCACCACCTTTGGATCAAGAGGCTCTTAACGATCTACGCAGGAAGAAGCTTTGCTTCTACTGCAAAGGTCCCTATGATGCCAATCACGATTGTCCTTTGAGGCCTAAGGGCAAGGCAAATCGAGTGATGTGGGCTTATTATGAGGATTCGAAATCAGATGATTCCGAACAGCAGGAGAGTCCTGAGGAGTCAGAGTCAGAGGCTTCAGAGCCTAAGGCAGAGACAGAGTCAGAGCTTCAGATTCAGTAGGCACGCCTATCTAGCATCCAGCAGGAGGGTTCATTCATACTCCGTGGAGTTTTGGCAGGACAGAGGGTCATCACCCTTCTTGACACAGAAGCCACACATAATTTTATTGATGCTAGATTTGTGGAGAAGCGTGGACTCACTACTGAGGAATTTGACGGCATTAGAGTTAAGGTGGCCGACGGTTACACTCTTAGGTGTGAGCGGATGATTAGAGATCTCCCCCTACGCTTGAACAACTATGAGTTCAAGGCTAATTATTATGTGGTGAACATGGGGGATATAGATTTAGTCCTGGGCATGAAGTGGCTTCATTCCCTTGAAGAAGTCACTCTTCGTCTCAAGGACATGGAGATTCGTTTTGATGTTGATGGGAAAACACATATTCTGAAGGCAATACGGGACAGCAACATCAAAATTATTTCTTTTCATCGGATGGAGAGGCTCATGCGACACGACATGGTAGAGTGGGCTGCCGAGTGCATGGGTCACATTCGGCCTAGCAAATCATTGGCACCAATACAGGAGGGACAGCAGAAGAGCTCCATGGTGCAGCTACTTCACGAAGATAGACTTAAGGTCAGGATATCATCAGATCAGGTTCGTGAGCAGGACATTGAGAAGACTACTTTCCATTGTCATTGTGGACACTATGAGTTTGTGGTGATGCCAGTTATTCAGCGATATTCCAAATTGACTGACCAATTATCAGTGCAGAGGGAGTGCGGATGGATCCTTGAGAAGATCCACGCTATTATTGACTGACCTATTCCGGCGAATCTTACATAGCTGCGGGGATTTCTAGGTTTGTGGGGGTTTTATCGTAGATTCGTGAATGGTTATTCACGTCATGCAGCCCCTATGACAGATTTGTTGAGAAAAGGTGCATTTTGTTGGACTCCTGAGGCACAAGAGTGTTTCGTGAGGTTTAAGGAGTTGATGACTACGTGCCCCGTGTTGGCACTACCAGATTTTTCGAAGCCTTTTGAGCTTCAGTGCGATGCTTCAAGAGAGGGCATAGGAAAGGTGCTTATGCAGGACAAGCACCCTATAGTGTATGAGAGTCGTAAGCTCAGGGGGCCAGAGAGGCTCTACAGTATTTACGATAAGGAGATGCTCGCTATAATGCATGCCTTGGCAAAATTTAGGCAATATCTTGTTGGCAACAAATTTTGCATCAAAACAGACCATAACAGCTTGAGGCATTTCTTGGGGCAGCGAGATCTCAATGATCGTCAGCAGAAGTGGGTGAGCAAATTACAGGCATATGACTTTGACATCTCTTTCATCAAGGGCACCCAGAATGTAGTGGCCGACGCTCTTTCACGCAGGCCTTATTTGAGTACTATGGTTCACATTACAGAGGATTAGAGACATGATTGTGGCAGAGTATGCCAAGGATTCATGGGCATCCAGCATTGTTGAGGGATCGACGATTGACACCAGATATACGCTTGTGAATAACTTGATCATTTACAAGAACAGGGTTTATTTGATCCTAGGATCAGCAGTGAAGAACATTATCATGCGAGCCTTTCATGATGTACCTACTGCAGGACATCCCGGGTATTTCAAGACCTATAGACAGATTTGGGAGAGATTCACATGGAAAGGACTTAAGGCAGATGTTCTTCAGTATGTGCGTGAGTGCCCTGTTTGTCAGCAGAACAAACAGGAGAACACGTACCCAACAGGATTATTGCAGCCACTTCCGATTCCAAACAGGAAGTGGGAATGCCTGTCGATGGATTTCATTACGGGCTTGCCTAAAGCCCAAGGACGAGATTGCATATATGTAGTCGTGGATCGGTTAACGAAGTATGCCCACTTCTTTCCGATTACCACCACTTACACAGCTACACAGGTAGCAAAGGTCTTCTTTCGAGAGGCATTCAAACTGCATGGGTTGCCTCGGAGCATAGTGAGCGACAGGGATAGTCGATTCTTGAGTCACTTCTGGCAGGTGTTCAAACTCTGTGGGACCGAGCTTACACCGAGCACCAGTTACCACCCGCAGACCGATGGACAGACAGAGATAGTGAATAAATGGGTGGAAGGTTACCTCAGGAACTATATTGCAAGGCAGCAAAAGGCATGGGTCAAGTGGATTCATTTGTGCGAGTATTGCTACAACACGACCTTCCATATGACCATTCAGATGTCCCCTTTTATGGCGTTGTACGGGTATGAGGCGCCGAGTTTTCTGGATTTGCTACTGAGTGATAGTAGAGTGCCGAGCGCTGGAGACTTGTTGCAGGAGAGTCAGGATACTATGAGGGCTCTCAAGGAGAATATTGCCAAGGCACAAAATCAGCAAAAGCAGTACGCAGATCAGAAGAGGACAGAGAGATCTTCTGATGTGGGTGACATGGTTTATCTTATGCTGCAGCCTTACCGTCAGTCTACTCTTAGGAAGAGTGGGGCAGAGAAGCTTAAGCCACGTTATTACGGTCCTTTCAGAATCCTGAAGCGTGTTGGAGAAGTGGTTTATGAGTTAGAGCTTCCGACAGAGAGCAAGGTACACAATGTTTTTCATGTAACACGCCTCAAGAAGGCGTTGGGACACCGTGTGGTACCTTCTACAGTTTTACCTCCTTTAGATGATGAGGGAAAGTTGATTTTAGTACCTGAGTCTATTCTGGAGTACAGAGAGAGACAGTTGCGTAGGACTATCAGGGAATATTTGGTAAAATGGAGAGATTTGCCAGTGGAGGATGCTACATGGGAGAGCGAGGATATTTTGCAGCATCCAGAGTTGAGATTGCTTGGGGACAAGCAATTTCAAGAGGGGCAGACTGTCATGTCCCCTTCCAGTTGACATCTCTCAGAGTTAATGATTAGCCTATTGTGCGACCCTCGTAGGCTGATAGGATGGATAGAGGGTCTTGATGGAGCTTGGCTTGGCTTCGACTATCATAATTTTTCCAGTTGGCTTTTGTTCGAGCTCTTTCGGACACCGTTTGCCTGAGTTGCTATTTTTTAGGGATATTTGACAATCAGCGGAGCACCCCTGCTATGGTCTGGTCATGTGCAGAATCACTCCCTTGTTTGCCAGCTTCAAACGGTTCGAAAATCGAATATGTATTAAGAGAGATATTAATATTTAATTGATTTAATTAAATATTAATTATTCGGAGCTATATCATAAAGTTATAATATTTAATATTATAACTTAAGGGTTTTGACTAGGGGCGCTCATTATGAAGGGGGCCGTTTTTAATAATTAAAAACGTGATTTTTGAACTATGAAAAAATAAAAAGAAAATCCAAATTTTTAATTATGAAACCCTAATTAGGGAAATCGCACTTTTTCAAGGATATAAGGATTTTTCATTGGGAATCGTGCCATTCATGATTGAAGCCAATTTTTGCTAAGTATTTTTCTTGAAGACAGAGCCAAGGGTTCTAGTATTCGATTTGCATTGGAGAACGTGCAATTTTCAGTGTGCAATTCAGAAGTTGTGAAATATCAACTGATCTATTGCCAAACAGAGAGATAACTTCACACAGAAGTTATCACAGAGATTCACAGGGATTTATATATTCAGGGTTTTGATCCAAAAATCATCCAAAAAGAGATCTACCATATTGGCGCCACTTTTCTTCAGTTCTGGAGTTCAACGGTACCAGGCCGTACTGTATTTACTGCTGTTGTACGGAATTAACTGCTACTGTACGAAATTCGTACAGTTTTGTACCAAGCCGTACAGTCTCAGAAAAGGGCGTGTTTTTCTTCTAGAGCAAATCGCTGTCTTTTTTACCAGTCTGTCGATACCCAGTGGAGCGCCTATTTATTTAGCATCATTCTGGATCTTCAGAAAGAAGGACAAAAGCTTATTTATTGCAGCCGTACCAGCCATACCAGATCTAAAGTTTTCTTTCAGATTGCAAAAAAATCAGATTTTTGAACAATATTTTACATTATTTTTATATGCATGACAGAGAAATTATATTGTAATCATCTGAGAAGAATAATAAGAATATAGTTTAGCCAGAAAAAGGGTTTACTGCTTCAATATTTATTTATTTGAATTTATACGAATTTATCTTGCAAATTCGCATTCTTCTTTTATTCCTGCAAAAAACACAAAAAAATCAAAATACACAAAAACAGTCCAAAAAAAAACATTCAATTTCAGAAATCAGGGAAACAGGGGTTTCTACATACCCAGTGACTTTCTCTATGTTGGTGTATGAATAGAGAAGGAATACCAATAATGAAAGAAATATCCGGTCTAGTGATCACATAGATCAAAGTTCAATTGAGTTGTCTGTATTTAGTAGCATATAATAAATTTGTAGTATCTTCTGATATCAATTTCAGATTTTGTTCCATGGATGTACTAAGAGGCTTGCAATTTGTCTTTCTGAACTTGTTGAAAATTTCACCAATGTATTTATTTGAATGATGAAAATATAATTTAGTTTTTGAATTACTTCAGTACCCAAATAGCAATGAAGATAAGCCAAATCTGTCATTTCAAAGCCTTTCATCAACTCCGATTTGAATTTTACAGTGTATTTTTCATTGTTTCCTGTGATGAGCAAATCATCAAAATACACCACTAGGAATACAATTGTTTTGACAAAAAAAGTTGCATCTTCAAAATCTAAACATTTTAAGTTCATGTTCATTAGACGCTCATGGGGCTTGTTTCAAACCATACAGCAATTTTTCCAGTTTGCACACTTTGTGTTCTTGGTCATTTACTGCAAAACCTTCAAGTTGTGTCATATACAATGTCTCCTTGAGATCATTTATAAATGCAATTTTGATGTCTATTTGGTGAATTTTTCATACATTGTGAGCTGCCAAAGCCAACATGGTTCGAATGGTAGTCCATTTTGTTGTGAGTGCAAAAGTTTCATTGTAGTCAATTTATTCTTTTTGTGCAAATCCCTTTGCAACAATCTTTGCTTTGCACTTATCAAGTGAGTCATTTGCTTTGTACTTATTGCAAAAGACCCACATGCAACCAATTAATTTAAAGCAATTGGAGGATCAACCAATTTCCAAGTTTGATTCTTGACCAACACATCATACTTCACTTCTCAGTGCATTTTTACATGCTTGGAGCTTTTCAGTTTGTTTGAAAGAAGTGGATTCAAGGTCTAAAACGACATTGACTTCTTCAGAAAGGTCTTCCAAGGTAAGTTTTTCTATCTTAACTAAGTTCATCATGCGGTTGTATGTGCACTTTGTGTGCCTATTTTTCCAACCTCATTAGGTTTGACATCTTTCAATGTTTGTTCGGCCCAATTTAGAATCTTTTTCCATGTAGCTTGTTGAATCACAGGTGCCTTAGTTTTTAAATTTGAAAGCTTCTTCATTTTCTATCATCAGACCATCCTCTAATGAACTTTCACTATCTTCTATAGGGGGCATGTCGTTTTCAATTGAGTCAACAAAGATTCAAGTATTTCCCAGTTATAGGTTCCCTCTTCACTGTTTGGAACCTCTATATCAACTTCTTGAAAACATCAAATTTGGGATTTTTTTCAGTTGATTCAGTTATCGACTATTCTTGCATTGTCCTTTGTACTTTCAAAAAAGACAACCCTTGCGATGAGAAATTTCTTGGTGTTATCATCAAATACCCTATATGCTTTTGAAGACTCAAAGTATTCCAAAAGCATGCATTTGGGACTTGGGTTCGCAGTTGTCCATTTTCTCCCTTGGAATCAATGCGTAGCATGTGGATCCAAAAATTCAAATATGTCCCACTGAAGGGAGATGACCACACCAGACTTCATATGGAGTCTTCATTTGTAAGATTGTTGATGGATAATTTGTTGCAAAGGAATATTGTTGTTTGAGTTGCTTCTACCCAGAAATACATATTTATCCCTTTGAAGAACAACATTGTCTGAACTATATTCATGATAGTTCGGTTCATCCACTCAACTACTCTATTTTGTTGTGGAGTGTAAGGGACTGCGAAATGATGCTTGATTTCATTCTACTTGAAATAGGTTTCAAACACCTTTTAAGTGAACTCACCACCATTATCAATTCTAAGTGTGTCAATTTTGTATCGGACTTCATTTGCAACCATGGTTTGAAACTTTTGAAACGTTTCAAAGGCTTTTGATTTCTTCAAAAAAAATATATCCAGGTCATCCTGTTGTACTGATCAATGAACAACACGAAGTATTTGTGACCACCAGTGAAGAGGATTGGGAGAGAACATAGATCAAATTGAACCAACTGCAACTTCTTGTTGGCTTTCCATTCTGAATTTTGAAATGTTTCTTTTTCATGTTTCGTCACATTTCTCGATGTTTTTTAGCAAAGTTGGCAAGCCTAACACCATTTTTCTGCATTGTGCGGATGTTGTCATAGTGCGTGTGCCCAAATATGGCATGCTAGAGAAGACTATTTGGCATTCCTTCTTTTGCGAGATAATCAAAATTCCTTGTCACTATGTGCTCACCCCTAAGTTTCAGCGATTTTCCTTTCCTCATCCAATCAGAACAACTGTGTCGTCACATTTTCTTGTGACTTTCACCTCTCCATCATCAAGCAAAATGGAATGGCCTTGTTGTCGAATTAGCACAAGAAACAAGTTTTATTTTAACTGAGGAAGGTATAGTACATTAAGGAGATTGAAATTTGGATGTCCTAGTGACTAGAGTCACATTGTACCCTTGCCTCGAGGTCGCAAATTTGTTTAATCTACCAAATACATTGGACCACAACTTTCTTCATGAAAATCCTCAAAGAAGTTTCTTCGGAAAGTCACATGTTGTATGGCACTAGTGTCCAAAACTATCCCAAGTTGAACTCTTTGAGACATTATTCGCTTCGTCAGAGATGGAAAGCACGTATTCACAAGACAACTGAATTAAATTTCATTCTAAGTTTTGTTTTTCCTCCTTTTCTACTTTCTATTTTCTATAGGCTTTAATTTTCTTCCATGAGGTCTTGCATTCATGCGTCTCATGGCTCCCTTTTCTATTGTAGCGTTTGAAATACAAGTGTTGTTTGGCATTCTGCTTTTCTTGATACTAGCTATTGTTTTTACCTGATTTGCCACCTCGCCCTTTGTTCTTCCCTTTGCCTCTATCATTTTTGCATTCTTGGAAGAATTGTCATTTTTATTTGCATAACAAATGCTTTCTCCAGTGAAATATGTTTTTCTTCCGAAGGGTTTTTCTCTTTTGGCCATCTTCTCAACCAATTGATCAAATGTGAGTGTCTTCAATAGATTGTTTGCTTGCAATGACTCCAGATAGTTTATGTAGAAAGAAGAGACTTTATAAAGGCGGTTGTATAGAAATCAATTTTTATGTCAGTTGCATCAACATCATGCTTAAATGCATGGATTTTAGAAGCCAAACTCGTGACATCCCAATTTTTTTAACTCTAGATTGAATAGTTTCAACTATTGTTTTATGGACTCCAATTCTAAGTGGAAATCATACAGTTCTTTCAATTTGTGAAAAGCTTTCCAAGGAGTGTGGCACTTGAATGTAATGAAACACCTCTGCATCAACTGAAGCCCTCATCAAGGCCAATGCTTTGGAGTTTTTCTGCTTCCATGATGGTATCTTCTTTGGATCTTTCGATTTAGCAAGTTGATCATTGCCATCCCAAATGTTGAACCACAAGTTGAAGATTAGTGTGTTGTCCACCTATCTAGACCATTTTAGCTAGGGTTCTTTCTGCATTAAGGTTGTGCCAACAATAGTTTTGATAGAATACATGTTTGTTGTAATGGGAGATGAAACGGTTCCTTGTCACTCCAAAAAGGTCTCATTTTCTATACACCACCTGACCGATATATGAAACCTCTAAATATGTCAATACATGAAAGAGACATTAAAGAACGTGAGAACAAAATGGTGTGTGGTACCTAGGCAAAAGGATTTGCTCTATCTACAACACCCATTTAATGAGAAGTCCTTTTGAGTGGGCGTGATAACCCTATATACTCGGATTGTTATTGCTCAATTTCGAGATTTACATCTAGCAATAGTTTATTATCCATTTGTCTATTATCCTTCTTACAATGACCAATGGAAGTCATTTTTTTCACAATTTATATCAATTCAATGAAAAAATTAAAATAAATATAAAATTATAAAATAAATAAGTGCCTAGATTTATTAAATGGAGGAAATGGCAAAATAAGTTTTTCCTTATTTCTCCCCAGCAGTTTATAGGGACAGCCACAGAGGCCGTTGTTGTAACTATATTAGACTATAAATGCAAAAGTTCGATCGCAGCAGCTTGACTAGTAAACACGACCTAGATGCACTATTGATATTAAACGTTGTGATTTTGTTATTTGTTTGCACAATTTGTTTTGTTTTCAAATTTTGTTTAATTACGGAAAAATAATTAATCTGGGTTGCAAATTGACTTATTTTGTTTTTTAATAAGTCAAAAAAGAACAAGAACACTAATTATTCCCTTGTAGGAATGTTCTCCATTCAAAATTATGCCTTTTGTTTGAGGAAAAAAACATAAAATGAAATAAATTAACTTGTCTCATGCTTGGCACCACTTGGCCGCTGATTAAAAGTTTGAAAACTCCTTTATTTGACCTCCACACACTTCTTTGAGCATGTAACACACATACAGATGTTGCCACGCAACCACAAGACAACTAATACACCCAACAATGCTTTGAAACAGCTGTTTTCAGTTTCAAATGCTGCCATGCAGCCCTTGGAACAGGTATAACATCCAATACACCCTCAGAAAAGTCCAAATGCAGGTCTGAAAAGATTTAAAAACAGCCAAAATTGATAACTTCAGGTAAAAAGCAGTCTTCAATACTGAAACAGCAGGCAAAGGTATCACAAAGGAGCTCCACACAGTCCAAAGTCTGAAAATTCAGGTGCCCACACAGTCAATTCAGGTCCTTGGTCCAATGCATAAGCAGCTCAATGCATTTGAAAGGCATTGAATGATATTAACAACTCAGCTGGTTAAAACACAGTCAGATCAGACAAAAGTGCCTTAAAGCGGGTGATAACTGCAATGCAAGGTCAGGAAACCAATATACACCTTGCTACACTATCATCTTCAGCCAGTACGCAGTCAACAAAAACACCTTGGAATAGTACACCAATCTACTACAACACCTTGTTTGTTGATAGAAAACTGCCCAAAATAGCCTGAAGCACATCACTACAGCAATTTATCAGAGTGGAGCTGTCCTAAACAATAGACGACTTAATTTCAAAGAAATTGATTGGCTTAGAAAGAGAAAGCACAGAGGAAGAATGGAGAATGACTAACAGAAATTTTGTGCTCTAATACCTATGTCAAGCCAAGATGGATGACAAGATTTTGTGCAAACCAAAATATTGCAAATTGCATTAATGAAGAATGAAAGATTAGATCATTAAATAGCCAAACTTGAAACTATTCATTTCAAATTCAAGATGACTCTTCATCTACCTACGGAGACTCTCTAGCTTACCACTATAAGACAAAAGCTCTATTACAATTACTCCTAGGATTTACAATATTATATTACAATGATATTACACAAGTGAATGTGTGCTTTCTATCTTAGACAAAGTAAATATTACCTTAGTGAGTTCAACCTAGGATAATGTTTGGGTTCTAGATATTGGTACCCCACAACATGACTTTCTGAAGGGACTTGTTTGAGGAGTTTCATGCATAAAGTTGTGGTCCAGTATATTTGACAAATAAAACAAGTCTGCAATCTCAAGGCAAAGGTTCAATTCGACTCAAGTCACTAGGGCTCTCAGATTTCATTCTCCACAATGTCTTATAAGTTCCTCAATTGAAAAGAAACATGTTGTCTCTAGTGCTCATTCAACAACAAGGCCACTCCATTCTGGTGGATGATGGAGAGGTTAAGGTCACAAGAAAATGGGATAATACAGTTGTTCTAACTAGATAGGAGGAAAGAAAGCTACTAAAACTTAGGGGTAAGCACTTAGTTCCAAGAAATTTTTTTCATCTCACTTAAAAAGGGAATGCCAATAAGTCTTCTCTAGCATGCCAAATTCGGGGATACTCACTATGACAGCATTCGCACAATGCAAAAAAATGGTGTTGTAAACTTGCTAACACTGCCCAAAAATATTTTAAAACATGATGAAGCTTGTATATTGGCTAAACACAAAAAGGAACCATTTCAAACCTCAAAATGGAAAGCTAACAAAAAATTCAATTGGTTCACTTTAATTTGTGTTCTCTACCAATTCTTTCCATTGGTGGTTACAATTACTTTATGTTATTCATTGACCATTACAGCAGAATGATTTGGATCTACTTCTAGAAGAAAAAATCAAAAGCCTTCAAAACCTTTCAAAAAATTCAAACAATGGTTGAAAATGAAGCTCAATCCCACATTGGGACACTTAGGACTGACAATGGTGGTGAATTCACGTCAAAGGTGTTTGAAGTCTATCTCAAGCAAAATAGAATCAAGCATCATCTCACAGTGCCTTACACTCCTCAACAAAATAGAGCAGTTGAGTGGATGAACAAAACTATAATGAACATGGTTCGAGCAATGTTGTATTTCAAAAGGGTAAATCTACGTTTCTAACTACAAGTAGCTCAAACAACAGTGTATCTCCGCCACAAGGCACCATCTACATCCCTCAAATTAAAACTCCATATAAATTATAGTGTGGTCATCTCCCTTCAATGCGACATCTTCGGGTTTTCAAATCCACTTGCTATGCATTAATTCCTAAGGAGAAAAAGAATAACAAGACCACAAAAGTCATAAATGTAACCTTTTGAGATGTTCAACAAAGACATACAAACTATTTGACAAGAGCAACAAGAAATTTCTCGTCGTAAGAGATGTTATCTTCTTTGAAACTACAAAGGACACAACAAACATAAGTCGACAATTGAATCGGCTTGAAAAATATGCTAAATTTGATGTTTTAAAGGAGATTAATATGGAGGTTCCAAACAGTGAAGGGGGAACCTATAATTGGGAAACAATTGAATATCTATTGACTTTTGTAATTGAAAACGATACTCCCATTGTGGAAGAAAGTGAAACTTCATTAGAAGGTGGTCTAGTGTCGAAAAAATGAAGGAGCTTCAAATCAAGAAAATGAGGCACCAATGATTTCGCAAGCTACTCAAAAAAGATACCAAAATGGGCTAAACAAAGATTAAAAGATGTCAGACCTGATGAGGTTGAAAAAATAGGCACTCAAAATGCACATATATCCGCACAACAATCAGACAAGTTCCTAAATAAAATTCAAAATAAGATAGAAAGCTTACTTTGGAAGACCCTCCAAAAGAAGTCAATGTTGCTTTTGACTCTGAACCTACTTCCTTCAAACAAGTTGAAAAGCTTGATGCATGGGTTAAAGCAATAAAGAGTGAATATGATACATTGATCAAAAATGGAACTTGGGAGTTGATTGATCCTCGAATTGGTTGTAAACCCATTGGTTGCAAGTGGGTCTTTTGAAATAAATACAAAGCAAATGGCTCACTTGGCAAACACAAAGCAAGGCTTGAAGCGAAGGGATTTGCTCAAAAAGAAGGGATAGACTACAAAGAAACCTTTGCACCAACAGCAAAATGGACTACCATTTGAACTTTGTTGACTTAGGCAACACAAAACAAATGAAAAGTTCATCAAATGGATGTAAAAACTATATTTATGAATGATCTCAAAAAAACAGTGTACATGACTTAGCCATAAGGTTTTGTAGTGGACGGCCAAGAGTACAAAGTTTGCAAGCTGAAAAAATCGTTGTATGGTTTAAAATAAGCCCCAAGAGCATGGAACGAAAAACTCGTTGAGCACATCCTAAACATGAATTTCGAACATTTTGAGATTGAAGATGCAACTTTTTTTGTCAAAAAAGGTTGTATTTTTAGTAAATAATGAGAGCTACAATGTAAAAATTAAAACAAAGTTTTGATGAAAGGCTTTGAATGATGGATCTGGAGTATCTTCATTACTATTTGGGTATTCAAGCGATTCAAAAATCAAAGTATATCTTCATCACTCAACAAAAATATATTAGTGAAATTATTCAGAATGACAGAGTGTAAGCCTCTCAGTACACCCATGGAACAAAATCTAAAATTGATATCAGAAGATATCACATATATAGTAAATGCCACTAAATACTGATAACTCATTGAAAGTCTGATCAATGTGACCACAACTAGACTAGATATTTCTTTTGTTGTTAGTTTTCTTTCTAGATTCATGCAACCACACAAAGAAAGTCAATGGCTAGTAGCAAAATGAATCTTTCAATATATAAAAGGAACTATAATTTTTGGCTCAAATACTTCAGGGGAGGAGACATCAAACTAGTCAGATATTTAGATTCTAACTACGCAGATGATTTTGAAGGTAGGAAATCTACTTCGTGTTTTTTGATGAATTTGGGAACAATAGTCACCAATTGGAAGTCAAAGAAGCAATCAATGTCAACAATTTCTCCAGCGGAAGCAAAATACATGGTAGCTTCAAAAGTAACCAAATAAATTGTGGCTCAGAAGTGTTCTTTCATATTTGTAGGAACAACAGGTTTCGTCAACACCACTCATGGTTGACAACATATCTGCAATTCAAATGGTGACGAATCCAATCTTTCATGACTAAACTAATCACATCAACACCAAATTTTATTTGATTTGGCATTATGTGAAAGATGGCAATATAAAATTGCTACATCATCTTACTGCAGAGAAATTATAAACACTATTTTTGAATTATATAGCACCTTAGTCTTGTACACTTGGTAAATACATATTATGGATATACTTTCAGCTTCTAGATCTTTCCATTGTCGAAAGGCTCCCATACACTATCTCTCTGTGCCAAGTTGCTTATGTCTTAGTTCAACCAATGTTATTTTGATAACTCAAACCTTCTATCATGCTCAGCATGTTATAAACTTGCTAATCTTCTATTTTTTGCAAATTCTAAACTTGTGACTGTTTCCCAACTGCTCAGACACTTGCATCTCGTCATATGCAAGTGCCCTACCCCAACACAAGTGTCCAGTGCCCTAAAAGTAATTCAATTTACAAATGTAACATATACCTAAAGTCAACCTAAGTGCCTTAATGCGAGTTATTCTCCAAATGGATTGAAATATATACAAGATCAACTTTCATTCATTTCTCACCTAGCAACTTCTTACCTCTCATAAGGCAACTTACCAAAAGGCATTCAATCGAACACTCAAGTGAGCAAAGCTTCCCTATTTTCCTTTATTTTCATATTAGTCATAGAGACAACACATCTACAGGTCCGAAGTATTAAGGGAGCATTCCATGAGCCATATTTGTCAATCTACAAGTTACATCACTCTATGTACTTGCTTATCACACATTACATTCGTATGCACTCACAAACCAACACAGAAAGAAGAACTACATAAGTTTGCGGCCCTCTTCGGAGTATTGAATATGTAGGTAGAACTCATTGACAGAACGGTTTTTGGGACAGCTCGACACTGTGTTCCCACTAACCAATTTTTTCGACAACCACTATGAAGATGAAAAACTAAGGTTTTGCTATCTGACAAGGAGGACAACCCATGATCCAGATCTAAGCACACCAGCGCAAAGGCAACACAGAACCCAGAATATTCTAGGTGGTCGCATCCAAATCCAACAAATATTCCGTATAAGACACATGCGTCCAGCTTAGATAGAAACGTCGACGCAATTGTTTGAGGTCGATGCAAGTGTCTGAGTTCACATAAGTGCATAATGTTGAACACACTATCTACTGAGGGGGGTGACTTAGTAGATGAGTTAAAACCTAGTTCTTAAAACTTTTAAACAAGATACATGCAAAGTAAAGAACAAAATAGAGATCATACACACACATAAGAATGCTCAACACTAGATTTTTACATGGAAACCTAAAGGAAAAAACCACGATGAGAAACGCTGCTAGAAGCTACTGTTCTAATCCAGCCTCATAGAAAAGATGTCTCACAGACAAACCTCACTAGTTACATTCAAGAGCACCCACTCTAAAGAAGCATCAACTTCCTAACTGAGCACCAATTCAGTTTTTCTGATGGCACCAACCTATCAGAGAAATGAAGCTACAACTTCAGAATACAAAAGAGATTCTGAATGAATCTTGTTCAATTTTCTGTTACAAGTCTTGTCTGTAACTGCATCTTCATGCTGTGTGCCTTCTCGTCTTATCTGCCTCTATCTCTGTTTGTGTCTGGATATCTTCTATGTTGACACACCTTACTCACTTTGCCTCTTTACGTTGTCTGCATATGTCCTTACTCAACGATTTTGAGTTAACATTCTAATAATTATCGCAACAGCAGCAAAAGACTTTCAAATGTTTTGTTCGTAGCATATATAGACAAATACATCTTAGGGTTTTCTATCTGTAAAGTGTTCACACTTCAACTACTCTTAACCGGTTCAAGCTTCTGATCTGCATTCAATGTGACTTTGACTTCATGTCTCGATTCATGCTTCAAACAACAACGTTCAAATGTATTTACTGTCTTTGGCATCTGCACTTCTACTGTTCTTTACTGCACCTCTTCCTTGATCACTTCTTATCTGCATTCAATGTGACTTTGACTTCATGTCTCGATTCATGCTTCAAACAACAACGTTCAAATGTATTTACTGTCTTTGGCATCTGCACTTCTACTGTTCTTTACTGCACCTCTTCCTTGATCACTTCTTATCTGCATTCAATGTGACTTTGACTTCGTGTCTCGATTCATGCTTCAAACGGCAACGTTCAAATGTCTTTACTATCTTTGGCATTTGCACTTCTGTTCTTTACTGCGCCGCTTCCTCGATCAATTAGATTAATTAATCATGAGCTCTGTGAAGATATATCGAGTTCATCACCAATTCCAGTTGTTCCTTTACAGACAATTAGAAGACATTAAATGCGGACTTTCTATTTATTTCATCACGCCAAGTTCACGTTCTTTTCTTTATTGGATCTTTCCTTATGACCTCTTGACACTTGTCAAAAGCACATGCACTCGGAGGGTAATCTAGATTTGCTTCGCACCATTGGATCTAATGCACCGATCAGACGTGAGCCGTTGATCTTTTTAAAACAGCATGAATTATAATTCATGCTTTGCCATTAACCATCGAGCTTCTTTTCTTCCCTTCTCGCATCTCCCTTGCTTTCTATAACATGGGTTCGCTTTCGCTCCTTTCAATTGTCCTCGATATGCTCGATCTTTACCCTTTGTATTGTGCGTTAAACTTCGGCATGTTGGCATAATCTTATTTTCTTCGGCATTCTTGTAACGCTCCTTGCAACGTCGATCCTTGAAAACTTGCTCATTTTTTAACCTTGCTTTAATTCCTTCAAAAGGTTCCTTTATACAATTTGTTGCAGGGCTTTGTGTCTTCAGGGCAATTTCCGCGGACTTTTTGTCCAAGTCCATTTCATCCTGAAGTGTCCTCCAATTTTTCTGAAAGAATTCGTCATTGGCTTCTATTCGTAAGTGTCCTTTGGAAATCTTTTCTTTGGACTTTTTGTCCGAAACATTTCTTCACACTTTGTCCGCGAGACATTTCTTTGGACTTTTTGTCTGAGACATTTCTTCGAATTTTTTGTCCACGTCATTTCTTCAGACTCTCTGCAATCTACCCTTCGACTTTTTTGCAAGTGTCCACATACCCTTTGCAATGTTCAAAAGATACCCTTTGAACTTTTTGAAAATGTCCACTTGCCCTTCGAAATGTTCCAAAGATACCCTTCGAATTTTTTGAAAAGGTCCACTTACCCTTCGAAACGTTCAAAAGATACCCTTCAGACTTTTTGAAAAGGTCCACTTGCCCTTCGTAACATTCAAAAGATACCCTTTGGACTTTTTGAAAAGGTCCACTTGCCCTTCGGAATGTTCAAAAGATACCCTTCGGACTTTTGTTAAGGGACAATTTTCCAAAAAGGACTTTACAATTTTTTCGAAAAAATTGTCCTTGCCATTTTTTTCAAAAGAATTCCTCCGAAGGAATTCTTCAAGACTATTTCGGGTTTTCCATCCTTCTTGACTTATCAACTTGAGAGAAGTAGTTCAGAGTTTCGAGACTGCTTTACTTATTTTATAAGAGCACTTCACAAACCCGATTTACTCCACAAGTCTGCTCAACTCAACCTTTGGCATTAATGCATGATCAGACTCAATCTCAATGACATCAACCTTTGACATCAATGACAATTCCATGTTGCCTTAGATGGAAATGACAATTCTTCAGTCCTCAAACTGCTTTCTGGATCATGATATCAAAACTGTCAAATGTCTCCTTGCTCAAATTGCCAACAATCTCCCCCTTTGTCATTGATGGCAAAACACCCTCAGGAGCAAAAACATCCTCAAAATTCCCTTATCATTCTGCTTGCTTGCTCTTATTCTAATTTCTCCCCCTTTGACATTAATGATAAAAGGTGTTTGCTAAACCAATAAGGCAAACTGTTGCTTTACTGGCTTCTGAACTGTTCTGATCCTTGGACCTGTCTGGATAGAGCATTATGAAGAAAGACTCCCCCTTGGATAATGCACACTGCCCTGAACTGTTCCTATGACTCCCCTGGCTTTCATATGCTTCAACCAATCCTGGTTATAGCATTGGTCTGAAAGACCAATCAACAATAGATATATCTCTTACATAGATGAGCATAGAAATTTAGATCCAACATACCTTAGTCTGCTCCTTAACATCAAATGGCAAACAATGTGTAAAATACATAGCAGTTGCCTTCACTCTTAATCCAAGAGTTAATAATATTCCTGCAATGCTCCCCCTAGACTTATAACCTATCACAAGAGTCTAGTGATATGGGGTGGGAGCTACAACTCCCAACTTCTCTCTCAAATACTCAAATTGCTCTTTGGAAAGAGGCTTGGTAAAGATATCTGCAATCTGATCCTTGGTTGGCACATATTCCATTGTGACCTCCTGACTTGCTACCTTTTTTCTCAAAAAATGATATTTCATGGAGATATGCTGGGTTTTGGAATGCATCACTAGATTCTTGGATAGATTTACGGCACTTGAACTATCACAAAAAATAGAGATAGGTGTTTGATATTCGACCTTTATGTCCTTAAGAGTTTGCTTCATCCACATGACTTGAGTGCAGCAAGCAGCTGCTGCGACATACTCTGCTTCAGCTATAGAGAGTGTAATCGATTCTTGCTTCTTGCTCAACCAAGACACAAGTCTGTTACCCAGAAAGAATGCACCACCACTTGTGTTTTTTCTGTCATCCACACTTTCTGCCCAATCAGCATCAGTATATGCAACTAAAGTAAGATCTTCGCTAGTTGGGTACCACAACCCATAGTCAATTGTGCTCTGATGTACCTGAAAATTCTTTTTTATAGCATTAACATGTGATTCTTTGGGGACTGCTTGAAACCGTGCAACCATGCACACTGCTTGCATGATGTCTGGTCTTGACGCTGTTAGATACAGCAGGGTGCCTATCATTGATCTATACAACGTATTATTTACATCAGGAGACTCATCTTCCTTGCTTAGCTTGCAACCAGTCATCATGGGAGTACCAACTGGTTTGTTGTCCTCCATTCCAAATTTCTTAAGCATCTCCTTTGCGTACTTAGCTTGAGATATGAATATCCCTTCATTAGTTTGTGTAATTTGCAAACCAAGGAAGGAGAGTTCTCCCAGCATTGACATTTCAAATTCATTTTGCATTTGCATGGCAAATTCTTTGCACATGTTACTATCACCACCTCCAAAGATAATATCATCCATATAGACAACAACAATCAGCTATGCTCACCTTCTGATTTAAAATACAGACTGTTGTCTACGCACCCCTTTTTGAAACCTTGTCGTTGCAGGTATTGATCCAATCGTGAATACCATGTTCTAGATGCTTGTTTCAGACCATACAAAGCTTTCTTTAGTTTGCACACATAATTTTCTTCCTCTACTAACTGAAATCCTTCTGGTTGTTCAATGTACTCTTCCTCTTCTAAGTTTCCATTTAGGAATGTTAACTTCGCATCCATTTGATAGACCTTGAATTTCTTGTGAACAGAAAATGCCAAGAACATTCTTATAGGCTTCCAGTCTTGCCACAGGAGCAAATGTCTCTTCGAAATCTATGCCTTCTACTTGTGCATATCCTTTGCACACCAGTCTAGCTTTGTTTCTTATGAATGCTCCATCTTCATTGAGTTTGTTTCTATAAACCCACTTAGTTCCTATTACATTCTTGTTCGAGGTCTAGGAACTAATTCCCAAAATTTATTCTTTTCAATTTGGCTGAGTTCTTCTATCACTGTTAGCCAGTTTTCATCTTTGCTAGCTTCATTGAAGGTCTTAAGCTGAATTTCTAAAACTAGAGCAAAGTTTACTTGCTCTTTGTTTATTATATCTCTTCTCCTAGTCTAAACACCCTCATCTTTGTTGCCAATTATCTGCTCCTTGGGATGTTCTTTTTGAACAAACCTTACAAGTGCCCTTTTACTCTTTTCTTCCTCCTCTTCACTATCTTCTACTTCATTTTCTGCTCCTTCTGATTCTTCAATCATGATCTCCTCATTAGGCTCAACTTGTTTGAATCCTCTTCTACTTTGATGTTGATGCTTTCAACTATTTTATGCAGTCGTCTGTGGTAGCACACATAAGCTTTGCTATGAGTGGAGTATCCAAGAAAAATTCCTTCATCACATCTTGACTCGAAACTTCCAAGTTTGGCCTCTTTTCTTCTGATATAGCACTTGCTTCCAAACACTCTAAAATACTTCACGGATGCAGGGTTTCCAAACCACAGTTCATATGGGGCTTTATCACTCTTTACCCTAAGTTGAACTCTGTTTAGGATATATACTGTTGTTTGAACTGTCTATTTCCAATATCCATCAGGAAGTTGTCTCTTTCAACATTGTTCTGGCCATCTCCTTCACAATTCTATTTTTTCTTTCTACAACCCCATTTTGCTATGGAGTTCGTGCAGCAGAGTACTGTCTCTTAATACCATGCTTCTCACAATATTCTATAAACTCGTTGGAGGTGAATTCTCACCTTTGTCTGATCTTAAACATTTGATTTTTCTTCCCATTTCATTCTTAACCATGGCCTTGAAGATCTTAAATCTCTCAAAGGCGTGATTTATTTTTCAAAAAAGTTACCCATGTCATCCTTGAGAAGTCATCTACAAATAGCATAAAGTAGTATACACATTTGGATCCTTTTGTCATAGTCGAACCACATAAATCTGTATGAACTACTTGTAGGGGTTTTGAGGTCGCATATTCTTTCATTTCAAATCTGACCCGTGTCTGCTTTCCTAGTTGGCACGCTCTACATGTGATGTCTGCAGGGTTGATTATTTTGGGCATATGTCTAACACACTTGTTAGAGCTTACTTTGACTAAATTGTCGAAGTTGACGTGACCCATTCTTTTATGTCATAACCAGCGCTCATCGACTTTTCCCATGAGGCAACTTGCATCATTTTCTTCAATCAAGTTGTATATGTTACTTTCAGTTCTTCCTTGTGCAATGGTTTTTCCCGCTCTTTTCAGTTTACAACTTTCAGCATTGAATATGACTTCATAACCATTATCACACATCTGACTTACACTTAAGAGATTATATTTAAGTCTTTTAACATACAGGACGTCATGTGAAGGAAGCTTGCCATCTATGTGCAAGGTTCCTTTACCTCTGATTCTGACTGCAGTGTTATCTCCCAAATTGACAGTCCCATCCTTGCATCTGCTTAAGTTGATGAATTTGCTCTTGTTCCCAGTCATATGCTTTGAGCAACCGTTGTCTATGACCCACAAGTTTTGCTCTTTGGCATGGAGTGTCGTTTGAGCAATCAGGGATTGATCTTTCACTTTCCACATCTTTTTGGGTCTCTCATCTACCTTTTTCCTTTCTTTAAGAGTGGCCTTTGAAACCCTATTCTCATTTAAAGACCTACCTTTGCCTAAACTGTACTTTTTTGTCATTGCAATATTAGCTCTACAATACTTAGCTATATGTCCAAAATTATTGCAATTGTAGTGTATTAAATTTGAATCTATCAAAGGAGCAAATGAATTTCTACTAGCAAAATTAAATCTTTTAGTAAGAAAAACTCTACAATCAATAGCCCTATGACCGAACTGATTACAACTAAAACAATAACCATAAAAGGAAGTTAAGTACCTGGTTATAATGTTCTTTGGTGTAGTATACCGAAAACTTTTACCTTTCTATTTTTTCAGGTCTGCCACTTTGATGTATCCTTTTTGCATCTTTCCTTGGATTAGTCTTTATGTCATTTATGATCTTTGACTTCATTGCTTCTTTGTTGATCTTCTCATTCATAGCTTTTGCTTCTTCTCCTTTCTTGAAGTTATCATACAGGTTCATTGATGTACAAGTTGAGGATCCTTTTTCTTTATTGTATCCAAGACCTGACTTTTCATTTGTAGGCTTTTGCGCACTAATCAGTTCACTAAGAACTTTTGATCCTTTTGTCAGCTTTAAGATTTTTTTTAGTTGGTCTCTTGTCTTCTCAAATTCTTTCCTCAAAGACACTACTTCTGCTTCAAGTCTCATGCATTCGTTGGATTTTGACTGGAGATCCATCTTGACGACTTCTACTATTATGTTGGCATCCTCAACTTGAGTTTTTAGCGTCACAATCATTTGATTAGCTTTTTCAAGCTCCTTTTCATGCTTCCTCTGCGTTGAGTTTTCTTTTCTCAGATTTTCAATTTCTTCAAGAGCACACACAAGTTCACCTTCTTTTTCTTCATCATAATCTTCATCTTTATTTTGTTCTTGATTCAAGAAGGTGAATTCTTCTGCCATAAATAGGAACTCATCTCCCTCAGCTAGAAAGGCACAGTCATGCTCATCGTCAGAGCTGTCACTGTTATTCTCTCCCACTGAGTCACTATCTCTTTTAAATATAACCCCTTTTTGTTCTTGAAGAAGTTTTTCCTCTTAGCATAATGCAGTTTCACCTTTTTGATATTTTCTACTTGCTCAGCCTTGTCCTTATTGTATGGACATTTTGCAACGAAGTGTCCTACCTTGCCATAGTTAAAACACTTGAACGGAAGTTTTCCTTTATACTTCCCTGATCCTCTCTTCAGTTTTCTCACAAAATTTGCTTCTTCACCATCAGTGTCCTCAGAATCGAGAACAAAGGTTTCTTCTTTTGCAAACTTTAGTACTTTTAAGGTTGCTTCTCTATTGACCGAGTGTCTCTCCCATCCTCATTTCGTAGGCAGTAAACATTCCATGTAGTTCGTCCACAGTAAGCTTGTCCAAATCTCTCGCTTCTTCAATAGCCAAAATTTTGGAGTCGTATCTTGATGGAAGGGATCTCAGAACCTTCTTGACAATAGTCGATTCTTCTATTGTTTCTCCAAGTCCTCTTATGGCATTGACTATTTCATCTACCCTAAGGAGGTAGTCAGCTATCTTCTCTTCTTCATTCACCTTCAGGGTTTCAAACTGTCCTTTGTGCATTTGCAATTTGACCTGTTTCACTTTGACGTCTCCTTCATAGATACTTTTTAACTTATTCCAAATGTCTTTTGCACTCTGACAGTGCATAACTTTGACAAACTCGGAGTTTGACAACCCACAAAGAATAGCATTCTTTGCTTTGACGTTGTTCTCATAAGCCTTTTTGGCCGCCTGATCAACATGAGTTACAGCAGGGGCTGTATAATTATTTACCACTTACATCCATACATCAAACCCTAGGGAAGACAAGTATGCTTTCATTCTTATGCTCCAAAAAACATAGTTAGACCCATCGAATAGAGGAGCCTTGTTTGATGAAGATCCTTCTTGGCAGGCCATTGTGTTCACTAACCACGATTTCCCTGAGCCGATTAAGCTTCTCCTAAAGAACCTGTGCTCTGATACCAATTGTTGAACACGCTATCTACTAAGAGGGGGGGTGAATCAGTAGATAAGCTAAAACCTGGTTCTTAAAACTTTTAAACAAGATACATGCAAAGTAAAGAACAAAACGGAGATCATACACACACATAAAAATGCTCAACACCAGATTTTTACGTGGAAACCCAAAGGGAAAAACCACGGTGAGAAAAGCTGCTAGAAGCTACTATTCTAATCCAGCCTCACAGAAAAGATGTCTCACAGACAAACCTCACTGGTTACATTCAAGAGCACCCACTCTAAGAAAGCATCGACTTCCTAACTGAGCACCAACTCAATTTTTCTGATGGCACCAACCTATCAGAGAAATGAAACTACAACTTCAGAATACAAAAGAGATTTAGAATGAATCTTGTTCAGTTTTCTGTTACAAGTCTTGTCTATAACTGCACCTTCACGCTGTGTGCCTTCTCGTCTTATCTGCCTCTCTTTTTGTGTCTAGATATCTTCTATGTTAACACACCTTACTCACTTTGCCTCTTTATGTTGTCTGCATATGTCCTTACTCGACGATTTTGACCTAACAATCTAATAATTATCGCAGCAACAGCAAAAGACTCTTTCAAATGTTTTGTTTGTAGCATATATAGACAAATACATCTTAGGGTTTTCTATCTGTAAAGTGTTCACACTTCAACTGCTCTTAACCGATTCAAGCTTCTGATCTGCATTCAATGTGACTTTGACTTCGTGTTTCGATTCATGCTTCAAACGGCAACATTCAAATGTCTTTACTATCTTTGGCATCTGCACTTCTACTGTTCTTTACTGCGTCGCTTCCTCGATCAATTAGATTGATTAATCTCAAGCTCCGTGAAGATATATTGAGTTCATCACCAATTCCAATTGTTCCTTTACAGACAGTTAGAAGACATTAAATGCGGACTTTTTATTTCTTTCGTCACGCCAAGTTCACGTTCTTTTCTTTATTGGATCTTTCCTTATGACCTCTTGACACTTGTCAAATGCGCATGCACTCGGAGGGTAATCTGAGTTTGCTTCGCACCATTGGATCTAATGCACCAATCAAACGTGAGCTATTGATCTTTTTAAAGCAGCATGAATTTTAATTCATGCTTTGCCATTAACCATCGAGCTTATTTTCTTCTCTTCTCGTATCTCGTTGCTTTCTATACCATGGGTTCGCTTCCGCTCCTTTTGATTGTCCTCGATATGCTCGATCTTTACCCTTTGTATTGTGCGTTAAACTTCGGCATGTTGGCGTGATCTTATTTTCTTTGACATTCTTGTAACGCTCCTTGCAATGTCGATCCTTGAAGACTTGCTCGTCTTTTAACCTTGCTTTAATTCATTCGGAAGATTCCTTTATACAATTCGTTGCGGGCCTTTGTGTCTTCCGGACAATTTCCGCGGACTTTTTGTCCAAGTCCATTTCATCCTTAAGTGTCCTCCAATTTCTCCGAAAGAATTCATCATTGACTTCTATTCAAAAGTGTCCTTCGAAAATGTTTTCTTTGGACTTTTTGTCCGAGACATTTCTTTGAACTTTTTGTCCGCGAGACATTTCTTTGGACTTTTTGTTCGAGACATTTCTTCGGACTTTTTGTTCGCGTCATTTCTTCGGAGACTCTGCAATCTACCTTTCAGCTTTTCTGCAAGTGTCCACATACCCTTTACAATGTTCAAAAGATACCCTTCAGACTTTTTGAAAATGTTCATTTGCCCTTTGGAACGTTCAAAATATACCCTTCAGACTTTTTGAAAAGGTCCACTTGCCCTTCGAAACATTCAAAAGATACCCTTCAGACTTTTTGAAAAAGTCCACTTGCCCTTCGAAACGTTCAAAAGATACCCTTCAGACTTTTTGAAAAGGTTCACTTGCCCTTCGGAACGTTCAAAAGATACCCTTCGGACTTTCAGAATTGTGCCCTTCGAACTTTTGTTAAGGGGCAATTTTCCGAAAATGACTTGACAATTTTTCCGAAAGAATTGTCCTTGCCATTTTTTTCAAATGAATTCCTCCGAAGGAATTCTTCAAGACTATTTCGGGTTTTCCATCCTTCTTGACTTATCAACTTGAGAGAAGCAGTTCGGAGTGTTTCGAGACTGCTTTACTTATTTTATAAGAGCACTTCACAAACCCGATTTACTCCACAAGTCTGCTCAACTCAACCTTTGGCATTAATGCATGATCAGATTCAATCTCAATGACATCAACCTTTGACATCAATGACAATTCCATGCTGCCTTAGATGGGAATGACAATTCTTCAATCCTCAAACTGCTTTTTGGATCATGATATCAAAACTGTCCACTCTCCTTGCTCAAATTGCCAACACATAAACCAGAGTTTGACGACTACTCCAAAATCCACTTCTAGTCTTATTCTTTCATGCTCTAGATCCAGATATTTGTTAGCATCAGAACCAGAGAATTATCTTGTTTTTATTATCATTGCAATATCTAGCATAGTTATATTTTTTATTTTTAACATATCTTAACATAATAAAAACAATATATGTTTATCTGAGTTTACAAATCAGTTGGCATGCTTTAGAGATAATCTACCATCCTTGTGTTGTACACTATCTCTACCACCCCTTTAACCCTAGATTCTCTTAATCTAGATTTTAGGGTTAAACATTTGGTGAACCCAATCTATATGAAGGCAAATCCTCTAAGGTGTTTTAGAAACTTGCTAATTTTTCTGATTTATAATTGGCTAAAATTTGTTTCAAAAATCAATTTCTTTTCAAAATCTAAAGAATATATCAACAAAATGAATTGTTCCTATTTGTCCTCATTTCAGTATTTAGAACATTAAAATGGAAAAAGTGGAGTCCCTTCCCTTTTCTAACCCTAAGGAGGGTGATAGCTACCATCCCTCTAACCAGGTTCGTGTTATCACTCATTCAAGACGTAAAGCGGCCCATTCTATAATGCCCAGAGAAAGTAACAAACAAACCCTTCCTAAACCCCTAGATAGTATATGTATGCATATTCAATCGGAAGCACCTAGGGTTTGTGCTTGTGAAACCCTAAAAGATCAAGTTACCACTATAATCAAGTCGATAGAAACATTACAGACAAAACTCAAAATGTGCTAGTAACACCTTTGCATCTTCTACTAACAAAGGATCATTTCAAAAACAAGCGTTTAAAGAAAAGACATTTACAATAACTAATTTACACAATATGCAAAAGGATAATAGAAGTCAAAGTGAGATTCTAAAGGAACTACTTCAACACAAATTGATCATGTTACCACCTTTACAACATCTCAACAGAACACAATATTATTGCCAATATCATAAAATGCACACAAACCATTGTTTGGCCCTAAAGAAGAGGATACACTGCATAGTTGATAGCGGCAATCCTACACTCAATCCTCTCACTTGGGGACATAAAGGTCTCACATATTCCAAACATACCCAAAAAATATCAAAAATATTTATAAATCCAAAAATATTTTCAATATTTACATGTTCTATTGACTCCTTGAAATATATGTTGTTGGTTTCATGTTGGTAGATAGCATATCATTTATTTCCATATACATGTTTTTCACGCATCTTTTGAGGGTGATTCAAGGATACAGATACATAATCTATGCATTTTCGAATGTCAGGCCTTCCCTCTACTCATGTCATGTGGACATTGGGGGCATCCACTTCTTTGATCTCGATACACCCAAGTTATATCATTTTATGATCATTTTTCATTATCATGTTTGAGCTTATGTACTTACACATACCTTTATCCATGCTTATATATTTCGCAGTGTACTTGATATGCTATGTACTTAACATTTTTTCTAACACATATTATCCATGAACTAATATGCTATGTTATGTTGTTTGCTTATTGTCTATGTTTTCTTTTTTGCACTTCCTTGAATGTGTTCCTTGCTTGCTATTGTCAAGTACTGTATTACTTGTTTGAGGATTTGAAATATGATCCATTGATTGCAACCCCCATGCCTATGCCTATTGTGACATTTGTATGTGTCATGATTTGTTGTATGTTGACATTTGAATGTCATTCCTTGCTTTGAGGACATTTAACTAAGTCATGTCCCTTCAATTGTGCGGCATTTAAAAATGCCCCTTGTTTGAGGTCTCCTTGGGCCATTGTCTTTTGGTCTGCTTTTGAGTGTTCTTATGTGTGCTTGATTGCTTATGGAGCTTTATTGTTACTATCTAGATGTTGTCATAATCTATATCATGCTTCAATGATATATCTACCTAGAGATGTTCCTTATATATGCTACATGGTTCATACATAGACTATAGAGTTATCTTATCCTTTTGAGGTAAGGTGACTACCAGTTCTACTTCCCCTCACCTCAAAAGGGGGGCATATTAGTGGAGGCATGGCATAAAGGCATGGCTTCCACATTTTTCACAGTTCATCAGATTCGTATATATAATGGGGGCATGTTTTGAAAGTATGTTCTCCACACACCATTTTCAATTTCAGAGATAGGGAGCGTGTTATAGAAACATGTTCTCTACACTTACACAGTTTGCAAGTTGGTCAAAAATCATAGTTATATGATTTAGATACATAGTTGTGGCAGAATTCTATACATTGCTACCATTATTGTACCCAGGTTTCAAATGAGACATATGTAAGGTGCATATGCTATGCCAAAAGCACCTAAAATTGCAAAATCAAATCAGCTATCAGATTTCAAACACTTTTATTGAATTGTCATCACCCACCAAGTTGGAGTTTTACAAACAATATTGAACCAATCTACTACAGTAGTTGGTTCGTTTTTGGTATGGTTTAGGTGATTAAATCACTCAATATTGCCAATTTTATAAGTTGGACTTGATTACATCATCAAACCTCACCAAATTTATAGTGTGAGTTGACTTGGTTCATTCACACTCACCAAATTATAAGTATGATTGGATTGCATGATTGAGCTAATCTCAATTGTCAGGTGGCAACTCACCTTTAACTCAGGTTGGAGACAAGTTTTATCTTTCAATATTTTCTAGTTTTATACATTTTTCAAATTTATATTTATTCTAATCTCAGCTTCAATAATTCATAATAATACATCTTTTCCAAATCAAATTGCCAAAAGGCAAGGCGGTTGTATCGATGCACAAGGCTACTCCTAAACCTTGCTCTCTTTACTTTCAACCATTTCAAATGCTTTCAATTTCAGATTATATACACTGATTATATATTGTAGCATGCTCTTCGTTGCAAGTCAATCACCAACAAAGCACTCAAGTTGGACTCATGTGAAAACAAGGTGTGTTATACGCTCCTAGGTATGCATTTATTTTCATTACTAGATTAAAGTGGGCAAAATGTAGACACTATTTCTAAATTATATAGCACCTCAATCTTGTACACTTGGCAAATACATATCATAGATGTACATTCAAATTCTATATCTTCCTGTTGCCAAAGCCAAATTGCTTATCTCTTAGTCTGACCAATGTTATTCTGATAACTCAGATCTTCTATTATGCTCAGAATGTTATAATCATGTTTATCTTCTATCTCTGCAAGTTATGAACATGTGTTTGTTTTCCAATCGCCCTGACACTTGCGTCTCAGTCAAACACCTACATCAACATAACTGTCCTACCCCAACGCAAATGTCTAGTGCCCTAAAAGTCATTCAATTTGCAAATGTAATGTATACCTATGGTCGGCCTAAGTGCTTTAATGTGAGATATTCTCCAAAGGGGTTGATATATACAAGATCAACCCTCATTTATTTATCACCTAACTTCTTATCTTTTACAAGGCAACTTACCAGAAGGCATTCAATCAAGCACTCAAGTGAGCAAAACTTTTTTATTTTCCCCTATTTCCATATCAGTCATAGGGACATCACATCTACAAATCTGAAATACTAAAGGAACATTCCATGAGCCACATTTGCCAAGTTACAAGCTAGGTCACTCTATGTACTTGTTTATCACACATTGCATCCTTATGCACATACAAACCAACACGTAGGGAAGAACTACATAAGTCTGAGGCCCTGAAGCAACGCTCATTGACAGAGAGGTATTTAGAATAGCTAAACACTGTGTACTCACTAACCTATTTTTTCCTGAACTACTATGAAGATAAAGAACTAGGGTTTTGCTATTTCACAAGGAGCGACAACCCATGATTCAGATTTGAGCACACCAAAGCGAAGGCAACACAGAACCCAAAATATTCCAGGTGGTATCCAAATACAAGTATTCTGTACAGGACACTTGTGTCCAGGTTAGATAGAAGTATCGACACAACCGTCCAAGGTCGACAAGTGTCCAAGGTCCAAGAAATGCTTAATTTAAAATTTGACGATAGATATAGAATCCACTTCCAGTGTTAATTTTTTTGTTCCAGATCCAGAACTCTGTTAGCATCAAAACCAGTGAAGTATCTTGTTTTAATTATCATTGCAATATCTAGCATAGTTGTACTTTCTATTTTTAACATACTTCAACATAATAAATTCAATATATGTTTATCTGAGTTTGCAAATTAATTGGCATGCTTTAAAGATAGTCTACCATCCTTGTGCCCTAGGCTATCTCTATGCCTTTAACCCTAGATTCCCCCAATCTAGATTTTAGGGTTAAACATAAACCAGCAGACATCTTGACAAAAGCATTTGGACGAGAAAATTTTGAAAAATTCAAAGGCATGTTTGCTCTCACAATAACCCCTATAGATTAAAGGGAGTTGTAATATTATTGTACATAATATTATTTAATCCTGGGTGTATTTTGTAGGAGAGCTTGTCTCGTAGTGCTAGATGAATAGTCTATATAGAAAAGATGAATAGTCTCATAAGAGATGAAGTGAACAGTCACATATGTGGCTATAAATATTTGTAATCTTTCTTCATTCAATAATGTGAATACAATTTTGGTTTACACCAAATTATTGCTTCTTCGTCACTCCATTATTCCTGCTCTGAAAAGATGGCAAAAAATTGTCTCATTAGAAAGAAATCTAGAAGCTCAAAAATTGTTGCAAGAGCTTCTAGTGTAGGCAAAATATTCCAGCTTGATGTTGTCCACAACAACAATCAAGCTCTTCTTGTAAAAGATATACATTCAGCATATTTGTGACACAAAAAGATATGGACACTTGAATTTTGGGCACTTGGGTGCATTAAGCAGGCACACATGGTGAAATGCCTTCCCACACTAAAGAAGAATATTGATGTGTTCCAATTGTCTAGTTGGAAAACAACATAAAGATCCATTCGACACAAGTACATATAGGACTCCTAATTCATTGATCTAGTGCACATCGATCTATGTGGGCTCAACGCTTTGGTTGATGACTACTCATGAAAGATGTGGGTATATTGTTTGAAGACTAAGGATCAAGCTTTTCACATCTTCAAAGAATTCAAAGCCACTGAGAAATGGGAATCTGGTCGTCGACTTCATGTCCTCTGCTCAAATCGAGGGAGGAATACACCAATAAAGAATTCTTTCAATTTTTGAAGGCACATGGCATGTGTCCACAACTGACTACACCATATACTCCACAACAAAATGGTGTTGCAGAATGACATGATCGCACTATTATGGAAATGGCAACATGATTGAGGACTCACATGCATCGTACATACTGGGCAGAAGCAATTTGAACTGCAGTCTACCTACTGAATTGAGCACCCACTAAAGCTCTCAATGGTATTAGTCCAAAATAACCGCGGAATGAGAATTAGCCTTCTATATCACATCTTCGTGTTTTTTTGTTGTAAAGCACATATGCATGTCCATAAAAATAAGAGAAAAACTAGATAAGAAATCATTGGCATGCATTTTTCTTGGCTACAATGAAGAGTCAAAGGCATACCGACTAATGGATACAACTAGAAATATACACATCAGCAAGGATGTTTTCTTTGATTAGAAGGGTGAGTCCAATCCAACCTCCACACAATCCCCTGATATAGGCATTAGACCTGTAAATATTTTAAATGTTGGTAGCAGTAGTGAGGATGAGGACAATGGTGATAGTCAACCAAATCTTTCAACTCCACCACCCACTATTTAACGTATGCCCAAGTGGTATGCCAACACCATATAAGATGAAAAATTTCATGGATTTCCAAACACTTCTACTACAGGACCGAGGACTCGTATCATGGATCGTGCAAAGGTGAATTTGGCCCTAGTGAGCACTGTTGCAAAATCTTTTGAGCCCTCAACAATTTGAGAAGCCCAAGAGTCAAAGCCTTGGAAAGAGGCCATGGATGCATAATATCAATCACGATGAAGAACAAAACATGGCAGATCTTTTATCTTCCACTAGAAAGAAACCTACTGGTTGCAAGTGGATCTTTAAGACCAAGTTCAAAGCAGATAGCAACACTGACAAGTACAAGGCAAGACTGACAAGTACAAGGCAAGACCTATAGCAAAGGGCTACACAGAAAAAGAAGGATCTAACTATGAGGAGACTTTTGCTCCCACAACAAGGATTAAGACTATCCGAATGGTTTTTGCTATGGTTGCACAATTTGGATGGAAAGTCCATCAAATGGACATGAAAAGTGTCTTCTTGAATGGAGATCTACAAGAAGAAATCTACATGACGCAACCACAGGGTTTTGTCACACCTGGTCATGAACCAAAGGCGTGGACTCATCAATTCACTGTATGGTCTCAAGCAGGCACCCCAAGCCTAATATATCAAGATTGACTAGCATCTCATTCAACATGGATTCCAAAAAAGTCCATATGATCCAAAACTCTACTCAAAGAGCAAGGGGGAAGGTTATGATCGTAATTGTGAATGTCGACGATCTACTCATCACTGGAAGCTCAATGAAGATGATTGATGCAACAAAGAATGATATTGCACGATCGTTTGACATGACAGATCTTAGGCTACTGCACTACTATCTAGGTTTGGAGGTATGGCAAAAGGGACACATCTTCATGTCTCAAATGAAGTATACCAAGACCATGCTCGATAAATTTTGAATGATGGACTGTAAGCCTATTGCAACCCCTGTGGAGACAAGACTTCAATTGTCTCGTTCAGATCCATCACTGCTAGTAAATGCCACTCTCTGTCGACAGTTGATTGAGAGCCAGATATTAGCTATGTTAGCTATATTTCACGATTCATGCAAGAACCAAAGGTGAGTCACTGGAAAGCAGCAAAGAGGATAGTAAGATACATTCAAGGTAGTATCGAGTATGGCCTAAAATACAAGAATGATCAGTTCTTCTTGACGAGGTACATAAATGTACATCAAATAGGGTCTATTGATAACAGGGAATCCACATTTTGATTTGATTTCTTTTTGGGATCTAATCCTATCCCATGGGGGAGCAAGAATCAAAATGTTTCTCAATCTTCCACTGAGGCAGAATACCATGTAGCAAGAGGAGCTTTCTACAAAGCGATATGGCTATGTCGCATACTTATATGTCTAGGTGCACTACAAATACAATGTACAGTTTTGTACTACGACAATCAAGGTGTTCTAAAACTTGTTTGCAATCTAGTGTTTCATGAGTGCACGAAGCACATTGAGGTTCAAGTCCATTTCATATGCAAGCAACAAAACAAAATTCAACTTTGTGTGCAAATGTCTTCACCAAGTCATCTGCACGTGATAAGTTTGAGGCATTCAAAAATTCTTTCACTTGCACTGTCAAGACTATGATGAATTAAGGAGGGGAATGTTAGAATATTTAGTTAATTAATCCTAGTTTAAAATAATGAAAGTGAGGTTGTTGTTAAACAACTCACATAGCTATTTTCTTCCGAGTCTATTATTGTAAGTTTGTTAACTATCTAACAAACTCACATTCATTTTGGATGTTGTTAGAATAATATTTGTATCCTATTGTTTAGAACTATTGTTAGTTGATGTTAGTGTATAAATAATGGCTTTCTCCATTTTATTTTGATTGAATAAAATATCAGTTGATTTGATCTCTGATTACATACTTTAGAGCTTTAGACCTTATATAGGTTTGTGCTTTGGAGTCTTGTTTTAAGCATATATCCCTTTCTATTCCCCTTCATTATTCAGTTCGTTGTTGTTTTTAGGGATGGACTTGGCCATTTCCTTTTTCAACTACAGATTTCTAATACCTAGAGAACCACAAAATGGAAAAGCAAGAGCTTTGTCAGCAGGGAAAAGGGAGCTCCGCAAGACTATATTAATCACTGCAACGGGTCATTGCAAAACTGAAAGCTTCATATAACCATGGGACCACTGCAAAACTACAAGAAATGGCACATAACTACAATTTTATTGTAGAGCTACAAAGAAAGCTCCGCAAAACTACAAAAGCACCGCAACACCACAACACCTCTATAATGAAGGCAAAGCAACAGCAACTGATAGAAGAGGTTGTTACCAATATTTTCGCTGGTGGTGTTTAAAAGGCAGATTTTGTAAGGACTCAAGAACTAAATGTCACTTTCATATAGTCAGTCGGTTGTACCCTCAAAATCAAGCTTCATTTGCCTAATCTATTTATGCACTCAAGTGTTTAACTACAAACCCATCCCAATTTTGTCAAGCACAAATCAACTTTTGCAGACCTCGAGAAACAACACGGCATTTTCAATGTTTGAGAACTGCGCTTCTCGAGGAGATCCAAAATCGGTCAGCCAAGAACCTTTCAGAGCTTTGTTAGATGGAGATAAGGCAATAGTCATTCCCAAATTGCTATTTATTGGTGTCACTGTAAGGACTCACACACCAGAAATGGAAAGAAAGCTTAATGTTAAAGAGAGGACGGATTTCCACCCGATTCCCTAGTGAAGAGGAAAGACCCCAATTGCTACCATGCATATCTCTAGAATGAGGAGAATCAAAAAATATATGTTTCCCGCCTCTGCTCCTCAATTTCCACAGGGTTATCCAAAGGGTGGTGCGAGTCAAGCTCCTTGGCGTAGTTAAGTTGTTTTGCATCTCCCATTTGTTCCAATAGCTCGTTCAATGCAAATGAACGACAATGCACCCCGCTCCCATCAAGGTGGCTAAGGGTACCTCCAAGCCTACTAATGCAAAGAGCGGAGGGCATCAAATGTGCTTAAAGCATGGCAGATCCCAGTAGAAGGAGGATCACAATGATTGCTAGGCTAGTCTGGGGGGGCACAGGGCCCTTTTCTTCACTGGCATTGCTACCTCAACTGCTCTCGTTGACCACAAGCTCCTCTTTGAGGTTCTAACTAGTCCAACAAGGCATGCTTTGTCTTTTATGCAGCAGCTGAACAGTTTTTTGTAGAAGAATCGTTTTGTATTCCCTTCTATAAGGGAAGAGTCTAGAGCTCAAAACGATATAAAAATATTATGTGACATTATATAAAGGATCTTTATTTTTCTTATGCAGAAGTTGATAAAGACTTTGTAAGGAGACATTGGAGGAAAACAAATGTTAATACGAGGAAGTTCTTCTGCAACAAAAGTGTCATCTGTGGTGTGGTATCAATTTGAGTTCTGACTGTATTGATACTTTGTCACACTCGGCGTAATGTTATTTGCATAGATGGTTTTTGTTTATCTAAACTGAATTTCTATTTGAACATAAGTTATGCAGAAAGCAAAGTTTGATAAAACAATTTAACTTTTGCACCATCTGTGATCAATGAGGATCTTTCTCACTTTTATGGTGGGCAGTTTTATTTATGCATAGAAGTTACTTTCATTGGGAAGAAATATCCGTTTCATTGGGAAGAAATATCCGTCATCAGTCATTTTGTCTCCGTATAAGAAACAAAAAATTAAAATTGAATCTTTCTATCCCTTTCTTCTCAAAATCAGCAATTAGATTGGCTTTTCTTTACTTAAATTAGATTTATTGTGAATTTGTAAATATTTTTGAGCCCTATGCGGGTGTGGGTAACCTGTACCATGTTTATATTTCATAGTTTAGGCGAAAATAAGATGATTTTTAACCCATTACTGTATTCGTGCCAAAACACCGGACAACAGAAGTCATAAATCTTATTAAGCTTCTACTTCTTGCAACATAAAAGCTAATATTTACTTGTATGTAAAAGTTATATTTACTTAGTACTACTAGCCTCCCTCGGTCAACCTTTTGATAAGGCACACACATGGAATTTCCACTAGCATTACTTATAATTGCAATGATTCTGTGTTAAAAAAGTAATAACAAATTAGAAATACTTAAAAAAAGAAGGCTGACAACACCATAGTTAATGTTGGTCTGTCATAAGGCCATTATAGTGGCTTTCCATGCATAAACATAGCCCGTAATACCACGAAAAATATCATCAAGAATCAAGGAATATTTTTACTATTCATTTTCTCTTCTTTTGTACAAATAATGTATGTCTTGTTTTTTCAAGGAGTATCAAAGCCTTGTAAGTTTGTGCTTTAATGTCTTTTTTTATTTTTTCAAGGACTGCAATGCCAAGGACAAGACAAAGATGCCGCTCGATTTAAAATGTTTGTGGTCACACAAAGACCAGACATGCCTCTGCCTCGATTTGGAATGCAATTCAGACCTGTTCAGCCCATTTGCACAGCAACCTGTGATTGTGGATCTCTTAACAGCCACTCTGTATTTACACAACCATCATGGGGCTTCAAAAAATTTAAAAAATATATCACTGCCAATGCAACAAGAAATAGCCTTTAACCAATGTGATCTGCTATTCGATGATATGAGGACATAGCCAAACAAAAGAGTGCCACTGCAGTGTCAAACAGATCATCAAGCATCAGAAATGATTTTCGTATGTGCATTCTAATACAAATCTTATGAATCGGTATCCGTGAACAACAAAAAATTATAGTTGCCTGCACAACAGCAACATAGCCTCACTATAATTTTTCAGGCAATTATCACATGCCATAAAGCATCAGCATCATGCCTTAGGTTCAATGCAGTACTTAGAAAAGTATGACTATATTTATAAAGGTTTAGTAAATTATTGTGATGAGAAATGTTCAATAAATGATTAAATCCCACCAATTCTTTTTCTCGTTCAATAGTCTCTTAATCTTTGCAATATTGTGGGCTTATGCCCAACTTTTAGTATGGTGTCAGAGCTGTAATGGTTCTATGGAAGACAGAAATAGCGTGAATGCAGATTTCTGGGTACTGCAGTGATTGAGAGACTGTTGTTTTGTGAAATTGCAGAATGTGTCGATATGAAGAGCCTGTTCATATTGAATGATTCCTTGATTACAGTCAAAGAAAATTTCCTTTCAGCTTAACTCCCTTAGAGTTTGATGAGCATAATCACCCTATCTATGCATTAGTTTCCTTATACTTTTGCGTCTTAAACATGCAGGGAACTATTAATCCAATATTTTCCCATCTCCAATCAAAAGACATACACTACCACAGTAATGTTTAACAACCAATCATAATCGTATTTCTAGTTTAGGGTCCCTCGCATCTTCCCAGTTGTCTCTTGATTGTCAGTCAAATACCTTGCTTCACATGCAGAAGATACTCCCTTTCATTAGCAATGTAATTTCTCATCCATCATGAATCCTAGTCATGGGATCTCGCTCAATCTGCATTTCATTACTACCACCAACTGATCCTCCGTCTTCAATTTTCACTAGCCACTCATTCAAGTCTTCTAGCCATAAACCCCGAATGTGTCAACATCCACCCACCGGTCCTCACTATTATTTGTTATAACAATCCTTCACAAACCATTAAGTCTATGATGCCAAAAAAAACATCAATATGTACACCTACCCTCCTTATTGTGAATAGAGGCATAAGAAAAACTCCACCCAACAATAAACCACTTTACTAAAGCCTTCCATATAGCTTGGAATTGCAGAGTTCGAGCAGCTGACCTTTTTTCTGAAAGGTAAAGTTAAGGAAGAGAAGAAACTAATAAGATATAATGTTTTGGTTAATGTTGGTGATGAAGTTGATACAGATGAGGGTAGGAACAATGATGACAAGTCGGGTAAATATTACTATATGATAATGATTCATGTCAAATATAGGATCATGATATGATTCATAATGACAGCAAGTAACCCACATACAAGGATTCATATGATTCATCTTGAATAATTGTATTCTCACAATGTTGAAATCTTCTACTTGCACATTGATGGATTGTGCCGATTCAAATGATACAACTTTTGGTTTTGATCGATATCACTTTTAGACTGCAATAATACATTACTTTGACTAATTATGACTCGTTATTTTATGTAACTATAATATTAATTATGCATGCCTTTAAAATATTTGAAACAATACACTTAGCTACAATTTTTACACTATACACAGCAAAAATCCCCGACACCGACTGTACTAGACACATGAGCATGACATTTTAAAATACATTTTTTCCACATGGTTTCACAAAAGACATTTTTATCAATATGTCATTTGGACTGCATTAATACATCACATCGGCTAATTATGACTCATCGTTTTAAGTAGTTATAATATTAGATATGCGTGCCCATAAAATGTTTGTGACACTCCCGGTTCCAATTTTAAAAACTATGCATAGCATACCCTCTTGAACTACACAAAATCCCCAACATTGACTTTACTAGACATGTGACCATGACGTTTTGAACTCATTTTGCCCATAGTTTGACAAAATACATTTTTATCACACTTTTTTTGTATTAAACTCACAATGATGCATGATATATGACTTATGACTTCAAGACTCTTGACCTCAGATTGTGGTATTATGAATTAGTATAAATGCCCTTTAAAGAACACGACCGATGACCAAAAGTGTAACATGGAGTCATGAATTTAACCATAAAATGTCATTACACACCTTATGACAGCATGATAATTTTTTAGTAGCTTCCAGATGTTTCAAATGTACAAGATTTGCAACAGCACCAGTAAACTTTTGCAATCATCTGCTGTCTGAAAATACGACTTTTCTATCTCTTTAATCTTTTTGTTACAATGCGAAAACATAAATTTTCTATATCTCTTTCATTTTTGTATTATAAATGATTATAACAGATGGTACTGTATATCATTTAAGAGGGACATTGTGAATACAGTTGACATCTATATCAAACCAAATTTTATCTGCAATTATCCTATGGGAGTCATAGGAATCCCAATGAAATTATATTTTCCCAGAAAGCTGTGATCCTATGATCTACCCACAACCAGTTCCTTCCGGAGATCAATCTCTCTTCCATGAGATACAATATCCAGCCTAAAATCCATCGTCACTTTGCCCTCTTTATAAAAGGTCACAAAGATTTGTCTCCTTGATTGGGACTTAAAAACATTGTCATCAAAGCCTTCTCATCCAATTTACCCTAGCAGGCAAACGGAAAACAAGCAAAATGCTGACATGGAAATTCTCTTAAGTAATCAATCATGTTGTACAGGACTAGCAAGCAATGGCAAGCTTCCCTTACAGTTTCTCGACTTTTTTCAAGTGGAAAAATAAACTATATTAAACTTGATCCTTTAACAGACACCTCTGGTGGGCTCTCTCATTTTCATTTCCAGATGCTTGGCTATCCACACCCAGCACTTGTTATATTCTAATAAAGATTCCATTGGACTTACTACCACACAAGAGGCCCTCATTACCACTACAACATACAGATATATTGAATTCTATGTGCAGCTTATCTTCCCTATATTCTACGTGAGTGTTAAAACTTAATTTCCTTTCAAATGAAATATTTTAATAATGCCCACAAGACCTATAGGTCTATGAGACCATCCAGCAAGAGTAAAGTAGGAAGCAAAACAAAGAGGGTGACACTTAGTCTTAGGGCAAAGTTACTGCTTTCTTTACATATCTCCTGCTACTCATTTTGGTTCAAAGTTATCTTGCCATTGCTAGTCTCGACTCTCAACCCTTCAAACAAAGCATGCAGCAAGTCAATTTTCAAAATGTCTGAATACTTGTCTCAGATGGCACTACGCAGTGCAGTTCATGATATAGTTCGATTCAGTCTCGGCTTCACCTCAGGTGCAAAGTAGACATTTCCTCTCCCCCCGCATTGTTCCTTAGGCCTTTTCCATCTGCCAGTTTCGCAGCGTAATTGATGTGAGCTGGTCCTCAATTGGCTTATGGGCATATTTTTCTTCCATTTAATTCTGGCCCTTGTGTAGGTTTTTGGTGGGGTTCATATGTGGAATTGAACTCATCTATTTAGTATTGTCTTTTTCTTCCAAATTCCCTAGTCCACAAGGCTAGCTTGATTTTTCCTCATGTATTGTTTTATTTCCAGATTTTGATTGGGCATTTCCTGAAAACTAATGCCCCACTTACTCATCCATTTACTGTTTTGTTTCATCCTGGTGTTCTTTCTTCTGTTCAGCTCCTCCTATTACCATTTGAGGCCATTTATTGTCTTCCAAACCTTCCATCCCGTTCAGATACCCTTGGAGCTTAATCATAACTGCTACCTTTATTGCATATGTATATGTTTCTACCAAGGATGTCATCAGGGACCGAAGTGTTAATCCTGAAATTGTTAGTGATAAGGCGCTTTTGGGTTCTTTCAACTTGTCTCCATTTCACACGAGGTGCTGCTGGCCCAAACTTCACATCCATATAGCACTATGGGTATGACAAGAAGCTTAAACAAAGCCGCAATCGTCTTCCAAACCCATAGCACCACAACCCTGCACGTGTTCTATAACTAATACAGATATCTTAAATGCATCTATCTGAAAAAAGCCGAGAAATATCAATCTCAAGGCCCTTATCTTGGATTTTCCACAAACCACAATTTTTAATAACTTCATTACCTTCTTCACAAATTTCCCACTGACTGGTGACAAAATTGTGTCAATCCAACTACACCAATATGTCAAATTCGAAAAAATATTTACGGAAAAAAAAGGGGGCTTCAAGCTCCACCATATGGCCAAGATATTACGATTTTTCAATTCACTTCTCCAAGAAAAAAGGAAAAACTTCTATGTGACAGTTAAATGGACGTCAAATTTACAGTCCCAATGAAAAGTGAACACACTCACAGATATTACAGCGCACCCCTGCCCCCCTCCCCAGCTGCCATCATAGAATGCCACTTGGTGTGATGAGACATTGACATATTTACAATTTATAGCCTAAGGCAAGCTTAATGTCTCTTGCAGATTTGACTGACCATCCACAAAACAGTTCACATTCCAAGCGCCTTCATCTATAGAGATACTAGTAGAGAAAGGAAATGAAACCCCTATCTAGCAACTCCATCCAATTAAAACCATGGAAGGTTGCTAAATTAGACAATAAGTTTTATGGTCCATTCATGCACACACATTGATTACAGTGAGGGCCCTTAGGATTCATATTGCGATAGGATGAGAGCCTTTAGGCACTTAAGAACTTGCCTCAACTGACTTCAGGAGGTTAAGGGACTCCACCGATAGGGAGAAGTGCTCCACTGACGTCAGGTAGTCGAGGATTGTGTGTAGTGATCCCTTTGACCAAGCAAAAAAATAATATTCAGGTTCTCTCTGTCCCTGAACCATATTAACCTACAGATGGTTGATGGGCAGCCATCATCTCATCCAGCAGCTCGTCCTACATCAGGGCTCAACCAACAGGACAGCACTAAACCAAAAAATCAGGATGTTATTTCAAAACCAGGTAAGCCTAAAAATCCTGAGCTGTGTATCTGTATGTAGACATATTAGGATATGACAATAACTTGCTGAACTGAATTTCAAAATCTGTCTTGCAGATTTCTTGAACCTTTTTATCATGTTCATACTGACTCCCCTTGCATTCATGCAGTTATAGCATTTATTCAGTTTATTTTGGCATTTCAATGAATTATAAACTCGGACCTTGTTGTGGAAAAAACATACAAAATAAAATATGAAAACATGACAGATAAACAACAGCTCTGGTAATTATAAATTGCATATTACCAGCAGTGGCTTCACTGGACGAGGCAGTGGTTGGTAGAGGTGCTCTCCAAATGTATTTTCAAATTTATGTCTATCTAATAGATTGTCCTGGTCATCATCAACAAATGTGCTAATTAGAATGCAACACTACAACTGAATTTTACTATAACATGGATCAGAAGATGAATCCGACAAAAGGAATACCAGTTATTATTGTGTTCATATTTTGGCAGAAAGTGTTGTATTATTATTTAGCTATCTTTGCAGTGTAAACAAAATCTTTGTGTATAAGTTACCAAGCACACCTTCGCAATAAATACATCTTTGCACCACTGTGCAACTCCATCATCTATGTTTGGCAACTCGATGATGGGATGTCGCTTGATATGGACATGCAACTGCATAGCAAGAAATCTTAGCAAAAATCAACAGCTCATAAAGTACAGCAAACCAGACTTGGGATTTAGGATCTATCCCATTCGAATACAGCATAAATATATAAAACAAATAGGGGTTCATAGATTCCAAACAATTGTTATATATATATATAATAGAGGACTCTAGAGAGCACCATTAATTAGAAACATGCCAAAGGTCACTCAATATCTCATACAATGCAGTTATTCAAAGCAGCAAATGCCCCACCACAGATGGTTGACGCTTGAAAAGTCGCAGCATTGTAGGCGACGGCTCATCCTTAGGAACAGCAACAGTAACATCGTATATGGCTGGAACAAATGCTCGCAAGTTACGAACAGCTGAAACAAAACCCTGCAACAAAACACGAAACCATTGTGCAATCAGGATGGTAATAATGCTAGTTCAGGACCCATATTTTATCATACTACACTCTGGTATTTTTATAAGGACAATTTCTGTTGATAAAGAAAATACTAAATATTAGAATCCAGTATATTTGCATACAAAAATGATAACCGTATGTTCAGAAGAATATATGTATTGGTAATTGAAAAGGAAGTGTGGATATGAAACACTAGAATGTGTTTTATCACTTCTTTCTTGTTAGAAACACTTCATGCCAAGTTACACCAAGCATAACTTTCCATGGAATAAATCATATATATCGACCAGTAGAGATTTAAACTGCTGAATAATAATAAATAAATAAATAAGTGTTATAAGAACATAGATTTATCAGAATAATCTTCAAAATTTAGAAACAGACATTCCCATTGATAAGGCAACGGAAACAATGCACTTGTATTGTATTTATTAATTCCTAAATTAGAATTTTGTGGGGGAAATGCGGACAAAAGGAAAGGAAATATGATTGAAATGCAAGCATGCTGTTGATTCCCTTGTGAAATGGAATGCACACTAGCAATATTACATCTAACCTAGTATAGCACAAAATCACAAGGACAAATAACAAATGACCTATACATCCATGTTATTCACAATATCAAACAGCTACATCACAAAGAGTAGATAAAAATAGATCATTTACCATTAGGATAGAACCTCAAAATTTATATGAAATATACTTGCCTTGGTACGCGGAATCAACACATTTCTTGGGACAGGCAACCCTGCAGATGCTGCATATTCTTGAGCTGCACGCAACTTAGTATTTGTAAAACGTGTGCCCTCTACAAAAAGTGCTAGCCAAAAAGGCCGAGGAAAATCTCTCAACCGCTGTAAACCTGACTGAAATTGCAAATTACGTTTGATTAGCCACATTCCAAACTGTCAATGAAGAATCGGCTACCTCGTTCAATATCCTAAATAAAGACAGTAAATACCTCCAATCTGGCCTCATCCCTGGCCCAACTTCTCTCAAGAAATAGATACTCTGAAAACCACATAGACCAGCCCATCACCTACAAAACATTAAGTATAAAATAACAATCAATAAAGTAGAATAAAATATTAAATGCAATGAGTGATGACAATGAAATTACTTTAGCACATCACCCATTTACATTTTTTCACAAAACCATTTTGGAAAAGAATTTTTGTAGACTAAAAGGTATCAAATGCATAAAAATGTTCCTAGAGCTTCTTGAGGAACTCAAAGATTGCAAAATGTAGTAACATACAACCTTTCCCTCCATTGGTAACTCCTCCAGTGGTTGGCAAATCCCTGATATTACAAAGAAAATCAGTAATTGACTTGTAATTTGAACTCTGACTGCACGTCTACTGAGTTTGAAGGACTAGAATAATAGCTGAATATAATTCCTAGCGCCAGCAGGTCCTCCCTAGCTTTGTTAAAGGAAGGACCTATAGGCCAGAAAAAAGTAGATGGGAATTCACAAACCATGAGCCACCCTTTTAAAATTTTCTGGCGCCCCAAAATATAACGTAAAGGTTGCTGCCACAGGTGAATGGTTTACAACCCCAAGATGTTAATCCGACTTGTATATATCAAATGCATGCCAACAATGACAGAAAAGATATAGTTTTCATCAGAGTTGAAGGCATATGCCTCAAAGAGGGAATAAATTAGGTGGGAATATTAAGAAATACAGTTTTACTGGTCGGTTGGAAAGGACATTTGGACAAAAATCAATCCAACCACCTAAGATCATGCAGATACTGAATATGATTGAGTTATGTTATGGCCCTTCTGTGTTCCATACCAATAATAATTGTTTAGTGGACCCGGCCAACATTTTTATGTAAATGGACACACCACTTTTGGGGTTAATGAACCAATCCACCTTTTGGTCAATGTGTCCATATTCAATGTATCAAAGCTGTTTAGTGGGCGTGTAGTTATCCCAATGCACAAAGTGATCCAGTCATAAAAGAAAAATAGTTATAAATAGACACTTAGGCCTTAGAACCGTGATTATGTTTTAGTTGGAAGTTTTGCACAAGTCTACAGCAACCATGTTTAGGGCCTGGGGCAGCGTCCACACTGCATTGGTTATTTGGGCCTGAGTCGATGTCCATTCCTTCTTGAGAAAGTTCTCCTTTTGTTATGTCTTGTTTTATCCTATGTTGTCACATTCAATGAACTCAGAAAAAATAATTTGTAAATTACCAATTCTGTTTACAACTTATAGGTCAAAGTTTGTCTAATCAACAATTTTATCTGCAAATAGGTGATCAAATATGGCTTATTGGGTCAAAAACAAAAGAAAAACATTTTATAAACTTTTAGGTTTTTCTGCACAGTCGATTAAAAAATCACTCCTGCATGAATGATTTTCTCCTCTCCTGTGTCTTCCATTCTTTGCTCTAGCTCTAGCTATCACACCCTCACATTTTGCATTTGGCCTTCGGTGTGTACAATATAATGGGAAGGGCATTAGCAAGGGCGTTGTGGGAAACTTTTCATAGATTCGATCAGAACTAACTTCAATGGTAACATGAATCAAATTTGAGGATTTCTGCAAATTATACGGCGATAAGCAGAGGGTGTACAACTGGGGAGTTAAAACTTGGTTTGGTCAGGAAGAGGAATGTTGTAAAATGGTATAAAAAAAATGCCAAAGAAGGTAGGAATGACAGACTTTATCAGCACAGTTGGTCCACAATCCTCATTGAACAATATCCAGCCTTATGGGAAACTCAAAATGAAGTGTTTCCTAAAGACCTCTCTTTTTCAGCATATGTAGAACCTTACGAAGAGGATCAAGAGAGGTGGTTATTGGTAATTGAAGAAGTGGGCAAGGGGACCATGAGCATGGATGGCAATTTTTGAGTCCATGAAGGCAGGGGTGAAATTTCAAGCCTTCAGGACAGATTATATGAACATGAAGCTGACAACAAAGATGTGGTTGAATGTCACCCAAATCAACGTGGTCATCAATAAGCTATTGCAGGAGAAGCCCTTAAGAAAGAGGCTCAAACAAACAAAGGTGAAAAGGCTACAAACAACTTACAAACACATATCACTTATCCCTTGTCCCAGTATCATATTTGAATGAAAAAAGGAGGGGAAATGCAGCTGCTGCTATATTTAACTCACGAATTGTGGATCCATGGGTGAGAAACTTTTTTTTTTTTTTGCCATATTTGCAACACTTCCCTGAAATGAACCTATGCCTAAGGTTTGGCTCAAAATTGAATGGCTGTGTCTAAATCAGCAAACAAAATTGTTGACAGAAGGTTCTTTCCTAATCAAAGCAGATCAATTAGGAGCAATTGCCTTATGTGCTAACATGGAACAAGTTGGAGCTCCATATTGTCCTTCACGGATAGAAATAGTTGAAGCATCTGACAATTTTCAGCTATTTGTTGAACTTTTTATAGTTAGCCTTCCACCAATTCAAGAAACGCCAATCAGATTCTTTCTAGATTCTCTCAACTTCAGCATCTATTTCTTAGGGCAAACAGTTGAGGAAGTGTTAGGAGCTATTATCGCAATCAAGGACGTAAAATTTGGACAAATTCTTCTCCTTGTGTATGTGATCAAGGAACATGGAGAAAGGATATTGATAACTCTGATAGATTTACACAAGGTATGCTCCTATCAACACTTTTTCCTAAATAATCTGCTCAATTATTGTCTTTGGGCATTTGATCCAAGAGGAAATGTCACCAAGATTAAATAAGTTTCAAGAAGTTGCTGAAAACAGCCCAAATTTGAAATTAGTTCAACATCCAACACTACTATTGCTCTAGGAGATAACAAATAAACGAGATGGGATTGCTAATAACCCTTTTTGTTCTATGCCAATAATAATTCTTAGTTGGTGTGCACAAATCACCTTTTTAATATAAATGGGCACATATGCAACCCAAAAGTTCGTCTTTTGTAATGTGACATTCCACAGTCCTAGTGTGCAAAAACCACCTTTTTATGTAAACGGGCATAAATGCACCTCAAAATTTCGACTATATATCATTGCTTTGAGTGCTGGACTCCACAACCTGGTACCTTCATTTTTGCCCTTTTGAGCTGGGGCATGTTTTGTCAACTTTTGTTACAATTTATCAATATTTGTTGTAAAGTGTCAATTTTGGTCACATAAGATGACAAAGTGTATGTTCCCCCTTTGCCTTTGGTCACAGTTCGTCATCCTTTGCCACACCTTATTACACTTGCCGACTTTGGTCGCATTTTATGACATTGATTATGCCGTATAGCTCAGTTTGCCTTGGGACAGCCTAGCCTGCTTATCGTCCCTTGCCGACTTGGATCGCATGATGTTAGTATTGGTTAGAAGGGATGATATAAATTCAACACCCATCCTCTCAAAGCATTTTACCCCTCAAAAAGCCATTTATATCCTTCTAAGCCTCCGTTTCAGTTTGCCTAAGAGCAGTGGATCCCATTTCTTTATACACGTAAACCACCCATGGCTGGTTTAAACCCTATTGGCAGTTCTGCTTATCATACAGACAGTTTGCCCATTGAATTTGCAAAAAGGAAAGGAGCAATAAGGCCCGAAGGGACCATGTTATCTGCACTACTTGGAAATGTTCCGAGCCCATATGGAACTATTTCCAACTGCTTTGGAGGTTCAACTACCCTCCCCGCCACTATAGATATAAGGCTTTGCAATGCATTAAGGGCCTTTTGCATTGCCCAGAATTTGTAGGAGTTCGTTTGTCTATTGTCTTTATTTCTTCCGCATGCCATCAAGCAGCCCACATTAGTTCAGGACAGCTTAATGTACGATTGTTGCTTAGACAATTTAAATTAGTCTGCAAAACCTCAATTCACCCTATTAGAGCCTAGTTCCATGTGTCCATTTTCCTTTTCCCTGCTTTGCCTTTATGTTCCACCACAGATCGAAGATGTCATAAAAGAGACACATTTACTGAGGAAGAGATATCTGGAGTTCAACATTGCTTTTGCTTCTTCAGTTTGCATTACATTGCTTGATATTCTTCTTACTCTTTATTTCTTGATTATTCACATTGAATCATCTACTGGGCCTTGTTGCCTTGCAAGTGTCAAGAGATCGATTCCTTTCTTGCACAAAGTGATGGAGGTAATTTTCAAAGCTTATTCTATAACCATGTAAAGAGACACCAAGTCATAGCAAGATTTGGTTGTGCTTGCCTTGCACAGCGACTTGTTGTTTGTGAAGTTAGGATGTGGCCTCTTTAGACTGGATTGCACTACGCACACACACATTTAGCCTTATTTGTTACGATTACATTAGCCTAGATGAACATTCTGATTTCTTATTTCTTGCACAACTAATTGAAGTAAGTTACATTCAGATTGTCTTCATTCACATAAACATTTTAAGCTTCTTGATTGGTTGAGTTGGTTAAAAAAGTTAGTTTCAGATTCAAATCATGTTCAACATAAACTTGCAAATTAGCTTTTCAATTCTAAGTTTCTTGTTTGATTCACTCACATTGCACAATAGGTGAGATCTTTTGAGTTTTTTACTAACATTGATAGTTTACATTTCAGTTTTGCATTACTATCTTTTAGTTTCATGGTTCTAACTTTTAACTTGCTAAGTTACTAATTCGTATTTGGTTCTAATGCGGGTTCGAAGAACCCAGTTCGCCGGTATGGTGATTTTTTTTCTTGGGTTCGTCCATATAAAAAATTAAAAATTATTGAAATTCTAGTTTGATACATAGGAAATTAGTGACATTGTCATTAACCACATAGTATGCATCTTAATATAAATAATTTGATAACCATTAAACAGAAATGATAAATATTAAAATATAAAATATCAATAATTATCCTGTGGCTGTAAATAATTACATCAAACTTTAAAAGTTAATTTTCATGGTCATATTGCTCTTCATCGAGAGCATTAACATCAACATCATGTTGTGGTTCGTTAGAACCACATGGACTATCACCACTGCCACTCCCACTATCTAAGTTTTGTGTCATCGAAGCCGAAGGACTGTCAATGTCATCTAATGAGAAGCAGGAAATGGAAGCATCCAAGTCAATGACCTCTGGATGTATAAAAAAATGAAAAAATGAAAAAAAAAGTGTTTTTAATTATTTCCTTGCATTGGTTTTGGGGAATTTGAAAAAAAAAAAAAAACTCATTTAATTACTCATGTTGACCGCCGCAGGCAGCAGATTCGTTGTCCCAACACCCAAGGTTCGTCCCTGGGCACCTGGGTACGTGGGGGTTCTTCCGGCAGAAGAAGCCCCCGTACCCAGGTGCCTAGGGACGAAACCTGGGCGTTGGGACAATGAACCGCTCCCGAACCAAAACCCAGTTTGAACCCCAGGCCCCAACGCGAGAACTGGTAATGTTGCTTTTAAGCTATAATTTGGTTAAGATAATTGCTAAAATTGAATTACAAACTTCACCAAGAAAAACTCTGCTATAGCTGATCCCTCATTTCATTTCACCATTTCATTTTGGTCAAAAATAAACCTTGCATAAGCCTGTATCTCCTATTTTGTGTCAGGAAGGGCTAGTTGCTGACCCACAAGGGCAATCACACTAGTTTGCCCCTGCAAGGACAATCAGACCAGTTAACTGGCATTGGGTAGCCGATTAACCATCCTTACCTGAGCTGGATTGGTGTGTTTTGTTGACCACAGCCCGCCTTGCCTTTTTATGAACCTTGCCTTAGGTTCTGCCTAGATTTTGAGCGCATATCTATCAGGTGCATATCTCCATTTTGGATCTATCAGGTGTATACAGGGAACAGCACTTTGGGGATGAACAGGCTAACAAGACCTTTCAAGGTAATGGATCCACCAACCCACCATTGTGGTCAATGTGTCCATATTTAATGTATCTAGGTTGTTTAATAAGTGTATGAACCTTAGGCCTTAGAAGTATGATTGTTTTGGATGCAAGTTGTGCACAAATATGCAACACTGCCTTGGATATTTTGTCCCGAGTTGGCATCCATATCTTCTCATGAAAATTTTCTTTTCTGTTATGTAATGTTTTATCTATCTTCACCATATTAAAGTTATGTTCTCTTTCCTGTTCCTCCCCACCCAACAAAAAAATAATTTCATATATATGGGCAGTTCAAGAGTTTGGTTTTTGCAGTTTTAGAATTTAGCACCTTTTCCATATTTCGGACTTTTAAGTAATTTCAGATGTATGGCAGTTTCGCTAATTATATATTACAGTTCTCAGTTCAGGCTTAAGCTCTAGATCAGGGGTTTTACAGCTGTTCAGATATTAATTTTTTCAAATAATTTTACCATTCAGAACTTTCAGCTGTCAGTTTTTCCAATAGTTTCAATTTGAGATTTGCAGAAGATTGAGATTTCTGTTCAGATTTCAGTTTTCTTCCAATTTCCAGTTTATTAAGTTTTACAACAATTAGAGCATTGATTAGTCTAGGATTAAAATAGTGGTATCATAGCACTCGTCTGGCATCACGGGCATACACCAATATTATGGAAAGAGCATTGATGAGGGCATTACAGGAGATGTTTCAAAGATTCAATCAAAACTTCCTTCAATGGAAGCACAGGTCAATTAAGGATTGTTGATCATTATACACGGAAAGGGTACAACTTGGAGGTAAAAACATGATTGGATCTAGAAGAGAAACGCTATAAATGGATATGCAAATGCCAAAGAGTATCTCAGATAAGGATCTGCGCATGGAAAGTGTCTATAAGAGAACCCAGATCTATTGCTCAACATTCCAATGCGGACTCTAAGATTATGAAGATACAAAACTCTAGATGGCAAAGAATTTTGAAATTCACATTTTTTTCAGCTGAGGCAATGAAAATATAAATAATGTATTGTATAGTTCTCCAGCATGAACATGAAACCAAGTTTGTCCCTGATGCTCTTTCCACCAAAGATAGTTTGTGCAGATTTAGTGGGATGTCAAACCCTTACTGCTACAAATATAAGGCCAGTGGTCACGATGATGGATTCCAAGGTTAGGGTAAAGGGTTTGCATTTGCAGTTGAGAACTATGAGCTCAGGTCTGATTTTTGTTGTCTGGCCTTGGAAGGAGTTGCAGTCACAGGAGCACAGTGGTCGAAAACCTTGGGCTTGAGGTAATTCCACATGAACTCGGATGAGTTCTATCTGATATTTGAAGGACAAGTACTTATTAAAGTTAGAGGACTACATCCTATTGCAAACAAACAGATTTCAGCAAATAAAATTTCCAAGCAGCTAGCTAAGGGCAAGCTATGTTTCAATTTGCAATGCAGTTCCATAAAAACATATACACCAACAAGACAGAAGGAAGTGGAACAGCTAATTTAATATTTTGCGGGCGTATCAAAATTTACCCCATGAGTTTTGACATCTAAAAGTAAAACGGGGAAGGAGCAAATTATCAAGATGAAACACAGATTCCAACTAGTCTTGTTCCTCCTTTAGTTTGTCCTAGATGTGTTACAGGACTCTACTAGATAGAAGTCAAGAATTCACTGCAATTTATTTTGGAAGATCTATTACCTTCTAAAAAATGCTCTTTTTTCCCTTATCTATGCATTGTGAGATCAATTTTCCAGCCATGTTATAGTAATTCTCACTTTCCAGTTTTTTCTAAAGAAAATACACATAAGTTTAATACTTTTTAGCAAGTTTCAGAGTTCAGTTTGCAGTTCTGAATTTAAATATTGGATCTATAATTTACATCAGTTACTCAGAAATTCTGTTTCCAGAAATATGGTGTTATATTTCAGAAAATTTCAGACAATAAAATGCGAGTTGTTAGGTTTCAGTATATTGGGAGATTTTTATTTGGGCACATAGGTTATTTACGAAGTCTAATAGGTCCAAATATAATACAGTACAAGAATTGAGAATGCGGTGTTAGGCAAGTTTGCAAATGAATGATTTTGAGCTCTAATGATACAAGAAAGAGAGTAGAAAAAGATCAATTTGAACCGACCCTTGGGCCTCAATCTCTGACAACGATGAAGGTAGTAATTTGAGTTACAGGTTGTACAATTTCAAGTAGATTTTACAACTTGTCATTGTGTGCAACAAGGCCACTCCTCTCCCAGAAGGCAAAATAGCAGGTGGCCGGCTACTCAGTTTATTTAGAAGGGATTACCAACAAAGCTTCGCAAGCATGTTTGGAAATGCTAAACTTCAGCCTTCCCTTGATTAAAATTGCTTGTTGTTAGCATAGCATCAGAATCTTTTGGAAAACAAAAATCACAGGACTGGTTGGTATGATATCAGAAGTGACAACATGAAGAAACCTCTTCTTGATTACCTAAGGAAGATTAAAAATCAAAGGAGAAGCAAACTGAAAAAGTATCTCCAATGCCACTAGGCTCTTAATAACAATGGAAAAGAGAATTCAAACTTCCACAGTCCATATTAATTAGAAACTTAACTTCCAGAGAAAAATTACAAAAGGAACAACATCAAATCAATATTCCTTTCTCAAAACAAGATCCGCAGGATAATAAATACAGCTAAAGATCCACTTGATCCAAAATATAGAAGTGGGGTTTATTGCATCTGGTGTTTTTCATTTGCCCATACTTTGGAGAAACAGAAAGAGTCATTCAAAGAAGAGTCAGTAGACATCGTGCAGGCATCCACTACAACCACATCAAAATATCGGCTCTGGCAGAAAACACGTTCACAAATTTTCATGTTATCCACATAGAGGAGGCAAAGGTTTTAGCCGAGGAAGATCAATTTACGAAGAGAAAACTAAAGAAGCTATAGAGATAAGTAAACATCCAAATAATCTAAATAGGGATGAAGGCTCAAACTTAAGTGAGTCGTGGAGACCCATTATCTACAAGCTTAGAAGCGTACCAGAGTCCATTTATGAAAATATTCAATGCATTTTTTGGTAAAAAATCAAATGCATTGCTATAATTAATGCTATTTCTAAAAATATTAATTGCATTTTGGATTTAATATATTTTACCATTTGTAATGATTTTTAATGTTAGGTTGGGCCTAATGTTCCACTTTTCTTGCTGCAAAACGGATTTATCTATATAAGGAGGAGCTCCAATATGTAATCCTATCTGTCACTCATCCTGTTGATGGGTCTCAAAGGGTGGCTGAAATGTTGATCCAAATTATTTGTACGCAATTTTCTCTGTAAGCTCTCTTCCTATGCCAGAGGTTTTATATTTTCATCAAACCTGCAAGCATATGCCTAGGGAATCAATAAGGTGGAAATATAAGGAGTTTCAATTTTAAAGGTCAATTCAGTTAGGAAAGATCTGGACAATGTAGTTAAGGAGTTATTTACCAAGTTCAAAAGGGCCGTAAGACCTTCCAAGAATCAGGAACGAGTAGGAAAGTTTGCAAATGAAAAAGTTCAGATTTTAATTATACTAAGATCATGGGCTATCAACCAGAAGCGGTGAAGAAATAGTCATGAAGAAGTGACCTGTGGGCTGTATCTTTTACAATGACAAAGGTAGTAAATCCAATTATAGATTGTATGATATTGAGTAGCTTCGACGATTTTTTGTGTAATGCAAGAACTCTCCCATCTCACAAAAGGGCAAAAACAGCAGGTGGCAGCCACCCAACATATTTGGTAGCGATCCTCAACAAATCATGCCAAGCATGTATGTAAATGTTGGAAATTCAGCCTTTCCTTACTAAAATGGCTATTTGTAAACATAGCATTAAAACCTTCCGCCAAAGCAATGCTACAGGATAGTTGGTATGATAGCATTGGCCTCAATTTAAAGAAAACTCATTTTGATGACCTGAACAAGATTTAAAGATCAAAGGAGAAGCAAACCGAAGAAGTATTACCATGGCCACTGGGAGCTTAACAAGTCTACTCAAGGCAAGCTAACGAAAGCAAAAGGAATTAGAGTTGATAAAGAAACTGAAAGCAGTACCAATCTTCCTGCTCAAGAAGCATGGAGGCCTTCTTCCAAACAACTGATGATGGAATCTTATGCAATAATGTCCTCTGCATCCCAAACCAAAAAAGATTTTTATCTTCAGTACAGAAATGATAAAGAAGGGGAGCAATTTGTTTGTGGGATTTTGGTGAGAAACTTCTATTGTCCTAAGATGCCACCCAAAAAATGATACAGTATTGGACAAGTTTTATCAGAAATTTTCATGAAATGTGCAGAATCCAGAGCCATTAACCCAAATAAGACATGCATAGAAGAAATTTAGTTCCATTGGATTATAGAAACCAAAAACACCGTGAAATTCAGATTGATATGGAGACTTTGATTGCCAGTTTGCCAATTCTGATTGATACAGACTGCAGATATTTTTAACTGACAGTCTAGAGGTCTATCCAATCTCAATGCAAACATTGAAGAAGGCCAGTAAGAAGTAAAGAATCTAAGATTGAGCAAGCAGAAACCAAGTAGGAAATAACTAGCATATCTATATAGCACCAGTATTAGCATATCTTGTATCTGTGATTATGCTCTTTCATCTCATGGCAGGAGCCATTATAAACTACATTTATTATTTTATACGTGCAAATGATATGAAAATTAGGATGGTTAAAATATCCTATAAACCTGTAATAAGCTCGGCATTTTTTTAGATATAGAGGAATGGAATGGACAGAACATTTGTTACGGCGGACTCAAATCATCTCTCTCTCTAAATCTGCTGATTTTGCACATATTGTTCCTTACTGTCTAACAAAACTGCTTTCCGAAACCATTGGAGAGTCGATACGATCAAACAAATTCATGTAAATCAAAACTAAAGCATAAGCGACGATCATTTTAGAACATTGTTACAGAACCTAGATATGTGCTAAACAGATCTTTTATGGCTAATCAGCTTAGAAGATATTTCAGAGCATTCCTATTCTGCTTTTTGCAAGCCATCATTTTTTTGTGTATATATCCTGACTCTCCAATCTCAGCAATGCATCTTGAGCACTGAGACATTAAACACAAGATGAATGTGTAATTTGGATACAACTCTATCCATTATGTTACTCATCACACCCTAGTTAACCCTTTATAAAATCCCAAAATATTTTGATTGCATGTTTTTTCTATCATGTCCACCAATCAAAAACTACTCATATGGCTGCAGTTCGAAATTTGAAACATATAAAATCCCTCACCAATAACACCCTTCTGAATTTTCCATTGTTTGTTCTGGGCTTCTCTGTTGCTGGTGAATTTGAAGTGGCATACTTCATTATTTACTTTCTTCGACACAGAAGTGACTATATTGACACTCAATATCTGACATTGATTAGAATGATTCATAGGTTCACATCAAAAATGTCCTGTCCATATGACCATGCAGTAGAAACTCGGTGTATTGTGGTTCCAATTTCTTCCATCTGAGGAAATCAGTTTATTGTAGTTTCCATTTGTCTGAACTTCGGAAAGTTAATTGTGGTTCCCACTGTTTTGCTTCTTGCGGATCAAAGCATTCTCCAGTTGTGTCCCAAATTAATTCCCACATGATTAAGCCAATGGCTTGTAAATGAACAAAATGGAACTAAAAAATAACGCAATTTGCAAAATCACACCTTGGATCATAGTTCCAGCAATGATCCCAAAACTTGTGTTTCAAAAAAATAAATTGTAGTTTATTGCTTCAAAGTTCTAGTAATAAAAGTAGCTTTTTTCAAAAACAAAATGGGGATACAGAAAAGCAAGGCATGTCACTAAACTTTCTAATATAAACCAAAAAATGTTATATCAAATGGAAAAAGGAAGATAACTCACTGGAAGTAACTTTGATGAATTCTTCATAACAGCAAGAGCACTGCCAAGGCAACCAGAACGCTGCAGGACGAATAAACAATGAAAGAATGGAGGAGAGTCGCAAATGCCTCTTATAAAATATAAAAAGTACCATAGAATTTGTTTCTGAGTCAAACTTGGTAAAATAAAAATTAACGGGCCTCGCTATAAGAAAAGTGTAAACATTTGTAGGTCTTCTATCTGGAAAACACTCTATCCTATTTACAAGTCATGTTAAATTGTTAATTACCTTCATTTGAAGCGATAGAGAGTAAGAGAATCTTACCTGAGCTAAAATCCATCCCACAAGCCAGTCAACATCACTACGGTGATTAGAGATTACAAGAGCATGTTCTTTCCCTGCATAGTTGAACAAGATAATCACTAAAAAATGTTTTGGGCTCATCTTAAAATCCAATCTAACACTTATGATGCCAGCATAGAATAATTACACATGCTGCTCACCCATGGACTGCAACGTATTAGGATCTGCATATATATGTATCTGCAACAGACAATCCAATGATCATATCAAGCAATAAACTAAGAAACTACACATGGCATTCCTCAAATGAATAGCATATCTATCGCGTCATGCTTGATCCTTATAAGCCCAATGCAAAAAAGATCATACTGAACATTTGATCTCAAAATTGCAGATGTCAGGAGAGAGGGATCCATGATGCACCGAGCTCCATATGACATAAAAACTCAAATTTTAAATAAACAAAAAATGTGTAACCATCTCCAACTGATTTTGCAAATTTAAAAACCAAAAAGAGTAAAGCAATGACAAGACCTTTACACCTGCCCACCAGTCCACCAGCCATACAAGCTCTGACCAAAGTAACTCCACCACAACTCTATTGGCCATCCGATATAGACGTTTCGAAAATGGCCACAGAATGATATAGCATAGAACCTGCACAATAAATGGACATCTTAGATACACTCCAAACGAAAGAGGAACTTTTCTGCCCTTGCCTCAAAAGCGACCATGTAAGTTCAAAGAACCATTGACGAAAGAAAAACATATAAAACTGTGTTGATTGAAGTTATGAATTACTTCCATCAAAGGGGGTTTGACCCATTAAGAAAATTCAGACATTTCTGCCAGAGGTTACCCAAAAGGTCAGATAGGGCTTCTAAGCCACAATATAAACTGCCAGTTTTGAAAAACCATTACCTTGTAAACCAAATCCCATTCACTTCTAGCCATGGTCACTTAAAAATGTGGAATTTTCTGTGTATTTTTTATTGGCTCCATACCTTCAGTTCACTGGCATCCCCAAATAAAGCATTGTTAATGTGAAAGCAGGTTGACATGTATTTGACCAAAAATTAAACTGTTACTAAGGTTTTTGTGATTGTATCAATCATTGTCTCTGTGTTTGAGTTGCAATCGCAAGCCTGAATTTCTATCAAAGTGCATTTAGATAATATATACATATCTTCGTTTTTGGGCATACAAACATCTCAGCCAAACAAAAATAAACATTGCTTATGACAGGATGTTTTATACAGAGTTTCACCAACAACTAACTGAAGATGAAATCCACCTAAGCAAGGATAACTTTGAGGAATCTTTATTGTAAGGATAAGTTCTTGCCAATTGCTTCTAATGTAAGAAATGACTAACTCAAAGCCAATTTTTGAAACAACTGCAGATCAACTATATATTTTTTAGAAATTTTGGGGCGAATATTTCAATGTTAAATATTTTGTAAATCAAATTTGCCCAAAGCTTTAAGTTGATTTTGGATATTGTATAAATAAAAAAATTGGGTCAAAAACAAACAATTTATAAACATTAGCCATAAATTTTTCACTACAACTAAGCTGGACTGCTGAAACTTTGAAATAACCAAATCGCCCAAGCAAGACTTCTGTCATTGCTAAAGTTTGCAACTTGTCATTATGTTTTATAGCTTACATTCTGGTTTGTTTGCATGTACAGAGAATCAGCAGATACCAGATTAGTAAAATAAAAATACTCCTTACCTCGAATCCTAATACTGCCCTAAATAATGAATACATATTACAGGAGCAGTTATGACTCCAAAAAACCTAGAAACAAACCACCCATATTCTTACTATACCCAGACAATTTTTAAAGGAACCAGTAGACCTTCTGTTCGAGAGCATATAGACATTATCAACAGCCAATTTTCTACCATGGCCACCCATAACTAAAAACATAATAACAAACAAGTCAAGACCATACTCATCAGGAAAAATCGATGAAGAGAATTTGTGTGTTGCTGGTTCCCTCGCCATGAGGATCTCCATGACAAACTTACCACACCAAACCTTGGGGTACCAAGCTCTAAAGTAATCTTCAAAGCATTTCTGAATCCAGTTCAAATCTTTAATGTGGCACGCCTTACATGTGTCAAAGTAAATTTTTTGAATCAGGAGCTCCTGCTTCAGTGCAGTGTTTGTCTCTCTCAGAATAGCCTTCTATACTTACTGCATCCTCAAAAGGAAACGACCTTTCAGCTGCCATGGGAATTTCTTCAGGTAGATCTTTACAGTTTGCCCGCAGTTTATCTATCAGGGTTTTTCCCATACATATAGTGACCTTCTTGTCCAAATTGCAAATGCTGTAAAACAGACTTCTTCTACAACAGCTGTGACCAGGACCCTCAGAAAACTCCCAGTCATATTCCAACCCAATCCATTTTTCACCTTTTGGTTGCCACTCTTGAAGTGTTTCCATTTCCTGAGCACTAGAAAGTCAACATCCTTCCTCAGAGATATGCTTCATAGCAGCCTCGCCAGTCATGAAGTGTTTTCATTTCTTGGCGATAGAAAGTTGACAACCTCGGAGATAAGCTTCAATGCAGCCTCAACAGACAGCCGATAACTTTTTCAGAGACTGTACCAACCCTTGAAATCCTTTTCCCCACTGCCTCTACAATCCAAGGCCACCAACACAATCCAAACAGCACTAAAAACACAAAAGTAAAGGAAACAAGAAAAATTGCAGCACCAAAACTCCAAAGAGGTCTGGTACCAGCTATCAAACAGCCACATAATTAACCACAGGCCCAAAAGGGCAGTACCAATCTCACCCACCATCATTATAGCTTGCCTTTTGTAGATGCACCACCTCCCTAGCAATGGACACCAGCATCTGCACTGAACTCTAGTGTCCTTAAGACAATCTCTACCGTGATTGCATAATTAACCACCTAAAGCTCGATTTGGATATAGGTCAAACGCTTCCCGTTACATCCCCATGCAAATTAACCAATCAGGATGAAAATCACTGTACCTATCTAATATCCCTCCCTCTCTTCCACAACATTTCCTTCATTAAGAGGTCATGATTGTTTATGTTACATGACATCTCATCATGCCCCATTAGCATCCTGACACTATACATATCAGCTCCCACATTTGCCAAACAATCTGCAGCTTTATTTTCTGTCCTTATATGGATACATAAATTAATCTTTATAAGCAATGACCAACGTTGTTAATGTCTTTAACAAAATAATTCAAACTCCAACGCTTTATTCTGGTATTCCTGTTATTGTTTTAAAATGAAATAAATATTTTTGAATCTCTCTACACAATCATCTCCATTATCCCTTCCTGTTAAGCTAGTTTCAAGCCCAACTTTACTGCTTTCCTTTCAGCTATACTGTTAGCTACTATCCCTAAACTCTTAGCAGACCCTAGTTTGATTGTGTCTTGCCAGTCTCTCCATCATCCGCCCCCATCCCCTGCAGGTCCCAGGTTGCCCCTGGACGATCCATCTTGATTGAATTTTATCACATGACTAGGTGACATCATTCAGATGGATCCTTTTAGCTTCCTTTTTCCACCCCATTATCAGGAAGGTTTGCATGGAAATTAGCACTAGAAGAAAGTCAAATTAATCCATCTACATGTCTATTCTGGTCCATTTGTGTCTGCACTGTTAGCTTTGCCTGTTACGTTCACAAAAAATGAAATTGAATGGTTTTTATTATATTTTAGCAGGTAGTACTTATCTCGGACTCTCTTCAACTTCGTCACCTTTGAATCAACTACTTGGGAAGATATACGCACAAGAGATTAGAGGAAGCTCAATCACTTGCAGACCATCTATCAAGGCATTTCTCTAAGACCAACTATTTTTCAGAAGATTAAGTTAACAGAAGACGCAATATTGCAAAAGCATGAAGCAACAATCTACCACTTTGTGAGCTTACCACCGGGGGCCATCTAGCAGATTCTATAAAAACTATAAATTAAAATCACATATACTCCTCAAATTTAATAACTAATGGAAACAAAAGGCGGGGTACATTGGCCAAGCCTGTGATTGGAGAATGGTAATCACAAGGTCAATTCCGGCGAATAACAATATTCTATTGTCCAGCAAATGCTAAGATGATAGCCTCAGTACAATCTCTTCTAGGCGAGCACGCTTATGTTTCCCTGGTGAAATTTGACACAGTAGATAAATTATAAATTGTTACAGTCACAATCAAATTATCTGTTGCAGGCAGGAGTTAACCCCTGGCCCTATGGTGCCTTCCACCTGCCCCCATAACTATCACATACATATTATAATGGAACAAAATCATCACCAAGTAGGATATTTAGAGTGAAGGCACACCATCTCGACATGTCGGATAGCATTTAAGGGTGGCATGCATATCTGCAGGAAGTCTGTGTTTGCAAAGGTTAATCACTGTGACAATCATTAATGCAATCAGAGAGCAATTTCTGGTATGGCACTGTGACCAAGGAAAATGGACAACAAGATGGATTCTCTAATGAGTCATCAATCTTCAGTATGAATGTAGTGGAACAAGTAAAACAGTAGACATATCTGCTGACGATACAGCTGGTTACAAGCCCAAATAAATGTTCTATGACTTGCCAGCTACTCAAGATTATCTTTCCCAGTTCATTGATGAGATAGAGCAGAAATTGAAAGAGATCATGGAAGGAGTACTATGTGACAGAGAATTCAGAGAACACAAGGACAATACCTCAGCTCAGCAAGACAATTGTGGCACTACAAAGGCTTTCCCTTGACTCTATTTTTTTAAGGGTTTTATGCTTGAAGACTTGAATTAGTTAATAGTAGTTTCTTCAGTTCTGCCATGTGTTCAGGTGGTAAGGTTATTTTGAAGAATGCTATTTCAGTGTCTTTATTATGTGATAAACTTCGGTTGTCTATGGCATCTCTTAACTGGTTTTTAAAAATTCTGTTTAGACAAAGTGATTGCAGAAATCTCTGGGGCACTTTCACAGGTCCTTTCTTTTGCTTAAACCATAGCTACCATGTTTGAAAAGTTCTGGTCGTTCAGAAGTGGGAAAAAGTTCGGAAGGTCAGAATTTTGCAAAAGGTTCAGTTCGGTTCAGAAAATATTAAAATATCCAAATATTAAAATTATAAAATATTATAAAGTTATTAAAATAAAAATAATAAATTTATATGTATTCATACTTTTTATTTTTTTACACTATTAACATCTATATATTTTTTCTCACTAATATATAATATTAATATCTAATATTTTCAAATACTAATATTTAATCTAATTATAAATATATCATATTATATTATATATAATATATTAGATTATAATTTTATAAACTATAATTTATAACTATAAATATATTATATATTATCTTAATATTTTATAAATTATAAAATATGACCATTCGGTATGCAGGGAAAGTCTTAATAAATCTCAAAATATTAATAATTTAATACCAGATAACAAGAAGGCAGTGCCACTTTACGAACAACTTAAAACGATAAAACCTAATATGTATTTGAATTTAACGCCGAAGACACCTGAAAATTTACCGGCAGGAACCAATTTGCATGGTGGACGGGCGGACAAGGTTGGTTTCGTGCACAGCTTTTAAATCACCGGCAAGTTTAGCAGTTAGCAGCTTCGTTCAACTGACACAGCTTCTATCAACTAGCATGCAGCACTTTGTTTTAGGGTTTGTTTTCTTCATTTTAGGTTGTTTTTTCATTATTTCTTGTTTTTTTCCATGGAAAAGAGGATTTCACCCTGTAAAAAAAACACTATGATAGAAATAGGCCAAGGCCCCAAACCAAACCGGAAAAGTTTGGCCAGCATAAAATGTTCGGTTCAAACGGAACATAGTCCAGGTTTGGCTGAACCTGGTAACTATGGCTTAAATATTTCGTTGGAATAAAAATGGTAAAGAAGTATGCACAAAGTTTGTTGTTAATTCTCCTTTGTGACTTAAAATTAATTGAATTTAAAGTCCTTCAACACTCTTATTACACTGATGGGTGTAACCTACAATGGCAGCTGGGGGTGGTGGTGGAATGTAATGTCTGTGAGATATTAACAATTAATGACCAACCTTAAGTATGACATCCATTTGTCCGTCATAGGAGAGTTTCAACCTTAAATTTGAAATCCATTTGATCATCATATGGATGGTTTTTCTTCTTGCTTGGAGAAGTCAATAGAAAATACGTAATATCTTGGGCATACGGTGAAGTTTGGATCCTATTTTTTACCGCAGAAAGATTTTTTCTAGCCCGGCACACTGGTGCAGCTAGATTGAGGCCATCTGTCACCAGTCAACAGGAAACTTATGGAAAAGGTAATGGAGTCATTACTCGATGTGATATGTGACAAATCCAAGATAGGGGCCTCGAGATTGATATCTCTCAGTACTAGTTATAATAAACTTAGTTAAACAGTTCGTTTACGAGGCATGTTATGGCAGTTACTTCCAAGGTGGTTATACAATATGCACGAGTGTCACATAGTATAGCATACTCAAAACACCTGCAATCATAGGTTTCTAACGATTCCCCCTTTTTATGCAATTTACTACCACCTACTCTTATTCTGAGGACCCTTTTCCATACTATTACCTCTATTTTTACTGATATATCGGTACAAATATTATAAAGTTAAAAAAAAGTCCATGTACGATCGCGTGTTCTTTACCGTGTCCTAAGGCAACCTGTGACAATATGTAAGATATATGTAAATTAAGTTTGATCAGAGTGTGGTTGCCACAGGGGATTACGTTGTCTATCTTTCATAATATGCATATTGTGTAACCTGTATAATTGTCTTGAATGGCCCTAAATTTCCATTATTGGGAATATGGTTTATGGAACTAATATAGTGATTATTTTAGCAGGTTTTGGTGGGTCATCCCTAACAGCTCTGTATTTTGTATTCACACTCCTCCAGGCTCCAATAATATAGATTTTCCCTTAGATATATACCATTCCATAAATAGGATTGATCCATCATATAAACTAGGAGCAAACAATAGACTCAATGAGCAGAAACATTGTGCAGTTGGGTATTCACAATTACTAATTGGAAATTCATATAATTCACATCTAGCTTAATCATCTGTCTCTGGTGTTATTATTGAAAGAGTAGACACAATAGGGCAAACTTCAGAGTGGGTTTACTAATTATAATCTGAATTTCCCCATACCTCTCCAAAACAATTGAAAAATTAAAGTGGTATTCAAGCCCCCTATCGAGAATTGCCAGCCAAACTTCAGATTTAATCATATCAGTTAAAAAAAAAGTGGTATTCAAAACCCCTTTCCAGATTTTCTAACCCAACTTCAAATTTAAATATAACCATTGAAAAAAACAAAGCGGTATTCAAAATCCCTATCCAGAATTGCAAACCCAACTTCAAAATTAAACATAACAATTGGAAAAAACATAGCAGTATTCAAAACCCCTATCCAGAATTGCCAACCCAACTTCAGATTTAAAAGTAACAGTTAAAAAAAATAAAGTGGTATTCAAAACCCCTATCCAGATTTGCCAACCCAACTTCAGATTAAACATAACAGTTGAAAAAGCAAAGTGGCATCCAAAACCCCTATCAAAAATTGTAAACCAAACTTCAGATTTACACGTAACAATCAAAAAAACAAAGTGGTATTCAAAACCCCTATCCAAAATTGCCAGCCCTAATTCAGATTTAAACATAACAGTTGAAAAAAAAACAAAGTGGTATTCATAACCCCTGTCCAGAATTGCAAAACTCAACTTCAAAATTAAATATAACAGTTGAAAAATATAAAGTGGTATTCGAAACCCTGATCCAGAATTGTCAACCCAACTTCAAATTTAAACAATGTAGTATTTAAAATCCCAATTCCAGATTGCCAACCCAACAAATTTAAACAAAGCTATATTCAAAAAACCAATCCAGGACTTCCAACCCAACTTCAAATTTAAACATAACAATTAAAAAGCATAAAGTGCTATTCAGAACGCCTATCTGGAATTGCCAAACCACTTCAGATTTAAACATAACAGTTGAAAAAACCTAAGTGGTATTTGAAACTCCAATCCAGAATTGTCAACGAGACTTCAAATTTAATCAATGTACTATTTAAAACCCCAATCCAGGATAGCCAATGTGGCAAATGTTAACAAAGTGATATTCAAAACCCCCATCCACGATTTGCCAACCTAGCTTCAAATTTTAACAAAGTGGTATTCAAAACCCCAATCCAGGATTGCCAATCCAACTTCCAATTTAAACATAAAAATTGAAAAAAAATATATATATAGTATTCAAACACCCTTATCCCGAATTGCCAACCCAACTTCAGATTTAAACATAACAGTTGAAAAAAATAAAGTGGTTTTCAAAATTCCAATCCAGAATCGCCACCCAACTTCAAATTCAAACATAAATGAATGAAAAAAGGGTTTAAAAAAATTAGAAAAGCAAAAGGTGGGTAACTTTCACCGTACCTGTATGCAATTGACTATAATTCCTGAAAGAAGGAAGAGCACTCCCATGGGAAGCACCACTACTGCAGAGGGAAGCTCCATTGCAATAACTCTTTGCACACAAATAAATTGCTTGCTTACAAACGCATAAAGCAATGCAACTAAATCTTAAAAGCCTAATGCAATCTGTGTGCCATAAATGGAGTGGAGGCCACCCAGGTCTTTATAATTCTTACAGCCTCTGTTAAAATGAGGAGCTTCTCCCCTGCTTGTCTGTGGAGGTGTTTTAGCATCTACAATAAGAAATTTACAGCATTTTTTTGTTTTTGGGTGCATAAAGCGCGTTTGTTTGTTATTTATTGGGCACTGGCGAGAACAACGGATAGATATATATGTATATTTGACAGTGTTATATATATAATATGTAGATCTATATAAAAGTTTATTGGCTGACAACCTAAAAATGTTCCTGGTATTCATTGCGGTCATCGTCCGACGTGGCTTCCATCCCCATCTTATGGTTGAAGATGGTTCACGTGTATATGCTTGTGCTTTTAAAAATATTAAAAGGCTATATTAATTGATTATTTTATATTTTAATGAATCGAGGCTCTCGCACAGAAAAAAATAAATTATTTTATTCAATACATCATTAAGGTGTGGAACGTATGTCATAAATAAAAAGATATCTCATTGAAAATAATTTGTCAGTGTAATTGATCAATCATAAAGTGATGAAGTGTAGAAGATATGTAAGAACTACGAAATTTCATTGAAAACATGGCCAAGATTTAGTGGATAATAAATATGGTTAAGATTTTATTGAAATTTCATAGTTTACATTAGATATTTATGATAATTTAGAATTCAGGGGATAAAGTAGTTTGTGAATGTAAATTCATATTAAAATATTAAATTGGGGTAAAATAATTATAAATTTTCATTTTATATTATTTTTTTTAAAATTATAATTTTTAGGAGTTTCTTATGTATATTAAATGTCAAGTGTATGTTAAGTACGATTTAAATTTAGATTAAGTAGTTTCCCGATGTTTGGTAAAGGTATTTATTATGATATGATTTTATATATTTTTTAAACCTTTTACAATTTTTTATAAATTTGTTAGGGATGTTTGGAAAGGTACTTATGTGATTTGATATTATTTTAAAACCATTTACAACATTTTAAAAGTTTGTTAGAGGTGTTTGGCAAGGCTTTTACAAGCTCTCATTTTACAACTTTTTAGTAACTTGTTATGCATATTGAATGCCAAATGTGATTCAAACTCAAATCAAGTAGCTTGTAAATGTAAGTCTACACCAAATACCAAACTAAGTTGTTGGCAAGGCACTTACAGGGCCTAATTTATATTATTTTTAAGCCTTCTACCACTTTTAAAAACTGTTTAGACATATTGAATGCCAAATGTGATTTGAACTAATATCAAATAGCTTGTACACATCAAAACACCAAATTGAGGTGTTTGACAAGGCACTTACAAGTTTTAATTTTATCTTAATTCTTAAGCCTTGTAAAGTTTTTTAGGAGCTTGTTAGGCATATTGAATGCCAAGGGTGCTTTGAACTCAAATCAAATAGCTTGTAAATGTAAGTCCATACCAAACACTAAATTAGGATTATAGTTAGGGACTTACAAGTTTTAATTTTATATTATTTTTACGTCTTTTACCACTTTTCATAAATTTGTTAGGCATGTTAAATGCCAAGTGCAATTTGAAATCACATCAAGTAGCAATGATTTTGTGAATAAGCATGTAAAGTTGGTGCATTGAAAGTCATTATAGATTTTGGAAACTTGTATTGAATGAGGACTACATGAATAAAAATGGAAATCTCATTGATGTGGATTTTATGTACATCATAGATAATGGATTTTTACCCTCTTGTTTTAGGTATTGTAGTGTGTGACTCTCTTATTTAATTATGGTGGAATGGTAACATGTGACCTACATCCCCTTAAGGAAAATTCACCTAAGTATCAAAACAACACCCAAGTATGGATATTTAGAATGATGTTATATTATAATACTTAGATCTCGTGAAAAAATTCAAAAGAGAGGGAAGGGTAGGGCAAAAAAGAAGGTTTCAAATTTCTACTTAGTAATCCTTTCACTTGAGCAAAACTTTATGAGATATAATACAAATCAACCAATATTCATTTAATCTAGTCATGCACTTGAATATAAAGAAATACGGTACGAGAGTCTCAGGGCTAAGTGTATCTCAACAATATATCTTTGCAAGATAAATTGATCACAAAAAATAGATAAAAGTGAATTCTTATATAATAATTTTATAAGGACCCAATTTGTTATACAACAACAACACATCTATCTATTATAATAATAATAATAATAATAATAGATGAGATTAACTAAATAAAATAATTAGATTAGTGAAATTGTACAATCTAACCTACTCATAATAAAACATTTAAATCTTATATATTGATCACTAGAAGCTAAGAAAATACAACATCAATTTGAATTTTTTGACAAAGTAAAAAACTGAAACAAACTCGCAAAACATCCATGAAGATTTAATAAGCTTGTTCAAGCTCCTCAAACCAATTTGAATAAGATTATTTCAATACAATGCATTTATAAAGGTATGTGGTCACCACTTTTTTATTTTACAAAAGCCATTGCATGTGATTCTTTATTAAAAATAAACCAAATCTAAATATATCTAAATCAACAAAAAATAGAACTGAAGCTTTAAGTGTAAATTCAAAGCAAGTTGATCTAATCTGAAAGATAACTTGAAATAAAACTTCCACTTTGGAGTCACTTAAATGTATCACTATCTAGATTTAGACTTTCCAAAAGATCATGCAAAGTGTCATTGAATTTTATCCATGCAACTGAGACTAATTGTTTGAGATTTTTCCTACAACATAATCTGCATGATATTTTACGGGAGCCTTCCAGTCATTTTTAGAGCTCATGGAGGCTCAACACATAGTTAAAGTTGTGTGATCTCATAAATTAAAAACAACTTTTCCAAAAAGGTATTATGATCCAAAATATCAAAACAAACATAAAAGTTAACCTCGATAAGCTTGTGAACCATACTAATGCTTAGTAATGTATGTATATATTTTAATTCAAATAGTCTCTATGTTTATTCCCAATTTTTGATCTAAAATTGAGACCTCCTATGATTATATATCAAGCCCCATTGATAAATTTATTCCCCTTTTTTTTCATGTGGCCTCTGCACTTTAATGTTTTCTACACGTCCTATGTGAATATCCCAGTGTGACCATCCTACTCAGCGCTCTTATGTTGGAGAAATTATGTGAATTGTCATTAAACTTGTGATGGTTTGACAGGTGATGATTGCTATAAATATAAACTTTGTGTTCATGAAATGACATGGAATATTCCAAGTGGCTTAGGTTCTTAGGGAAGATCCACAACGAATATGATCTCAAAGTGTAGCATTGCAATCCACATGTCTTCATCACATAACTTGTCTGAGCTATCTAGATTTACTTCTCACTTATCATGTAGATTGCATGAGCCTCCTTTATTTGCTTAGTCAAAGGGTGAGTCTTTTTATGCTAGCCAAGTGACAATCTTTAATTAGCTCATAGTCACGCAGTTCTTGAATCTATCATTATTGCTACTTAATTGTTTCCCACTATGAAGTTTGTTGAAACTAGACATGTTGCATCTTGTGATTGTTTCGTAGTTTTATAATTGTCAGAGTATCATGATTGTATAATATCATGAAGTGCACAGTGAATTAAATTGTGACACATATCTTGTTTTCATTGCTTCATAGTCAAGCAATTGTTAGTCCTTTGGCTTTTGAATGTGTAGACAATTTATAGTTGCATGGCATCCTGACATCATGGGTAATGTGACACATGACATCCTATGATTACCTCAAAGTTACATAATTCTAGAAAAATGGTTCATAGTAGCCTTTGAAATTATGCAAGGTTGTGAGGTGTGTTGTGAATAACACCATGACACACAGTGTTCTACAATTGGTTCACACTTACACAATTCTCATGATGTGATTTATAAATGTGCAAAGATTGTGTGGTGCATAAGAAAGACATGCACGCCAATTTAAACATAAGTTAATCATCAAGACAAGCGTTTAGACAATAGATAATACATTAGTTAACATTGTTGAAGAGTCCATAAAGAATAAAATGCTCTGTTATAAGGCCTTGTGACTCTCAAGATGTGTGTTCTTTTGTATAGTGTGAAAATATGTTGAAACATAGCGTATTACAGTGAAACCTTATCAAAATAGGTCTTTGAAAACCTAATTGTCATGTATGCATCATACTTTAAATTGTTAATGAGATAACCATTAGAGCATGTCAAAACAATGTTTAAACTGACAATGCCGCTAGATCATGATGACTAAAAAAATTAAACACTTATATTAATGAGATCTTATGTCCTTTACAAGCAATGGTGATTACTGTAAAAAAAACATTGTTAAGTGTTTAGAATTGGTAATCTCTCATTATTACTTTTAAACAATATCAATTGTACAAGTAAATTTTAGGTTTTCAAATAAAACCTAAATATTAGTTTTGAACTTAGCATACAATATACTAAATCTTAACATCTACAAAGAATTAGATATGTGGGTACAATAATTCATTTGTGTGATAATTTTAAAACAAGAATTCAATTATCTATTAAAAACATAAAACTTACAAATATAATATTGATATTCGGTAAAAAATTATCAAATTTAGAAAAACAATTAACAACAAATCCAACTTTAATCAACCAATTAAAAATGACTAAATGACTAAAAAAATATATATATATCTCAATTTCTATTCTTATATCCTTAATAACACTCATTAAACTACCGTTACTGAAATAAATCTCCTCCATGAAAACAAAAGCCAAACAAAAAGGAAGCTAACCTAATTTTACTCCTACCCTACACTAAAAATCCATGACCAAGGTTGGAGGGTGAACTTGGAAAATTTGCATCAAACATTTGGCGTTGACTAGACAGAGCAATTTACAATAAGAAATTCACAGTAATTTTTTGTTTTTGGGTGCATAAAGCCTGTTTCTTTGTTATTTATGACAGGGCAATGGCGAGAACAACGGATACACATATATATATATGACACTGTTATATATATAATATGTAGATTTATAAAAATTTATTGGCTGCCAACATAAAAATGTTGGTGGTATTCACTGCGATCATCAGCCGACGTGGCTTCCAACCCCATCTTATGGTTGAACATTGTTCACGTGTATGCTTGTGCTCTTAAAAATATTAAAAGGCTATATTAATTGATTATTTCATATTTTAATGAATTGAGCCTCTCGGTCAGGAAAAAAATAAATTATTTTATTCCACAAATCTTTAAGGTGTGGAACATCTGTAAGAAATAAAAAGATATCTCGTTGAAAATATGCAGATAATTGTAATTGATCAATCATTAAGTGTAGAAGATATGTAAGAATTAAGAAATTTCATTGAAAACATGGTCATTTGGTGGATAATAAACAAGGTTTTATTGAAATTTCTTAATGTTTATTAGATATTTATAATAATTCAGAATTCCGATAAAATAGTTTATAAATGTAAGTTTATACTAAAATATTAAAGCAGGGTGTTTGGTAAAACACTTATAAATTTTTGTTTTATATTATTTTAAAGTTTTTAACAAATTTTTAGGAGTTTGTTATGCATATTGAATGCCACGTGTATGCTTAGTGTGATTTAAATTCAAATCAAGTAGTTTGTCAAGCCTGGATGCTTGGCAAGGCACTTACCAAGACATGATTTTATATCATTTTTAAGCCTTTTACAACTTTATATAAACTTGTTAGGGTGCTTGGAAGGGTACTTACAAGTCCTGATTTTATATTATTTTAAAGCCTTTTACAATGTTTTAGAAGCTTGTTAGGGATGCTTGGCAAGGCTCTTATAAGCCTTGGTTTTACGGCTTTTTAATAACTTGTTATGCATATTGAATGCCAAGTGTGATTTGAACTCAAATCAAGTAGCCTGTAAATGTAAGTCTACACCAAATACCAAACCAAGGTGTTGGCAAAGCACTTACAAGGCCTAATTCATATTATTTTTAAGCCTTCTACCATTTTTAGAAGCTTTTTAGACATATTGAATACTAAATATGATTTGAACTAATATCAAGTAGCTTGTACACATCAAAACACCAAATTGGGGTGTTTGGCAAGGCACTTATAAGTCTTGATTTTATCTTAATTCTTAAGCCTTGTATGGCCCTTTAGAAGCTTGTTAGGCATATTGAATGCCAAGGGTGCTTTGAACTCAGATCAAGTAGCTTGTAAATGTAAGTCCATACCAAACACTAAATTGGGATTATTAGTAAGGCACTTATAAGTTTTAATTTTATATTATTTTTACGTCTGTTACCACTTTTGATAAGCTTGTTAGGCATATTAAATGTCAAGTGCAATTTGAAATCACATCAAGTAGCATTGATTTTGTGAATGAGCATGCACAAGTTAGTGAACTGAAAGTCATTATAGATCTTGGAAATTTGTATTGAATTATGACTACATGAATAAAAATGGAAGTCCCATTGATGTGGGTTTTATGCACACTATACATAATGGGTTTTTACCCTCTTGTTTCAGGACATATAGGGTGCGACTCTCCTATGTAATTATGGTTGAATAGTAGCATGTGACCTACATCCCCCTAAGGTAAGTTCACCTAAGTATCGAAACAACACCCAAGGATGGATATTTAGAATGATGCCATATTATAATAATTAGATCTCAGGAAAAAAGCCAAAATAGAGGGAAGGATAGGGCAAAAAACAAGGTTTCAAATTTTTACTTAGTAATTCTTTCACTTAAGCAAAACTTTATGAGATCTAATGCAAATCAACCAGTATTCATCTAATCTAGTCATGCACTTAAATATAAATAAATACAGTGTGATAGTCTAAGAACTAAGCGAATCTCAACAATATCTCTTTGCAAGATAAATTGATCACAAATAATAGATAAAAGCACATTCTTATATAACAAATCTATAGGGACCCAATTTGTTGCAGAAACCAATAATAACACATCTATCTATAACAATAATAGATGAGATTAACTAAATAAAATAATTAGATTAATGAAATTGTACAATATAACCTATTCATAATAAAACATATAAATCTTATATAGTGATCACTAGCAGCTAAGAAAATACAACATCAATCTAATTTTTTTTATAAAGTAGAAAATTGAAACAAACTCATAAAACATCCATGAAGATTTCTTAGGCTTGTTGAATCTTCTCAAACCAACCCAAATAAAATTATTTCAATACAAAGCATCTATAAAGGTCTACAGTCACCACTTTTTTATTTTACAAAAGCCATTGTGATCCTTTATTAAAAATAAACTAAATATAAATCTATCTAAATCAATGAAAAATAGAACTGAAGCTTTAAATCTAAATTCAAAGTAAGTTGATCCAATCTAAAAGATAAATTGAAATAAGACTTCCACTTTGAAGTTACTTAAGCGTATCCCTGTCTGGATTTAGACTTTCCAAAAGATCATGCACAATGTCATTTAGTTTTATCCATGCAATTGAGACTAATTTTTTGAGAATTTTCTTGTAATTCATTTTGCATGGTATTTTTTGGGAGCATTTGAGTCATATTTAAAGCTCGTGGAGTCTCAAGACATAGTTAAAATTGTGTGATCTCATAAATTAGAAGCGAGTTTTATGAAAAAGTATTATGATCCAAAATATGAAAAAAACTAGAAAAGTTAACCTCGATAACCTTGTGAACCATACAAATGCTTAGTAATAATGTATGTATATATTTTAATTCAAATGGTCTCTATGTTTCTTTCCATCTTTTGCTCTAAAATTGAGACCTCCTATGATCATATATAAAGCCCCATTGATCAATTTATTCCCCTTGTGTATTCATGTGGGCTCTACACTTATTAATGTTTTCTACACATCCTATGTGAATATCCCTGTGTGACCATCCTACTCAACTCTCTTATGTTGGATAAATTATGTGAATTGTCATTAAAATTGTGATGGTTTGATAGGTCATGACTACTATAAATATTAACTTTGTGTTCATGAAGTGACATGGAATATTCCAAGTGGCTCAAGCTCTTGGGGAAGATCCACAACGAATATGATCTCAAAGTATAGCATTGTAGTACACATGTCTTCATCACACAACTTGTATGATTTATACAAATTCGCTTCTCACCTATCATGTAGATTGCATGAGCCTCCTTTTTATTATTATTCAAAGGGTGAGTCTTTTTATGCTAGCCAAGTGGCAACCTTTAATTAGCTCAAAGTTATGCAATTCTTGAATCTATCATTATTGTTACTTAGTTATTTCCCACTGTGAAGTTTGTTGAAACTAGACATGTTGCATCATGTGATTGTTTCGTTGTCTTGTAATTGTCATATTATCGTGAAGCTATTTTATAACCTCATGAAGTGCATAGTGAATTAAATTGTGACACATATCTTATTTCCATTACTTCACAATCAAGTAATTATTAGTCCTTTGGCTTTTGAATGTGTAGTTACATGGCATTTTGACATCATGGGTAATGTGACGCATGACATCTTGTGATTGCCTCAAAGTTACATAATTCTAGAAAAATGGTTCACAGTAGCCTTTGAAATTATGTAAGGTTGTGAGGTGTGTTGTGATTAACACCATGACACACAGTGTTCTATAATTGGTTCACACTTACACAATTCTCATGATGTGATTCATAAAAGTACAAAGGTTGTGTGGTGCATATGGAAGACATGCACACCAATTTAAACATAAGTCAATCATCAAGACATGAGTTTGGACAATAAATAACACATTAATTAACATTGTTGAAGAGTGTGTAAAGAATAAAATGATATGTTATAAGGCCTTGTGACTCTCAAGATGTGTGTTCTTTTAAATAGTGCGAAAATATGCTAAAACATATCATACTATAGTGAAACCTTATCAAAATAGGTCTTTGAAAACCTAATTATCATGTATTCATCATACTTAAAATTGTTAATGGGATAAGCATAGAGCATGTCAAAACAATGTTTAAAATGATAAACCCACAAATTCATGATAACTAAAAAAATTTAAACACTTACATTAATGAGATTTTATGTCTTTTACAAGCTTTGTTCTTAGAGAAGTGGGTCCTTATTCTGAAAAGGAAGGGTAGTGTGTTGGTTATAATAAATGGTGACTACTATAAAAAACATTGTTGAGTGTTTAAAATTCATTATCTCCCATTATTATTTTTAAACAATATCAACTGTGCAGGTAAATTTTAGGTTTTCAAATGAAACTTGAATATCAGTGCCAAACTTAACACACAATATACTAAGTGTTGGGAAATACGGAAGCACACAATTGATTACCATATACAAGCAACTTAAGATGCGGAATTAAACCATAAGTAACAAGTAACTAGAACCCAGAAACAACACATAATATGAGAGACAATACACAATTGTATTAATACTCTTCCAGAAGGAAATACAATAAAGAAGATTGCCACAATTCTTCTTCCTTACACACCTCTAGGGCTCCCACACCTCTAGGGCATAAATAGTAAATCTTCCCTCAAAGCTCTCTCTCTTACGGTCCCAACACACAACTCAAACACAAAGTTGGTGTTCACCTCCAACCAGTCAGTATCCACTACTGCCCGTACACCAGTGCTCCATGCACTCCACAAGTGCTCCATGCACTCCAAGTACACAAACATACTTCAAGTAGATCTCCCCTGAACTTGCAACAACCTGCAACTCAACAGACCTTACTTATGGAAGGAACTGCCTTGCCTTCCTCTTTGCTCTCTTTCTGAGTACACACTGTACTCCAAGTAGATCTTGCCTGATCCTACTCCCTGTTGTGTTGTTGTCCTCCCTGATCTTGCACACCTACAAATCAATCTGGTTCTGCACACCTATAAACCTGGATCATGCACACACATACACCTGCAGATCAATGATCTTACTTACCATGTAGATCTCCTAACGTAGCCATGCACACCTGCTAACCAAGATCCTACACAACTGAAGAACCCTTCTGATTCTCCAAAACCAGCACCCACACTTGGCACTGCTGTGGAACTAGGAGGAACACCCTTGCTCACCTCACACACAAAAGGAGCTAACTTTGCTTAACTCAAACTAGAACACTTTTACAATACAGCCCATGAGTCTATTACATAGATCTCATCCAAACAATAATTAGACATCTAATTACAATAATTAGATCCGCAACTTTTAGTCTAAATTTGGCTCTTGACATGCAAACACTTGGTTCGTTAACTAACTGCTCGTAAAACTTGCAGTTCTGAACCGCACAGGCGACCGACGTCGGTCCTCGTCTGCCTGGAGGTGACTGACATCGGTCGATCCCTGACCGACATCAGTTGCTCTTCCTTTCTAATCCTGTCGACGTCAGTTGGCCTGACCGACGCCGGTGTCTGTGACACTCAGCAACCTCCTCCAATGACCTCCTCCATGTCTGCATCAGTGAAGCTTTTAGCTCCACAACCTAACACTAAGTCTTAACATATACAAAGAGTCAGATGTGTGTGTACAGTGATTCATTTATGTGATAATTTTGAAACAAGGATTCAATTATCTATTGAAAACATAAAACATATAGGCATAATATTGATATTCAGTAAAAATTTATCATTTAAAAAAAAATCAACATTTCATAACAAATTTCAGCTTTAGTCAACCAATTGAAAGTGACTAGGGACTCCTAGAAAATGGGCAGTGTGAACTCAACCATTAACAAGTGACTTGAAGAAAAATATCAAAATTTTTATTCTTGTGTCCTTAACAAGACTTATTGAACTACCATTACTAAAATAAAACTACTCTATGAAGTCAAAAGCTAAACAAAAAACAAGCTAACCTAATCCTACTCCTACCCTACACTGAAAATCCACAACCAAGGTTGGAGGGTCAACTTGGAAAAATTGTATCAAACATTTGGCATTGCTTAGAAAGAGCAAGCTTTCACCTTTTACAATTCTTAATCTAGCAAACACATCTCTTTATTCTTTCCATAACTCTTTCACTTTTTTTTTTTTTCAAAATTTAGAAAATTTATAAATTTCTATTTAACATTATGATTCTTTCAAAAACATGAAATTAGAAAAAACATTAATCTGAGGTAAACATAACTCAAAATCTAGCCAAATGAAAACAAGGGATTCAATGAGATTTGAAATTTGAGGCATGGTGAATACCTATTCTTCATGATGTGATTCTATTGAGATCTGAGGCATGGTAAAATTTCTCAATTTCTCTTCTTTTGTCCTAAGCAACACTTAATGAACTACCATTATTGAAATCAAATAAATATATGAAATCAGAAGTTGAATGAAAATAAAACAAACATAATCCTACTCCTACCCTACACTAAAAATCCATGGCCAAGGCTAGAGGATGAACTTGGAAACTTTGCATTAAAAATATTTGGCATTGCTTGGAAAAAGCAAGCTTTCACCTTTTAGAATTATTAATCTAGCAAACACATTATTGTATTCTTTATAAAATTCATTCAATTTATTCCTTCCAAATTTGAGAACATTCATAAATTTTTGTTTAGCATGGTAATTCTTTTATAACATGAAATCAAAAAAATATTGGTTTATGGTAAACATAACTTAAAATCTTTCCAAATGAAAACATGGGATTTTTTCAGTTGGCATTATGTGAGATTTGAAATTTGAGGCATGGTAAATACTAATTTTTTGTGATATGATTCTACTGGAAAACTTGTTTATGTTTCTTCATCTTGGACAAGTTCAATTTGTTTCTCTTTCCAAATGTGTTTGTCACATTCATTTTCAATTAGTTGATCCTCCTCAAGAAGTAAAATTTTTATGTATTCATAAATGGAAGCATAATCCACTTCAAGGATATGAAACAAATCCTTTTCTTTGTTGTCTTTAACATCTATTTCTTCTTGATAATGTTGATCTTGAATGCGCCAACATTTTTCACCCATTAAAATCGCGTATCCTTGTTTAAATATCACAAACAATCCATGTCGACACACTGCTCTTGTACTTCCTCTTATTGGATGTAATCAATGTCCACTACTTCTACATCCTTGTTGTACATTGTTTCCTTATCACCAACATCCCATTTTAAAAAAGTAACCTCCACAATAAATCTTGTTTAAATTCTATACAAGACATTCTCTACTTTTTGCTTGATTTTCCCAAATTCTCCTATAAATCCTCTGTTTTATCTTTTTCTACATCATCCTCAAAATCAAAAAACATTATTCCATGCTCATTGCATTCATTTTCATCAAATATGCTTTCATCACCCTCATTTGTATCTATAACACAACACTATAGATGGTTCAATCATAAGATTTGGATTTGTGTCTTGTTCAATAAAGAGACCAAAATTATGTTTAGTGATGGGTTTGATATTGTGAATAAAAGTCTATTTTTTATATTAAAAAGTGCACTTTTATTAATATAACAAAATATAGTACACTGATAGTCATACACAAAAATGGTGGAAAAGTCACACCGCAAAATCCAATTCGCACAGAGCTAAACAAGCCTCAAGAGGAGAAAAAATTACAAAAGGGCCAACCCAAGGCCACCCAAACCATAATTTACACTAACTTAAGTGCACATCAACCAAAAAAAGGATAATAAAAACACAAACAATAAGGAACCAAATTAACCAGAAACAATGAACATGGTAGTTGGTAGAGGAAGAGGAGGTGGAAGATCTTGAGAATTTCCTCCTCAACCCCCCTAAGCAAGGGGGTCCTTATTAATAGGAAATAGATCCCACCCATCATTTTATTACTTTTTTTAGATTCTTCCTACCAAGAGGGTGAAATGGCTAGGGACAAATGTGGAAACTTATCCTATGGATGAAGGCCCGAACCCCCCCTCCACCACCACCTTTGTTAGACCTATCAGACTTTTTATGGTGGGGGGATGACCAATGAGAGTGAGGAGAGGAGCTCCTTCAGCTACAAGACTATTGTCATTGAAACCCACGACCATATCCATGAGGGGGAGAGTGGTGGCATGAAAGATATGGAAGCTCATGGTTGACATCATAAATAACATTCCCCTAATGATCCAAGAGGATATGTAGATGATGAAGCTCAAGATGAACTTTATCAGTTTAGACTTGGATCTGGAGGTTAACATTAGAAATCACAACTTACTTAATTATAGAAAATCTCTTTTCCATTTCTTCATGATTAAAAAAGCATTATTTATAGTTTTCCAATTCTGAAAAAGAATGTTTGCACAAAATATCTGCCAAAATGTATTGTATATTGTAGGAAGTAAGGTGGAATCCCCCAAAAGAGCCATTTTCCAAGTAAAAATTTCAGTTTTAAAGGCTTAAAGAGGGTGTGAATCCTCTAGACACTTCATTTTAATTACTTCTATGTCTAAACTATAATCAAGAGTGAATTTCCATAAATACATACAAATTTAACCATAAATCATCATTTAACCCAATTTAATCACATAATTGCCATTTTAATATGAAATTATAGCGACACATCCCTGATTGGGCTAATGGATCGTATTACAATATTAATCTTATCTAACGCATCTCGAATCAAATTGGCCTTTTACAAGTGTTATTACAAGACAATTAAATGAATATTTGATTAACAAAATAACATTGCAATTGCACCATTATTCTAATTTCCAATTAATCACCTTGACTAATTATTCTAATCATTCTTCTAATAGAAAAAATTTAATGGATTTGGATTTATCTATTTTCCATAAAGTAAAATGGATTTATTACCTCACATTTGTGATGTCATAAGGGCAAGTCAATGGAATAGAGTGGAGTGTGGGCAAAGGTGGATTATGACATGGCCACTTACACACTCTCTTACACCTCTTATAGGCCTCTTACATAGTCCTCTATTACATGGCGTATGACACATTCCAAAATGATCAGTTATTGCACTTTCCTTCCAATATTCCTTACACACTCAAAAAAGGTCTTAAATGGCATGTATTACACACTCCATGTGTGCAATAATTAATTGGAGTATTCATTATCCACCCTCCATTTGGAGATGATATGGACGGTTCGCAATCATTCCAAATGTCTATAAATATAAGGGCCTTTGGCCATTATAGACAAGCTTCTTCATGCAAATTTACTCTACCAGATTATACAAAGAGCTTCAACCATTTTCATGCCAAACCAAGCCAATAATCAAGTGTATATAAGGAGATATGTTTCACACATGCAAAATCAAGCATTTCTAAAAACTTCTAGCTTACAAGGCAAGCTCAACCTCTTCAAACCGGTTTTCAAGCAAATTGCCAAGGAAGGTATAAACATAGTTTTTGTCTAATAATTTGTATTTCTTACTTGTTTTCTATAAATCACCCTAGGGATTAAGCTTAAGATGTTATGTTCACAAGATTATTTTAAATTATATTCACTAATGATTGGACTAATCTCTTTCGAATCTATAATCTACATACATCCATTACTAATCAAGCACATTTTCGGCATCAACTTGGGTTTATCGACTCATAATTTTAAAAGAGAAGAGTGAAGACATCATTGTTCAAGCATTATCAAATTTATTTTTAATGACTTATTCATTCTTTGAAAAGATATTATTATGCCTAGTGAGTTACAACGGCTTATCAAACAGGGTTAAAATGTAGACACTTCATTTTAATTACTTCCATGTCTAAATTGCAATCAAGAGCAATTTTTTGTAATCACACACAAATTTAACTGTAAATTGTCATTTGACCCAATTCACCCACACAACTGCCATTTTAATCCAAAATTATAGGGACACATCTCTGATTGGGGTAATGGGCCGTATTATAGCATTAATCTTATCTAATGCATCTTGAATCAAATTGAACCTTTATAAGTGTTATTACAGGACAATTAAATGAATATTTGATTAACAAAAGAACATTGCAATTACACTATTATTATAATTGATAATCAATCACCTTAATTAATTAGTCTAGTCATTCCTCTAATAGGAAATTTCATGGATTTGGAATTATCTATTTCTTCATAAAGTAAAATAGATTTATTAACTTGCATTAGTGATGCAATAGGGGCAAGTCAATGAAATAGAGTGGAGTGTGGGAAAAGGTGGCTTATGACATGGCCACTTACACACTCTCTTACACTCCTTATAGGCCTCTTACACAGTCCTCTCTTACATGGCTTATGACACAGTCTAAAATGACTAGTTATTGCACTTTCCTTCCAACATTCCTTCCACAGTCCAAAAAAGTCTTAAATGACATGTCTTACACACTCCATGTGTGCAATTATGAATTGGAGGTTTTATTCTCCACTCTCCATTTAGATATTAGATGAATGGTTCATAATCATTCCAAAATTCTATAAATACAAGGACCTTTGGCCATTATAGACAAGCTTATTCATGCAAACTTACTCTACCAAATTATACAAGGAGCTTTAACCATTCTCATGCCAAGAAAAGCCAAGAATCAAGTGTAGACAAGGAGAGATGTTTCCCACACATTGAATCAAGCATTGCTAAAGACTTCTAGCCTACAAGTAGAGCTTAACCTCTTCAAACCAGTTTTCAAGTAAATCTCCAAGGAAGGTATAAACATGGTTTTTATCTTCTAAGTTGTATTTCTTATTTGTTTTCCATATCTCACCTTAGGGATTAGTTTTAAGATGTTATATTCATAAGATTGTTTTAATTGTATTCACTAATGAAGGACTAACCTATTTCAATTTTTTAATCTACATAATGGCATGCTTGGTGGGACCTGAAGTACCCCACAAGTTCTTCTAGACCATTTATACTCTTACCAGAATTATCCATGCAATCAAGTTAATTCACTCCCTTTTCTTCAAATTTTGTTAATTTCCATCACAAGTCAAAATAGAAAAATCATTTGACGAATTACAAAATCAAAACAAACTTCAATGAAATCATTGCTTGCAATATCGAAATCATTGTGTGTACCTTAAATCTATTATGTGTAGGTCTTAACTATGAAATAAAATTTGTTTTAATTAAAATCACATTTAACAGTGATAAAATTATTATCTATTATCTGACTGTGATATTTTGTACAGGTCAACTTTGGTGAAGTCGTAGCCAACTTCAATGAAATCATTGATTTTAGTGGTGAAATAGTTTTATGATTTTTTGTCTATTTTTCTATTACGGCCCTAACAATGAAATCATCACCAACTTTATTTTAATGTTTTTTCTGACTATTTTCTGTGCAAGTCAACTTTGGCAAAATCAAAACTAACTTTGGTGAAATCGTTGCTTGTAGTGATGAAATCATTTATGTGCCTTCATGTCCCCACTTCTCAACTTTTTATTGGCTTCTACACTTATTTTATCTATTAATAGTCTTTAATTTTAGTTTTTCCTACCTTTGTGTCTCTATTTTCTTATTTTGGTTGTGTTTTGCACAACAATGAAATTGGAAGAGACTTTAACGAAATCATTTTCACTGTGGTGAAATCATTATCTCAATCTTTATATTTGTTTTATGTGCAAGTCAACATTAGTGAAATCGTCGGTTATAGCCATGAAATTGTTTTTAATAGTAATGAAATTGATTTATGATCTTTTTGTGTTTTCTACAAGTTGAAACAATGAATTTGTTGGTTAGAGTGGTATAATTGTTCTGTGGAACTATGAAATCATTATGTAGCAAAATCAAGACCTAAACAAACTTACTTTTGAGTTCTTTACTAGCTCAAAACCATATTTTTCAAACTTCTAATCATTTGTGTGGTAGGACCTTGAAAAAAAAATGGGTTTTATATTCTAAGCAAAGCACATTTATTTTCTACACATCTCGATTTGGGCTTAAAATGAATTCACATTTTCATCTGATTTATAAGAAAAGTGTGTTTTTTTCCCAAGTTCTTACCTTTCGTACATGTTTTTGTTTGTTATTGCTTGAGTGTCTTGTGGGGTTCTTTGCATGTATGCTCTCTCCTTTTGGGTGACCCAAAAACACAAGTTTCATATTTACCTTATCCCATATTTTTTCTTTTGGTTGTGTGGGGTGGAGTTCATCATTTTTCAACAAGTCCTATGGGTGCATTAACTAGAAAGTCACATCTTAGTATCATACCAACCCCATTATCTGGTAGGGTATATAAATTAAGGTTACTTTAGTGGTATCTTAGCTTAAAGGTCCCTTGGAGCTTGATTTTTTTTTGTAACACTTCACTGAAATCTTATGACTAAAGTGGTTGTAAAGGGACTAGACCCTTTAGCAAATGGCCCATTAAATCCTGATGTCAAATTGATAGATTTTTGTTCCCACATAATGAAAGATATATCAGGACCATCTATAAAGCCAAGTAAAAACTTTTATGACCTTTTTTACCACAAAATATTAATTGATTCAAGGATGTAAAAGTAATAATCCTCAAAGATTACCTTACTCGTATAAACCTTTTGAGAGAAGGGTGGGATTAAAACACCACTGATAATTGTAATAATTTATTTAAAATATCTTAATTTTTTTAATCCTCTCCTAAGGCAAGTATATCGATGAATCGAATGAATGTGATGTAAACCTGTGTTGATTTTTAGAATTTCCTTGTAAATCTTGTGTGTTGTTGCTTGATTATTATATTGAAACCTTGTTTATACTTGAAACCAAATCAAACTAATCAAGTCCAAATCCAAACCATTTTTATACACACATAATAAGGCATTAATCTACCAAAATATTGGGTCAAAATTAATTCATACCATGTCAAATTTGGTCCAAATACCTAGAATTCTTATCTAAACCATGTTAGGCTGCCTAATTTGAACCAAAGCTTTGTCCTAATCCAAATTGCAACTTCAAGCCAAATCAAGACTAAAGTTCCAAATTTTTATCCAAATTTTGTTGTTGTGATGTTCACTTTATTCCAGACCTAGTTTTAAGTTCAAATCAAAGTTCCAATTCTAATCAACCTTCTTTTCAAAGTCAAACCAATTCCAATTCTAGTCAAATAGTTCTCAAGTCAACCAAGATCAACCATACCCTTTTTATAGGTCAAAGGTCTAAGCCTAGTTTAGACTTGATTCGATGTTGTCTAAAACTGAATTTGTTGTAACATTCACACATTTTAGGGTTCCAAAATTTGTTTAAAGCAGTCAAGTGTTCTTTTTCCATTCATAAAGTCAAGTTTTCAAGATCTAAGCCTTTCAATTCAAGACCAAGTTCAAACATTTCTAAGATCCAAACATTGAACATTTACACTTGAAACCATGGTACTTAAGACTTGTGTGGAAATTTTGAAGACATGTTTGATCCATATAGCCTTACTTGTTGAAAACATTTACATTGGCATACATTTGATTGGTGTATTTTAAACACAAACAAAACATGTTACCTCAAACCAATTCCCAAGTGCTATTCTGCGTGAAGCTATGTACCAAATTAAGATAAGTTCTAAGTATCCAAACCTCTTTTAAGATGAAGATCATAAACTTAGACATGCCAAAGTATGCACGTAGTGGGGATACCTATAACCTCTCCTTTGATGAAGATGTAGTTTACAACCCATATGAGTATGACCACTATGTAAAGGATGAGGAAGATCAACATTTCATTACCAACATGCCATTTAATACCGAACCTAAACAACATAACCCACACCTTCTACTCATACCACCTCATGTCGAACAAGGACAATGTCAACCATACCATCTGCATATACCATTTGATACAAAACATAGATGTAATCTAATGTACCTTGTAAATGCACCTCCAAGTGTTGAATACAAACATGATCAATTTGCATGATAACTCTTCAACAATAAGGATGAATATTATAAATGGGGGTAAAATTTCCCCCTCAATTTCCTATAGAAGATTTACGCTATTTGGTTAGAGTGCCCAAAGAGATACCTCTTGCATTATTAGATATTTAGGCAACTTCTGACCAAGATAAAAAATTTATACCAACTTCTGATCAAGCTCTTGTAGTGTCCAACTAGGGAAAGGGTTAGCTTATTGACCAGTCTTATCAAAGCCAACTTATTACCTCTCAAATCCAATAATCTAAATAGGCTTTAGCTTTTAGGAATAACTATTTACATGGTGAGTTAGCATTAAGTAAAATTATATTTACTATGGTTGATTTACCAAAAGGTAAATATTAGTTATAGTGTTGTTACTAATCATATGGTTAATAATGTAAGATTGTATTAGATAAAATATATATTGTTGAGATATATTGTTAATGATTATAACAATATATTGTAAATAGGTTTGAATAATTATAGGGGTGAGAGAAATTAATGGAAAGAATATAGGAATAAGGTTCCTATAGATATGTAACCTCATGTATTGATTAATAATTCAGAGAATAAAGAGCAGGATATATTTGTGTTGAAAATTTATCTCTGTGAGTTCAGCTCCATTGATTAGTGCATGTGTTAAATCTCTACATTAGCTCCTCTGAAACCTATCAGTGGTATCAGAGTAATATTGATTTTATGGCCATAATGGAGTTTTGAAGTTTTGTAGGTGCTGTCATTGTAACATACAATGCCCTTATGATGGAAATTTAGTGTCCTTGTATGGGGTAACCATTTCATTTTGTCATGCCCCTTGTTTATGAGTATTTTATGAGTTATAAGCAATTTGTAGTATTTTATTCTTTCATTTTTGATCCAGCTCATGTGTGTGTATAGGTTCACATGACGTGCTTCACTCAACCTTCCACTATACCATCCATACACATTCTCCATTATGAAAATTAACTTCTTTCATAATCGCATTATTGGTTCATCCCATGAAAATCAAGTTCACTATGTATTGAATAATTTGATCAAATGGACTTGCATCCATCATAATCCATCTTCATCTCCTAATTGTGTCTTTATGAAAAAACACTCAGTCAAATCTGTGGTCAATTCTCTATTATTATGCATGGTTTTTTTTTAACCTGTATTCTCTACATTGACTAGTTTTTTTGGTACATGCTTCGACGCATCAAGTCTGACATTCAAGATGCTTCCTAACTATAATCTGCATCAAATTATGTGAAAACTATTTTTCTACCATGTATTGCATTTTGGGCAAGCATTAATAAATAGGTAGAACAAATCACCACATAATTGTTCATGATATGTTTAGATCTGGTGTTGAATTTGTAGACCCAATCTCATCCTCACAACACATTACAGCCAAAAAAAAATCTTATCTATTTTATGTGCTTCTATCATCTATCTCATCGATCTATGTATTTGTAATTTAATATGGTCAGGATTTGCAACATTAAATATTTAGTATTGAGCTTTTAATTTGTGGAGCCTCGTCTTTATCAACTATGCATATTTGTTCTCAACTTCATAATCAAATAGCACACCTACATCATGTGGATAATAATTTATTGAATGAAGTCCAAGTTTCACCTTGGCTCGTTAGAAGACACCTGGTATTCATAAATGTCAAATAGTGAATTTATAATTAACATCAAATTGTGTATTAAGTTAGGATTTAAACATTTAGTATTTTGAGTTTTAAATAGGTTAGTATGTTTTAAATAGTATTTAGATTGATCAAACATCTGATTGATATGAGTAGTTGTTTATTGTATTATTTATCAAAATCCTTTTATTGGGTTATTGTTCCAAAGTATTTGAAGTCTAGTTTTTTAGATTTTGTATTATTTTGTCAAAAAGAGTGTGTCAAAAATGATAAAATATTTGTTTTAAAGTCATCTAGAGTCATTGTCAAAATATAAAAACATTATCTATTCAAAAATGTTAATAAAAGTCATTATCATCATAATTAGTCAAATGTCAGTAGTTAATAGAGCTAAGTCAAAGTTGTTTAGGCTTAGATTCACAGATGTATTTTCGCTTGTATAAGATGTCTACATTATGGGGAGATTTCCCTAGGAAAATTCATGAACATGAGCTACATCATCGACACACCAGCTAAGTAAAGAGTTGTATCAACTAGAGGTTGGAGGATACACGGAGGTTGGAGGTCTTTCAGTGACCTCTCATCAAGTCACCAATGATGGGGCTACACTAATGATTTGGTGGCATATATAATATGGTGTGTTTTTATTTTTATTGTGTGTTTTTTAGAATAAGAATAGAAGAATATGCATGTTCAAGATATTTTATTTGTGTGCAAATTCCAAACACGATTCCTTGATATAAAAACTTATGAAAGGACAAAAGAACCAATGTAAGTAAGTTCATGGATCTTGAAAGGTTTTGTGGTAGAGATCCAAAAAACCACAGGAGGTGAAAAGTGTTTTGACAACAGTTAGGAGAGCAGCTACTATAGAGATCTCATGACTGCCTTACTTTTTTATGAAGATGACTTCAGTAACACAACTGTTGTAGTCATGTAAAGTAAATGTGGGATGCATTCCTTCACATAATAGTGGTTATGTACAATAAGATTGCATCAGTAGTATGTAGACCTAAGAGTATGCAGTGGCATATAGTTATATTCATGCCAATTATTGAAGGTAGATGGTGTTCCTATTCATGTAAATATTTGTGTTAAACCTATAACACCATGGGAGGAGTGAGGCTTTATTTATATCAAAGTCATGAGCCACATAGTTTAACATGCTACAAGAGGTGAGCATACTGCAGAAAAGAGTGTGAATGTTTTTGCACCATGTAAAAACTATGGGGGAAAATATTAGGAATATCTATTTACATGGTGAGTTACCATTAAGTAAATTAGTATTTACTATGATTGATTTATCGAAAGGTAAATATTAGTTACAGGGTTGTTAGTAATCGTATGGTTAATAAGGTAAGATTGTATTAGACAGAATATATATTGTTAATGGTTATAAAAATATATCATAAATAGGTTTGCATAATTATATGGGTGAGATAAATGAATGGAGAGAATATAGTAATAAGGTTCCTATATATATGTAACCTAATGTATTGATTAATAATTCAGAGAATAGAGAGCATAATATATTTGTGTTGAGAATTTATCTCTGTGAGTTCAGCTCCATTGATTAGTGCATGTGTTAAATCTTTGCATTAGCTCCTCCAAAACCTATCATTAGCTACTCTCTAGCTCCCTTACTACATTGGATATTCAAGACCCATCACTAGTAGAGCTAAATCCTTTAATTATGCAACCATTAGATTTGTTAACTTATCCCACATTTAATCTTGATATGTTTGACAACAAGACATTAGTTGCATATCTATTTAATGTACCTATACCTGAAAGCAATCTAGTAACTAATCATGATTCAAATCTCCCCATGGATTTTTTCTAGCATGTGATGGATAAATCTAAAAAAGGATACCCCAATTGGCATCAAGTTTACTATACAATACAAAAATAGCTTCCTTCAAATACCCAACAAATTGTTTCTTCCAACAATAAGGGGACTTTACAATAATAGGTTAAGACCACACCTAGTCTGTAATAATAGGTTGCAAGTAACATCCACAACTTTGATAAGTGGCAATTAATATCTTGCCTCAACATGTGGTAACTAATCCCCCTCTTCAACAAGTGCCAACCAATCCTCACCAAACATTGTCTAATCAACAATGTATTTTCATTAATCAACCACTTGCCACTTATATTCAACAAGGGGCCTCTTCAATCCAACAACATGTTCCACTTTACCAATGATAAGTTCCCCCTATGTGATAGGTTCCTAAGAATCAACAACATATTCCCCTCCAATATTAGTAAGTTCTATTAAATACCCAATAAATTATTCTTCCATTTAGAGTTTAGTTCCCTCCAAATCAACATCACACTCAACAACGTGTACCTTATCAACAAGTCCCTATCAATAGTAAAACTCTAATCAAAGAGTAAATATTCATGGCAGAGCCAATAACGTACAGATTCCCCAATTTTCTATTTCACCTATTTATCTAGGTCAAGTAATGTACCTTTGAATACCCAGTAAAATGTGCCACTTCCTCTCATTCCAGTCCCACTTTCTAGGATTTGTAAGAGGTTAAAGATGTAGTTTTAGCCATTCAAGTAGGAAATCAGAATAATAAATCTAAACTATATGACATATGTTCTTATTTCTTTAATATCAGTTATCTTTTGGTACTTTTTTTGCATCATTTTGAGATGCCTAAATTTGATAAATATAAGGAAAATGGGATACAAAGGAGCATCTAAAAGATTTCTTCATCACATGTCAAGAGGTTGTGTATAGAAGTGTGTACCTACTTCACTTGTTTCTCCATAGTTTTTTTAGGCATGTCTTAGAATCGTTCCTTAGTCTACCTAATTATTTCATTGATAACTTTGATGACTTGTCAGATTGATTCATGTAACACTTCTCTTTTAATGTGGAACATGAGATAACTATAGTTGACTCATGTCAGGCTAAATAATGAGGAGGAGAAAACTTTGTTATCTATTTTATAATTATGGGTTGCATTGGCTAGCCGAAACCCACGTAATCTCTGTGACAAGAAGTTTGCCATAATGTTTACTACCAATTTATAATATGACATATCTTATAATCTCAAGCTTCATTATGACAATACGTTCAAAGAAATTATTACCAAGGGAATAAAAATAGAGAAGCCCTCATTAACAAAGGGGTAATCAAGATTTACTCTCAGAACCAAGTTCAAAATAAGGCTCAGACACAAGCTCCTACACAAGTGAAAGCAAGTACATCAGAGAATCCTAAATCATTCAATAAGAACATAAATGTTGTAAGATATGGCGTAACTAAATCCCAACATGTGAAAATGATACAACCACTACTTGGTTCAGGGAAACCCACTTACTCAACCTCTCACTGTACAAAGACCCCCTTCAAGAAGAGGTAATTAGCACAATAGAGTTTTTAGTAATCTTAGATAGCCTATTGAGATGGTTTTCTAGAAGCTAGCTACCACTAACATGATCATTTAGCTAGTGCCAAAAACATTTCTATAAAACTAGCCTAAACATGATTGGTATTAGGATAATGAATTTTGTGATTATCATCAAGTTAAAGGACATTCTATTCATAGATGTGTATAGCTTCGCCATCTCATCCAAGACTTTCTTGAAAGTGGTGAAATAAAATTGGATAATATGACCACCATGTATAAACATAATTTGGGTATTTATCAAAGCCCTTTTCCACAACATAGCTCTGATAATAACCAAAACCAAAATCAACATCAAGCTAACAATTAGAACCAAAACAGGGCTCTTAACAATCAAAATCAAATGTAGAATCAATAATAGCAAAATCAAAATCAAGGTTAGGATGCCCATTCTAATCAAGTTAACTATAACAATGTCCCTTATGACTACGATAATGTCATAGGCCACGTTATTAGTGGGCATATATCTACCATTAAGGTCAACCCTAAATGAACTGATAATAGTACATGATGAACTTTGATATCTATTTTAGGACCCCCACCTCCATTTATCAATAATTAACCATTGGTGCAACTTGGTGTTCATACAAGTCAATAGTCAAGAATAACCATTACAGGCCCTTTCTCACCATCTTCTAATTATAATAACCCTTCAATGACTGAAGGTTATGTAATCATAATTCAATGCTCTAAGGTTAACATTCAAGGTCTCATACTTTCTTCCTTGGAAAATATCATTGAAGATGCTCCACCTTAGAAGATCAAGTTGATTGCTCTTATTAATTGCAAACCTTACTATATTGTGGAATAATTGTAAAATACACTGACACAAATTTGCTTTTTAGATCTTCTACATACGTCAAACATTCACAAAAACTTATTGAATGAGTTTCTAAGTCAATCTAAAGTCCTAAGTGACATTGTGCCTGATAAATTTGAAATACTTGTGAGTCACTCGGCTCCATGACAACAACTTACTTTTGATTAAAATGATATGTCATCCCTTGGACCTTTTCATAATAACATGCCTGATATAAAATCAATCATTTCCTGACGTAAAATTAAATGAGTCCTCATAGATAATGGTTCAAGGCTAAATATTGTAACTTTGAATTTGGTTAAACACTTGGGCTACACAGTAGCAAAACTTCAGCCATATACCATAACTATCAAGGGTCATACCTTCTACTCTCCATGAGTGTATCAAATTTCCCCATTCTAGATTAGAAGTTACTATTCTTAGTGACCTACAACCATATCAATTCTATAAACACCTGGAAATGGAGTATGACATCTATGACTATCACCTTGGCATAAAGCCTATCCCCAAAAATTATAAGGATGTAGTTGATCAACCCATGAGTCCAATTATGTGGATCCAAGTACTCTTGCCTTCACTTTATTTGCATCACCACCTATTGAAATAGCCAATCATTTTAATATTCAAGATAATGACCTTGGGGAATACATTATTGGCAATGCTTTCTATATAACCAAGTTGTATAAAATGCCCAAATAATATGGTAGACATAAAGTAAAAACTACTAAAATGGAATGACACATGAAGGATAACTCTCATCAGAAAGGACCCATATTTTTCATCAAAACCACTTCATAGGAACAAGAATAGATTAAAGGCGATAATGACTCATGGTTATACAATGATGATTTTATCACTACTACCAAAACACAAAGTATCATATTCCAAACATGATAATGAATAATCAAGCCTATAAAGGCAAAGGTTTAAGGGCAAAGCAGCAAGGACCTATTGATCCAATATAAGTTTCCAAACACAAAGGAACTTGAGGTATTGGATACAAAACACTTGGGGGTGACCCCTCAGATCTTAAGAGTTACACTAATTTATCATCTAGCTATGATAATGCCAACATCGACGTACAGTCATACTATAACATTTATGATGAGTTGGCCAACACTAATATATTTGACCCTAATACCATTTGTACCATTACTTCTACCCCTTCTTATTCCCCTCTTCTCTTCCATCATCCCTAATTGATCGACTGGGACTAACAAGACTCGTGCATACCATTGGATGATTTTTAGAATGATGAGGCAATTTATGAATTCTTGGGCCTCAAATATGGTTTGTCACTTGGTGATCACAAGCAGGGATTTGTTATTACATTGGACCCTATTACTTATTTTGGAGAATGAATGAACTTCCTTAGTCATAAAGAAAAATAAAAATAAAATCAAATATAGAGTTCCCAAAGTGAAAACCTCTTTGAAGTGCTTTTGGACCAAGGAAAAAGTAAATAAAAAGATGATTCCCATGGTGTAAACTTGTTTCGGGTGCCATTGGATGAAGAAGTTCACCCTCTTTAAATTGAATCCTAGGCTACTGATTAGGAATCGGTTCAGAGGGTCATAAAGTATTTGATCAATTGGCTTAAGATTTCTTTCATGCATTTGCAAAGTGGCCTTTACCAAACTTTGGTGATTCAAATTCTTCTTATATGGGCAAACTGGATAAGCTACTCAAGCTTGTTAGAGTATATTATTACTCATGCTTGTTAGGTACTAGCTAGGTCATTGGTCTTTACCTAGTTTTGTCCTATGCGGGGATTTATCCCACAGTGACTAATTTAGCTCGCATCTTGTTTTGCCTTTCCTATTTAAGAAAGGGCTCTTCTTTGTAATATACATGATTTGTAATCTCTTGCATATCTCTTTTTTATGTAATTATTGATTTTGTTTTTAATTGATTTTTTTATTTGAGTGTATGTTGGAGCATCAATGGCTATGGTAATGAGCTCTTGGAGAGATTTTGATTGAAGAGTTTTGATAACTCTTTCATGGTATCATAACAACTTTAAAGTTACCATTACTTAGAGTAAGCCATACTTTTGGATCAGTTGTGTTGGCCGTATGATTCCTTTTACAGCTCTATTTTTTTTATTAATAAATTTGTGTCTTTTGAATCTATAACTTTGTATGTCATATAGTTTTGATATGTTTTTTCATATCTAAACTATTCACCTCTATTGTGGTGGATTTTTCTTGGTTCTAATTTATGTTGTAGGACGTACAAATAATTTGTATTATTTGATAAGTGTTTAAAATTTGCATCGTTTGATCTTGTTGGATCAATATTAAAATGTAGAATACATGTTTTTTATTTGCACAACATTGTGAGTTTACATTGGTCATATATTTGCATTTGGGTGGATCCATTGGTTCTTGGCTCAATCTATCCACTTCAAATAATGCTTCAAGAAGCCATCTACCTAGCATCACCAAGATTTTTTAGCTCGACTAGCTGTCCATCAGCACAAAGGCTTTTTATATGGGTTTCTCTACCACTAGTCACCAACTGACTCTTCATAGTTGCCAATAAATTGGTCTAGAACTTGAAAATACCCTGCCTATTAGGAGTTGGCCAAATTGGTGGTATTGTTAGCCCGAAATTGTCATGGTATTATTGGCATGGGAGATCTGAGCCTACATTTTTTTTGAAGTTGGGACTCCTTTATCTAATCTCCCAGTAAGCTCCTCTCTCCACATGACCTAGTTTTTTCTATTTTTGGAGCAATGAGGGAGGATTCAAACATAGGGCTAAGATCTGGTTGAGATCCATGAGCATCTCATTATTGGCTATCATAGGGATCCATATAAGGTGCTCATAGAGGTCGTAGATGAGTCACTACAAGGTACAATTGGGGATGATTTCTTTAATCTCCAACACTTACATAGTGGTAGGGCACATATTATGTCCTTTATCGAACCATTTTTAAATGTTAGACCTGTCGTATGTGACATCTGTGCTCAAGCTCATAAGAGAATTTATTTTGTTAAGAGAAATTGGGCACTTGAAAAATGATAGAACTGTGATGTACATCTCCTGGCATTGATTCAAACCTAGGATGCCCAAATTACTTACCAGATTTGAAATAATGAGCACCCATATTCTGTATTTCTTATGGTGTGAGTTCTTAATGATTTTGTAGTTGTAGTGACTACATCAGGGTGGCATCGTTGGGCATGGTAGTGGTTGGATGAGGCAGTGACATCTTGATGATATGGTAGGCAATTTCTTCCATGTTGGGAATGTAATGGCATTAATGGAACACTATCACATTCATTTTAAGAACAGTGGATGGGTAATTGTATAGAGTTGTAGATCTAAAAATGGTTCCACTACCTTTATTTTCTTCCAATGTGTTATTACGGGTAATGGTAACAAATATTATGCATATTTGGGATGGCTATGGTAACCATTTATGAGAGTTATATTTGCTTACATGTGGATAGATGTGTGCATAACACCCCTTGGTTGGCATAACTGGGATTCATCTAAAAAGGAAAAGATTTCTTGTGCTCCTGTATTTGGCTTCAACAACAAATTGCATTTGTCCTTTGATAGGTCTGAGTGTTATCAGGACTGCGTGGAGGAAAGTGGAATAAGAGTAGGAGCAGGGAGATTCTTGTTTAGAGATCTTGAGTTGTCTACATATTTTCTATTTTTCCCTTTGTAGTTTTAGAAGTGCGTAGGGAAGGAAAGAAGGTGTATGGAACCGACATTTTTTCCTTCTCTTCCTAGCATCTCATCTATTGCATAAACCAAAGGGTTCTTTGGAGACAACAAGTCACTTCCTCTCCTCTCACTAACAACTTGTTCATATATTATTTCTTTTACAAGCTACATTTTTTCCTTAAAGAGGGAGTTCAATTTACTTGCACACGCATAGGGGTCACTGGAAAATTATTTTTTAACTTCTATTGATTTGAGGAAATTCTTGGTTCCGTACCGGTTCCAATGAGGGGTTAGAAGGCTAGGTCAACCTTTGCTGCAATACATTTTTTAATCTCTTAGTATAATTTTTTATTAAATAGGCTTCATTTATGGGAAATTGATTGTTTAATAACTTTTAATTGATAACTCAAAATTGAGCATCATCTTTTAAAAAAAATCATATTTTTTTAATTTTTCACATATTAGACCTATTTACATTGGAAAATGCACTGAAAAATAAAGTGCCACATTCTAGGGGAGTCTCTTCACATTGGTTGTGATGTCTTGTGCTTATGGTTTGTTGTCATGTGGTGACATTTTAGTGGTGATGCATTTGCTATGTTGTGAGCATTTATTGATGGAATATTCTTTATTTTGCATGTATCTTATCTCTTTCATTTGTCAAAGATTGGAGGTTGAGGTCTTGTCTGGCAGGAGGTCAGACCCCCACATAGGCAACACAAACTTCATTCTTGCTTATTCTGGATTGCATTATCATCATTTGTTGCACTCATGGATGCATTTTTGGTTGAGTCTGACATCTTCTTGAGTGTACATTGTCACTACTAGGGGGTTTCCTGTGTTATAGGCCTTATATTATACTTTGTGAACGCACTATCTCGGATGTATTTTTGACTAAGCCCTATGTCCTTTTGCATGTGCCTTGTAGGTTGTTTTTTTTGCTATTTATTGTTTTTTGGTATGTTTTTGCATACATGATGGTTATTTTTCACCATTTTCCACACTCTTCTATCGTCCCATGACATACATTGGTAATTTGACACATTAGTAGTTTGTGTCATGTCTCCTTGAGGCCCCTTTCTTAGCACCTCGCCTTCTATGGGGACACCTCTTCACTCCTTTATTTTTGTAGCATCTCTCTTGATGGTTTATTTGACAGGTCGATAGTTTCCTCATTTTGAGCTATTTTGGTGAAGCCCAATGTCTTCCTTGTTTCTATTTATTTTTTTTATGTATGGGTTATATTGTACTTGCATTGATTTATAAAGTGTTATGGGAGGTTTAGGTTTATTGATTCAGTAGTATCTACTTTCATGTGTTTGTGTGCTCTATTCTAGGCACCTTTTCACTTCTTCAATTACTTGTCTCATCCATCACCACCAGAGCTATCTTCTTTGAGAGACTTTATCTGTATTTTTGACACCTTTTTTGATAGTTGATAGTCTCTCATAGCTTGAAATATAGCTATTCTAGTGAATCCCAGTGTCATCTATCTTTTTTGATAGTTTGATAGTCTCTTTCAACGTGTTATGGAGATATTATAGTGTATACAATGTCATCTTGTTTAATGTTCAAGTAGTGGATTTGGACCACTCATGTTAATCTTTTTCCTCCACTCCACCTAGTCATTAGTATGGGGGGTATGATGTACATTATACTTCTTGGCGTTGAACATTCCTTACACATGCAGTACTCTTTTTTACTTTTGTCATCATTGATAGTCTTCTTTATTGAAGCTATTCTGGTGAAACCCATTGCTAGTTGTTTTTATGATCGAGTGGGGGATTCAGACCACTCGTGTAGTTTGAGTTCTTTTGTGACTTACAAGTAGTTGGAGTGTGGATTACTTCAACATCATCTTTGGGGGGATTTCTAGATATCTCTTATCCTTTTCTCTCTTTTAGGGGGGGAGTTTTTCCTATGAGTTTTTCTCTTTCCTCCGCTTTACGAGAGTTATATGTTTTTTGCACTTTTTAGTGTTTTATGGATTACTCTTGTGTACATGGGTATCTTATTCAAGCACTTTGTTTGTCGAAACCCATATGAAGATTTGTTACTTGAATCTATGACCTTATTGGTGATTTTATAGTGACACAAGTGTGATATCCCACTAGTCTTTATGCTCACTCCTCATCATCTTATTGGAGGGTATTTAAACATTGCTTCTTTGGATTCATCATTCTACCTAGTACTTTGGAGTGCAGTGTTTGTGTTCAGTGATCCTCATATTATCACCATTCCTACTTTGACTTGGTGGTTATAGCAATTCAACATCCATGTACTCCCGCATAATGGATTGGCGTTAATAGGGACACATGGCTTCACACTTCATCCTCTATTATTATCCCCTAGCTTCACTTGAGGGGGGTGTAAAAGTATTTTATTACTCATGTTTGTTAGGTTCTATATAGGTCATTGGTCTTTACCTAGTTTTGTACTATGTGGAGATTTATCCCGCATTGCCTAGTTTAGTTTACATCTTGTTTTGCCTTGCATATTTAAGCAAGGGCTCTTCTTTGTAATATACATGCTTTATAATATTTTTCATATCTCTTTTTTTGTGTAAGAATTGATTTTGTTTCCAATTTATTTTCTTATTTGAGTGTATGCTAATGCATTAATGGATATGGTAATGAGATCTTAAAGAGATCTTGGTTGAAGATATTTGATAACCCTTTCAGAGCCATCAGATGAAGAAGAAGACCAATGTACCACACTACCATCTATTTTAGAAGATGGTTCCAAACTATTTGTGGAAGATACCACATAAATCAACATTAGAACATTGTTTGATCCTAAATGGATCAAACTATGAGCATCCTCACTGAATAGGAACATGAGCTTCTAACTACCCTCCTTCAAAAGTTTGTTGATATTTTTATCTAGTCTTATTTAGATATGCCTAGCTTGGACCTTGCTTTTGTTATACATCAGCTTGTTATACACCTTAATACCAAGCCAATCAAATAGAAGTTAAGAAAAATGCACACTCACATAGCTATACTTGTCAATAAATAATTAGAAAAACTATTATAAGTAAGGTGTATTTGTCTTATATATTATTTAGAGTGGCTATCAAACATTGTCTTAATTATATGTGTTGGGCCCCTTTTCAACCTAAGTAGTGGACCCATGCCAAATTAACAAACACCTAAGTGTGAGGTAATCATGGAAAATGTTTTCTCTTTTGGTACTTTTGGCACCAACTGGAGGAATCTTCACATATCTTGTGTTAGCTTGTAGGTAGTTGCATAGCACTTGATTTCAGGGGTATCTTCATGAGTACTTGCACATGGTGGCTAGAGTGTGCAGGAGGTAATGTAGTGGAGCCGATAGAATGATCACCCCCAGTGATAGTTCATCACCCAACTTGCACCCATCCAACCTAGCATAAAGATGATTCCTTCTACTATAAAACCAAGCTTGGACCTGGAGCATAGAGACACACATTATATTAACGAATCTCTATCAAAATTGATGAACGCTAGTAGTATAACTGAATAATATGGATGCCTTAAGGATCTAAATTATATCACCCAAACTCACCTATGAACTATTAGGCATTTAGTAGTTTAGATATGAGCATTTTCTCTATTTTTATTGATATGAATTCTATATAATTGAACTTTGGTTAATGAAAATGGCGTTGCATATATACAAGTATTGATCTTATTCATATGGTTATGGCATTATATTATGATTATGAATAAAATGCAGTAGTTTTAATAATATAATTTCTTTATATGCACATGTTATCAAGTGGAGTTTTATTCTCGATGTCAATGGCATCTTTGTGTTAAGTAATGACCTTGTAATAAATCATAAAATAGTCTAAGTGTTGGAATAGGCATGCACCCAAGTCTAGACACCTGTGCTGAGAGCACTACTTGAGCATGGAACCCTTTATTTAAAGGCACTTCCTTAACCCATCAAGTGCTTAAATGACACTTAGCCTATAAATAGAAAGACTTGTGCCCTTGAAGGTCTTATAACTAGCCCAATATAGACTTGTGACCCTATGATCAGGACTAGTCACCTTGAATAGGCTTGCACCTAGTGACCCTAGCTAGAACTACTTGCAATGATGAACCTATCAAAGCTTATTTTACATATGACCAAGCCCCAAAAAGTATAAGTTACACCATATTTCAACTAACCCAATGCGGGCCCTAATCCCTTCTCTATTATGCTTCGGGTGAGCACATAAGGCTTGCACCTTATGTGATTAATGTCAGTATAATAGGGTAATTAAATGTTGCATGCTGCAAGAATATTCCACACTTGCACCTAGTTGTAACTAGTCAAACCCTGACTTGGTTAGTTGACTAAGCATGTGACTAAGTACATGGGTTGATTATTCAACTTTTTTATAACATTTTAGTTTCATTGCTAGGACCTATGTTGAATTTTGTTGTCAGGACACACAATCCAACATGTAAGGGAGAATTATAAGAGTCTAAGGACCTATTATGGAGTATTGGTATGTAGACAGTGCCCACTGATAGCAACATCTTTAAGGTTAGCTCAACACTATGTGAGCACTAACCCATTTTTTCCCAAGGTCACTATTAAGATGGAGAATTAGGGTTTTTCCATTTTACAGGGAGTGATAATCTATGACTCAAATATGCATACACTAAAGTGAAGGCAAATACAAACCCAAAAGCATCTAGGTGGTTGCAACTTTTCCTAACAAGTATTCCATATAGGATATTTATGTCAAACTCAGATAGTAGTGTCGATGCAACCAGCCTAGGCTGACGTTAGTGTTCATAACTCTAGAAGTGTTAGATCCAAAATTTGATGACTATTCCAAAACTATCTTCCAACCTTCTTCCTATATATTCTAGATACAACACTATGTTCGATTCATAATCAACTAAGTATATTACTTCCTTGTCATTTCCATACATAGCTTAGCTCTACTTTTTATATTTAGACTATATCATTTTTATGAATTCAACATATGCCTATATCTGAGTTTAGCATCTAATTGGCCTACTATAGATCTGATTATCACCCTTGTGCCATTTCATTTCTCTATACCCCTTTATTCAAATCTAGGTTAAAAATAAGATCACCTATATCATTTTAGGGTTAAACACTTTGGTAACTAAAAAAATTCCAACATGATTAGTCTAATATGCATAACTTTAAAATATTTAACATGAAGACAATTTGATCATACATGATCATTGTTATTTTTGAAGAACTCCCTTAAATTTTTTGTACATAAATTAAAATTATAAGTTTCCATATGATCTCTTAAAATATGTGTGTTTTTTTTTACATTTATTCATATCGATATTGAAATCTCCAAAAATGTAAATTGATTTTTTAGTTACTATTTCCATTGCTTGATCATTGAAAGTCAAAATATTTTACAAGCTTGAATTTGGCACTACATAAACATTTATAATTGCTAGAAATTATCACTTGAACAATTAAGATGGAAAAAAATGCATCTATACTAGTACTTTCAAAATTTATTATATGTAAAATGGTACGTGTTAGTTTTATTCAAATAATTATCCCATGTACATGATGCATACCAATATTATGGTAATTAAGTAATGCATTATTCATTGTAATAAAACACATATGAGTTTTTCATGAACACAACATATCAAATTACACTAAAATATGATATTTTTATCAATGTTAGCTCTGCATAATTTGCATACTTCTTGTGTTTAGCAAAGAAATGAAAATGCATGAATCAAAATAGATGGAGAAATTTTCATTTTATAACTGCCATTTTACCTCAAATTTGAGATGAGACATTTATAGAAACACTTTTTCTTGTATTCTATTTTTTTTTATGTTAATTGATGGATCAAATACAAGATCTATATTATATTTACACAAAAAAAATGAATTATAAACCAAATCATGAGACTTGAATCCTAAAATATCAAATGAGAGGCCATTCATTGTAAGCCCTTGGGCTTTGTGAATTGTACATGCAAATGCAAGTTTATCTGAAAAGTAATTTCAAAATTTAAAGATGCTTTATATGGTGAATTTTGGAAATGTCTAGTTATTTGAACAATTAGCATCCATTATTGATCAATGTTGTTTGTATACATATGTGAATATTTTTCAATCTATCAATTTATTGATCATTGTATTATTAAATTTTATTCAAATTATATTAAGATTTTATATGAAAGTATGAGACTTGAAAGTATTAAATTTCCTAGACATGATCCATAATTGTGTTAGCTACCATAAGATAAACACTCATAATACTTGCATAACAAATCTGTGAAAGCTTGAAAGTAAAGTAACACATATTCATCTAAGTAGAATAACTACCTATTTTGATTAAGATCACTAGCCTAATTCTCTAAACATAATAGTAAATCTAATCCATAATATGACTCACCCACTAGCCCTATATGTTATTATATAGATAAGAGATGAGGATAGGGTTAGGGTAAGGGTTTTGAATAGTAGTTACAAAATTAATAAGCTAAAACTATTATCAACATAATTCAATTAAGTATTTTCTTAATTGATAATATTATCTAATAATAAGTTTTGGGTAAGTATGCATCAATTAGTGCATACCCACTAATAAAAAATAAATAATAAAAGTGCATATTAAAATCATACAATAGTGTATGAGTAATTAAATTCACTAACATCCCCCCTTAAGATGTACTTTGATGAAGGGAAGGATGGAAGAATCATTGAATTATCCCCCTTTGATGACATCTTCCTTCACTACCAAAAGTTGCCCGAAATGAAAAAAATTACCTAAAGCAAAGGTTTTATGAAGATGTTTGCAATATGTCATCTATTTTAAAAAACTTACGATCAATGACCTTGTATTATGTCAATTGTTGAATATAATGCATGTGGATTTAAACATGATTTGTACATTGGTGTTCCACTGGGTTGTGATAAATGTAGATAACACTTTGATTATTACACCAAAGTGAAATGGGTTGGGTCTGTGTAAATCTAAATTTGAAAATCAAGCATTCAATCCAAACTGATTCATGGCCAACAAAAGCAATTCTAATATACTTAGCTTTTATGGTAGATAAAGCAGTAGTAGTTTGATTTTTTAAAGACCAAGTCATAGGACCTACCCCAAGATGATAGATGTATCCTATAGTTGACATGAAAATCATTTGGATATTATGGCTGATCCCTGTCTATGTAGTTGATAATTGTTGTGTTTTGACCAAAAGTGTAACTATAAATTGAGGTTTTTTCATGTAACTTTTACTCAATCCCATAGTTAGCAGTACCATAAAAAAAACCTTATAATGCATTTTTAAGTTGTTAATGGCTTTCATGGGGGTCTTGATATTAGTGTGAGGCCAAGTTCAATATCAAATGAAGGAGAAAAACACTTGGAAGAGAGCTTGACTCTATATTTATGAGGAGTTAGTGCAAACTTGTAATCTTTCATGTTGAATCAATTGAGTATGTCTTAAGAATGCTTGGATTGTCAAAAAAATAATTCTTTCTCTGACTATGAAATATAAAGAGTAATGAAAAAATGTAACAAGCCTAAGTTATTCATCCTAAAAGACTTCATTATCTAAGATTTAAAATCATGAATCTACTTGGTGGAACTCCCTCTGATGATTAATTCATCAACAGAGAGGACTAAAATTAAGAGTTTCTTTTTACTTTATTGGTGTATATTGTGGGGCTGGAGGGACTCTGTGTAAAGTGAGAGTTTTTTAAAAATGTTTCAAAATTTTCATACTAAGCTCAATAATATTATTTCAACCCTATATTAAATTTTTCAATCTACACATAGCTAGAGTTGTCACTACTTATAAGCCTACAAGGTTGGGACATGTAGATTTCATCCTATAAGTCTACATATAAGAAGAATATTTTAATAACCATTTATTGACTTCCCATCCCTATATTTTAACCAAGGAGATTACTAGTAGGATGGAACTCATCTTAGCAACTAGAGCAAAAGTTTCATGGTAATTAACACCTTGAACTTATAAAAAACTTTTTACTATAAGTCAAGCTTTGTATCTATCAATAGACCCATTTTATACATACTTTGTGAAATACACCCACTTTCACCTCACTAATTTTATTATTTTTAGAAGTAGAACCAAGTCCCAATTTTTCTTACTCTTTAGTGAAAGAAGTTCTTCTACCATAATTACCTACCATTCCAGATGCTTTAAATCTTGATGGTAAGTCTTTGGATCTTGTGTCATTACCATTTGTGCTAATTTGTAACACCATATGGATGTTGTGATCTCATCATGCTTGTATCTCTTGGATCCCCTTCCAAGAAGCCACTCTCATGGTGAATACCATGAACCCATTTTAGTATGGGTTGTGTTGGTTGTGCAAGTACATTATAAATGTTTTTTGGCACTGGTGGAGGTATTGGTTGTTCCCCATATGGCTCATCATAGGAATTCTAATAGCTCTCAAATTGGAGTCATGTAAGGTTTATTGTTCTTAATAAAATACTTTTGAAGTTGTGTCTAACTAGACATGAGGTAATGGAGGAGGAAGAGAAGAAGGTGTTGGCATGAAAGCCTAGGATTATTCATTAAATAACACATCACATTGGTAAATCATTTTAATGGTTCCTAAAATAATAATAATATATTCCTTCACTTATTCATTTTAACCAAAAAGATATAACGACAATTCTTCCTTTCAACTCCTTTACACTTTCATTGGAATGTGCACCCATGCATTACATCTAAAAACTAAAAAATCAAAAACATCTAGCTTTACACTAGATCATTTTTATTTGGGATTCATATTTTGAATTATAGATTGGGCAGTGATAATTTAGATGTAGGTTATATGTTAAATTACCTCATCCCAATATTATGAAGGAAATTATTTGAAATGTACCATACAATTGACCATTTATGTTAGCGTGCAGTTTTTATACCCAACTACACTATTTTGCTAAGGGCTATAGAGTAAAATATGATAAAGTTGAATTCCTACTTGTTCAAAGAATATAAGCATGGGATTATTAAAAATTTATCCTTCATTATCTATTCTGAGACACTAAAATTTTCTCTCTAATAGGTTTTCAACAAGGGCCTTAAAATTTTTTAAAGCTCTCAAAGGATTCATTTTTATTTTTCAGAAAGTAAACCCAAATTATACAAGAGAAATAATCATTGAATGTAAGCACATATTTATGTTTCTAAATGTAAACATTGGGAAAATACATAATATCACTGTGATCCAAATGTAATCTATCACTTTCTTGAAAAAGAGTTGCCTTTAGGAAATAGATCCACATGTTATTTTCTAAGTGCACAACTTAGACAAATGCCATATTTGAAAGAAACTTGTAACAACCCAATAACCATGTGGTTCATACTAATGTCTTGCAATGAAAAATAGTTGATATGACCAAAATGATATTGCAAAAGTTTACTCAAGTCATTAACATGTGTGAGCATAACTTGTGAAGGTTGATTTATATAAAGTTTTAAAATTTGTACAATCATGGTAGATGATAAAAAAATTTAGTGGATAATATACGAGATAGGTCTTTGATATTTATGATGATAACATCCGTAGGTGTAAACTCAATAGTTTTGTCTTGACTATAATGTGTGATCTATTATATTGAGATGAGGTTTGTCAATAATTTTGGAACATGGAGAACTTTATTGAATATGTCATTATCTATATCAAATTCCCTTTTCCATTAACAACTAGATGACTAGATTTTCCCACAAAATTTTCAATTTTACGACATTGGTCAAGAATTTCAAACAATGAGCCATCATGTGCCATATGGTTAGAGGCACTTGTATCTAGAATCCATTTAGAAATAGGTGATGCTATTGCTATATAAAGTGTTACTCCAATCTTAGGAGGGGGGAGCTATATTTTTTCATCTGTGCTTCTAAGTTAGAATTTACTTTCCCTTTGCCTTTGTTTTGACTTTGGGAAGGATTATCTTGAGTCGATAAATTTTCCTTATGTTTGGGCTTTACTTTCTAATTTTTATTAGTAGGTCCCTTGCCTTTGTTAGAGTTCGTTTGTGACATTACATTAATATCACTGACCACTAATGCTTATTACTTAGTACTTTCAGTTTATATTTCCTTAATAAAAATAATTTTTTCCTACTCTCTTTGATTTTTCTCATTGAACTTGTCAAAATTTAGTGCCATATATGTAGATCGCATATAGTCTTAATGTGTGTAGTAGTTTGAAACAAAAACTAAGTAAGGATGACCTAGTTTAGACAAAATAATCATAACGAGTTTTTCATTATTCTTGGTTTCATTAATCTCAGTGAGTAGAACACTTGGCTTGAATGATGAAGACTTCAATGCAAGGATAGTTGTATACATTAGGAGCATTGAGCTCATTTTATAGTTAACATGCCCTCAACATACTGTGATTTGTAAAAATATCCTCAAAGATAGTCCAAACTTTATGAGTTTCCATGATGCCTTAAAATTGGAACTTTAATTCAAGTTATACTGACTGACCAAGGATGCTTCTAACTTTGTTAGAATAATTTTTACATTTTTTACCATTTGATAATATCGAAAGGTACAACTTCTTCATTCATTGCAATGTGGTATAGACCCTTGATAATGAACACATCAATAATTTATAAATTCTAGTTGAAGTAGTTAAAATTTGAGAGGGTTATATTTTTCTTCACCTACTAGCATAAAAAGTTGATTGGAAATAGTCCAATTTTGTTTTGTATGCAATTTTTTTTTAAAAGGTGTTTGTAAAAATACACGTCAAAATGATCATCTCAATGAGGAAATAACAATGGTGCAATCAAATTATGGGAAATTTTATTTTTCTATAAGGTATGTTTAGGATCATGGGTGATAAAAAAAATATGTAATTAAAAAAAAAATTGAAATACTAGTTAAAATGATCATCTTAATGAGAAAATCAAAGTGGTGTAATCACCCTGTGAGCGACAAAAAAAAGAAAAACCTTTTTAAAATTTAAATGAAACTAGTCTTCGACCTTCTAAGATGAATCAATTTTTTTTAAAAGCCCCTTATGCAACAAAAAAATGCTCTCTCCTTTGCCATTTCACTATTCTTTCTGAAAGTCAATATAGATAGAGAATACTAAAACTAAAATTGAACAAAGAATACTAAAATAATGTATATCTACCAAAAGCAACTAGAATTATTTTGATAAATACTAGACTAAGGTCTATTTGATTTCTAAGCTATTTAATATATGAATCCATAGTCCTAAATAGCGAACATGCCCAAAAGGCACTATGTATATAGGTTTCCACTATCCTGCAATTTCACTACCTATCCTTGAGGTATGTAGAGAGTAACTTTCTGGGGTTAACCACTTATAGGTGTGCCAGAGGTTTACTTTGGAAAAATAAATCCTAGGCACTTCCTATACACCATGAAGGAGACGTGTAAGCTGAGATCTATTTATAATGTTTTTTGATGGCTTGAGTATCATCCCATCATGAATCAGGTAAAATTAATTACCACTTTACCTTATATGATAACTCCTATGAATTTTACAAATGTTGGAATAGAATCCTAACCTAGGGGATTTTTATGAGATAAAATTGATTGAACCCTTAGTATCCCACTACGTTCACCATTTTTTACTCAACTAAGATCCCATAAGGGAAAGGTGAGATCATAATATTAGGCATTTATATTATGCCACTAAATCTAGGCTTAAAACTTGAAATGTGAAAAAAAACCGACAATTTTAAAAGTAAACATAATGCTAAATATATAGAAAAATAATAAAAAACTACATATTTTATACTTGATCTTATATGTAGAATGAGGTGAAGCTTCTATAGCTTTGATTCCATAATAAATTTCATGGATAATATCTATAAACTTGTTAGCTACCATAAGATGAACACCCATAATACCTGCATAACAAATCTATAAAAACTTGATAGTAAAGTAACATAGATTCAGCTAAGTAGCATAAATACATCTTTTGATTAAGAATAATGACCTAATTTTTCTAGTATAATAGTAACCTCTCATCCATAATAAACTTCACCCACTATCCCTCTATGTTTTTATATAGATAAGAAAAGAGGCTAGAGTTAGGGTTATGGTTTTAGAGAGTAGTTACAAAATGAATAGGACAAAACTATTATTAGGAAAAGACAATTGGTATTTACTTAAATGATAATATTATTTAATAACAGGTTGTGGGTAAGAATGTACTTACCAAGCACTGCCTACCCACAAATTAAAAATAAATAATAGGTTGTGGGTAAGCATGCACCAATCAATGCCTACCCACAAATTACAAATAAATAATACAAGTGCATCTTAAAACCATACAATAGTGTGTGAGTAATAAAATACACTAAAATAAAATTCCACTCAATCCATTTACCAAGCCATTTTAATATCATAGTTTCAAACAAACATATTCAATTAACATGTATTATTTAAAAATAATTTTATTTGTTAGTGTAATTGTATGTGCATATCCAATTATTTATGTCATATGTCAAATCCTCTTCATTAAATACATTGGCCACAATTTATTCTCCAAGAGCAAGTGTGAACATTTCAATATAATGGTTATCAACATCACTTTTATTGAAGAAAATTTATAGAAATGTAGGATCATTGTGGGGTTTGAAGAATTTTTTTATTTGTATAAAAGACATTGTAACATGTTTGAGATCCTATTCATATTCTATTAAGAATATACATGAATATTTCATATTTTTGTTGCGTAGTTTTGGTTCTCTCATTGATCTTGACATTATTTTTCCAAAAATCATATGGAACTATTTATTTGGCTATTTTAAGTTTTTAAAATACCAAACAATAATTTACATGTTGGGTTTGATAAAAGTTACCTCAAAATATCATGTCAATGTTGGAGAAATACAATACCAACATGTGTTTTATTTCCTTAAGCTAGATTTTAGTAAAATACAATAGCTATCCACTAACAAGAGAAAATTCATATTTTAGAACTAGTTGCAATTACTAATAATGTTTAGATAAAACATCTAGACATTTAGGAGTCAATGCAATGATTTCAGATCTATTAAAAGTGGTAAATGAAATTTTATGTCTACTATATATTAAGTGGCCTTGCCTTTGAATGCCAAAATCAATCTATTCAGTTTTAATGGGTCAATATTAATCGAATTTTTATAGACATGAACCAAAGTTTTGAAGATCATGTTCTTTATATATATCTCTTCTTGTTCTTACACTGCTTGTTAAAAAAATGATACAATGGCATTTCAAGGTTGATATGCTTATTTAATACAATGTATTTCACCATTTATTGATGTATTTTATTTAAAATTCTCATGTGTTTGTAATATGTAACATTGTTTATTATAAACAAACTTTTTCCTATTTCAAACGACTTGCCTTTGCTTTTGTTAATTGTTGAACCATATAAAAGAAATCAAGTTGAATGTCATACTTTTCATGCATTTTTTTATGTAGAACATGTTTCATTAGCTTCTTTGATGTTAGATTTCAATTCATTTGGTGCATCATACCCCCATTTTTGTTCCTACCAGAAACAAATGTTGTCTTGTGTTGCTATTTTTTTAATAAAATTTGTATGCATCTTTCCAGGTTGAGAAATCAATTTTGAGACTATCTTTAGTGATTTGAAATGGAACATAAAGCAAAACATTTTCTTGAAAATAGTTATCACAATCCAAATTTTTATTTTTGTTAACAAAGTGTATGGCATGTGTCTTTCCATAATTTTTTTCTCATTTTTATTCCATGTAAAAATAAATTCAGTAAGATAAATTTATGAATGTTTTATCACCGTGCAATATAATAGTCTATAACAGATTGGCACATAATGTTTTTAGTTTGGTTTGTTTTTTTATTTAACAAAACTATAGCTTTTAGGATGAATGTTCATTCTTCATAACACAAAGTATTTTTGATGCATTTTATGAACTATTATAGAGCTAGATGGACATAACAATATGTGTTGCCTATTGTGCAAAATTATGTTGAGAATTAAGCATGTCATTCCTAATATTCATATCATTTTAATAACATTAAAATGAAATATTTTGTATTCTTCACATATTTTTCCAAATGATCTTATCATTAATTTTTAAAATTTAGTCATGTACAAATTAACATAAGGCAAAAATGCTTATGCATTAAGAACGAATTATTCATCTATATTTGATTTCCACACTAATGGTATTTTTGTCCAAAAGCTATTGTTACATGTTTATGATGGTTTTATTGTCAAGAACATTTTTATCCATTATAGTGTGCTTTAGATTGTCTCTATGTACTCAGTTTCATTCATGTTTAACTCATCAAAAAACATGACAAAAAAATTGAATTATGATAACATTTTTGTTCAAGGACCAAAAAAACATGTTTTTTATTTTGAAGAGCACATTCATTCTACTCTTTTTCTAGTTCAAGTATTCAGGTATGTTTCCTTAGTGGTTGGGGTGTGTATGTGTGTGTGTGTGTGTGTGTGTGTGTGTGTGTGTGTGTGTGTGTGTGTGTGTGTGTGTGTGTGTGTGTGTGTGTGTGTGTGTGTGTGTGTGTGTGTGTGTGTGTGTGTGTATGTACGCACGCGTACATACACACACACACACACACACACACACACACACACACACACACACACACACACACACACACACCACACACCACACACACACACACACACACACACACACACATATATATAGTTTGTCCCTCGTACAAATTTTTATATGCCAATGCTGATGTAATTTAAATTCAATATTTGGAGCAAATGAGTAGGTGTCATAACTAATGTAGTTTCTTAGAAAATTCTTAATGGTTAAATTATCATTGTTTCCAAATACAAGTGAATATTTTTGTCCATATTAACCAATTACTATGACTATTGCCTCTGCTTTTAAATTATGTGACTTTAAAAAGTCAACAAATTCTCTAAAAAAAGATTTATCTTTGCGCAAAAACTATTTCAATGAATTTAATAGATGTTTATAGTAATAAGTACAAGTTGTGAGATCACATTTTATATAAAAGTTATTATCATCAAGATTATCAATCAATGACTTGTTATCTAGAACAATGCAATTTTAATATTCATATAGCATTGACAATGCCATTGGAAAGGGCTATGAACAATGTTTAACACTAGAAAAAGTAAGGAAATAAGTTGGAGGGCCTAGTTTCCATATCATGGCAAAGACATATTTTTTAACCTATTCCAAATGGCCAAGTGATATTCATATTTTATTAGAAGTACCTAACATAACATTTAATTATATTTTATAGATTTGGCTTGTATTTGACATATTTAGCCACTAATTTTGTTCTTTATAATTTTCCTTTCCTAATTCAAACCCACATACAAGTACACACTTAGTCTCTGATGATATTTATTGCTTTAAAGAAAATATCAAAAAATTGATATGAAAATTTGAGATCACTATGCATTACCTCCCACTGCTTAATTTTGAGATATGACATTATTTTTTATCTCCATGGTATTGAGGCTTGCCAAAGAAAAGATTTGGAATTTTCATTTCCTCAAAAAACTTGTCTTGGAAAATTTGAAGTGGTTGTTTCCTCTTTGCTAGAGTAACTGAATGATTTTGTCATAGAAATCATAATTGCATGTTGAATTTATAAAACCATGAACCAAAATGTCACCATGACTCTTGTCATCACTGCTCTCATACATAAAACCATGTTCATGTGAATTTTTACTATCTTCATTATCATTAACAAGAGAATAAATAAAATATTCCCAGTTTGGGTTCAATTGCACATTTTTTTTGCGATGCAATGTTTTTTTGTATAATTATTATAAATATTTCATTATAACATTTGCACAAACATTTATTGATTGTTAAGGATATCTATATTTAACATGACGTTTAAGCTCCACAACCACAATCTTCACTGCTCTTTGTATAATTTTAACATTTGCATGGACATTTATTATTGCTCTTTTCAATTGAAACCATCTTCACTGCTCTTGGTTTTCCATGTGAATGGTGTCTAACTTGCACAAATGCTAGCTTAATAACAAGTATTTCTTCATGTTTGGAAAGCATAGACATAAATGGTAGCAAAGGATTCAAATCAATGCGATCAAGTGATGCATATTTTGAAAAAGCATCATCAAAGAAATAAATATAAAAAGTATGATATATGTGGTATTGTTAGCTTACTATATTATTATCACTCAAATTGAAATGTGTTACTTTTTTGGTTCCTCATTTTTAGTCTTATTGAACTTAAAATGCAATTGCTTATAGATAAAACAACTATGTATTAACCTATATTTTACTTGCTTTCAAATCTTTGAACAAATTGTCCTTTTTTTAATCTACTTATTCCATTATTTAAAATTTCACACTTAAGACATCGAAGTAATTTCCTAGGTTACTTTATTGTGATTAAAAAAAATGATAAATTTTGAATCATAGTAACTAAAAAAAATAACTATGCACGATGGTAGAGAGGAGTGAAGGAAGTATTCAAATGGGTATTGGAAAAGAAAGAAAATAACAAGAGGAGGGTGAGCTAGATGACCCAGAAACAGATGAGGATGATGAAGATGACACTCTTTTGAGTTTTATCTGGAGGTGTAGTAGAATCTATGTTATTCAAAAGGGGGTTTTGGCATGATTTTAGATTGATGGCTTTAGATGGGGGTTCACCCCATTTCAAAGTGATGGCCCAAGGTGGAGGTTCATCCTATTTGGTCTCCTCGAATAGGGGCCAACCTTAGCTTCATTTATGGAAAGAGATCTTCACCCTTTTCTAAACTAGCATTTTCTTTCTCTGGTAAGATCCCACTAGTTATTGAGGGCCATGGGAACTTATATGGGGATATATTGGCTTTTTTATGATTATGCTTGTAAGAGAGAAGAAATAATGTAGTCCATTTATATCTTGAGCTCTTTAAAGCCTATTTTCTACCTCTCCTAGCTTGGGGTAAGATGATCACTATTTTATTCAAGAATGTTGGATGTCTTTTAGCGTTGGGGTTAGTCTCAAAACTTAGATCTACGCCTATAATTAATAGAAGGAAAATCCAAGTTTACATAATGGCTATTTGTAAAATATTATCTTGGATTTATTTCTAGATGGGCCAAATGATTGATTTATGCCTTCTTTGGATTAAGGCTTTGTGGCACTTTAGTAATTGGACTTGAGAGTACTATTTTTACTTAGGGGCTCCACTATGGGAAAATATTTACACCCAGATAGAGTTTCTAGAACTAAATCAAGGATTTACTTGGTTAGGCTGTCATTTGTGTTTCAGGTGGGAGGACCAAATTTGTAAGTTATTTTATGACTATGTGCTCTAGAATGGGGCCTTGGTAGGCACTTTGTTTTACTTATTATTGGTTGGGGAATCCTGCATTGTTCCTGACAAAACCCTTTGTTGTATGTTGGTTTACTAGTTAGGGGATTCAATTTAGATTCATTCAAAACCCTCATTATGGAACTTCTTGTTTCAAATGAGTTTGGGGAGGAGAGTGTTGCCTTTGAGAAAAACCTTGAGGATGATTTGAGAACACTATCATGACTAGCTACGATGAAATCCACCCTACAAAGGGCCACTCTCATATCTCGATAGTGTATTCCTAGGCAGGGAAGGTGGCACGTGAACCACATTTCATGGGGCATCCCCTAATGTTAAAGTAATATTTATAGGTGTTCAAACTCCACAACAACTTTGTTAGTTTGAATTTGAATTTACAAAAGCACATTAGAGATAACTAGATAGAAAAGTGATTATTAGAAGTGACATTAGAGAACATAGCTAAATTCCTTTATTTCCAAATCTAAAACAATATTTACGCTTTGAAAACATGTCATACTTAGGTGTATTTTAGTGAATATTATGACTATCATTGAGGAAAATAAGATGCCAAATGAAAGGCTTAGGGAAAAAAGGCCTGGAAAAATAATAAATCCAAGACCAAGCACTTTGGGCTTTAACAAAACCAAATCAAGTGCAGGATAGTCTCAAAAGACTTGTAAAATGGCCATATGAGATGTACCACCCATAATTAAACCAATTTTCTCCTAATAAAAATACCTTAGTGTATTATACACCAAACAAAGTGAGAAAGCTTAGGTTTGACACAAGCAAATCAAATATTTTAAAATCATCTACCCTAGACTAAAAGAGGTGAGAGAATATCACATCTAGGATTGAGCTTATCTACCATAGGTAGATGTAGTGAAATCCATTCATACCTTTATGAACAATGCAACTTTGGAAGGGGGTATCAACATACAATTTCCAGTCCTTCCACCAAGATAGATAAAGTTGACATTGATTTTGTGAAGCAAATAAGTAGGAATAGCCTCTATAATCTCTTCATAGGATTCCTTGTCCACAGAGGAAAGTTTAAAAACCATATAAATTTTAAATCTAAACATTTCTTACCAAAAAACATTCTATTATAAAAGGGTACTTGAACCTTGACCATTGTAGATAGAAAGTGACATAGGGGCTTTCTCTTCAATGAAAAACAAAAACAACCAACTGAATAAACAAAATTTCACATCAACCATAAGATAATTGAAATTTTCCATCAAATGCAAAACTCAGTGAAAAAAAACCCCAAGACAACAACTAAATTTAAAATACACTCGAAAGAGTATATAAATAATCAAGACACTCACAGAACCCCCTATTGTGGCCTTTGAATGCAAAATTTGTAAAAAAAGAAAACCAAAAATTTAATTTATAAACTCAACATTGAAATTGAAAAAAACACAAACACAATGTCAACCCCACTCTTTAAATGGACACTATTAATCTAGTTTAACTACTTGATGGGTTTTATTGAGTGTGTGAATGCAACACATGTTTATTACCTCAAAATATGGAGGGTATCATCGAGGGGAGATGGATAGATGCAATGTCTGAGGAAAAGAGAGAATGTGTGTTTATGTGTCTTTGAGAACTATCTTGATAATAAACCTAGGATTTTTTAGTACCCTTATGATAAGATCATTCCTGAAACAAATTAGAACTAGATTGAAAACATGTAAAATTAAATCAAGAAATAAAAAAAAGATATTGACTATTTTTATTAAAAGAAAGTAAAATTACATTGCAATTATTGCTAGCCTATTCTAGGGGGAAACCTACTTTGAGAAAGCTCAATCCAATACAATTCATGGAAGCCTTCTCACTAGTATACACTCCTATTTATACAAATTTATCACAAACTAATTATGCTCTATGTGAATGTGGGATTATTATAATAGGATCAGGATATTTCTTAAAAAGTATATGCATCAATAGCTTTTTATTAAGGAAAGAAATTGTAAAAATATGGTTAGGATGAAGGGTCCTAATTTTTTCTCCCCCTTAAAATCTTTACCCTCAAAATGGTATGTGAATAAAATGCTATTAGATTTGAAGAAGAGGATTCCAAGTGGCATCCCATGCCATTATACTATAACTTTGGTGATGTCCTAATTATTGAGATGACGAGAGAACCTTTTGAGTATAGCTGCAAGTTTTGAAATGAGAGATCTTTTTACATCAAGCTCTAAAATCATTGTCTAGGTGGTGACATTTTGAATCTTATTTAAGCATGAGGCATGGAAAATGGGGTGCACACATGATGAATGTGGAAGTTTCAACTTGTAGGTGACATGGCCAATATGTTGGAGAATTTTATATGGCCCATAGAATTTAGGAGCTAGTTTTTGGTAGCCTTTCATATTCAAAGAAGATTTATTATAAGGTTGTAGGTGAAGGAAAACCATATCTCCATGTTGAAAGGATCATTCAAAGTGGTGTTGGTCTACCTACTAATTCATGTTATTTTTTCCAGGTGGAGATTATCCTTGAGGAGGTTAAGGATGGTGTCACATGTATTGAGGGTAGTATCAACAACATGCACTTGAGAGCTATCTTATACGAATGGGAAAATATTTGATAGTTTTTTTTATCATAGACAAATTCATATGTGGTTATCTTGGTGGTCATGTGGTAGGAGGTGTTGTACCACCATTTATAAAGAGGTAACCATTTTACCCATTAATGTTGTTGCTTTGTAAAAAAAAAAACAAAGATAAGTATCCAAAAATTTATTGAAAATTTCTATCTGACCATCAGTGTGTGGATGATATCTCAAACTCATTTTCATATGTGTACCAAGGTGCTTAAAGAGTTCCTACCAAAAATGATGCATGAAGGCTGAGTCACGATCTAATATAATTTAGTTAGGGATACCATGAAATCGAAATAATTAATTAATACATTTCTAGGATATGGTGGAAGCAATGTAGGGGTGAGCCATAACACATAAATGAGCATATTTAGAAAGTCTATCCACCTCTGTGAGAATGCTTGATTTTCCTCTAGATTTTGGGAGGCCTTATATCAAATCCATTGAAATATTAATCCAAATACATTACAAAATGGTTAGTGGTTAGAGTAAATGAGGTAGTGTGATTGGGTTCCCTTTGTGGCCTGAGAAAGTATCATATTTGAAAATAAATGTCTTAATATCTTGTTTGACTCCATGCTAAAAGAATTTGGGTCAAAATCATTCATGTTTTTAGAAAATTTGAATGATTGACCGAAGGGGAGGCTTGAAATTCCTACAAATAGTCTATTTGAACTTGGAGCATGCGATTATGCAAGGCATAATTTGTGCCACAATGTTTGACCATCTCAAGTATAGTGAGGTCAAGCATAGGAATCGATAGATAATTAGAAAATGAATTATTGGGTAGAGTTTTCATGATGCCACTCCTATTGAATATCATGTATCCATGTGGAAATAACAGCATAGACTGCACACAATCATGCATGTTCTTCAAACTAGTGGGAGATGGCATCGACCACCAATTTTTCCTTTCTTTTTTTTATGTGATCTCATATCTATACCCCATGAGTTTATAAACCATTTTTTTCTGATTTGGGGAAGAGACTTATTGCTATAAAAAATATTTAAGGCTTTAGTGGTCAGTTTTGATGTAGAAGTGTTGACCTACCAAGTATGGACTCCATTTTTTAATTGCATGGAGGATAACCATCATATATTTTTCATACATGAAGTATGCCAAATTACACCCAATAAGGACCTTACTAGTGAAGGAAATGGGATGTTTGTCTTACATGAGCACAACACCAATGCCCATACCACAAGCATCGTATTCAATAAAAATGGCTTGGAGAAATCAGCCATGACCAAGATAGGTGTGGTGCACATTACTTATTTACTGGGATAAAATCTTGGTCAAATGTTGTCAACCATAAAAATGAGTATTTATTGAGCATAGTCATAAACAAGGTTGTAATTATACCATAATATTTGATGAATTTATAATAGTACATTGTTAGGCTAAGAAATCCATGTAGACAATTGAGTGTCCTAGATTTTAGCCAATTTGTCATAGCCTCAATTTTGGTAGGGTCAACACGAACACCATTATATGTTATAATATGTCCTAGGTACTCAACCTATGGTAGCCAAAAATAACATTTAGAACATTTGTCACATATGTGGTTCTCAGCAAGAAGTTATAATTGAGGTGATCTTCCCAAGTTTGACTGTAGATGAAAATTTCATCAAAGAAAACCAAGATGAAATTCTACAAGAAGGGGATAAATACTTTATTCATTAAGTCTTGTAATGTGAAAGGGGAATTGGTAAGCTTAAATGGAATGACAAGGAATTCATAATGACCATAATGTGTACAAAAGGCCATTTTGGGAATGCCTGCATCATGTATGTGGATTTGGTAATAGCCAGAGCACAGATCCAACTTGGATAAAAATTTAGAACCATGGAGTTCATCTAGGATCTCAGTAATTACCATAATGGAATTTTTTTCCTTAATGGTAAGCTTATTTATGTCTTGAAAATCAATGCTCTAGCCACTATGAGCCATCATTTTTATTGTGGAGTACAATTGGGGAGGAGTATGGGCTAGTGTTGGGTCGAATGATTCCTACTTGGAGGAGGTCCTAAACCATCTTCTCAATATTGGACTTTTGAAGGAAGGGGTAGTGGTATGGACAAATGTTAGGTGTGCACTACCTAGAAAAAGTTAGGTGTGATGGTCTTTAGGTAAACAAGGTGACAATCTCATTAGTTTCTAAAAAACTATTGCATGCTTGACCAAAATATTTTTCAAGCCCAATAGTTGACTAGAATTAGTTGGGGAACTAGTGTGAAGAGAAAAATGTTGGGAAACTATTCTATGGAATCCCTTTTTTATAATTTTATACGTGTGATTAGATTTGATGATACTAGTTTATCTAGGAAGAAGGCATTGTAGTGTATATTGATCCCCATTCTCATAGAATTGCATGCATAGCTCAAAAAAATCATAAAGAATAGGTCCAAAAGTTCTTAGACATTATGCTCCTATAAAAAAAATCACATCCACCTAAGGGAAAGGAAAAAAAATCACTCTTGAGGTTATAGTCTCCCATTGAAATGTGAACATTGTGACATTTACCCTTTACGAAAATGTTACACCATTGGTAGTCATCACCTCAAAACTAGAATAAGGGTGCACAAAATAGTCTACCTATTTCGCCAACTCAGGGTTGATCAAGTTATGAGTGTTGCCTGAATTAATAATAATTGTGAAGGGTTATTTTTAAAAAAACCATTTTACACACATTATTTATGGAGTAGTTACTCCTCACACATTGAATTTATAGATGTGAATTTGAGGGCCTTGAATCATTTGATTCTTGCTTTGACTCATCCAAATGGGAATTTGTGGCATCCTTACATTCATCTTTATTATATGGGAAATCAACATTGAGCAGATAAAAATTTTGTTCGATGCATTTGTGGTCCCTAGCCCATTTTCATCACAATTGTAACATAACCCTATATCATGATGTGCACACATTTATTCCTTGATGAGATGTTTGACAAGTGTTACGTTGAGAGGTGGGTTTGGGTTGGGAAATTGAAATTAATATGTGTTGAAGGTTTCCTAAATGTAATTGTGATGCTCCAATGGGATTTTATCTCCTAGGAGCTTAGTTAAGGCCAAGGCTTCCATTATGGTTTGAGGTTTAAACATTTTAATCTCAGATCGAATCACATCATTGTGTCCATTCATGAAGAAAATTTTGAAAAAATCATTATATAGGCATTTAGTCTAATTAGATAGTTTTTCAAACTCTATTTAATATTCACAAAGTGTTCTAGTTTGATGAAGTTTAGTCAAAGCACCTACAAAATCATCGTAGGCACTAGGCCGATAATACACTAGCAAGAGTTTTGAAAAATCAATCTAATTTGGTTCTCTACTTAACTTATGATATTATTGGTACCACTGGATAACTTATTTATCTAAGTGGAATGAATAAATACATACATTTTCTTTCCTTGTAGTGTGATGGAGGTTGAAATATTATTTTGCACAACAAATCTAGCTAGTGGGTTCAATACCATTAAATTTTGGAAATTATAATTTAGAGTCATGCAATGGTCATCTGAAGGAAAAACTACCATCTGATTGATGATCCCCTTAGAGTTATCTATTTTCAACATGGAGGCTGAGGATGCAATCATTTAGCTCAGATAGTCGAGATTATAATTCTGTTTGGAGCTCAATAATGTCATGTGCCATGTTGTGGATCCCTACATAATTAAAAACCATTTACCATGAGTTATGGAGGTGCTAAAAAACACCGATTGAAGTTATATGTTAAATTGTATGGCTTGAAAATAATATCACAGTGGTGTAATTTTCACATAGGTGTTTTGTTTTTCAAAAAAGTGCTTTTGGACTATATGCTGAAATATTTTTCATATGGGATTTTTTTTAGAAAATTTGAAATACCCCTTAAAATTATCAGCATGGTGAGAAAATAAGAATGATGTATTCTACCTATGGGCTTTGAAGAAAATTATATTTAAAAAATAATAATAATTACAATTACAATGAGATCAGTTGACTGTATGGCCAAAACTAGATCAGAATTTGGAGCTTATACAAAATAATTACAATTATAATGAGATCGGTTGGCCATATGGATAAAACCATATTGGAATTTGGAACTTATAAAAACAAATTAGATCATTTATTTGATCTTGTATGAATTAAAAATAAAAGTATTTGCATGGAGCTTGAATTTGATGACACAATACATAACAAACAACACAAATTCCTATTACAGACATTATAGTAGTAATAAATGATGATCACGAGAGCTTACACAAAAAAATAACAACACACATTTATAAGTCTTAAAATTCATCTTGTAGCGATGACAAAAGTTTGCAAAAAAATCTTCAAATATCATATTTTAAAACATAGTCTCATACATATTTTAAAACTTGGCTCATAGTGATGATTGGTTTTAAAACTTGTCTCATATCAATCATTCCAATTATTCTGAGGCAAAAGCTTAGTGCCACCATTACAAAGCATATTGTAACCACTTTATAATCACCAAGATACCATAATTAGGGTAGACATAGAGTGAAAATATAGTGGATAGAAATAAATAGCAAAAGGATTCCTAACTTAGTTGAGCTAGTTGCATAAAAATCATCTGGACCGACGACATCGATCATTGCTCTCATACCAAATGATAAGATCCTTCCTGGAATAGATTATAACTATATTGAAATTATGTGAAATTAAATTAGAAAATCTAATGAAAATTGATCGATTGTATTAAAATAAAGAAGGTCAAAGGAATTACATTCAAGATCAGGGAAGAACTTGGAGTATCGTACTTGGTGTTGGCCTCAACTCGAGGAGAGGAAACCTAATTTGAGTAAGATCTCTTCAATTCAATACAATTTGTGGATGACTTCTCACTAGTATATCACTCTTATTTTTACTAATTTATCACTAACTAACTATTACTCCATGTGGGAATAGCAATGGTAATTATTACAATGGGTTTGAGGGATGTCTTACAAAGCATATGCGTATGTAACCTTTACTTTAGGAGGTTAAGGAAATAAATTACAAAAATATGGTTAGGATAGAACTGTTAGTGAACAATTCATAACATGTCAGTAAAGATGGGTAGATAGTCTAATTATTGTTAGGTATTAGACAAGCTATACCATAATTTATCAGATGCATTGATAAATGGTTAGCCAAACATAGATCTGGTTTAAGATGTATGCAACACAACAAGGAGCAAGATCAGGGAAGATCTAAGTACGTTGCATACTTGGTGTACTGGTAGTATTGTTACTGACTGGTTGAGTGAACAACAACTTTGTGTTTGAGTTGTTTGTTGTGACTGTAATTGAGAGAGAGAACTCTTGAGGGAAGATTACTGGTATGCCCAAGAGGTGTGGGAAGAGTGTGATCTCTTCATTGTATTTTTTTCTGGATGAGTTGAATACAATTGTGTATTGTCTCTCATATTCTGTGTTGTTTATGAATTCTAGTTGTTAATTCTGGTTTAATTCCGTGTTTAGTTGCTTATACAAAGGTAATCATGTGTGCTCTTATGGAGTGGTATATCCTGACACATATAATATAATATTATTTCCAAAATACATTATCTTTCAACATTATAAAAATATATAGGAATGATTTTCCTATAATCAGGGATACTCATATCCCTACAACCACTCAATAAACAAACACCAATCTAAGTACGTAATATTTTTATAATATACAATAATATTAGTTAACAAATCACCAAATATAATACATTACAAATAAACTTGTAACCATACTAACAAACTAGAAAGTGTTATTTACCATATGATAAATAATCAACTAATGTAAATAATAATCCTCAACATTCCCCTTAGTTTTTACATGGTAAAACATATCCCATTATCTTATTGTAGTGTGCCACCTCTGTGTACTCATGATCTTCTCTTCAACTGTACATCATCAGGTTTGCACAAAATGTTGGGTTTATGATCCAAAGTCTTTTATTTTATATTAGTTTTCATTTTAATGTTTTTAATTAGTTTGTTTTTTAATAAAGTTGGTTTTATGAGAAAGTTGGTTACATCCCGTAACCACTCATGAAAAACCTATAAAGCTTTTCACGTGTTTTGTAAATATGATATTGAAAAAAAAAATAGTAATATTTTTGTATGAAATAGAATGTTCGCAGTGTAATTTTTGAATCTTTCTCTATTGCCCCTGGGCCATCAGTGGTATCAGAGCATGGTTATTCAGGTGAAATCAAGGTGAAAAGATTTATTCATGGAGACACAAAGAAGCCTAATGTGAAATCAATTCTTGAAAATATGTGTGGTATAAGGTATGCCTTAGTAACTTTGGTTTAAGGTTAATATTTTTGAGAAATATATGTCGTATAAGGTATGCCTTAGTAAATTTGGTCTAAGGTTAATATTTTTGAGAAATTATTAAAATATTTAATTTTAAAATATTTTACTTTGGCTTATGAGTAAATATCAGTGAATAAGCCTATGTTGTACGACCTTGTGCCTGGAAAGCTCTTCCTTCATTTTTCAAAGCTCAAATCCTTCAATTTTCAAGAGTATGGAATGATTTTGAAGGCTGAAATTTGATCATATTTGATTTTAAAAACCCTATTTTATACTAAATGGCCTTTGTATGACCTTTTTTCAAATTTGGAAATCTCTAGTATAAGTTAGTACGGCTTCCATTTTTTTAACATTGAATCTGCTCAGTTTTTCCTATGTAAATTGATAAAAACATCAAATCTAGAATTTAAATTCCTTGAGATGTTAACCAATATGTTTTTTTGATTTTTTCAATCCATATATGCACTTGTACGGCCCCCTCAGCACCCCAACATTCAAAAACCAAATTTAATTCATCAAATTTCTTCTTGAAAGTGTCAAATAGTGGCAAATCTATGAATTATATGGCCTGGTATGGATTTGTATGGCCTAGAGTAGTGGAAAACCAATTTCAAATTTCTTCCAGAGCAACCATGGCATTGGAAGTCTGTCAAAAGCCTTGAAAGAAATAATTTTTATATTTTGTATAGTTTGCAATATAATTTTTCAAGTATAGGGTTTGAGTGGATCCCAGATAATCAAAACAAAGAGTTTGAGTTTTACTTAGAAAAATCAACTTCAAATGAATTAATTTCCATGCCTAGGTAATTTTTTTTATTCACATAGACAAAAAAATCTAGTTTATACATAAGTTTTTGTCATTATGACTTGTCAATGCTCTAAGAGCAATTGAAAGGACTTATTTTGTGGAAATCTTTGAAAATAAGAGGTCAAGGGTTCCAATCTCCCTTTTGGTAGAATATTTTATTTTTGATATATGTTTTTTGAAGAGAATATTCCTTTTTCAAAGGCTTTGTAAAATGACTTTGGCAATATAAAGGTGTAATTACAATATTTTTACGACTCTTATAGTCGAAAGGTGGTCATGTGACCAAATGATTTTCATGGTTTTTGACATTCCAAACACATTGGAATGGTCAAATTTTCATTTTAAAGCTTCATTATATGATTTTTATGCCAAATGTATTGAACATAATGTTATACAAGTGCATTATGGATGGAATCCAATACCCTATCTGTTCAAAATTTCTCTAAATACATTGTATACATCAAACTACATCGCTTATGTTGTCGGTGATGATGGTATTACATTTTGATGTTTATAGGTTCCTAAGGATATAACAGGTTAAATAGAACCAACTAGAGGTTGGAGGATCTACAGAAGTTGGAGGATATTTTCCCTTCTCTAGTTCACTATTCACTTAGAGTATGGGTTCACTATTGGGATGGCAATTTATAGCTTGTGTTTTTGCCTTCAATTCCATTTTTGGCTTTTTATATCTAAAATTCATGACATGGAGCAAACAGAGTAAGTTTAATTTATTTTTTATGCTACACAACTTCTCATCTGTCATTTGATAGGGGGAATATAATGGATAGTGACCTTCGACCAGTCATTGGTGGTTGTGCGAGCCAACATTAGATTTACTAGCATTTTGAGTGTTTAGCAAAGGCATGCATGTGATGTTGGTGATTATTGGGCATTCAAGAGATGTGTGATATAGAGTACTGGAAGATCACTTGGATGGGTTCCTATGTGGGACCTTATATGGGTCAATGTAATTGGACAGGCTTTTGACTGGCTTCTACTATAATACAATACAATGATCATAGGGGATGAGTAGGCCTTGATTGTGTTCATCAAATTTTTATGTTGTAACTCATAGATTAGGATTTTATATGGAGTGACATTGATTTTGATCAGTAGCATGATGTAAAATGTGCTAGCTTACAGATGTAGTAGAGATTCATTGATAACTTCAGTCATAGCTCCAGATTTTCATCACTTACACCCCTTTAGATTAAGGGGGAGTTTGTTGGGTTTATGATCCAAAGTCTTTTATTTTAAATTAGTATTTATTTTAATCTTTTTAATTACTTTATTTTTTAATAAATCTAGTTTTAGGGGGCAAAGTTGGTTGCATCCTATAACCACTCATGAAAAACCTATAAATATTTTCATGTGCTTATAGTAATATTTTTGTGTGAAATACAATGTTCACAATGTAATTTTTGAATCTTTATCTATTACCCCTGGGCCATCACAAAACTCCAACACACTATATTCTTACAAATGGCTTTCATGGGTGGATACATCCACCACTGAGGCATGAACATAGATCTATGCTTTTGTTCATCCTCCACAGTTATCCTTTGATGGTTTTACTTGGCTTCACACGAATAATCTTACCCAATTGGTTTTGTAGGTGTACCAATAACCTTTTAGAATTGGTTTTCTAGGTTCACCAAAAACTTTACATAATTGATTTTCTCAGGTTCACCAAAAACCTTACACAAATGGTTTTTCACAGGTTTACCAATAACCGATTATTACAAGGTTTGATGCACAAAGTTGGGAGACAAAAAAGGTGACATTCCCCAACTTTACAATTTAAAAAAAAAGGGAGAATGCCCTTTTTTTTAAATTTCTAAGGCTCAAGGCTTGTGCCTGAGCCTAAAAGGTGTATGCTCTTTGAGATTTACAAAGGGTGTATTTCCCTTTATAAATCTATATGAGCATATGCCCTTTATTTTTTTCCCATTTAAGACTATGTTTTGTAAAACCTGTGGTGTGTACGCTCTTTTCAAAGCTATAAGGGCATATGCCATTTATTTTTTTCCATTAAAGATTGTGTTTTGTAAAAACTTGCAACATTTTTTTCAGGTTTAGCATTTTTTTCATTGAACCCTTCTCTCTATTTTATCATAAATCACGTGTGTGCTTTAGATTTGCATCCTACCAATGGGATTTGGCATTTTGATTGCTATCTTTTTTTTTTTTAAAGTTTATAATTTATTTTCTCCATTTGTATTTATATTTATTTATGCACATAGGGTTTTAAAATTATATTTTCATTAGATTATCTTGCATTGCCTAAAAAAACCTATATTTCTATAATTCTAGATACACAATTGAACTATGGACCCATTACATGAAGAAAATGTAGAACACCACCCTGAACATTTTGATTTTGCACAAGAAGAAGTTGAATTGTATGAATAATACAATGTAAAATTTAAACAATTATAGATAATTATCAATGGTTTGAATCACTCCTCAGCTGATAGTTCATGTAATTCACTTCCCAATACACCAGAGACAGTTTTTAACAGCGTGGAAAATGTAAATTCACAATTTGATGCAATGTTACATCAAAGAGTGGTCCTAAAACAATTTTATTTTGATAAATTGTCATATGAAGATAATAAACAAATAACAAAAGAAGATGTGTGTGCTTTGTTTGTTAATCCTGGAACCAACCAACCATCACCGATGACTTGTAAACATATTAGTATTGATTGGTGTGTTCATAAGGGGATAGAAAATGACTTTTGGGATAGGGGTGGATGGTGTTTGATGAGTCTCTATGAAATAATAATGATGTTTCATTATACTTTTTGATAAAAAAAAATAATATGTGTTTGTGATGCTAGAAATTCCAATTTATTTTGTTCATGAAGGCCCCCCACGATAGGGGAGGTGGGTCTTCATTTGATAGACTTAGTGCCAAGTGAGACCAAAATCATCCTAACTGAGTTTAGAGAAATAGAAGGACAATAAAACATGCTTCTAACCCCAAAATTTTGCATTGTACCATATATATAAACACCTTATTAACTTTTTTATTCCTCTTGTGGAATTATAAGCATGTCATCTTGCATATCCATATGTTTGGTTAAGATTTCTTGAAGTTCTCTTTTATCATTTTCACTAAAACTAATATATTGGGACATTTTTAAAGTAGGAAAACAATGTGAAATGTGTTTGAATGCTTTTCTATAAGTTGGTGAGATGTCTAGTAGCAATATTGGTGCTAGTGGTGTTGGTGGTAGTGGTATTGGTGGTAGAGGTAGTGGCATTAGTGGTTTTGGTGGTATTAGTATTAGTGTTAGTGTCCCTCCTCCTTCTACTCATGTGACAGTTCTTGTGCATCATTGCACATCATGTGAGAGGAAGTATATGCGACCTCTTGTTTAGGTACAACATACACATATTACATTTATTGAGACTAGACCTACCTTTGTGCAACATACTAGTACCTAGTAGTTTATGTCATATATAGTTGCTTCAGCATCTCAGAACACTAGTACTTCTCATTATATTCTATCTAAAGTTCCTTTAGTACCTCAGGACACTAGGAAACCTAAGTGTATTCCTTCTATAGTTTCTTCAGGACCTCAGGAGACTAGCATGTCAGAGTATATGTCATTTGTAGATGCTTCAACAATGCATGATAGTAGCATTCCAGACATTATGCTAGTTGTAGTACCTTCACCAACTCCTCTTAGGACATGTTAGCCTATTGTGGAGGAGTTATCTAATTCACCATTTATATTTGATACACTAGTTTACTTTTAATTATAGTTTGTTTATATTTGTATAAGAATATTAATTTTATTTTCTAATATGTGATTACTTAATTGACTAATTTATTTTACTAATTTTTTTATTTATTACTTATATAGATAATTAACGATATTTTGGGTACCTCAATAGGCCTTGAATCTATTGTAGAGGCCGTAATTGGCATTGATATACCCTATACTCAATTTTGGAAACTTTCAAATTACATATTTATTCATGTATATTTATTGTCCCTTGAACAAAAAAATATATTTTAAGATATATATTATAGTCAAATTTTTTATCATTCTCATTGGATTCACATATTATTCATTTATTGGTTTTATAGATGATGTGGGATGCTATGGTCACCCCTCACAGAGGACAAGAAGGTTTTCCCAATGTTGGGGTTACATTTGAGGATCCACTATCTCCATAGTAGGTCATGATTTATGGACGGGGATTGGTGAGAACACAGTAAAATTATTTTTTAGCTTCAGATAATGATATTCTATTTCATATTTACATAAATGTATCCACATCTAGATCTAATGATATATGTATGATCCATCATGGGTGTATACATAGTCTTACAACCCTAGACAACCATTTAGATGGAATACAATGAGTCTAGAATCATTTTGAAAAATTTTGTTCTTAAGAAATTTATCATTTTCAATATATAATTTTTATGCATTAAATTTTATATTTCATATGTTGTGCAAACATGACAATTTTTAGAGGTTGTGGATCAAATATTTGATGACTCACATGTTGAGAGGAGAGTCTCTCCTCATATTGAGGCATATAACACCCCTGGATCTACATCTATGAAAACAAAGCATAATTTATTTGGAGAAAATGATTGTTGGAGAGCTTGTTGTTGTGCTAAGGGTCTAGTTGTAGGCACAATCAATTTTGTATGCTGATATGGTCCTACATTGTATGTAGATATGGCCCACATTGTATTCCTATATGGCATATTTTGTATATGTAAATGTTATGGTCTACATTTTTTCTTTATATATGTCCTATTATTTATGTTTAATTATGACATATAACTTTTCATATACACATAAATATTCTTCAATAAATAATCTTGCTTTGCCTATGCGTATTTTCTATTTTTATCATTTAATGTTTACACATATTATTGGTTATTGATCATTATTAATTCATATGGGGCTTTAAAAAAATACATATTTTGCTCTAAGTTAGGTGCTTCATCATTATGTATATTTTGCATTTACATGTGATATTTACTATTTACTTGTTTCATTTACATTTCATTACATATCAATTTGGAATTGTGATGTAATTAGACTTATGATCAATTTTAGGGATGTAAATATTATAAGTTTTACTTGATCATAGTTGTTAGGAGGTCTAGGATGGTTTAGATGATCAATAATAAGACTTGAAATGCTTCATTTGTCTTGGAAAAGGTCAATTTATCGTTGTAAATAGTTTCCCTCCAAAATACTATGTTTGAAAATTCAAATTATGTTGTAAAGGGATTGTGACCATTCCTAAGGAATGAATGTTGAGATAATGATAAAAATCATCTACACTTTAATACTTATGTGGTGATATCTAGGACCCTACTCCTACTTACTCACACTTGTCACCTAATCAATCCCATCACATTCTTAGTGGCCAATTCTGATTGTATTAATATATTAGTAGGATATTTCAAGGAGGTATAATTCATAGCTAATTTTACAATTTAAACATCAATGACTCACTACTTGTTATCTACGTCTGCATCAATTCCTACTTGTTATCTACGTTTGCATCAACTATTACTTGTTATCCTCTAAGGTCCCAATCAATGACTTACTAATTATAAAGGGAACTAACCTCATGTGAAGGTTATAGGAGACCATTTAATATATTTTATACATGTTTTTCACCTATGTGAGTGTAAAACTCCACCTCATCATCCTCTAGAAGGAATCCCAATGTAGGAGGAGAAAAATAGGCAACTTGATAAGCCTTAAGAGACATTTGGATGAAAAGTATAAGAAAAGCATGTTGTTAAAATGACATGAGGTTGAGATCAGAATAAAGGAGACTATAACTAACCATTAATGAGGATAAATTTGGATGAAAATTTGCTTGAAGTGGTGATTAAGGAGTTTGGAGAATAATATTGAAGGAGGACAATGTTTTTGGGCAAAACAAGATTGCATTTTATGATTTTCTTCTTGAATGGTATGAAAAAGTGGTATTTTGTCATTAAATGTGTATTGTTAATCCTTAAATATTTGTTTCAATTAAATTTCAAGTATATCTGATGTTCTTGGAAGGAGATAGGCTCAGTTTGCCTCTAAACCCCCTTAAACCCTTGTTTTGCATAAAATATAGTCTATTTTTTAAATTATATTGATAAGGTTTAAATTTTAGATTTTGGACTTGGGGAAGTTGAAGGGTGTTGACATAGACCTCCACACTAAATTTAGGGTCTTGAAACCCTCTAAAATGCTCTAAGAGAAATTATTATTGCTCTCGGCCTATCTAGAAACCTTTAAAACCCTAATTTAGGGTTATTACCATAAAATGAATTTTAACCATTAAAAAAATCTAAAATTTTGAAATATACTATATTTCCATGATAACTATATGGTGGAAAAGTTTTAGCTTGATTGGGTAAATTTAGAATTATAAATAAGTGAAATACAGTCTGATATTAGGCCAAAAAGCCTAGTTTTAGCCTTGTTTTGTCTTTGTGAGTGCATTAGAGACCTCCTAGGGCCACAAAAATTGAGATTTAAGTTTGATTTATTCAACACAGATCAAAAGAGCTGAGTTTAGATCAAGTTTATTTTAAATCCTCCTTCTAGGCCTCTTAGTATCTTAAGATAATTTTTAAGCAATTATGAGTTGAGAATCATTTCAAGGTTAAAGTTGAATTGTTTTGAGTTGGATTAAGTGGAATTGGTGTTCCTAAATCCAAGAACCAAGACTTGGTTCAACTTGTTGTGAAATTTTTGATACAAGGTCTATTAGGCCTTATTAGGCCTAGTAGTAACAAAAGGGTAGTTTTGAGGAATTGGGTCTTCTAATACAAATTTAAGACAAATATACATTGGTTTAGTTCATTAAAGATATATTGAACTTCTCCAAGTGATCTAAAAGTTTAACTTGATGATTATCTCATGGAAGCTCAAGAAGTGATTTATAGCCCTTGAAGCCTTCACTAGCCTTATCAAGTCAAGCTCTAGATTGAATGAAAGAATATGTTTGTAAACTATTTGAAACCTTGTTTCAATTTGTATATGGTATTACTAAACCTTTGAAATCTCATGCATAATCAAACTGATGTCAGATTCTTGAAAGAGTACATGTTTCATGAAAAAGTCTAGAGAAAGTTGAACTTGTTAAAGAGTATCTATTGAAGAAGTTGAGTCAATTGACATAGTAACTTATCTATCAATTGATATAAGCTTATAAATAATTATATGAGTTCATTCAAAATCATTTTAAAATATTATGAGGTTAGTATTTGAAAATTTACATAAAATTCTATAAGAAACCTTATAATGGAGCTTTGTTGGAGGATTTATAAGCTAAAGGTAGATTGAAGGTGTTAGGTGTGATGCAACACTCCTTAGCCCAATTAATGAAATACCTATGTGGGTATATCTAGATGGGAATCTTAAGGCTAGAATGACCATTTTTCAATCCACATCAGGTCTCAGGAGTAAAATTTGTAGTTGATCAGACACACCCCTTAAGAGATCCTCAACATCCTTGAGTATGCAAATGAAGAAAAATTTAATCACACATTGTTAGAGAATCATGAGGGATATATATGAACCTTCAACTCAAACACTTGTACATATGATTCCTCTAATAAAACCTAGGAGGATTCTCTCTAACTCAATGTGAATGAGATGCATCAACAAGTTTTCTCTCATAGCTAAATCTCTCCTAAAGGGTCAAAATTTTGTCAGTGAGGGTTGTATAATCTAAATCCTTAGCCCAATCGATGAACCATTTTCATGGTCATGAACATAGAGTAATTTTAATGCTATAATGACCATGTTTAATCTTTATTGGGGCCCAAGAGTGAAAGTTATAGTTGATTGGATGCATTCCTTAAGAGAATCTTAACATCCCTGAGTATGTAGACTGAGCAAACTTCGAGCATGCATTATATGATAATCATGAGTGATAAAGATGAGATATCATCTCTTCCACTTTCATGGATGAGTCCTCTAAGAAACCTTAGGAAGATTCTCTCTAACTCAATGTGAGCAAGACATGGAAACAAGTTTTCTCTCACACCCAAATATCTCTTAAAGGGTCAAATATTGGTCTGTGGGGGTGTATATTCTGACTAGTTAGTCCAATAAATGAACTATATATGTGGGAAAATCTAGATGGGAATTTTAAGGCTAGAAATACTATTTTCATATCTTGATCAGGCCCTAAGAGTAAAAGTTACAGTTGATCAGATGCATCCCTTAAGAGAATCTCAATGTCCTTAAGTGTGCAAACTGAGTGAACTTAGATCATCTGTTGTAAAAGAACCATGAGGAATAGAGATGAGATGTCATATCTTAGACTTTAATGGATGATTCCTCTAAGAAACCCAAGAGTATTCTCTCTAACTCAATGCAAGCGAGATGCAACAATGAGTTTTCTTTTGCAACTAAATCTATCGTAAAGGGTTAAAAATTGGTCAGTGGGGGCGTATATTCTAACTCATTAACCCAATTGATGAACCATATATGTGGGAATGTCTAGATGGGAATTTTAATTCTATAATTACCATTGTTTGGTCTCTATATGGCCCTGAGATTGAAAGTTACAGTTGATCAAATGCATCCCTTAAGAGAATTTGAGCATCCTTGAATGTGCAAATTGAGGCTACTTCCATCACATATTGTAATAGAACCATGAGGGATAGATATGATGCATTATCTATTAAAATTTCATAGATGAGTCTTCAAATCAACCCCAATAGGATTCTCTCTAACTTAACATGAATGAGATGTGGCAATGAGTTTTCTCTCGCAGCCAAATCTCTCTTAAAGGTATAAAAGTTGGTTAGTGGGGGTGTATATTCTGACTCATTAGCCCAATTGGTGAATCATCTTCATTGACACATCTATATGGGTGTTTTAAGGCTAGAATGACTATTTTTTAGTCTTCATTAGTCTTCATTGGGCCTCAAAAGTGAAAGTTATAGTTGATCAGATGCATCTCTTAAGAGAATCTGAACGTCCCTGAGTGTACAAATTGAGCCAAATTCCATCATGCATTATAGGATAACCATGAGGGATATAGATTAGACATCAACTCTTAAAATTTCATGGATGAGTCCTCTAAGAAACCCCAAGAGGATTTTATCTAAATTGATGCGAGTGAGACACGGTAATGAGTTTTATCATATAGCAAAATCTCTCTTAAAGGACCAAAAGTTGGTCAATGGGGGGTGTATATTCTAAATTGTTAGGATAATCAAATAAATATCTTTGTCTACAACTCTATATGGGAATTTTAAGGCTATAACAACCATTTTTTGATCTTAGTTAGGCCCTAGGAGTGAAAGTTACAGTCAATCATATGCATCCCTTAAGAGAATCTCCTCATCCTGAGTATGCAAACTAAACCAACTTATGTCACATGTTGTAGGATAACCATGAGGGATATATATGAGTAGTTAGATCCTGTACTTTCATGGATGATTCCTATAAAAAATCTAGGAGGATTCTCTCTAACTTGATGCAAGTGAGATGTGGCAATGATTTTTCTTTCATAGCTAAATCTCTCTTAAAGGGCCAAAAGTTGGTCAATGGGGGGACATATATTATGACTCGATAGCCCAATATATAAATAATATTTTCCAACATCTCTATATGGGTGTTTTAAGGCTAGAATGGCCATTATCAGGTCTTTTTTAGGCCTTGAGAGTGAAAGTTTTAGTTGATCAGATGCATCCTTAAGAGAATCTCAACATCCTTGAGTCTGCAAACTAGGTGAAATTAGGTCATACATTGTAGGAGAATCATGAGGGATAGAGATGAGTTGTTATCTCCCACACTTGAATGTATGAGTCCTATAATAAAAACTAGGAGGATTCTCTCTGACTCAATGTGATCGAAATGCAACAATGAGTTTTCTCTCATAACTAAATCTCTCTTAAAGGGCCAAAAGTTGGTCAGTGGGGGCATATATTCTGACTCATTAGGCCAATCAAAAAACCATCTCCATTAAAATATTTGAATGGGAATTTTAAGGTAAGAATAATCATTATTTGGTCTCAGTTGGGCCTCGAGAGAGAAAGTTGTAGTTGATAAGATGCATCCCGTAAGAGAATATCCTCATCTTTGAGTGTGCAAACCGAGCCAAATTCTATCATATGTTATAGAAGAAGGGATAGAGACGAATCATTAGTTCCTACACTTTCATGGATGAGTCTTCTAATCAACCTTGTGAGGATTCTCTCTAATTTGATGTGAGCAATATAGGATAATGAGTTTTCTCTCACAACCAAATCTCTTTTAAAGGGCCAAAAGTTGGTTAGTGGGCATGCATATTCTGAATCATTCACCCAATTGATGAGATATCTTCGTTGACACATCTGAATAAGTATTTTAAGACTAGAACAACCAATTTTTGATCTCCATTGGGCCTCAAGAGTGAAAGTTTCAATTGATTAGATGCATCCCTTAAGAGAATTTAAGCATCCCTAAGTGTGCAAAATGAGCCAACTTCTATTCCACATTGTAGGATAACTGTGATGGATAGAGATGAGACATCAGCTAACACACTTACATGGATGAGTCCTCTAAGCAAAATAATGAGTATTATATCTAACTCAACGTGAGCAAGATGTGGAATTGAGTTTTCTCTCATAGCCAAATCTCTCTTAAAGGGAAGTAAGTTCATCAATGGGGGGTGTATATTCTTATTTGTTATCATAATCAACAAGCCTTCTTCATCGACATGTCTAAATAAGAGTTTTAAAGCTAGAATGGCCATTATTTAGTATCCATTAGGCCTTCGGAGCAAAATTTATAGTTGATCAGACACATCCCTTAAGAGAACCTAAGGGGCCTTGAGTACTTCTATCATGTATTGTAGGAGAATTATGAGAGTCAAATATGAGTTATTGGCTCCCACACTTGCATGGAGAGTCCTCTAATAAAATCTAGGAGGATTCTCTCTAACTCGATGTGAGTGAGATGTGGCAATGAGTTTTATCTCACAGCTAAATCTCTCTTAAAGGGCCAAAAATTAGTTAGTGAGGGCATATATTTTGACTCATTAGGCTAATCTATGAACCATATTCAATGACATGTCTTGATGGGAATTTAAGGCTAGAATGAATATTTTTAAATCTTGATCATAACCCAATAGTGAAAGTTGTAGTTGATTATATGCATCCCTTAACATAATCTCCTTATCCTAGAGTGTGCAAACTGAGCCAAATTTTGTTGTGCATTGTAGGAAAAAAGTGAGGGTTAGAGATGAATCATTAGCTCCCACACTTTCATAGATGAGTATTCTAAGTAACCCTAGGAGTATTCTCTCTAAATCGATGCAATCAAGATCTGGTAATGATTTTTATCTCATAGCTAAATATCACTCAAAGGGCCAAAACTTAGATAATAGGGGTGCATATTCTGACTCATTATCCTAATAATGAACCATCTTTGTGGGCACACATAAATGGGAATTTTAAGGCTATAACAACCATCGTATAAGATTTGTCAAGCCCTAGGAGTGAAATTTATAGTTGATCAAATGCATCCCTTAAGAGAATCTTAGCATCCTTAAGTGTGAAAACTAAGTGAACTTCAATTATAAATTGTAAGAGAATCATGAGGGCTAGAGATAATTAATCATCTCCAAAACTTACATAGATAGTTCCTATAATAAAATCTAGGAGGATTTTCTATTACTTGAAATGAGTGAAACGTGACAATGAGTTTTCTCTCATAGCCAATCTCTCTTTAAGGGCCAAAAGTTGGTCAGTGGGGTTGTATAGTCTGACTTGTTAGACCAATCAATGAATCATCTTCACTGACATGTATAAGTGGGTGTTTGAAGGCTAGAATGACCATTGTCTAGTCTCAGGTAGGCCTCAGGAGTGAAAGTTATAGTTGATTAGACACATCCCTTAAGAGAATCTCCTCATCCCTAAGTGTGCAAAATTATCTAACTTATATCATACAATGTAGGAGAACTATGAGGGATAGAGATAAGTCATCAAATACCACACTTACATAGATGAGTCCTCTAAGAAACCCCAAGAGGATTCTATCTAAATTTGATGTGAGCGAGATATAGAAATGAGTGTTCTCTCCTATCTAAATCTTTCTTAAAGGGCCAAAAGTTGGTTAGTGGGGGGAAAATATTATAACTCATTATCCCAATCAGTGAACCGTCTTCATTGACACATTTAAATAGATGTTTTAAGGCTAAAATGGTCATTTTAAAATCTCCATCAGGCCCTAGGAATGAAAGTTGTAGTTGATCAAATGCATCCCTTAAGAGAACATGAGCATCCTTGAGTGTGAAAACTAAACTAACTTCTATCATATGTTGTAGGAGAACTATGAAGGATAGATATGAGTTTTTAGATCCCACACTTGAATAGATGAGTCCTATAAGTAACTCTAAGAGTATTCTCTTTAACATGATGTGAGTGATATGTAGAAATGAGTTTTAGCTCATAGCCAAATCTCTCTTAAAGGGCCAAATGTTGTATAATGGGGGGTGTATATTCTGAATCATTAGCTTGATTAATGACTCATCATTGGCATGTCTAAATGGGAATTATAAGGCTATAAAAACCATTTTTTAGTCTCCATCCAACCCCAAAAGGGAAATTTGTAGTTGATTGGATGCATCCCTTAAGAGAATATAAGTGTCCCTTATTGTGAAAATTAAGCCAAATTCTATCGCACATTGCAAGAGAACCATGAGGGTTAGAGATGATACGTCAGCTCCTAAACTTACATAAACAATTACTTTAAGAAACCTTAGGAGTATTCTCTCTAACTCAATGTGAGTGAGATGTAACAATGAGTTTTATCTCATAACCAAATCTCTCTTAAAGGGCCAAAAGTTGGTTGATGGGTGCTTATATTTTGACTCGTTACGCCAATTTATAAACTATATTCACCAAAAAGTCTAGATGAGAGTTTTAAGACTAGAATAACCATTATTTGGTTTTAGTTGGGCCTCTAGAGTGAAATTTATAATTGATCGGATGCATACCTTAAGAGAATCTCCTCATCCCTGAGTGTGCAAACTAATCCAAATTCTATCACACATTGAAGGAGAACCATGAGAGATGGAGATGAGCCATTAGCTATCGAACTTTCATAAATGAGTCCTTTAATAAACCCTAGTAGGATTCTATCTAACTCAATGTGAGTGAGATGTGATAACAAGTTTTCTCTCGTAGTGAAATCTCTCTTAAAGGGCCAAAATTTGGTCAATGGGGGCATATATTCTAACTCGTTAGCCCAATAAATGAACCATCTTCACTGACACATATAGATCAGAATCTCAAGGCTAGAACATCCTTGTCTAGTCTTGTTCAGGCCCCAAGAGTGAATGTTACATTTGATCAGAAGCATCCTTTAAGAGAATCTCAATGTCCCTAATTGTGCATACTAACCAAACTTCAGTCACACATTATAGGAGAACCATGAGGGATAGAGATAATATGTTGGATCCCACACTTGCATGGATAAGTCCTCTAATAAATACCAAGAGTATTCTCACTAACTTGATGCGAGCAGGATGCAGCAATGAGTTTTCTCTTGTAACCAAATCTCTCTTAAAGGGCCAAAAATTGGTTAGTGGGGGGTGCATATTATGACTCATTAAGACAATCAATGAAACATCTTTACCAACACATCCATATGGGTGATTTAAGGTTATAATGGTCACTATTTGGTCTTGGTTGGGCCCCAAGAGTGAAAGTTTTAATTGATCAGACACATCTCTTAAGAGAATCTCCTCGTCCCTGAGTTTGCAAACTTAGCCAACTTTCATCATGTGTTGTAGGATAACTATGAGGGATAGAGATGAGATGTCAGCTCCTACACTTGCATGAATTAGTCCTCTAAGTAACATTATGAGGATTCTCTCTAATTCAATGTAAGCAAGATGTGGTAATGAGTTTTCTCTCAAAATCAAAGCTATCTTAAAGGTCCCAAAGTTGGTTAGTGGAGGGCATATATTATAACTCATTATCCAAATCGATAAACCATCTTTACTGATACATCTGGATTGGTATTTTAAGGCTAGAATAACCATTGTTTGATCTTTGTTGGGCCCTATGAGTGAAAGTCACAGTTGATCAGATGCATCCTTTAAGAGAATATGAGTATCCTTAAGTATGCAAACTAAGCCAACTTCCATCGCATGTTGAAGGAGAACCATGAGGGCTAGAGATGAGCTGTTAGTTCCCATACTTACACATACAAGTCCTCTAAGAAACTCTAGTAGGATTATCTCTAACTTAATGCGATAATAAGTTTTATCTCATAACCAAATCTCTCTTAAAGGGCTAAAAGTTAGTTAGTGAGGGGAGTATATTTTGACTCATTATCCCAATCAACAAATCATCTTTGCCAACACATATAAATGGTAATTTTAAGGCTAGAAAAGCCATTATTCAGTCTTTATTGAGCCTTGGGAGTGAAAGTTACAGTTTATCAGATGCATCCCTTAAGAGAATCTGAGCATTCGTGAGTATGCAAACTAATCCAACTTCTATTGCACATTTCAAGAGAATCGTGAGGGATAAAGATGAGCCATTAGCTCCCACACTTGAATGGAGGAGTCCTTAAGAAACCCTAGGAGGAATCTTTCTAACTAGATGTGAGTGGGACACGAAAACGAGTTTTCTATCATAGCTAAATATCTCTTAAAGGACTAAAAGTTAGTGAGTAAGAGGTGTATATTCTGAATCATTATGATAATAGATGAACCATCTTTGTCAGAACATCTAGATGTGAATTTTAAGGCTGAAAAATCCCTTGTCTAGTCTCGATTGGGCCCAAGGAGTGAAAGTTGTAGTTGATTAGACACATCCTTTATTAAAATCTCATCATCCCTAAGTGTGAAAACTGAGCCACCTTACATTGCATATTTCAAGAGAACCATGAAGGCTAGAGATGAGTCATCAGCTCTCACACTTGTACAAATGAGTCCTCTAAGAAAACCTAAGAGGATTCTCTCTAACTTGATGTGAGTGAGATGTGATAATGTGTTTTATCTCACAACTAAATCACTCTTAAAAGGCCAAAAGTTGGTCAGTGGGGGCATATATTTTGAATCATTATCCCAATCAGTGAACCATATTTACAATCAGATCCATATGGGTGTTTTAAAGCTATAATATCCATTTTATGGTCTCTGTAGGGTCTCGAGAATGAAATTTGAAATTGATTAAATGCATCCCTTAATAGAATCTTAATGTCCTTGAGTGTGTAAACTAAGCAAACTTCAATTGCACATTACAAGAGAATAGTGAGGGATAGAGATAAGGCATCAGTTCCCGTACTTGTAGGATGAGTGTTCTAAAAAATGCTAAGAGGATTCCCTCTAACTCGATGCAAGAGAGATAAAAAAATAAGTTTTCTCTTAAAGGGTCAAAATGTTAGGATTGTGGAGCTAAAAGCTTCACTGATGTAGACACGGAGGAGGTTGCAGGAGAGTTGCTGAGTGTCAGAGACACCGGCGTCGGTCAGGCCAACCGACGTCGGCAGGAAAGGGCAGGAAGGCAACCGACGTCGGTCAGAGATCGGCCGGCGTCAGCAACCCCCAGGCAGACAGGGACCGGCGTCGGTCGCCTGTGTGGTTCGACTGCGAGCTATTTACGGGCAGTTAGCTAACGAACCAAGTGTTTGCATGAAGAGATCTATTTTTAGACTGAGAGCTACGGATCTAATTATTGTAATTAGATGTCTAATTATTGTTTGGATGAGATCTATATAATAGACTCATGGTTGTATTGGAAAAGTGTGCTAGGGAGTAAGAGAGCATAATTATAAGCTCCTTCTGTGTGCGAGGTAGAGCAATGGTGCGTTCCTCCTAGTGCCACAGTACCAGGTGTGTTGGTGCTGGATTGGAGAGCCAGCTGAGTTCTTCAAGAGTGTAGGATCTTGGTCACAGTTGCATGGCCCATATAGGAGATCTACATGGTAAGTAAGATCGTTGATCTGCAGGTGTATGTGTGTGCAAGGTCGAGGTTCACAGGTGAGCAGAACCATTGTTTGATTTGCAGGTGTGCAAGGTCATACAGACAGCAACACAACAGGGAGCAGTATCAGGCAGGATCTACTTGGAGTACAGGTGTGTACTCAGATAGAGCTAAGAGGAAGGCAAGGAAGTTCCTTCCATAAGTATGGTCTGTTGAAGTGCAGGTTATTGCAGGTTCATGGGAGATCTACTTGAAGTACCTTGAGTACTTGTGGAGCACGTGGAGTGCTTGTGGAGTGCGTGGAGCACTTGTGTTGTGCGTGGAGCATGGGAGGTGAACACCAACTCTGTATTTGAGTTGGGTGTTGGGACCTGTGAGAGGGAGAGCTTTGGGGAGAAGAAGTACTGTTCACTTGAGGTGTGGGAAACCTCTGTAAGGTGGTGGAGAAGAAGTGGCATCTTCTTTATTGTATTCTTTTCTGTATAAAGTGTTAATACAAGTTGTGTATTGTCTCTCATATGCTGTGTTATTCTGAATTCTAGTTACTTGTTGATTCTGGTTATTTTCGCATATTTAGTTGCTTGAAGTTTGGTAATCAATTGTATGTTTCCGGTTTCACATCCTGACAAGTGGGATCAGAGCATGTTTGTTGTTCTAGATTCCTGACAAGTGGTATCAGAGCTAAGGTTGCAGGAAGCAGGTTGTGTTTTGGTTATAGGGCACTCTCAGGGGTTTTTGATTGAGTGGGAGTAGAGCAACGGCAGATCAAAGTAAGCTAAGAATGGAGGAGTTGAAAAGCACAGACGGTTACTCACGGTCCGATGGAAAGAAAGAGCAGGTAAAAGAACATTGTTGGTTGGTAACAGATCAGCATGAAGAAACTGAAGATAGAGATGTAGCAGGATTTGTTGCACAGGATGTGTTTGCAGGTTTCTTGGATAAAGTTGAATCTTGGATAAAAGATTCGGTTGCCTCTTTCCATGCAGCCCCAGGTAGAGGAGCTGGTAAGCCTTGCCAAAGAATTGGCAAAGGGGAAGTGAAGCTGAAATTGCAGGCGGCCAACACACAGGTGTTGATGAAGGTCATGCAGGTCCCAGGTTTGGAGATATGGCTAATTTCTTCAGAAAGATTGGGTGATGAGAGATGCACAAGAACTCTCACAGCGGATGCACTTGAATTAGCTGGTGGTAAGAAAACAGGTATACTTTATCTACTTGTTTATATTACTGATTCTTCTTCTATTGCGGAGACGTGGCTTGGTAGGCTTGGTCACATGAGCAGGAAGGAGATGCATGTTCTTAAGCGGAAGACAGATATATTTGACAGGCTTAAGAACTGGAAAGCCTTGGTGTTCTTGGAGGAGATGGCGGACATAGTTCAGTGGATGAGGCTGGATACATCTGAGTAGGGCAGTTTGGACATGGAGATTGATCCAAAGGAGCTCGCGGGTAAAAAGTCATCACTCACAGGCGAACACAGACACCGGCGTCGGTCAGGAGGAACCGGCGTCGAACAGACAGGTGCCGATGTCGGTCATGTGCAGACCGAAGCCGGCAGTGTCGGGCAGGGTAAGACCGGCATCGGTCATGGGACCGACGTCGGCAGTATGTAAGACCGATGTCAGTCAGGAGGACCGACGTCGACAACAGGGACACCAGCGCTGGCAGGTTGGTAGTCAGGTACAGACGCATGGAACCAACGTCGGTCAGATGCAGACTGTGGGGTGACCGAGGTCGGTCACTGTAACGAATTTTGGGTGGACAGCATGATGTCAAGGAGTCTCAAACACCCATATGGAGGACTGAAGGCGTAAATAGGCCCTCAAATTCGTGTTCTTCTTCTTCATACTTGTTGCTGATTGTAGAGCAGGAAGGATCCAGGAAACAGGTGTGAGCTAGGCAGGATTATGATGCAGAACCAGACGGGAGTCCTGGTAGGTTTGCCAGCTGGATGAAAGCACAGAGACGAATGGATTCCTTAGTAGAAGAATAGAGAGAACGGATACGTGAGACGGAAGACCAGGCATATGGTCTTGAGGAGCTGCAGGACAGTGGTACCAGGTTTGACAGGTGGAGGACGAAGCATGGCTTCAGTCAATGTCAGGTAACTACTGTGGTTTGCCTTACCAGGTGGATGATGAGTCGCGACATCATTCTGTTACTGTATGTGGACGGTATGTTTTGCTATAGCAGGTTTGTACATATAGGGTTTTGCTGAGCTAAGGGTAAGATTAGTTAAGTGGCATGTCATGAGGAGTTTGGAGCAGCAGAATTCTTTGACATGGGAGGCATGGAGATCACAGGTTGATTTTGTCTCGAGTGGGAGCTGATGTGAATCAGGTGTTGGCGAGGTTTGGGATGCAGAACCGGAGCACACTAAGGGCTGGACAGGTACAGTGTCCAAAATCACATGAGGTCTGGTATAGACCTGAGTATTCCCATGCAGTGGGAGCTGTCAGAGTTAGGAGCCAATTCGGGGAAGTGGGTTCTCAGGTTTTCTGAGAGGGACCCGCAGCAGGTGTTGCTATGCAGGGTCAGGTCTTCACTACAGGTGTTGTAGGTTCGAATGTGGCAGGGTACTCGGATGACAGGAGGTACATCACAGGTTGTGTGGTGGGTTGTCTTCAGGTGGGAGCTTGAAGAGGAATGCAAACCAGGAAACAGATTAGACGGAGTACAGGTACAGGTACAGTGCAGCTGTTTATCTCCAAGTGGGAGATTGTTAGGATTGTGGAGCTAAAAGCTTCACTGATGTAGACACGGAGGAGGTTGCAGGAGAGTTGCTGAGTGTCAGAGACACCGGCGTCGGTCAGGCCAACCGACGTCGGCAGGAAAGGGCAGGAAGGCAACCGACGTCGGTCAGAGATCGGCCGGCGTCGGCAACCCCCAGGCAGACAGGGACCGGCGTCGGTCGCCTGTGTGGTTCGACTGCGAGCTATTTACGGGCAGTTAGCTAACGAACCAAGTGTTTGCATGAAGAGATCTATTTTTAGACTGAGAGCTGCGGATCTAATTATTGTAATTAGATGTCTAATTATTGTTTGGATGAGATCTATATAATAGACTCATGGTTGTATTGGAAAAGTGTGCTAGGGAGTAAGAGAGCATAATTATAAGCTCCTTCTGTGTGCGAGGTAGAGCAATGGTGCGTTCCTCCTAGTGCCACAGTACCAGGTGTGTTGGTGCTGGATTGGAGAGCCAGCTGAGTTCTTCAAGAGTGTAGGATCTTGGTCACAGTTGCATGGCCCATATAGGAGATCTACATGGTAAGTAAGATCGTTGATCTGCAGGTGTATGTGTGTGCAAGGTCGAGGTTCACAGGTGAGCAGAACCATTGTTTGATTTGCAGGTGTGCAAGGTCATACAGACAGCAACACAACAGGGAGCAGTATCAGGCAGGATCTACTTGGAGTACAGGTGTGTACTCGGATAGAGCTAAGAGGAAGGCAAGGAAGTTCCTTCCATAAGTATGGTCTGTTGAAGTGCAGGTTATTGCAGGTTCATGGGAGATCTACTTGAAGTACCTTGAGTACTTTTGGAGCACGCGGAGTGCTTGTGGAGTGCGTGGAGCACTTGTGTTGTGCGTGGAGCATGGGAGGTGAACACCAACTCTGTATTTGAGTTGGGTGTTGGGACCTGTGAGAGGGAGAGCTTTGGGGAGAAGAAGTACTGTTCACTTGAGGTGTGGGAAACCTCTGTAAGGTGGTGGAGAAGAAGTGGCATCTTCTTTATTGTATTCTTTTCTGTATAAAGTGTTAATACAAGTTGTGTATTGTCTCTCATATGCTGTGTTATTCTGAATTCTAGTTACTTGTTGATTCTGGTTATTTTCGCATATTTAGTTGCTTGAAGTTTGGTAATCAATTGTATGTTTCCGGTTTCACATCCTGACAAGTGGGATCAGAGCATGTTTGTTGTTCTAGATTCCTGACAAGTGGTATCAGAGCTAAGGTTGCAGGAAGCAGGTTGTGTTTTGGTTATAGGGCACTCTCAGGGGTTTCTGATTGAGTGGGAGTAGAGCAACGGCAGATCAAAGTAAGCTAAGAATGGAGGAGTTGAAAAGCACAGACGGTTACTCACGGTCCGATGGAAAGAAAGAGCAGGTAAAAGAACATTGTTGGTTGGTAACAGATCAGCATGAAGAAACTGAAGATAGAGATGTAGCAGGATTTGTTGCACAGGATGTGTTTGCAGATTTCTTGGATAAAGTTGAATCTTGGATAAAAGATTCAGTTGCCTCTTTCCATGCAGCCCCAGGTAGAGGAGCTGGTAAGCCTTGCCAAAGAATTGGCAAAGGGGAAGTGAAGCTGAAATTGCAGGCGGCCAACACACAGGTGTTGATGAAGGTCATGCAGGTCCCAGGTTTGGAGATATGGCTAATTTCTTCAGAAAGATTGGGTGATGAGAGATGCACAAGAACTCTCACAGCGGATGCACTTGAATTAGCTGGTGGTAAGAAAACAGGTATACTTTATCTACTTGTTTATATTACTGATTCTTCTTCTATTGCGGAGACGTGGCTTCGTAGGCTTGGTCACATGAGCAGGAAGGAGATGCATGTTCTTAAGCGGAAGACAGATATATTTGACAGGCTTAAGAACTGGAAAGCCTTGGTGTTCTTGGAGGAGATGGCGGACATAGTTCAGTGGATGAGGCTGGATACATCTGAGCAGGGCAGTTTGGACATGGAGATTGATCCAAAGGAGCTCGCGGGTAAAAAGTCATCACTCACAGGCGAACACAGACACCGGCGTCGGTCAGGAGGAACCGGCGTCGAACAGACAGGTGCCGATGTTGGTCATGTGCAGACCGAAGCCGGCAGTGTCGGGCAGGGTAAGACCGGCATCGGTCATGGGACCGACGTCGGCAGTATGTAAGACCGATGTCAGTCAGGAGGACCGACGTCGGTAGCAGGGACACCAGCGCTGGCAGGTTGGTAGTCAGGTACAGACGCATGGAACCAACGTCGGTCAGATGCAGACTGTGGGGTGACCGAGGTCGGTCACTGTAACGAATTTTGGGTGGACAGCATGATGTCAAGGAGTCTCAAACACCCATATGGAGGACTGAAGGCGTAAGTAGGCCCTCAAATTCGTGTTCCTCTTCTTCATACTTGTTGCTGATTGTAGAGCAGGAAGGATCCAGGAAACAGGTGTGAGCTAGGCAGGATTATGATGCAGAACCAGACGGGAGTCCTGGTAGGTTTGCCAGCTGGATGAAAGCACAGAGACGAATGGATTCCTTAGTAGAAGAATAGAGAGAACGGATACGTGAGACGGAAGACCAGGCATATGGTCTCGAGGAGCTGCAGGACAGTGGTACCAGGTTTGACAGGTGGAGGACGAAGCATGGCTTCAGTCAATGTCAGGTAACTACTGTGGTTTGCCTTACCAGGTGGATGATGAGTCGCAACATCATTCTGTTACTGTATGTGGACGGTATGTTTTGCTATAGCAGGTTTGTACATATAGGGTTTTGCTGAGCTAAGGGTAAGATTAGTTCAGTGGCATGTCATGAGGAGTTTGGAGCAGCAGAATTCTTTGACATGGGAGGCATGGAGATCACAGGTTGATTTTGTCTCGAGTGGGAGCTGATGTGAATCAGGTGTTGGCGAGGTTCGGGATGCAGAACCGGAGCACACTAAGGGCTGGACAGGTACAGTGTCCAAAATCACATGAGGTCTGGTATAGACCTGAGTATTCCCATGCAGTGGGAGCTGTCAGAGTTAGGAGCCAATTCGGGGAAGTGGGTTCTCAGGTTTTCTGAGAGGGACCCGCAGCAGGTGTTGCTATGCAGGGTCAGGACTTCACTACAGGTGTTGTAGATTCGAATGTGGCAGGGTACTCGGATGACAGGAGGTACATCACAGGTTGTGTGGTGGGTTGTCTTCAGGTGGGAGCTTGAAGAGGAATGCAAACCAGGAAACAGATTAGACGGAGTACAGGTACAGGTATAGTGCAGCTGTTTATCTCCAAGTGGGAGATTGTTAGGATTGTGGAGCTAAAATCTTCACTGATGTAGACACGGAGGAGGTTGCAGGAGAGTTGCTGAGTGTCAGAGACACCGGCGTCGGTCAGGCCAACCGACGTCGGCAGGAAAGGGCAGGAAGGCAACCGACGTCGGTCAGAGATCGGCCGGCGTCGGCAACCCCCAGGCAGACAGGGACCGGCGTCGGTCGCCTGTGTGGTTCAACTGCGAGCTATTTACGGGCAGTTAGCTAACGAACCAAGTGTTTGCATGAAGAGATCTATTTTTAGACTGAGAGCTGTGGATCTAATTATTGTAATTAGATGTCTAATTATTGTTTGGATGAGATCTATATAATAGACTCATGGTTGTATTGGAAAAGTGTGCTAGGGAGTAAGAGAGCATAATTATAAGCTCCTTCTGTGTGTGAGGTAGAGCAATGGTGCGTTCCTCCTAGTGCCACAGTACCAGGTGTGTTGGTGCTGGATTGGAGAGCCAGCTGAGTTCTTCAAGAGTGTAGGATCTTGGTCACAGTTGCATGGCCCATATAGGAGATCTACATGGTAAGTAAGATCGTTGATCTGCAGGTGTATGTGTGTGCAAGGTCGAGGTTCACAGGTGACCAGAACCATTGTTTGATTTGTAGGTGTACAAGGTCATACAGACAGCAACACAACAGGGAGCAGTATCAGGCAGGATCTACTTGGAGTACAGGTGTGTACTCGGATAGAGCTAAGAGGAAGGCAAGGAAGTTCCTTCCATAAGTATGGTCTGTTGAAGTGCAGGTTATTGCAGGTTCATGGGAGATCTACTTGAAGTACCTTGAGTACTTGTGGAGCACGTGGAGTGCTTGTGGAGTGCGTGGAGCACTTGTGTTGTGCGTGGAGCATGGGAGGTGAACACCAACTCTGTATTTGAGTTGGGTGTTGGGCCCTGTGAGAGGGAGAGCTTTGGGGAGAAGAAGTACTGTTCACTTGAGGTGTGGGAAACCTCTGTAAGGTGGTGGAGAAGAAGTGGCATCTTCTTTATTGTATTCTTTTCTGTATAAAGTGTTAATACAAGTTGTGTATTGTCTCTCATATGCTGTGTTATTCTGAATTCTAGTTACTTGTTGATTCTGGTTATTGTCGCATATTTAGTTGCTTGAAGTTTGGTAATCAATTGTATGTTTCCGGTTTCGCATCCTGACAAGTGGGATCAGAGCATGTTTGTTGTTCTAGATTCCTGACACAAAATTAGGCCAGTGGGGGGTGTATATTTTGACTTATTAGCCCAATAGATGAATTATCTTTGCTAACATGTCTGGATGGGCATTTTAAGGCTAGAGTGGCTATTCTTCAGTTTTGATTGGGCCCTAAGATTTGAAGTTAGAGTTGATTAGATGCATCCCTTAATAGAATTTGAGCATCCCTAAGTATGTAAATTGAGCCAACCTTTGCCTTTTATTGCAAGATAATTATGAGGGCTAAAGATGAGTCCTCAACTCCCACACTTACATGGATGAGTCCTCTAAGTAACCCCCAAAAGATTCTTTGTAACTCGACACGAGGGGGATGCAATAATGAGTTTTCTCTTGCAGCCAAATCTCTCTTAAAGGGCTAAAAGTTGGTTAGTGGGGGCGTATATTCTATCTCATTAGCCCAAATGATGAGTCATCTTCATCGACAGATTTAGATGGGTGTTTTAGGCTAGAACATCTATTATTTGGTCTTTATCAGGACCTAAAAGTAAAAGTTACAATTGATTGGATGCATCTATTAGGAGAATATGAGTATTCCTAAGTGTGTAAATTAAGCCAAATTATATCACGCATTAGAATATAATGTGAGGGCTAGAGATGAGTTATTAGCTCCCACACTTGCATGGATGAGTCCTCTAAGAAACCTAATGAGGATTCTCTGTTGGAAATATTGTCATTGATGTCAAAGGGTAATTATGAATCTGATTGATGGTAAAGTATTTTGATACAAAAATTAAATAAAATAAAGAATATTTAATTTGATTGAGATAATTAATCATGCAAATAACGGTCATATCTTTGTGTCGAATCAAAGATAAATTGACTATGTCTAACAGGCTTAAAGAGATAATTATGGTGAAAGTTTCAAGGTAGTTTTAAAGTTAAAATGGTCCCCAACCTTGATCAACTTGATTTTGAGGAGTTGTGACATTTGAATGGACCTTTTCATTTGAAGATTCATGACCTTAATTTGTGGCTTTTTGTCGATTATAAATAAGTACATAGCAAGTGACAAATTTGTAAGTTCAAAAGTGGAAGAAATAAAAGAAGAGAAAAAATATTTGAATGCAAATTTTTGTGAGAATATTGAAAAGAAAAATCTAGAAAGTATAAGGCAAAGCATAGTAGTGAAACACTCAAGTGTAGATCAAATTGAAAGGAGATAAAGCAGTGTTCTATCCTCCATTGTGTTGACAACAAATCAAAGATAGAAGAGTGTTTTTTGTGAGAAGGTTGGTGCCTTAATTTTGAAGAGATTGGAGTCTCTTGCTTATATGGTGCTCAGTGAAAGAGGTTGGTGCTCCAATAGGTTGATGCCTATGAATATTTATATTGAGAAATATTTCTTCATAGTTTTCTCTCGAAAGGGTTTCCACGTATATCTATTGTCACTTTGTAGTGTGTTATCTTGTGTTTGGATTTGATTGATTTGAATATCTTTATTATAATAAGTAATTAAGTGTTATAAAGGAAATAATATATAATACTGATTCATCCTCCTCTCAGTATTAGCCTGTGCTCAACAATCTCTCTAATTGATGCAAATGAGATGTGATAATGAGTTTTCTCTCATAGCCAAATTTCTCTTAAAGGGCAAAAAGTTGGTCAGTGAGGGGCGTATATTCTAAATTATTAGGCCAATTAATGAAACATATTTGAAAACACATCCAGATGGGTATTTTAAGGCTAAAATAGTCATTATACAATCTTGGTTTGGCCCTAGAAGTGAAAGTTATTGTTGATCAGATGCATCCCCTAAGAGAATCTCCTCATCCCCGAGTGTGCAAATTGAGCCAACTTCTATCATTCATTGCAGGAGATCTATGAGGGATAGAGATGATCTTTCACTTACATATATGAGTCCTTTAATAAATCATAAGAGGATTCTTTCTAACTCAACATGAGTGAGACACGATAATGAATTTTCTCTCGTAGCTAAATCTCTCTTAAAGGGCCAAAAATTGGTCAATGGGGGCATATATTTTAGATCATTATAATAAATAATGAACCATCTTTGCCAACATGACTAGATGGGATTCTTAAGGCTAGAATGATGATTGTCTAGTCTTGGTTGGGCCCCAAGAGTGAAAGTTACATTTAATCAAACACATCCCTTAGGAGAATCTCTTCATCCCTAAATGTGCAAACTGAGCCAACTTCTATTATGCATTTTAGGAGAAGTGTAAGGGCTAGATACATGTCATTAACTACCACACTTGCACAAAAGAGTCTTCTAAGCAATGTTACAAGTATTTTCTCTAACTTGATGTGAGTGGGACACTGTAATGAGTTTTCTCTCGCAACCAAATCTCTATTAAAGGGTCAAAAATCATTTTATGGTGGGCGTATATTCTAAATCATTAGCACAATCGATGAACCATATTTATTGACACATCTCTAAGGGAATTTAAGGATAAAATAGCCATTTTTTAGTCTTAGTTAAGGCCTAGGAGAAAAATTTGCAGTTGATTAGATGCATCCCTTGAGAGAATCTCCTCGTCAGTGAGTGTGAAAATTGAGCCAACTTCCATTGCACATTGTAGGAGAACCATGTAGGCTATAGATGAGCCATCATATCCCACACTTAAATATATGAGTCCTATAAGTAACCCTAAGAGGATTATCTCTAACTTGACATGAATGAGATGTGGTAATGAATTTTATCTCATAGCCAAATTTCTCTTAAAGGGCCAAACGTTAGTTAGAGAGGGGCATATTTTCTGACTCGTTATCCCAATTGATGAACCATTTTCACTGACATATCTAAATTGGAATTTTAAGGCTAGACTGATTATTATCCAATATCAGTTGGGCTCTTAGATCAAGAGTTATAGTTGATCAAGAGTTATTAGTTGGGCTCTTAGATCAAGAGTGTGCAAAATAATCCAACTTCCATCACATATTACAGGAGAACTGTGAAGGATAGAGATGAGATTTTAGTTAACATAATTGTATAGATGATTCCTATAATCAACCCTACTAGGATTCTCTCTAACTGAACATGAGTGAGATGTGGCAATGAGTTTTCTCTCATAGTCAAATCTCTCTTAAAGGGTCAAAAGTTGGTTAGTGGGAGACGTATATTCTGACTTGTTAGCCCAATCGATGAACCATCTTTGCTAAAATGTCTGGATGGGAGTTTTAATTCTAAAATAACCATTTTTTGATCTCCATCAGGCTTTGGCAATGAAAGTTGTACTTGATCAAACGTATCCCTTAAGAGAATCTCCTTGTCCCTGAGTGTGCAAAATGAGCAAATTTTCCTTGCACATTGTTAGAGAACCATGAGCAATAGAGATGAGACATCAACTATCCCACTTTCAAAAATGAGTCCTCTAAGCAACCATAGGAGAATTCTCTCTAATTTGATGTGATTGATATGTAAAAATAGGTTTTTTCTCACATCTAATTCTCTCAAAATGGACCAAAATTTTATTAGTGGGGGGTGTTTCTTCTAGCTTGTTAGCCCAATTGATGAACCATCTACATGGGCACATCTACATGGGTGTTTAAGAGGTATTTAATAGCCAATCCAAGTGTTATCATATGAGGAGAGGTCCTATGGGACAAGAAATAATTGACTATGATTATGTTTCTTGTAGGTGTTTGACAAGAGACAAAAAAAATAAGAATTAATTGTTTAGCCTTATTCTCTAGCTTCAAATGTTGTATGAAGGTTTATTAAGGTAGTATGGTCACTTTACTACACATCAAAAATATATTTTAACCTATTTTTTTATTTCATAGGGTCAGATAAAGTATGAAGGATAAATTAGGCTTACAAGATAAGACCCAAAATAATAGGTTTGCAAACCATAATTAAGGCCTAAATAAAACTGCTTTCTTATTTTCTTGAAAGGACAAATAGAGAAAAGGTGAAAACCTATTTGATTGAGGTAGATAAGATTAATATTAATTATTTTTTGGCTTCTCTTTATTTCAAGAAGATAATCTTCTCTATTTATGGCACCATCCACGTGAAGGTGGAAGCTCATATGGTACCACTAACCTACATTAAAACTATTAGTAAAAAAATTAAACATAAATAAACACATAATGATGAAATAATTAAAAATTAAAATACATTAAGTCAAATAAGTTAACTATATTAATTTGAAATTCAAGATAAACTTACCAATTCAATCTAATGTACCTTTGAGATCAACTCTGTATCCAAGTGTTTCAAGATTTGCTTCATGATCAAATTCATGCACTTTCCACATAATTCTATTCTAAGGATTTCCATGATATTTAATTGTTTGAATATTTGTAGCATTAACTAGATTAGAATAATGAAGCACCACCCTGTGTGTTTCAAAGTCCTCAAATATATATATATATATATATATATATATATATATATATATATATATATATATATATATATATATATATATATATATATATATATATGATAGTACCTACGAAGCTAGGTTCTTATAACCACTACAAATCTAGTAGGATAAATTAGCTCTTCTCCATCCATGACATTTTTTTTAGCCTCTACACAATGACACAAGTAGTAGTTTATTCCCTCATCATTATTTTGAGGTGAAATGACTACAAAAATATGCCCTACATTTAAAGTATAATTAAATTATAAGCACATATATGAAAAATAAAGATATTACTAATAAAACTAAAGTTGTACATTTAAATGAAGAATAAATTACACCTGGTTGCACAAGATCTGAGATGTGATCAAAGTCAATTGATGATGTTATTTCATGCTTTGTTAATTGTTAAAGTGAATGGATACTCTCTATAGGTGGTAAGGGTTTATAATACCCTTTGTCAACCCATTTTTTTGACTCACATTCATTTCAATTAAATTTCATACATATGGAATAAAGACATGCCATATTCCTAATATAAATAATCCATGAGTTTGAGATTTGAATGGAGTGGACAACACTTGATCTAGGTACTATACTGCAATCTTCATACATTACCTTGTGTTTTTCCTCTATTAATTAAAAGAATTTTCACACATGAGAATATTTATCTGATCCATGACAAATGTTTTCATTATACCAACTCACAATACTTGCAACATCAATCAAATTAGCATCATCCTTGTGTTTTCCATACTATTATCTAAGGGCTATTTTTACACATGCACTTACACCATCATGTTTTCATTTTCCATGCCCAACCTCAAAGAAGTTTGAAAAATGTTGAACACCATTTTTCTTATGCATTCTACTTAAACAATAAAACATTCTAGAATTATTAAACTACCCTACATAATTGTCTCACCAAATGTAGTGTGTATTGAACATGATTTATCTTGCATTCATATTTATATAAAATATATCCCAACAACCTTGGACAAAATTTGGAGAATGTGATCTATCATCACTCATATAAAATTAGTACTCCATTAAAATATTTTTGTTATCATCTATGCGATCAGGGGCATGTCTAAATGTAATATGAATGAAAATTCCAACTTGAATTGAAATATAGTATTGGGATTGAACCTCATTCTATAATTATCATTTATAGTTATTGACAAAGTCCACAACTGAAACAATGATACAAATTGGAAAATTGTCCTTGCATAGCTTGAATTGATTATCTAACCATTTTGATTTACGTGTATGTCTTGCATATTAGTAGATAATATTCTTATCAAATTTAAACATGAAATAAGATATAAAAACTTTAGTCATAACCAACTCACGTCTTGATGATTCTTTTCCATCTTTTAACACATACTTTATAGATTTTTACTTCTTATAATCTAGTTAATTTCTAAATTCATGTGAAATTTCTTCATGTATATAGCTCATCAAATTTGAGAAACCACCATAATTGTTAAAATTTTCATCTAAACACTGTTTGGCAAAAAAAACTATCCCTCAAGTCTTTGACAAAAAAGACTTTGGATTCTCTTGATGTCTTAAGTGGGGAAGACACCATAAATTCTTGCATAATCTTGTCAGTATGTAAAGTACAATATATAAGATGAAAAATATCTAAATGTATAGTAAATTCAACATGTACCCTATAACAACATGTGGTGCGTGCTTAGTTGATTTTAACATAGAAAGGCTTGTGCATCTTAAATGATCTTTAGTCTAATTATCAATTGGCCATTAAATTTTTTAATAAACTTTTTTTAAAATTATGTTTGGGTCATGTCTAAGAAAGGTTTTGCATGCGGTTCACAGTTTTTTGAAATTTTTCTTCTTGTAACAACATGTTTTACATTATATGAGATCCTTTGTGTTGTCATGCCCAAAAATTACAATCAAATGTCTTGTTCCTTCAACTAATACCTTATCTTTTTGTGTGAGTCTACCACTAAATGCCCAACTATGCATGAGTGAAGGGTCATCAAGCCTTGTTCTTATTTTTATGGCATTTATTAGAGTTTTTCTATTTAAGTTCAAGGATTTATTTATTTCACTAAGAATTCGAGCTTTATATGTTGACTTAATCACTATAGATTCCATTAGTACTCATCTTGCCACATTACTATCTTTTTTCTGACTTTTATTACCTATTCTCTTAAATATATTAAATAGATTCTTCACTATTACAATATTTCTTTCCTCCACATTGGATGTTATTAACCCTAAATTATGCATCATAGGTCACATTTTTTACTTTTTAATTAATTGAACAAATAGTTGAAATAAGTTTATAAGGCTTTTCTTCTCAAATGCATAGTTGCATACACGTTGAGCATGATGTTGAACTGATATTTTTGACATTTTATCTTCCATAGGTTCTATTATTTTCTTATTTATTTCAACCAAATACCTTGGTGTTCATCTCATTATCCTTGGAGGTGTGGGTGTAGGATCTATATTTTGTATTAAACTGGGTGGTGTTACCACTTCAACCATAACAAGGATAATAGAGGGTTGACTGCCTACATTAGACCGTACAGGCAAATTAAAATCCTCTTCATTAGAAGAGTCATTAATTGGGGTCATTACTTGATGTTGATTATCACCATTCTCAAAAACTTCATTATGGATGGATGTTTCATTATATTTTGTTTCTTCATAAGTTTCATCACTCAATACAAATTCATTGATTACATGTTCTACATTTTAAACTTCATCATTCAACAATGATTGATTGTGTTCTCTTATCTCATTTGAAGATATATATAAATTAAATTCTATGGAATTGGGCATGTTAATTTCATTTAAAATATTACTTAGTGTGGAGGAAGTACCTTCACCTTGCCTAGAAGCTCTTATGGATGTTCTCCTATCTGCTTGACTCTTTATATATTTTTCTCTCTTCACTTCAATTTCCTCATTTGTTAGCTCTTTAATTAGTTTTTTGTGATGATGACCCAACCCCATTATTTATCTTTATGTAAATAAGTCCACATCTAGAGTATAAATTGATGAATATATAGTAATCTAGATACAAATTAAATGAATAATTTATAGAGTTTTAGCATTAAAACTTAGTTTAAAGTTTGTAAAATGCAATATGAATGAGTTAAAATCATTATAAAACAAGAAAAAATTATGAATAATAAAGGGCGTATACCCTTTTACAAAACACACACGTCCCTATTTTGAAGCACGAATCAAAATGGGCAAAAATAATAAATGAGATTTTGGTCTTAAAAAGGATGCACACCCTTTACAAAGGGCATACACCTTTTGTAACATTTTAATATTTCCTTCTGTGTTTTCCCTCTGAATTTGTTTTGGATACAAGTTTGGGGAGGTCTGAACCTAGCCTGAAACCAATCATAGAGCAACTCACTTGATTTTTAAGAAATTTAGAAGTTTTTTCATCTTTGTTAACACATTTGATCAAATAGTTTTATTAGTTTGAAAAAAACATTATGTGGATTCGTAGAGGGAAAAACATAGTTTTTGAATATATAATTTTTTTAATGTTATTTTTTTTTAATAATTATTACTTAATTTATACACAACGTACCTCATTATAGATTATATACATATCGTTACAAATAATTTTATAAATTTTTGACCATTAATCAAAATTTTATAAAATTTATACCTGATTGATCTATGCATCATTTGCTATGATTTATAAAAAAATAATTTTCATGAAGTTAATGTCAAAAAGTTGTGTACGTACTCTTGCATTTCCAATTTTCTAGCTGTCTTGAATTGTAAAATTATTTAAAAAATGTACATTTTTTAAAAATTAATAAAAAATATCGTGATCAATCCTCGACATTTCATTTTTGTATATATAAAATTTCATACATTAATTTCTTTGTTTACTCTAAAATAGTGTGTCCATACACATGTAGTCTCCTTATATTTTAACATAAACAAGGGTCAAGCCATTATCATAAATGCATTTATTTCAAATACTTTTATCATCTGGGTAGTGAAAAAAATTATATATTTAGAAACTACATGCAACATGACACAATTCATATTCTTATGTCATTGTCAAATTCTATTTCCAAGTGTTTCTAACATTCTTTCCTAGTTCAATTAATGTAATTTTACAAAAAAATATGTCACTTTATACCCCCACTTTTGTCCCCCATTATCTTGCATCTACCCACAATACATTTTGATCAACATTCTACAATATTTATACAAAATGGATTACATGGGAAATACTCACAAGTGAACATGAATATACACACATGTTTTTATTTCACACCACACTGAAAAACTAAAAAAACTAAAATCCACACCACACAACTGAAAAACACATGCCACTAAAGTAGAAGTGGCCCCATCGCTAGTGGCTAATGAGTGGATTGAATGGACTCTATTCTCCAATTCCTTGAACCTCCTTCATGTCACTACTTAATCAGTCAATGGAGATTTGAAATGTAATAGTTTCTACATTGAACTTATTCCCCCCTCAATGTGAAACGATACATAGGACGAAAAGTTCACCCAATAATGCATCCTTGTACAAGCAATTTGTTTATTTTTTACTCTTTTTGAAAATGAGACTCAACTATAAAATATTACTCTTGACAAAATGACTTGATGACTTTTAATTATCGACTCATTTTTTTTATTTTGATAATAGACCCAACAAAAAAATTGACACTTTGAATTTTTGGCAATTTTAAAACTATGACTATTCGAACCATAAAACAAAAATACCTATATTTTGATAAAAGGACAACTTTGACTAAACTAAATATACTCTTAAATAAGAAATGACTCATAAATAATTAATGCTAATTGATTAAATATGACCACATAACTTTTGTCAAAATCTCTATACACTTAAATACCAAGAAATAACTCATAAGACAACCAAAAAAATTTGAAAAATAAAGTAAATGCTAATAAGCTAAAAATTAAACCCAAACTATACTATGCACACTATATGCATTGGAGTGCAATTCAAGTAACAAAAACATATGCACAGACTCAGTTAATCCTTTTTGTCATAGGTAGGGATGCACATGATTGTGTATTTGAATAGATCTAGGATGTAATAATTACCTCCAATGCAAGTCATTTATGTAGATTGCACAAGTGACAAATAGTTTTGTGCTCCTCAAGATTTGTATTGAGAATTTGAATCATTTTCTCATTTGAGCTATACACCAAATGTTTCACACTCTCCACTAAATCTGCCACAAACTCATTTATCTAATCCTTCAAAAATGTAGTCTTATTGATGATAATAAACATGACAAACTCAGATCATAGCTATAGCTTCTCCAAAACATTATTATTCTTCAATATTTTCTAGGTCTATAGATGTCCCATTACACTAGATGCATAGAAAGGCAATATAGAGCCTTTCTACAATATCTTGGCACATTGATATCAAATGTGTTTGATGACTTGCACAATGGATAAAAAATGACAATACTATCATTTTTTAGAGATAGAGATAGAATCCATGAAGATGGGAACGTATGGGTGGCTTTATTGTTGGAGAAAATGAGTTACCAGATTGATATTCAATGCAAATCAAGGTTTACAATCACCAAAGAAAACTACAAAACACAAAATTAAATCAATGCGATGACTAAAAAAACATGCCATGTATTTAAAGTATAATAAAATTGTAAGAACATATAGGAAAAAATATAGATATCACTAATAGAACTAAGGCTTTACATTTAGATTAAGAATAAATTGTATCTAGTTGCACAAGATGTGAGATGTGGTCAAAGTCAATTGATGATGCCATTTCATGATCTTTCAATTATTAGAGTGAATGGATACTCTCTACAGGTGATATGGGTCTACAATAATATTCATCAACCCATTCTTTTGACTCACATCCATTCCAATTAAATTCCATACATGCAAAATAAAAACATGCCATATCCTTAGTATAAATAGTCTATGAACTTAAATTTGAGCTTTGAATGGAGTGGAAAACACTCAATTTAGGTAATATACTAAAATATTCATACATTGCCTTATGTTGTTCCTTCATTAACCAAAATAATATTTGTACATGACAATATTTATCTGATCCATGACAAATATTTTCATTACACCAATTCACAATACTTAAAATATCGATAAAATTAGCTTCATCCTTGTGCTTTCCCTACTCTTTTTTAATGGCTCTTTTTACACATGAACCTGCACCATCATGTTCCCCTTTTCCATGCCCAAATTCAAAGAATCTCCAACAAATTTTAACATTGTTCTTTTTATCCATTCTGCTTAACCAATAAAACATTGGAAAATTCTTAAACTGCCATGCATAGTTGTTTGACCAAATGTGGTGTGTATCGAACATGATTTATCTTGCATTCATATTTATATAAAATATATCAAAACAATGTTGGACAAACTCTAGAGAATGCAATCTATCATTGTTCATATAAAAGTGGTACTCCCTCAAACTCTTTTTATTGTCGTCTATGCTATTAGGTGCATGTATGAATGTAGTATCAAAATTTTATTCCTAACATATGGTATTATAGATTTGGTCATGAAGCTTTGATTTATAACATTTAGTATCAAAGCCATGGTGAAAAACTCCATGTGTGAGTGTTTCTTGTTGTTGGCTATTTTGTGCAAGTTAAAGCTACTACGATAGGAGGAGAGACCAAGTTGGAGATTAAAGAAGAAAAAAAGGTTTTGTTTTGGTAGGTTTCTCTCTATGGAACTATGGAGGATATCTTGGTGAAGATTCTATTCTATTTATTTTGTTTAGGAGAAGACCACAATAGAGTTATGTGAGGAACTTAACAAGATTTACCAGATAAATCAGTAGCGTACACAATGTTCCTGATGGAGAAGTAACTCTACAACTTGAGGAGCAAGTTGGTCTCCTTTGAAGGAGGTTGAGGACAAGGCATGACCTTATTATGGTTCTTAGTAACAAACATAAGGGGTGTATTATGTGGTATCATATTGACCACATATTATTAGATGAGATGCAATTGAAGAAAAATACATGCAAAGGAAGGAGGTATAGAGAAACCTGAAGTTGTACCTATTTTGAAGTGGTTGAGGAAGATGAAGATGAATATGAACAAGTGAGACCTGGTGTTACTAAAATGGGAAGGCTGGTATTGACCATATAACTCAGGGTGCTAGAGTGTTATGTATATGGTTGTGGCATTGTCTAGGTAGATCAATGCATGGACTAATACTAGAGGCACATGAGTTGGTGTTTTGGTAATATTTGGTAGAGCATGATGAATTTTAGATGCACTCTTGAGGCATAAAAAATTGTTAGATAAAGTGATGTACTGATTAATGTGATGACTTCCTTGGAGCTGTGATTGGTCTACTTGTGTCATGTTGATAGCTTAGTGGCTATGTGGAGAAGTTTGATTTTGAATTCTGTGAGATCTTCTCTTCTCACTTATATCAAGAGTGTTAAGTACACTTATTTATATTTAAGGAGTTGGAGCAACATGATTTTTACATGGTGATTCTCTTAAGGAGAGATAAATAAAAATAATGAGGTAAAGGTGTTACTGGTTTGAAGATTTAAATCATTATATGGGTTGGTGTAGAAATCACACATGTAGTAATAGAACTTTAGTACCTTCATAGAGAGCCAAAATGTTTGATGGCTCAGTGACAAGGATGTGATGAAGGTGGTAGGAGGAGTATACTAAGAATGGATATGCACAAAGACGGGAAAGCATGGAAGTGCCCTGCTTCTTGAATTTTGAGTTGTATTTCCATAAATGTCCTATAATAGTGGATAAGATATGTTGTGTCCTATGTATTAGATTCATTAGGAGTAGGAAGCCTTATGTTACCATGGTGAGCACTAAGCTGGATATTCCAAAGCAGTGGAGTTGTGAGTGGTTCATGGCAGAATCCTGATTAGAGGATTGGTCTGTGTGTGAAGAAGCGATTTGTCACTTTAGTGCTACAATCTACTATGGAGGAGAAGATGTTGAAAAAGCCAACCAGGACAAATAAGTTTTAGTAGTGAAAGAAAACTTCTACTAGGTTTATGTCAAGGTAACAAAGGGTATAGATGGGTAGTTGGTTGTAGAATACTTAGGTATAGTAAAAGCTTGTGTATATTGACTTCAAGTGGGACTATGTTAGGATATGAAGTCATTATTCATAGTCACTATTCAAGAATCACTATTCACAAGCACTATTCATAACTACTACTCATGATGATGTGACATGCTAGTGATGTGGAGTGATGTGGCTTATGGGTGATGTGGTTGATTGGCGATGTGGTAGGGGCCCATCGAGGGTATCCCATGAGTGATCAAGCTGATGTGATGGGAGTGGGGTGAAACACTTCACCAAGGCACATGGGTTTGTCCTTGGTAGTCACATGGGTATTGTCACATGATACAAAAGATAAAAGGGTTGGTATGGGGTGCATTCTTAGATGTGTCCAAGATTTTTTTGTGTGGAGATAGTCAAAAGGTGATTGTAAGCATCTTTTAACTCATGTGGTCACATGGAGAATGAAGACAAGAAGGATACTATAGTAGATTGACCTCACATGTGTGTGAGAGACAATGGCTTTGGGGCCACATGGAGGTGTCATATGTTCTTGTCTAAAGTAAATATGTGTAATGTCCCATTTTTAGCCTGATCTTGTTTTATGATGATTAGCCTATTATGCGACCTTCATAAGCTGATAAGATGGATAGAGGGTCATGATGGTCTATCTAATTTTTCTAGTTGACTTTCGTTATACTTTCAGACACTGTTTGCATGGGTTCATATTTTTTAGGGATATTTGACAGCAATAGAGCACCCCTATTTTGGTATGGTCATGTGCGGGATTACTCCCTTGTTCGCCAGTTCAAACCGATCGAGAATCGGATGTGTATTGAGGGAGATATTAATATTTAATTGATTTAATTAAATAGCTTATTTGAGAGTAGAAACCCTAATTTTTAATTATGAAACCCTAATTAGGTTAAGCATACATTTTTGAAGATTATAAGGGTTTCTCATTGGAAAGAGTGCCATATTGATACATGTGACAATTTTTGGTAAGTATTTTCTAAGAAGACTGAGCCAAGGGTTTCCAACATTCTATTTGCATTGGAGAACGTGCACTCTTCAGTGTGTGCAATTAGAGGTTGTGAAATATCAGCTGATCTATTGCCAGTTTGAGAGATAATTTCACACAGAGATTATCATAGATCTTCACAGGTATTTATTTCATTAGGGTTTTGATCCAGAAATCATCCAAATAAAGACTTCGGTATTAGCACAATATTTATTGAGATCAGGGTTCCAGCATACAAGTCATACTGTATTTACTGTTGCTATATAGAATTTGAAGTGCACCATCAGTAGAAGCATGTAGCAGGCACAACTTAGGGAAACAGAACTGACATCGGTCAACTCACTACCGATTGCGACATCATTCCTACCGATTGCAGTAGCATTCCTACCAATCGTGGCAGCATTCCTACCGATCACGACAGCATTCCTATCGACTGTGGTAGAATTCCTACCAACTGTGGCAGCATTCCTACCGATCACGGTAGTATTCCTACTGACTGCGGTATTATAATTGACGTCGGTGATTGTGTGTTTGAAACATCAACCAGAGCCATACTAGATCTAGGGTCTATTTTTAGATTGCAGAAAAACCAAGTTTTTAAGACAATATTTTATATTATTTTGTATGTGTGCAAGAGATATTTATTGTAATCATTTGAAGTGAATAAGAAGATCAGAGTTTAGTTAGTTGAAAGAGTACACTGCTATTTATTTATTTAAATCTATTCAAATTTATCTTGCAAAAATTGCATTTCTATTCATGCAAAAACATTAAAAAAATCAAAATACACAAAAACAATCCAAAACATACAGTGTCAGAATTCAGGGGGAACAGGGGTTTCTATAGTGGTATTAGAGCATAACCGAGGTCGACAGGATTGGAGACCTAGACACCAGAATAATGATCTGAAGCATGCTACGAGCAGGCTCACACTAGCGATGTTCGATGGTAGTGGAAAGGTCATAGCACAGGCCTAGATTAGTAAGCTAGACACATTTCTCACTATTGCGTCTGATGGCTGAGAGAGATGCTATCAAATATGTGACACTGCATCTTAAGGGGGTAGCTCACGATTGGTGGCACCACGGGATGGTGACACTCCAGCATGATCAAATCACATCTTATCAGGAGTTTGTTGATAGGCTGGTGGAGCATTTTGACAGGAAGGATCTGAAATCCTATTTTAGAGAGTTGGCTCAGTTGCGCCAGAGTGGCAGTCTAGAGTCTTACATTGGTGACTTTTAGAAGTTATCAGTTATGGTTCCTGACATTTTAGAGAGGCAACTTGTAGTGCTCTTCATGGAGGGATTGATAGAACCATTGAGAGGTTGGATCAAAGGCTTTGATCCTCCTTCATTACAGGAAGCTATGAAGAAGGCACGTAGTATGGAGATGGCAGCCCCATCCAATAAATTTAACTCCAGAGGTACTTCTTCATTCAGGGACAATAAGGGCTTCAACATAAATAGAGAGAGATTAGATTTTGACAAAGATAAATCAGGTGTTAAGAATGATTCAAAGGCCAATCCAACAGCACCACCTTTGGATCGAGAGGCTCTTAACGATCTATGCAGGAAGAAGCTTTGCTTCTACTGCAAAGGTCCTTATGATGCCAATCACAATAGACCTTTGAGGCCTAAGGGCAAGACAAATCCTGTGATCTGGGCTTTTTATGAGGATTCAGAATCAAAAGATTCTAAATAGCAAGAGAGTTCTGAGGAGTCAGAGGTAGAGGCTTCAGAGCCTAGGGCAGAGGTAGATTCAGGGCTTCAGATACAGGAGGCACACCTATATAGCATTCAGTTGAATGGTTCATTCAGGCTCCTTGGAGTTTTGGCAGGATAGAGGGTCATCACCCTTCTTGACACAGGAGCCACACATAATTTTATAGATGCTAGATTTGTGGAAAAGTGTGGACTCACTACCAAGGATTTTGAGGGCATTAGAGTTAAGGTAGCCGATGGTTACACTCTTAGGTGTGAGCGGATGATTAGAGACCTCCCATTGCGCTTGAACAACTATGAGTTCAAGGCTGATTATTATGTGGTGAACATGGGGGATATAGATTTGGTCTTGTGCATGAAGTGGCTTCATTCCCTTGAGGAAGTCACTCTTCATCTCAAGGACATGGAGGTTCATTTTGATGTTGATGGGAAGACACATATTCTTAAGGCAATACGGGGCAACAACATCAAAAATATGTTTTTTCATCGGATGGAGAGGCTCATACGACATGATATGGTAGAGTGGGCTATTGGGTGCACATTGGCACCAATACAGGAGAGACATGTGGATGAGCTTTGTCTTAAGGAGAGTTTAGTTCAGGGGTTAGCACATGTGGCAGGGACTCAGCTTTCTTTTACAGTCAGGTCACATGTTGATGATGATATGAGTATGTCTAACATTCACACTCTGGATTCAGAGATTGTAGTGGGTACAGGAGACAGGTGCATGAAGTCAGTTGGTATTGTTCACATTACTCAAGTGAGGAGTTTAATGGAGTTTCCAGTTGATTTCCATTCATGGATTGGATGTTGGGATCCTTATCTTGGTACTTGGGATGATTTGACGCCATGGGATGAGAGTTGTGATAGACATGGCATGGTGATAGGTGCTGGGGTTGACAGTTTGTCGGTGCATGACTTAGAGCAGGAGTTGATGGCAAGCAGATTTGGTTTGTGTTGTTGCTATCTAACATGTGATGTCTCTTCATTATCAGTGATGTCAGTTGTTTGGGTGTTGAGTGCAGTGTCTCAGTTGCTGATTTTTGTACTGTTGATGCTAATGATTTCTTCACAGGGGTTGATTGGTGACATAAGGGACATTACACAACCTTTTCCTTGGGATCCAGGTGGAGTGATGTTAAATTTTTTGTTGAGATAGCTTGGGGACAAGCAATTTTAGGGAGGGTAGACTGTAATGTCCCTTTTTTAGCGTGATCTTGTTTTATGATGATTAGCCTATTATGCGACCTTCATAAGCTGATAAGATGGATAGAGGGTCATGATAGAGCTTGGCTTGGCTTTGACTATCATAATTTTTCTAGTTGACTTTCGTTCGGGCACTTTCAGACACTGTTTGCATGGGTTCCTATTTTTTAGGGATATTTGACACGCAGCAGAGCACCCCTATTTTGGTATGGTCATGTGCGGGATCATTCCCTTGTTTGCCAGCTTTAGATGGATCGAGAATCAGATGTGTATCGAGGGAGATATTAATATTTAATTGATTTAATTAAATATTAATTATTTGAGAGGGGAAACCCTAATTTTTAATTATGAAACCCTAATTAGGGCAAGCGTACCTTTTTGAAGATTATAAGGGTTTCTCATTGGAAAAAGTGCCATATTGATACATGTTGAAGACAATTTTTGGTAAGTATTTTTTGAGAAGACTGAGCCAAGGGTTTCCAACATTTTGTTTGCATTGGAGAACATGCACTCTTCAGTGTGTGCAATTTAGAGGTTGTGAAATATCAGCTGATCTATTGCCATTTTGAGAGATAATTTCACACAGAGATTATCACAGAGCTTCACAGGTATTTATTTCATTAGGGTTTTGATCCAGAAATCATTTAGATAAAGATCTTCAGTATTAGCACAATATTTATTCAGATTAGGGTTCCAGCATACAGGCCATACTGTATTTACTATTACTATATGGAATTTGAAGTGCACCATCAGCAAAAGTGCGTAGCAATCATAGCCAACAGGGAATGCAGAGACTGACATCGGCTGACTCACTACCGATTGCGGTAGCATTCCTACCAATCACGACAACATTCCTATCGATTGTGGCAGAATTCCTACCGATCGTGGCAGCATTCCTATCGATCGTGATAGAATTACTATTGATTGTGGCAACATTCCTACCGACTGCGGCAGCATTCTTACCGATCGTGGTAGTATAATTGACATCGGTGACTGTGTGTTTGAAACAATGACCAGAGCTGTACCAGATCTAGGGTTTATTTTTAGATTGCAAAAAAACTAAGTTTTTAAGACAATATTTTATATTATTTTGTATGTGTGCAAGAGATCTTTATTGTAATCATCTGAAGTGAATAAGAAGATCAGAGTTTAGTCAGTTGAAAGAGTACACTGCTATTTATTTATTTATTTGAATCTATTCAAATTTATCTTGCAAAAATTACATTTCTATTCATGCAAAAACATTAAAAAAATCAAAATACACAAAAACAATACAAAACATATAGTGTCAGAATTCAAGGGAAACAGGGGTTCTACAAGATGCCTTAAAGACTTTTGCATATGGAGATAACACCACCATTATTGAGGATCACATGTTCACCCAAGTGTGGCACATTTTTAGGTGTCACTATTCATTCTCTCTCTTCTCTTTTTTCTATGTTGTAAATGTTATTAATTAGCATGATCTCTCTATTAAAATTCATCCAATTAGTGGATCCATGCAAACTTGTGTTTACATGCTTGGAGATTGAATCTTGTAGGCTAGTTTAGTTTGGTTCACAACTTGAATGCTTTCGGTGTAAGCATTGAGTGCTTTGTTTGTAAGCACTAAAGGAGTTGCTTGAGGAGCTATTGTAGAAGAGAGGAATTGCTAGAGTAATGAAGTTTAAAAGTTATCATTTTCTCCATAGTTTTTCCTTGCACATTGCAATGTTTCCATGTAATCTCTATGTAATATGTTCCCTATTTGTCTTATTTTTTTGTAGTTTTTTTTCCACATTTATTTACTTTCACTATAGGAGATTTATTCCTAACAAAAAGTGGCACTCCCTCAAACTCTTTCTATTATTGTCTATGCTATTAGGTGCATGTATGAATGTAATATGAACAAAAATTTAAACTCAAATTGAATTATAGTATTAGGACTAAACCTCATTATATGGTTCTAGTGAGTAGTTATCGATAAAGTCTATTACCAAAACAATGGTGCCAATTGGGAAGTTGTATTTGCATAGCTTGAATTGATTATCTAACCATTTTGATTTGTGCATGTCTTCTATATTGGTAGATAATATTCTTCTTAAATTCAAATACATAAACTTTGGTCATAACCAACTCATATCTTGATGACTCCTTTCCGTATTTTAACACACACTTTACAAATTTGTACTTCTTAAAATCAACTAGTTTCTTTTCAAATTCATGTGAAATTTATTCATGTATACAACTCATAAAATTTGAAAAACCACCACAACCATTACAAGTTCCATCTAAAAATTATTTGGCAAAAAAAAACTGTCCCTCAGGTCTTTGACAAAAAAGACTTTGGATTAATTCTCTTGATGTCTTAGGTGGGGAAGATAGCATGCATTCCTACATAACCTCATCAATATGTAAAGTACAATGTATATGACAAAAAACATCAAAATGCAAAGTAAATTCAACATACCCTACAACAATATGTGGTGTGTGTTTGGTTTATTTTAACATAGAAAGATTTGCACATCTCAAATGACCTTTGCCTAGTTATCAATTGGCCATTAAAATTTTCAATAAAATTTTTATAATTTTTTTTGAGTCATGTCTAAAAAATGTTTTGCTTGTGGCTCACAGTTTTTTGAACCTTTTCTTCTTTTAACAACATTTTTTATATTAGATGAGGCCCTTGTTTTATTGTGCCCAATTTTTTTAATCAAATGTATTATTCCTTCAACTAATACCTTATCTTTTCATGGGAGTCTACCACTAAATGCCCAACAATCCATGAGTGAAGGGGCATCAAACCTTGTTCTTCTCTTTACGACATTCATTAGATTTTTTCTATTCAAGTTCAAGGATTTACTTGTTTCACTAAGAATTCAAGTTTTAAATGTTGACTTACTGACTATAGATTTAATTATTTACTCATCTTACCACATTACTATCTTTTTCTAATTTTTATTGCCTGTTGCCCTAAATGCATTAAATAGATTCTTTGCTATTACAATATTTATTCTCTCCATGTTGGATGTTCTTAACACTAAATTATGCATTGTAGGGCATATTTTTTGTATTTTCATTAATTGAACAAATAGTTGACTTCATTTTGTATGGCTTATATTCTCAAATTCATAGTCCCATACATATTGAGCATGATGTTGAACCGATCTTTTTGAATTTTTATCTTCCATAAGTTTTATTATTTTATCATCTATTTTAACTAAAAACCTTGGTGTTCATCTCATTATCCTTGGAGGTGTGGGTGTAGGAGTTATATTTTGTATTAAATTGGGTGGTGTTACCACTTCAACCATAATAGGGATAGTAGAGGGTTGACTATCTACATTAGACCATATAGGAAAATTTAATTTCTCTTCATTAAGAAAGACATGAATTAGGGTCATTACTTGATGTTGATTATCAACATGCTTAAAAACTTCATTATGGATGGATGTTTCATTATATTGTGTTTCTTCATATATTTTATCACTGAATATAAATTTATTAATTTCATGTTCTACATTTTAAATTTCATCATTCAACAATGATTTATTGTGTTCTCTTATCTCATTTTAAGACATATAAATTAAATTCCATGGAATTGGGCATGTTAATTTCATTTGAAATATTACATGGTGTGGAGGAAGTACCTTCACCTTACCTAGAAGCTCTTATGGATGTTCTCCTATCTGCTTGTCTTTTTATTTATTTTTCTCTCTTCACTTCAATTTCTTCATTTTTTAGCTCTTTAATTTGTTTTTTATGATGATGACCTGACCCCATTATTTATCTTTATGCAAATAAGTCCACATCTAGAGTATAAATTGATGAATATATAGTAATCTAGAGACAAAGTAAATGAAGAATTTGCAAAGCTTTAGCATAAAAAACTAATTTGAAGTTTGTGAAATGTAATATAAGTTAGTTAAATACATTGACAAATAAGACAAATTCGTGAATAATAAAGAGTGTATGTGTTGGAAATATTATCATTGACGTCAAAGGTCTAGCATTATTGGTGATAAATGCCCCATTGCATTTAATGGTGTTTCTAATATTCATATCTTGGCTAATGTGTGTTAATATTTATTAAATTTAATGAATATATTTTTGGTTGCATATAAGTCAAAAGAGGGGCCATAGAGAAATCAAAAAGTCACGGGGTAAAGACAAAAGAGGAATAGGACACATTTTTTCATGAAGAGTCATCTTGAGGAATTCCAAGAGTCACCATGTAAAGATAAAAGAGGGTATGACACATTTTTCCATGAAGGGACACTTTGAGGAATACGAAAAGTCACCAAGATAAAGATAAAAAAGGAAATGATGCATTTGCCTATGAAGGGTCACCATATGACTTTTCAAATGTAGAGATACGAAGGGTTATGTAAGTTTGGTGCCATTTTTCATGAAGATTGAAGGGTCATAAAAGGTGAATGCCAAAGTTCATTTTGAAAGCTATAAATAAAGGCTTGAGAAACCATTTGTAATATGCAAGAGAATGCATGGTTTGTATTTGTTTTCAAAGAGATAAAAGTAGGAGATATTGTAGAGTTATATCATTTGTTGAATAAGCAACATTGAGAGATAGTTGTGTTTTATACATAAGAGGGGTTGGTGCTCCTATGGGTTGGTGCTCACAAATAGTTGTTATGTTGGTGCTTGGAAAAGGGGTTGGTTCTCTTGCAAGTTGGTGCTTGCAAACTTTGTAATTTGAGTTGGTACTCATTCATATACTTGAGATTGTTCTTCATGGTTTTTTTCACTTTGGGTTTCCACATAAAAATATGGTGTCTTTCCCTCTTGTGTGGTGCATATTATTGTTTTAGTTTTATTGCATATCTTGAATGTGTGATTAAGTGGTTAAAGAAAATAAATCAGATTAAGTAAAAGATATATAATATACTAATTCACCCCCCTCTCAGTATATTTCATGCTTAACAATTGGTATCAAAGAAAGTTTCTTTTGAAAAAGTTTTACAGCTTGAAGGTAGATTGAGAAAGGACGATGGATGGATCACATGAAGGTTTTTATACAAATAAGGCACCTTTGTTTGATGGAAAAAATTATGCTTTTTGAAGCATAAGGATGAAGACTTATTTGATGGCCCTTTGGATTCGACATTTGGCAAGCAGTGGTGGAGGAATATGAAGAGCCATAAACACTTGTAACTACTCTGGTAGAAAAGAAGGCAAATGAAAATAATGCTAAAGCTTTAAATTCTATTTTATGTGAATCAAAATTTGTTAAAGTTATGCAATGTAAATCTGATCATGAAACTTAGGTAAAACTTGAGAATATTTTCAAAGGTGATGGAAAGGTTTAGCAAGCTAAGCTTCAGACTTTTAGAAGATGGTTTGAGAGTTTAAAGATGGAAGAGGAAGAAAATATAGCAAGTTATCTTTAATGGGTTGATCAAATAGTTAATCAGATTCAAGGTCTTCAAAATTTTTTAGAAGAATCAATCATGGTTTAAAAAGTTTTGAGATCTATACCATTGAGATATGATGCAAATTTTTTGACAATTGAATAGATGAAGAATTTGGCCAAGCTAAAGATGGATGAGCTACATGGTATTCTTAAGGCATATGAGATGCAGACCAAATAAGAGAAACCCTTTAAAAGAGAAGCTACTTTCAAGACATCAAAGAAAGAGAAGGCTAAGATTTAAGAATCAAGTGATAGGTCTAGCAATGATGAAGATGAAAACAGATCTCTGTTCATTCACAAGACAAAAAAGGGCATAGGTAAATATCAAGGAAAATTACCTTTTAAATGTTTTAATTGTGGAAAGATTGGACATTTTGTATCTAAGTACCTAGATAAGGGAAATGGTGAAAATGAAGAAAGAAAGTCTACATACAAGAAGAATTTCAAAATAAAATTCAAGAAAGGATTTGAGAAGAGTTTGTATTCTAAAGATCCTAGCTCAGTTGAAGATAATGGAGTCAGTGATTCAGAAGAAAAAGAGATTCTATTCATGGCCATACATGAAGATGCCTCCACAGGTAAAATTACAATTGATCAAGAATAAAAATAGGATGAAACTGAAATAAATCTGGAAGGAGAACTCGTTTGTGCCTTAGAAGAGTTAAAAGATCTTGAAAAGAAGAATCAAAGATTAAAACTCCAGATCAAGAAAAATGAAAAGGAGTCAAAGGAAATAATTGAATATATACAAACACACTTTGAAGAATATAAGAATAATGAAGAAGATCTAATGGCATAGTTGCAAATAGTAAGTAAAGAATGTGCAAGGTATGTTATTGAAATTGCTTCTTTAAAAAAAATCTTGAAAAAACAAATAAAGAAATCAATGATAGAGTAGCCAATGATTCAAAATTTGAGAATAACACTAATATGTTGAATAAGATATTATAAAGTCAAAGATCAATGTCAAATAAAATAGGTATTAGATTTGAAAAAGAGAAAGGGGAGGCCACTACTTTTATAGACAAGGAAAAAGGAAAGAGTTATGCTGAAGCTCTTACAAAAGAGGAAATAAAAAAAGAAGAAGTTAAGAATATAGAGGACATCTCAAACAAAGAAGGCTGGAAGGAACAGAGGTACAAAAGGCAATTAGGTTAGAGATACATAAATAAGTCTTATTTTTATGGTTACTATTTTTGTTGTAATAGATATGGTTATAATAAAATATAATGTCAAAAAAGGGCTAAAAATTTAAAAAATAAGGAGAAAAAAAGTCATGCAAAGTCAAGCAGAAGCCACAGCTCTTTTGCTCCTCTATCAAGCTTTAATGAAGAGACCATAATATGTTACAAGTGTATAAGCTTTAGACACATAGCCCATTACTGTAGAAGCATGTTCAAATCAATCAAAAAGGACCAAAGTTTCAAGGCTCCATTCATTAAGAAGAAAGTTCAGATAGGTTCATGGCAGAAGAAACAATTTGAAAAATCTATGTTGGTACAGACAACTTTGCATGCAAAAAATGAAGAAAAGCCATGGTTCATTAATAGTGGATGTTTGAGGCACATGACAAGAGATAAGAGAAAGTTCATAACCTTGAAGAAGATCAATGGTAGCACAATGAAATTTGAAGATAATACTATTGCCATAATTGCTAAAAAAGGTACACTAAGTTTGGATAATGGTAAAGCTAAAATTGAAAATATTTTGTATGTAGGTCTTAAGCATAATATTTTGGTTATAAATCAAATGTGTGATCAAGAGCACACACTAAAATTTTATATAGAAGGTTTTGAAATTAAGGGAAAAGATTCAGATGTGTTGATTACAGATACTCAAAGAATAGGCAATAATTTATATATGTTATCAGACATCAAAGGTCAAAGATGTTGTTTGAGTCAGATTGAATAAAGTTGGCTATGGCATAGGAGAATGGAAAAATAAATTTTGATAATATTTTCAACAGCAATGAAAAACAAGCAGTCAAAAATGTTCAAAAGATTACAAAGCTATCTGACACGCTTTGTGAACCTTGTCAACATGGGAAGCAGGCCAGAAGGTGGTTCAAAACAAAAGAGTACTCAACTACTCAGATGTTAGAACTTATTCACACTGATTTGTGTGGACCTATGAGAACTCAAAGTACTCAAGGTGAAAAATATTTCATGTTGCTTACTGATGATTTTTTATATATGACTTGGGTAATGTTTTTACAGAAAAAATCAAAAGCTTTCAGACATTTCAAAGCATTAGTTGAGAATGAAACCAATTTGAATATTAAGTGTCTAAGATCAGATCAAGAAAAAACATTCATGTCAGATTAGTTTATTGATTTTTATGAAGGCCATAGAATAAAGATACATTATTGAGCAGTTATAACTCCACAACAAAATGGAGCAGTTGAGCAGAGAAATAGAACAGTTCAAGAGATGGCGATGACAATGCTAAATGAATCTAAGATACCAGATAAATATTGGAGAGAGGTAGTTGCTACAACAATGTATATTCAAAATAGAGCATTATTTAGAGTCAATAGTGATGAGACTCATTATGAATTATGAAAAGATAAACTAACAATAGTTGATTATTTCAGAGTTTTCGGCAACAGATGCTTCATAAAGAGAACTAATGAAAAACTTGAGAAGTTTAAATCCAGAGTACATGAAGGTATATTTCTTGGTTATTCATCCAAAAGTAAAGCTTATAAATGTTATATCAAAAGAACCAAAAAAATTGTTAAAATTGCAAGTGTTAGGATAGAAGAAGATGGAACACAAAGAATTAGTGATCCAGTGGACATTCCTGAAATCATTGAAGAGGAAGATTTTGAAGAATCAGACAAAGATGAGAAGGAGAAAAAGGACACCAAAAATCTATCCAAATATGTTCATAGAAATTATAATGAAAGTGACATCATCAAGAACATAAATGAAGGAATTTACACCAGAAGAATGATGGTAAGTGAATTTCAACAAGTTAATTTCTCTTTGTTATCCAAAATTCAACCTAGAAATTTTTTAGAAGCTAGACATGATAAGCATTGGGTTAAGGATATGGATGAAGAATTAAATCAGATAGAAAAGAATGATACTTGGAAATTAGTGCCTATACCAAAAGATCATAATGTGATAGGAATAGAATGGGTTTATAGAAATAAGTTGAACGAAAATGGAGAAGTGACCAAGAATAAAACAAGATTAGTATGTAAAGGATATGCTCAAATTGAGAGAATAAATTTTGAGAAAAATTTTGCACCAGTGGCAAGGTTAGAGGCTATTAGAATATTTATTGCATATGTAATGTTTAAAAATTTCAAAGTGTTTTAGATGGATGTCAAATCTACCTTTCTAAATGGGAATCTAAAAGAAGAGGTCTACATTGAGTCACCCGAGAGATTTATTCTCTCAAATATTAGTAGCCATGTATGCAGATTGAAGAAAGCATTGTATGGATTGAAACCAACTCCCAGAGCTTGGTATAAAAGACTTGATAAGTACCTATAAGATCAAGGTTTCAAGAGAGGATTAGATGACAGTAATCTCTACATAAAAAAAAGTTGAGCATCAATTGATTGTTGTGTTATATATTGATGACATCATTTTTAGAGGAAACATTGAAAAGCTTACAATTTTTTTTCTAATAATATGAAAAAAGAATTTGACATGTCTATGTTTGGATAATTGTCATTTTTCTTAAGATTGTAAATATTTTAGTCAGATAAAGGAATTTTTATATCTCAAAGTAAATATGCCAAGGAAATGTTGAATAAATTTGGTTTTGAGGATTGTGCACTAGTTGGTACACCAATGTGTATAGAAAATAAGGTGAACAAAGATAAATATTCACCTGTTGTAGATTGATCTTTGTATAGATTTATGATTGGTAGTCTTTTATATTTGACAGCATCAAGGGTAGACATCATGCATGTAGTAATGGTTAGAAGATATCAGTCAGCTCTAAAAGATAGTTATGTTTAGTTGGTGAAGAGAATATTTAGATATATCAAGGGGACATTGGATTATGGTATCTCACAGGCAGAGATTTCACTTTAGTTGCTTATATAGATTTAGATTGGACAGGTTTTTTGGATGACAGAAAGAGTACAAGTGGATGAGCTTTCTTCCTTGGTGATAGCTTAGTATCATGGCTAAGCAAAAAGAAAAATTTAGTATCACTTTTTATAGTTGAAGTAGAATATATTGTAGCAGTATTGTGTTGTACTCAAGTGCTTTGGATGAAGCAAACTTTAGAAGATATCAAAATAAAATATGATGAAACTATTTCTAATTTTTGTGATAATGCAAGTGCTATTAATATTTTGAAGAATCCAATGATGCATTTAAGAATAAAACATATTCCCATTAGATATCACTTCTTGAGAGAGCAGGTTGCAGATCAATAGGTTAAGATGGAATATATCAATACTACAGAGTAGATTGCAGATATTTTCACAAAGGCACTATCAAAAGACACATTTAAGTATCTGTAGAAGAAGTTGGAAGTAATTTTTTTTTACTTCCTACCATTGAAGTTTAGCATCAGTTAAGGGGGAGCTAAGTGTTAGCTCCAAGTAGGCCCTTTGCCATTGATATCAAAGGGGGAGAGGAATAGAAACAAGTATATGTATAGGTACAAGTGCAAAAATAGGTACAGGGAATAGGAACAGGTTGCTATAGTAAGGGAGAGTTACTGTATGTTTTTTATATGACAGTATATGTAGGTTTCAAGATGTGACAATTTCAATTTGAGGTTGCCATCAATGACAAAGGGGGAGATTGTTGGAAATATTGTCATTGATGTCAAAGCTCTAGCATTATTGGTGACAAAGGCCCCATTGTATTTAATGGTGTTTTTAAAATTCATATATTGGATAATATGTGTTAATATTTATTTAATATTAATGAATATATTATTGATTGCATATAAGTTAAAATATGGCCCATGAAGAAGTCAAAGAGTCACGGGGTACAGACAAAAGAGAAATAGGATGCATTTTCTCATGAAGAGTCATCTTGAGGAATTCCAAGAGTCACCATGTAAAGACAAAAGAAGGTATGGTGTATTTTTTCATAAGAGACAATTTGAGGAGTATGAAAAGTCACCAAGATAAAGACAAAAGAGGAAAGGATGTATTTGCTTATGAAGGGTCACCATATGAATTTTTAAATGCAAGGATACGAAGGGTCATGCAAGTTTGACACCATTTTCTATGAGGATTGAAGGGTCACAAAAGGTGAATGCCAAAGGTCATTTGGAAAGCTATAAATAAAAGCTTGAGAAGCCATTTGTAATATGCAAGAGAGTGAATTGTTTGTATTTGTTTTCAAAGAGAGAAAATGAGGAGATATTGTAGAGTTTTATCATTTGTTGAGTAAGCAACATTGAAAGATAGCTGTGTTTTATACACAAGAGGGGTTGGTGCTCCTATGGGTTGGTACTCACAAATAGTTATTGTGTTGGTGCTCAGCAAAGGGTTTGGTGCTTATACAAGTTGGTGCTTGTGAAATTTGTAATTTGAATTGGTGTTTATTCATATACTTGAGATTGTTCTCTGTGTTTTTTCCACTTTGAGTTTCCACATAAAAATCTGGTCTCTCTCTCTCTCTCTCTCTCTCTCTCTTGTGTGGTGCATATTATTGTTTCAGTTTTATTGCATATCTTGAATGTGTGATTAAGTGGTTAAAAAAAATCAAATTAAGTAAAAGATATATAATATACTGATTCACCCCCCTCTCAGTGTATTTTTTGCTTAACAGTACGCCCTTTTACAAAACACGCACACCTAGGTTTAATGCAGAAATCAAAACAAACAAAAATAATGAGTTTTTGGTCTTGCAAAGGGTGTACACCCTTTAGAATGTTTGAATCTTTCCTAATATGTTTCCCCTTCAAATTTACTTATGGTATAGGCTCGAGGACGTTCAAACCTAGCTTGAAACCAGCCATGGAGAAACCCACCTGGTTTTAAAGAAATTTAGGGGTCTTTTTCATCTTTGTCGACACATCTGATTAGATAGATTGTATTATTTAAAAAAATATATGGGTTTGTAGAGGGGAAAGTGTAGTTTTTTAATATATAATATTTGTTAATGTTATACTATTTTTTATAATTATTACCTAATTTTTACACATCATACCTCATTATGGATTATATACATATCATTATAAATACTTTTATAAAATTTTGACTATTAATTAAATTTTTTTAAAACATATATCTTACCAATCTATGGATTGTTGATTATGATTTGTAAAAAAAAAATTGATTTTCATGAAGTTAATGCCAAAAAGTTGTGTTCTTACACTTATAGTTTCAATTTTCCAGTTATTTTAACTTGTAAAATTATTTAAAAAATTAATAAAAAATACCCTGATTGATCTTCAACATTTCATTTATGAATTTATAAAAGTTCATATATTAATTAATTTTTTTACTCAAAAAAATGTCTTTGTATACATGCAATATCCTTATATTTTCATGAAAAAGGGTTAAGCCATTGTCATAAGTACATCTATTTCAAACACGTTTATCATCTAGGTATTGGAAAAAATTATATATTTATAAACTAAATTTAAAATGACACAATTCATATTCTTATGTCATTTTCAAACTCTTTTTCTAAGTGTCTCTAACATTCTCTCAAAGTTCAACTACTGTAATTTTCAAAAAAAATGTGTTGGTTTAAACCCTCATTTTGTCCTCCATTATCCTACATCTACCCACAATATATTTTGATCAATATTCTACAATACTTATAAAAAAGGGGTTACATGGGAAATACTCACAAGTGAACATGAATATAAACATCTATTCTTATTTCACACCACATTGAAAACTACAAAACTGAAATCCACACCACACAACTAAAAAACACATGCCACTAAAGCAGAAGTGTCCCCATCACTAATGGCTAACAAGAGGCTTGAATGGAATCTATCCTCCAATGCCTCCAACCTAATTCATGTCACTATCTACTTAGTCAATTAAGATTTGAAGTGTAATAGTATCCACATTGGGCTTATATCCCCCTTAATGTGAAATAATATATAGGACGTGAGGTTCACCTGATAAGGCATCCTTATATAATCAATTTTTTTATTTTTTACACTTTTTAAAAATGATAAATCAACTATAAAATATAATTCTTGAAAAAATGACTTGAAGAATTTTAATTATGACTCATTTTTGTTATTTTTACATTAGACCCAACAAAAAAATTGATACTTTTGAATTTTTGGCAATTTTAAAACTATGACTATTCAGACCATAACAAACAACCTAATATTTTAATAAAAGAACAACTTTGACTAAACTTAATATACTCTTAAATAATAGACGACTCATAAATAATTAATGCTAATTGACTAAAAATGACCACACAACTTTTGGTGAAATCTCTATATAATTAAATACCAAGAAATAACCTATACACAATATTTTCAACTTTTATCAAATACTGATGCTTTACATTTTGCAGGAACCCATAGAGACTCAATCTCTTTGGGTGAATGTCCTAAGAGGTGCACTAGGAAAGGGGTGGGCAGACCTTTGATGTTTTTCAATATTGTTGTCTCTTATTGCCACATTATTACCAATCCAACCAACTCTTAAAACCATTCCCTAAGTTATTTCTCCTCCCTTGCACACTCCTCTAGTATTTTTTCTCTTTCCATCCTCCTTTTCTTGACTCAATTATCTTTTATACAGTTGGATGTACTAGGTCAATTGGGTTGACCCTGTATAGTCTAAGTGTATTTTTCACTTTGTGAGTTTGTTAGCTTTTCGGTTGACCTAGCTAAAACCTAGTGAATTATCCCTGAAAACATACAGGGTCAATTGGGTAGCCCTGTACAATCGATATTTCTAGTAGGATTTAGGGAAAGATATTCCTATAAATCTAAGGTCATTTCATCATTATTTTAATATTGAATCAAGAGTTATTATTCACTCGTACTTCTTCAGAATCTGCTCTTCCACCATTTTACTTGAGGAGTCTTAGCTTAGGATTTCTACCTGAAGAATCTAGTATTGTGGATAAGTCTTGGATGCTTTAGCCTTTCTTAGTGATCCTTACAAACCACAACAACCTATTTCAAATCCTTTTTGGTGAAGGGAGAGATTGAGTCTTGATAGGTTCACATTCAGGTAAGTATATTCTAACTTTACTCTCCTCTCTTTAGTAGATAAAATTAGCATAAGTGTTGGATCAAATAATATTGCTCTTCATATTCCATGTATTAGGGTCTTACTCATACTTAGTTTAATGGAGATTATCTTATACATGTTTTGATTACTTTACTAACCTCTCATATTGTGTTACAAGCTTTGGTGTGCACTAGATTAGATTTACTTTCTTGTTTGTTAGAAAAAGTGAATATTAAACCTTAGGACTCTTTTAGGGTTGTTGCATGATTGTGTTAAACTGTAAACTTTGAAACCCTACCTCACATGGTGTATTGTGACAAGTGATCCCCTAATCGGGTCTAGTGGATCCCCATATTGGTCATGCTCCTGTTTAACATATGTATTTCCAATTAGAAGTGTAAGTATGCTCTATCTTCTTTGAGCTATGATTGATTTATAGACATGATGTATTTCTAATCATATAGATTTTGGTGAATCCAATGTGAATCATATCCCACCACTGGTTGGATTGTCTTCATGTTTCCATTTTTTTTTTTGTTTCTTTTTTATTAGCATTAACTTCACTTTGGCTTCACCTTCATATTACACTTTGGTAAACCCAATGTGAAACTAACCCTTGCAGGATTTATTTCACTTTATTTCATTCTTTTTAGCATTAATTTTATCATATATTTGTCATACTGGATTGACTCTATCAACCCAGTTCTAATCTCTTTGCATAGGTTTTTAGGAATAAGCAACTAGATCGACTTAAATGACCTAGTACAGGTTTTTAGACTTCTAAACTTCTAGTTTAGACTACTAGGTCAACCCAATCGACCATGTACACTTTCAGGCATCCAATCTAGACTACTAAGTTGACCCAATCAACTATGTACATTTCAGGCACTTAGCAGTAGGATTTTACAAAACTTGATCGACCCAGTCAACCTAGTTAGTAGAGTTTTCAAGAATACTCTAAGATTATTGACTAGCAATCTTTATTCTCAACATCTCTGATCCATCAAGGTTCCTTTCTATCTCTCTATCTCTTTATTTTTCTATCTTTCCTTTCACAGTTTGTAGTCTTTAAAATTACCCCTACACAACCAATTGGATTAACCCTATCAACCCAATTCTATGTTCAATGTGTTGTATAAATAATAGGGTCAACCTTGATTGACCCTATTCATTTTTAGACCTTGATTTTGTAGAATAGGTTTGACTCTATTCTATATTTTATGCATATAGTGTCAACACTATGCCTTGTTTCAAGTTGGAATTAATCTCTATATTCTAATAATTAGTTCACACATTTCTTTTCTTGTTGCTTGCATGCTTAGAATAATTCACATAGTCTAATTAGGGGGTTTTTAATTAACCATTTAGTTTTAATATCTCTATTTTATTCACACATGACCAATTCATATAATCTAAACAAGCATTTTAACATTTGTCTATCCAAGGCCAATCTACTTGGATTTCATCACCAAGGGGGAAACTAACTTGATACTCTGGTCAAGTATAAAGCATGCTTAATGGTATATTCTGACTAGGTACCCAATACCCTTATCATTTCAGTGTGTGAAGTGAGGGGGTAAGCCCCAATACCAAGCCTGCATCATTGCCACTACAATCCCTTTCAGCCTAAACTATCTGAAACCATTCTCATATTGCTATCTAGTTCCTTACTTTACAACTAACCTCCCATCACATTTAAAATCATATTCTTAATAATCTAATAAACTTGTTAGGTTGACTAATTATTTAGCTCTTTAATTTTAAATTTGATTGCTTGCTCTTTGCTCAATTGTGTGTGCAAAAACTTGCTTTATCCAGTGTTAGTGCAAGGTTTTATATTATGTGCCTCAATTGGATTGGCCAACATTGATCCAATTGACTATTTGTTTCCCTTTAGTTCTTACTTTCCTAGACTAGCTAAAAAAATTGTCTTGTTTCAGTTCATAAATTATTATTAACCTTATCATTTCTTATTAGTTGTACTAGGTCGACTCAGTCGACCCTGTACCTTTTTTGAGTCCCTGTGCACTGTACTAGATCGGCCCAATTGACCATGTACTATTTGTAGACCCTATTCATTCTTTTCCTATCTTTTTTCACTGTACTGGATCAACCCAGTCGACCCTGTACTATTTTTAGGTTCTATTTTTTTGTATTAGGTCAACCCAATCGACCCTATACTAATTTTTACTTTCTCTATTCATCAATCTAGTTCCCTATTTCTCCAATTTTTAATTCTATTCATCTCTCTTCAATCAGAATGAAGTATCTTATTAGAATCTTATTAGATAGCTTGAATCCATTTAGATAATATATGGGATGTTCATTTCTTCCTCTCTTTTCCTCCCAAGAGCACCATCACTCCTGGGGTGCCTCTTCTCCTCTTTCATCCATGAACTGTAACATGATGAAATTAACACATCAAGATAAAGTTGATGGATATGATCCTTTCTTTAATTACCAAGATAATTTTCATCTTCAAAATATTCAAACTAATGTGGGAGCAATTGATCCAAATTTACTTAACAATCCCACTAGTAATCCTTCTTCTAGCAATCCTCCCCTAACACCAATTTGGGGAGTACTCCTATCAACACCAACCCACCTCTTGATACAACCCATATTTTAGCCCAAGTCAAAAAAAATAAACATAATGCAAAATTATAACACCCATAAAATGATGCAACTTCAACAACATATAATCAATGTGGCTAATCAACCTCCAACTATGCATCCTCAAGCTAATCCTAATTTCATTCCTCCACCTCTTCGGGATGCTTCAGGCAATGTTATTACTCAACCCATAATGAATAACAAGATGCTTCAAACCATTCAAAATGAGCCTTTAGCGCCCATAATTATATTCATTGATATTGGTAACATATCTCTAACTATCAAATATGATGGGACTAAAGACCCTGCCTCATTTCTCAAAGCATTTGGCAACCTTTACAAAGAATGGATCCAAACTAATACCTTTATCACTACTAAAATTTTAGTTAAAACCTTCACTAGAGATGTATTAGAGTGGTATAATCAACTTATCTAACATTCTATTTGGTAAATTGAAGATTTGGTTAATCCGTTAAAGAGTTTCAACACAATGATCTTATCAAAAATTATCTTAGACACTTCATCAATGCTAATCAATCTCCCACTGAATTAGCTCATGAATTTATCAAAAGATGGAAATATTTAGCTCATAAATCTGATCATAAAATTACTGATGACAACTTATTGAAACTCTTTATCACAAATTTAACTCTATCTCTCCAATATAAGGTTCGAGCCTTTGCTCCCCAAACACTTAATGAAGTTCTTGATCAAGCTAAATGTCAAGACTTTCTTATGATGCAATTCGAACCAATTCATAAACTTCTTAAAGGATATATCCAAAAATCTAATTCTATCACTAGTAATGCTCTACAAACCAAACTAAGAGTTGCCAAAACTAATGTTCCTTCACCTTCTCATACACCTCTTTTGATTCAACAAATGAAACAATTTTTACCGACCTCAAAACCTTTCATCTATCCCAATGCTCCTCCTAAGTGGTATGACACCAATATATTTTTTTGGTTCCATGTTGACATTGGAAATTCTCATGAATCTTGTTCAGGGCTCACTAAATTTGTTGTCTCCTATATGATTGGTGATTCATTCAATTATGAAGCTATGATCAATCTTCGTCATCAAGAATACATTGCCAATTTTCAAAAATGATAAACTTCTAAAGCTTATACTTCAAATAACCAAAAATATTATTCAAATAATCAACCAAATACCAAGGATATTTATGCCATTGATGCCGATTATGACTAATATTTCAACAATTCTCAATATGTCAACACTGTTAAGGTCAATTATCATTGTAAACTGGCTCATAAAGATCCTGTTACCAAACCTAAAAATCCATCTTTGGAGGAACAAATTATTAAAGATACTACCATCACTAATGTTGCTTTGGAAGATCAAGAGGAACCATGTCCTCCTTCCTATCCTCCAACCACATCTATTCCTCTAAAATCTAATTTACCTCCTAAACCTTGTGCTGGTTCTTTTAAATCTCATTGGAACTCTCTTGAAGAACTTAACTCTATGCCTTGTAAGATTATACTTATGGAGTTCGTTCACACTTCACCCTATCATCATAAATTATTTATGCAAAAAATTCAATAAATTGAAGATCCTTCTTCCATAGATGAAGAACCACCTTCTATTGATTCTCAACCTACCAACGTAAATACCATTGAAACTATGTGTCCTTCTTCCAATCCCTCTATTGAATTCCTTGAAGAGGACATGATCAATGATGAAATTCTCTTTCATGCTGATGATCCACCACTTTTTATCAAAGTAGCCATTAATATCACTCTTATCCAAAAAGTTCTAGTTGATGATGATTCTGGTATTAATGTGACATCTTTATGGCTCATCCAATGACTTGGTTATAACAAGGATCATCTCAAGCAAACCCATCTTACTTGTTGTAGTTTTGATAAGATAAATGAAAAGCCACTTGTTTGCATTTGGCTTCCATTAACTATAGGACCTAAAATAGTTTGAACCAAGCTTATGGTCCTTGATTTACCTTTATCCTAAAACATACTCCCTGGTCATCCATGGACTCATCGAATGAGGGCCATTGCTTCTTATGGTATCCAATGTATTAAATTCTTACATAATGGAAAATAATATAAGCATGAAGTTGATCCCAACCCATGAAGCATTCAACTTCCCAATCCTGAATCACAATATCATATTCCCACCATTTGTAAAATCAATAGTGTTGTTTTACTTGAGTTCATCAACATGAATCCTGGTTTACATGTTACTCTTGTAGATTTTGATGATGATGAACTCAATGATTTTCAACATACTTGAAATACCACTAATCTATCTCCATATATTTCACAATGGCTTCATCCTTTCTTACCAATAGATCATATTATTCCTCTCATGGATGAGATTACCAATTCCCCCCTCTATGTAATGCTCAAGATCCTTCTCTACCAAAAGATGCCTTCAATTGCAATGATTTTGGAATGGCTATATTATTTTAAGATCCTCTTATCATGTCTCCTTGTACATTAAGTAATATTAGGATTTCTTCCTCTGAAACTCCCCCAGATTCTCAAGCATGTACGATTTATCCAACATATGGTGATAACTATATCATGGCCCAAGCTCAATATAGAGACTTGGATGTCCAGCATTATCAAAAAACCTTAGCCTAAATTCATGATTTTAATTGGGATGTTCATAACATTTTTGTGGATCATACCTTAGATCCTACAGGGCATGTGCCTCTTGTCAATTCTCCTCTTATCGATACTCCTTGGGTGGTAGAGCAAATTATACCTTCCGAACCTCCAAAAATTTATATATATCCTTTACCAACTATTGATCTAATCCTTTTCCCATCATTGAACCTAATAATATTCTAACCCCTTCTACTCCATCTACTTCTTTTCTCAAAATTACACTTGATGCCAAGGTAACCGATGTTCATCAGATACATTTTGAGTATGATCTCCATGGAAATCAAATTTTAGATCTTGAAGTAGATGTTGAGTATTATGGTCCTCTTCTGACCTTGCCTAGTGATGAAGCTATCCTTAAATTACTTTATGCTCGAGAACCTCAACTTCCTTGACAGGATCATAAACTTAAAAATTTCAAGAATAAAACTCCTTGCTTCAACAACTTAGTTGCTAACATTTATCCTAAAAAAAATCCCATTTCTACCTTACCCAATGCACCATACCACTTTCAAGACAATAATGCCATGTTTATTGAAGAAACAACTCACATCGAATATGGTTTTCCATCTTGTCGTTGACCAATTATTGTCTCTTGTGAACTCTCACCTACTGAACATAATAATTTTAGATTATTATTTGACAAATATCATGAGGCTCTCACTTGGTCTTATGAGGACATGCTTGGCATTGATCCTAACATTGTGGTGCATAACATCATTACTTATCCTAATGTCAAGCCTGTGCATAAAAAACAAAGAAAATTTCCACTTAAAGTTTCCACTCTATGTCATAAGGAAATCATCAAATTACTTGATGCTAAATTTATCAAACCAATGGATTATTATGAATGGGTTTCTAACATTGTTCTCATTTGGAAGAAATTCACTATGGTCATTCACATTTTCATTGATTTTCACAATCTTAATCTTGTTTGTCCCAAGGACAACTTCCCTTTACCTTGAATATATGACATTGTTGATTCCACAGCCGGTTACAAAATATTATCTCTTATGGATGGCTTCTTGGGATACAATCAGAATCACATTGCTCTTGAGGACCAACTTAAGACAACTTTCACCACATAATGGGGCACCTATTGCTATGTCAAAATTCCCTTTGGTCTTAAGAATGCTAGAGCCACTTACCAATGAGTGATGACTCACATCTTTCATGATCTCATTCAAAAAATTATTGAAACCTATGTGGATGATCTCATTGCTAAATCCAAACATTGTAAGAATCATATTTTTGATATTGCTATTATCTTTGATCATCTTCTTAAATATAAATTTAGACTTAATCCTTACAAATGTGTCTTTGGAGTCACATCTAGAAAGTTGTTAGGATTATTAGTCTCTCTTTGTGGCATCGATGTTGATCTAACGAAAATTAGTGCTATCATCAACACGCCCATTCCTAGATCAATTCCTGACATTCATACTTATTTATGCAAACTTGAGGCAATTAGATGATTTATCCCTGAAATGGCTTATCACATCCACTCCATCAATTTCTTTCTCAAGAAAGGTACTGCTTTAGAATGGATGGATCCATGTCAAAAAGCCTTTGATAACATGAAAGAGTCTTTGCTTCATCCACCTATACTTCATCCTCCTTCCAATGATAAATCTTTGATTCTATATACTTTGTCCAAACCTATTTTAGTTGGGGTAATGCTTGCCCAACAAGATGATACGGGAAGAGAGTATGCTATCTACTACATTAGTCAAGGCCTCATTGATTATGAAACATGTTATACTAAAATTGAGCGTGATTGCCTCACCATCTATTTCATAGCTGAGAAGCTTTATCACTACATGATTTACCAAACTACTTATGTCATTATTCATTTTGAAACCCTTCATCATTTCTTCTCCAAAACATTTCTTCCTGGAGATAGAATTGGTAAATGGATGGTCCTCCTTATGGAATTTGATCTTCGCATCATCACTCAAAAAGCTATCAAAGGGAAAATCTTAGCTGTTCAACTTGCTACAGCTCCTATACCAATAATTTATTCACTTCAAGATAATATTCTAGATGATAATATCCTTTACACTGAAGGTCTTAATCAAGTTATTTCTCTTAAATATTATTTTCATAGCTTTACTGCCGATCTTGAAGCCAATCAACTTGATGACTCTTCCACTCCCTCTGGTACTACTAAACCAAAATTAGTTATCAATGATCTCCCTAAAATTAATGTTGACTTGCACGAGGATACTTGGACCCTTTACTTTGATGGTGCTAAATGCCTTCAAGGAGCTAGGGTAGGTTACATTCTCACAAGTCCTCTTGGTAAGATCATTCCATTAGATTTTCACTTCACCTTTGATGTCACCAACAATATGGCTGAGTATGAAGCTCTTATCTTAGGCACAAGAGCTGCTCTTGATTTAGACATTCAATACCTTCATGATTTAGGTGATTTTCAACTTATTTGTCATCAAGTTAGTGGCGATTATCAATTTAAAAGTGAAAACCTCATCACATATCATCAAATTACAACCACTCTTGCTAAGAATTTCATCTCTTTCACTATTGAGCCTATTCTTAGAGATCAAAAATCCATTGTTGATTCTCTTGCCTCTTCATCTTCTCTATTTCATTCACATCAAGTCCTTTTCGATCCTAATTTTCTTATTCAAATACAAAAATCTCCATATTCTACTCAATCACTAGATTCTCTTATCTATCATATTGAGGCTATTACCATTTGACAAAGGCCATGGTACCAAGACATCATCCAATTATTAGAACATAAACTTATTCTCCTAGTTTAGATTCTTGTGAAAAGACACATATTTGTAAACAAGCTTTCAAGTATGTATTTCAGACACAATATCTTTTATTATTTCAATGTTGAAGGTACCTTATTCCATTATGTTATGAAATATGAGGTCTCTCCTCTTATTAAACAAGCACATGGGGGCATTTATAGTGGTCACTGTAGTGGAGATGATACAACACAAATGCCTATGTATGGGTTACTTTTGGCCCACTCTTGAAAAGGATACAATTGAGTATGATAAAAAGTGTAATCCTTGCCAACTTTACGATGATATAATCCATTCACCTCTAGATGAAATTTAAACAATCAAATTTCTTTAGCCATTTTTCACATAGTGATTTGATCTCATTGGCAAACCACCTCACTTGTAAGATGGGCATGTTTTTATCATCATTGTTACTAAATATTTTACCAAGCGGGTAGAAGCCATGCCCCTTGTTAACGTCACTGGTCCTACCATTTCTAAATTCATTATTAATCAAATCATTCATTATTTTGGTGTTCCCCATACCATCATTTTAGATAATGGTGGTAACTTCAAAAAAAAAAATGTTAAACAACTTTGCAACAAATTCAAGATCAATCACAATTTTTCCATGCCTTATCATCTGTAATGCAATGGCCAAGCTGAGGCCACTAATAAAATTCTCAACAAAATTATCCAAAAGATAATTTTGAAATCTACATAGATTGACATCTTCATCTTTACCCTGCACTTTGGGCCTATCGAATTAGTATATGTACTGCCACTAGGGCAACTCCATTCTTACTAGTCTATCGTTCTGAGTCAGTTCTTTCTTTATAAGTTGAGCTTCCCTCTCTTCATATGTCTCTTCATGGTATCATTCCTAATGAATAATTACGTGAAGCTCATATTCATGCCCTTGATCATACTTTATGAATGCCTATCTTTCTACCTTACAACATAACCACCAATACAAGGCTCACATTGCCCGACAACATAACAAACATGTTAAAATTCATGCTTTTAATGTTGGTGATATTATCCTTAAATTAGAATAAAATCATGATAAAGAAGGTAAATATGCCCAAAAATGATGGGGCCCATCTTTAGTCAAAGATATTCTTGGTCCAAACACCTACCATCTTCAAACCAATGAAGGCCATGTTTTCAAAGAACCCACCAATGCTCAATTCCTTAAAAAGTAGTTTGCTTAAACATTTCCTTCTTCTTGTCATGATTTTTATCTACATATATCTAACACTTTTTGCAAGTTACTTAAGCATGGGTCTCTCCCTCTACAACAAGTTCCTTCCTTTCACAAACCTTTAGTCCTATTTTGGTCTTTTAGTTTTTTGATGTACCATAGTCTTCTTTATCTTCTTGCATTTTCTCTTTTGACACCCATTGCATTTTTATTTTGTGAGTTGATTTATAAGACCACGGATAAGACCTGACATTCCTCAAAAAATTATTATCTTTTACTTATTTTTCTCACTTTTTATTATCAATTTTATTTTGGCATCCATTGGGTTTCTCTTTTGTGAGTTGCTTCATAAGACCATGGATAGGACTTGACATTCCTCACAAAAATACCATCCTTTTGCTTATTTCACTTTATCTTTTACTTGATTTTTGACACCTTTGTGGGATTTTTTTTTGTGAGTTGTTTCATAAGACTATGGATAGGACCCGACCCTCCTCATAAAATTATCATCTTTTCATCTTGTTACATCCTTCTTCTTAAACTTTAGCTTTTGATTTTTTTGTTAGATGGAATTTGCACAAACAATCTATGTTAACATGTTTTCCTCCATTTCCCTCATTCTAATGATAAGGAATCACAGTTTAACTTCATTTTATCTTTTTTCATCCTTTGTCACATTTTTTGTAATTTAAAGCAATTCAAATTGTTCCATGTGTCACTCTTGATTTCTCCTTTATTTCACTCCACATTGGATAAAACAAGGTCAAAGTTAAGATAACACTTTTATTTCACTTAGATTTACAAGACTCTTAGACCCCATACTCTTTGAAATTTTTCTCTCTTAGAAACCAAGTCTCAAATATTCAAATGAAATTCATCTTTAGCACCTATGTTTGGTCTTCCAAATCCGTATGGAGAAGGAACATAAAAAGCCATCAAGAATGTTAAAAGCTAAATCATTTGAAATAAAAGGCAATGATATATAAAAGACAACATACAAATCTCAAAAGTCAATATCACACCAAATGATGTGATTACAAGCACATCTCCTATCTCTAATCAATTTTCAAATTTCACAGTTGGCCTCACATAGAGCCGAGGTCCTTTGGGGTGCGGTAGGCTAGTAGATTGGAATAGGGAAATTCAACAAACTCTATGGTAATACTTTCTCATGCAAGTACCCAATTTTCATAGTAGACTGAGGGTTCTATAAGGGGTCTTGAGGAACGGGGAACACGTTATGGGAAGGTAGGTCCATTTAATTTTCATGCATATAACTCTCATGAGATAATCTATATACTTCATTTTTTTGACCTAAGACTTGTGTAGCTAAGAGAAATTCTTTAGAGTCCTTAAGGTCGAAAGTCCTCTTGTTTTGACAAACCTAATTTGAGTGTATAAAATTCGATAAAGAGTTCCTCTACCTTAATTTTTCCTTCATTCTCCCTTCCACCCATTTCATTTCTTCCCTTGACAGACAAATTATGATTCCAAATATGTTTTTTCTTCTTTAATTCCTTCTTCTTCACCTCTTAAAAACATGCTAGCACTACTTTGTTTCAATTTTATCTATCCTTAAGAGCGAAACATGTTTGAGCAACTATGGATTACTTCTTTCTTTTTCACCATGATTTTACATGTATACACTTATTTTACTTTTCTTTTACCATTTATCATAATTTTACTATCCTGCTGTTACAGACACCTGAATTTGTACCCCATTTTTTCTATTATTGAGTGAGGTTGGCTTACTACTTGTCACTCGAAAATGTTGTTTTTCATTTTATACCCCTTTTTCCATTATTGAGGGAGATAAGGATTGTTACTTCTCACTCATCAATGTTGTTTTACCATTTTGTTTCTTCTTTTTACCATTGCTACTTTTTTATTACCATCTTGTTTGACATGTATCATTGGTTTGACTTGGTGAGTTTGCCTTTCTTACTTAAAGATAGCTTGTTTGAGTTTTTTCAGTCTTTAGTAGCCTTGGATTTTTGGTTACCTGATTTACTCTTGTTATTTGACTTGGTCATTTGGTCTAACATAACACTTGTCTCCCTAGATTGCCAAATTTCTTAAGTATATTCCATCCTCATAGCACCAGTTATCTTGGCTTTTCCTATGTTTAGTTTTGTATTCTTGAGTTTGTTGAAAGTAGTCTTTACGCCCTATACAATCAAAACTAACAACACAACAGAAAACCATCCCATGATAAAGGTAAGTCAGGGTACACATTGTATTTAATTTTTTGTTATTTACTTTTGAATCATTTACTTTCAATTATTTTTCTTTAAAATATTGCAACTTTTTTTAGCATCAACGTTGTGTGTTGCTATGTTCTTTCTCGAAACACCATCCCCTATTGTACCTTAGTGACATGTGATGAGCTTCGAGTGGGACATATGTATACACATAATATTTTTAACTTTTATCAAATACTGATGCTTTACATTTTGTAGGAACCCATCAAGACTCAATCTATCTAAGTGCATGCCCTAAAGGGTGCACCAAGAAAGGGGTGGGTAGACCTTTGGTGATTTGTAGGATTGTTGTCCCTTATTACCACATTATTACCAATCCAACCAGCTCTAAAAACTATTCTCTAAGCTATTTATCCTCCTTTGCACACTTCTCCAATCTTTTTTCTCTTTCCATCCTCTTTTTCTTGCCTCAATTCCCTTTTGGACAATCGATTGTACTAGGTCAAATAGGTCAACCCTATATAGTCTAGGGATATTTTTCACGTTTTGGGTTTGTTAGCATTTCGGTTGACTTAGCTCAGACCTAGTGAATTGTCCCCGAAAACATACAAGGTCGACTAGGTCGACCCTATACAACTGATGTTTCTAGGAGGATTTAGGGCAAGATCCACCTATAAATATAAGGTCATTTTATTATTATTTCAATATACTATCAAGAGTTATTATTCGCTCATGCTTCTTCACAATCTACTCTTCCACCATTCTACTTAAAGAGTCTTAGTTTAGGGTTTCTACTAGGAGAATCTAGTCTTGTGGATAAGTCTTAGATGCTTTGGCCTTTCTTAGTGATCTTTATAAACCACAACAATCTCTCGCGAAATTCTTCCTTTGGCCAAGGGAAAGATTGAGTCTCAATGGGTTCACATTCGGGTAAGTATATTTTAACTTTGTTCTCCTCTCTTTAGTAGATAGAAGTAGCATGAGTGTTGGCTTGAATAATATTGCTCTTCATATTCCATGTATTAGGGTCTTACTCATACTTAGCTTAATTTAGATTCTCTTATACATGTTTTGATTGCTTTACTATCTTCTCATATTGTGCCACAAGGTTTGGTGTCAACTAGATTAGATTTACTTTCTTCTTTATTAGAATATGCCAATATTAAATCTTAGGAATCTTTTAGGGTTGTTGTGTGATTATGTTAGACTGCAGAACCCTACCTCACCTGGTGTATTGTGACAAGTGATCCCCTAATTGAGTCTAGTGGATCCTCATATTGGTCAAAAAATGTATTCCCAATCAAAAATATAGGTATACTCTATCTTCTCTGACACAAAATTAATTTATAGACATGATGCATTTCTAATTGCATACATAACTCACAAGATAAAACCAAAGGAATTTGAAAAATAAAGTAAATGCAAATAAACTAAACATCAAACCCAAATTATACTATGCACCATATATGCATGTGGAATGCAACGTAGGTAAAAAAAGATATGAAAATATTTAGTTAATCCATGTTGTCACATGTAGGGATGCACGTGACTACATATTTGAACAAATTTGGGATGTAATAATTACCTCCAATGCAAGCCGTTTACATAGACTACACAAGTTACAAATAGATTTGTGCTCCTTGGGATTTGTACTGAGAATTTGAATCAATTTCTTATTTGAATTATGTACCAAACGTTGCACGCTCTCCTCTAGATCTGCCACAAACTCATTTATATGCTCCTTTAAAAACGTAGTCTTGCTGATGATAATAAGCAAGACAAACTCGGATCACAGCTGTAGCTTCTCCAAAACATTATTATTCTTCAATGTTTTCTAGGTCTGCAGATGTACATTGATATTGATAATGCATTTGATGACATGCACAATGGATAAAGAATGACAATACTATCATTTGTTAGAGATAGAGATAGAATCCACGTGGCTGGGAATTTAGGGGTGGATTTATTGTTGGAGATAACGAGTTACCAGATTGATATTTAATGCAAATCAAGGTTTTCATTCACCAAAGCAAACTACAAAACATAAATTCAATCAATGCGAACCCTATAACATAGATAAAGACCAAAACTAGATATATGACCTAAAGAGAGTCCACAAACTTGCAACCATTTTCTTGAAACTACATGAAGAACTAAGCATATAAAATAGATGCACTCATTTAATAAATAGGCTTATAAAACATATATACACTCTTTCCTATTTTAATAAAAATCATTCATAGGGGCAAGGAAAGGTATGACAACCCCTCCCAATAATATTATATATCCATCTGATACCACTGTTAGGGATTAGACAAGTTTATATCATAATTTATCAGATGCATTGAGCAATGAAATTAAATAAAGAGTAATTCAAAACATACAATATAATATTGTTTCCAAATTATATTATCTTTCGATATTATATAAATATATAAGAAGGCTTTTCCTAGAATTGGGGATACTCATATACTTAAAATCACTCAATAAACAACCGTTAATCTAAGTACGTAATATTTTTAAAATTTAAAACAATATTATATCATTAAATATAAAATTATAAATAACCTTGTAATTAACTAACAAATTAGTAAGTGCTTCACACGATAAATAATTCTAATATAAATAATATTTTATCTAATAAATAATCCTCAAAAGGTATACAACCCCTCTCAATAAATTATATATCCTTGATAACTGTTAGGGATTAGACAAGTTTATACATCAATGCATTATGAAATTAAATAAAAGTAATCAAAACATACAATATAATATTGTTTCCAAATTATATTACGATATTATATAAATATATAAGAAGGCTTTTCGATACTCATATACTTAAAATCACTCAATAAACAACCGTTAATCTAAGTACGTAATATTTTTAAAATTTAAAACAATATTACTTAACAAATCATTAAATATAATACATTATAAATAACCTTGTAATTATACTAACAAATTAGTAAGTGCTATTTATCACACGATAAATAATTAACTAATATAAATAATATTTTATCTAATGCAAATACTAATCCTCAAAAAATAGTTATATTGATACCTTACCCTATTAAAATACTTTACTTTTTACGTTAACATTAATTAATCCCAAATACCAAATGCCAAAAATAAAATGTTGGCAATCCTTTTAGGATGCAGTGGGAGATGGACTTGTTTTATGTAATTGTGATGAAATCCAACACGTGTTTTCATTATATAGGAGTTACTTATTTTAGTATTTCTAATAGTAAGTCTCTTATAGTTCAAAAATCTATTACAAAAGCTAATAACTTTTAGAAGTGAAGTTTCAATTGGAAATAACACGTAAAACAAATTTAATGGTTCAAAAATAAATAATAGTGGTGGGCATGCACTAAGACTTCACCTTTATTTTACTTTATTAAAGGAATGTATATATTTTTAAGTCACCATGATGTCAAACAAAACTATTTATATATGTATATGTATATACAATTTGTCTAGTGTTGGTTACAAAGGGTTAATATTTTTTAGACGATGTAGTTTGAGAAATGTTGATTTGGTGACAACTTCCACTTTAGATGTTTACAATGAATAGTATATATGTGTATTGGTTATGAAATGAAATTAAGCATTATAACTGTGATGTTGTAATATGATAATGATATAATATGTTGTAATTTGGAAATATGATAATATGTTAAAATGTGATAATGAGGTGAAAATTTGAAAATATGAAATTGGAATAATGTGTGGCATCGAGGTTAAAAAGTGTAAAATCAGTGAAATTTTAAAGTGTTAATGAGATAATGAAATAATGTGATAATGTTGTAATATGTATAAAATAATTTAAAGGAGTAAATATGACTAAATTTTTTGGAATAATATTAAATTTAGAATGGTTTGAACTTGATAAAATAATTATGTTTATAGTGGGAATATGGTTATAAATATGATTATGATAAACATGTGAATATAGAGATATTGTCAAAATTAAAATTAGGAAAAATGAGATTAATTCATCATCAAAATATTTTGCTCAAACCATAATCACTGAAAACCTTTTCTTAATAGTTGATGGTTTATATAAAGTCACTAAACCTTACAATTAAGAACTTAATAAAAAATTAAAATCACTTATTGGTCTTTATGAAACTTTGTATCAATTTTTACTTGAAACCACATCAGTTTCGAAACCAATGCTAAGTGACCAGTCAATTAGGTTATTATCTATGAAATTTCCATAATTATTTGTTAAAGGCTTAAATTAATATTGAACAACTATTACACTGGAAAATTTTGAGATTATTAACTGTACCATTCACACACTTCTCGAAGATCATTTTTATTTTGTTTTCCTAAATATCACTGTTTGCTAAGTTAATGTTAGATGGGGTTGTTAAGGAAACCTCAAGGTCAAGTTATGGACTTAGGAATGTGAGTACCAAACAATTATGGAAATCCTTATGATCACTCTAACTCAAGTAGATTATTGAGTCTAGATGTGACTATATGGACTCGTTAATTCCTAAGTCTTATGACCATAATATGTATGAATAGTTTTCCTAGTAGGAATGTTTCATTCCTTATTTTTATATACCTTTGGAATGTATCATTCACACTTCTTATTCAATGTCATAATTAATTAGTGTAGCATGAAGTTACATGTAATATTGTCCTATATAAACATTTTCCTCTTTATTTTCATTTGATTCGTGTCTATCCTTCTCATGAAGGGTGGGGCTAATCTCATTGGATAAGAGGTGTGGTGGGTGTCTAAAAAGCTTTGTGGTTAGAGGCAAAGCCATATATGATACTCTTCCTCTCCACTACTTACATAATTACTTTTGGCTTTAGTAATGATCTCCTATATTCTCAATGTTCGTGTTGAGAAAAGCTTGTTGACTATGTATACATGTTGTATTCTTAGATGTATTATAGTAAATGATGTAATTTTGAGAGTTATGATTCGTAATGTAACTATAAGATCAGTACAAAATGACCATGGATTGTTGCTTTTGAAAATAATTAAAAGAGAATATTGTTTCTTGAATGATTGATTTCATTATTGCAATTGGATAACTACTCTAGTTAATGAAGAATGAATGTCATGCAAATGTGTACTTAATTTCATTGTGAATTATTTTGGGAAACATTGTTGAGATTAGTTATTTTTAGAAATACGAAAATTAATTTATACTACCACATTTAATTTTTATCAGTGTATTTATTTATTTTTAGTAATGGTGGAATTAGGATTAGTTTATAAACCTTCATAATAATAATAATAATAATAATAATAATAATAACCTTAATAATAATAATAATAATAATAATAATAATAATAATAATAATAATAATAATAATTTAAAATCACACAAAAACAAAAAAATAGGCATTTTTGGGTGTTTAACAAGAAGGGTACTTACATTGTGATATCAGAGCTTAGTTTTAGTACTCAAAATTAATGTAAACATTCATGTTTATAAATTGGATGTTTTTGGTTCTTTCAAGAAGGAAAAATTGCTTGTACAAGAGCTAATAGGGCTCAAGGTATCATATAGGATGAGGAACTTAAGAGCAAGATCGATCAAATCTTGGCCATGGTAATCAATACTTAGGATTGGGTAGGTACCCTAGAGCATCAGATTTAGGAATTGAATTTAGAACATGGTATGTAAAATAATATGGAGAAAAATGAATTAAACCAAGATGAACAAGAAAAATCTAATTATAACCAAAGCCCTAACATTCAAGTGGAATAGGGTCATAATGACTAGAATATAAAATGTTTGGATCCATATGACCTAATAGGGTCTCTGGAAGAGAGTCTATTTTGAAAAAAAATTGGATAGAGATTTGAAAAGAATAGTTTTACCAAAGTACAATGGCAACATACATGGTGATGGCATAAAATCTTAGTTGATCGAGATGGAAAACTATTTTGAGCTCAGGGATTTTTATGATGAAACCAAGGCAATTTGTGGCATATAAGATCTTAGATGAAGTTTCATCATGGTGGACAAATATGAAGGCTGAGTAGAAGATTAATTCTAAATTCATCACTTCCGATGTTTTTGTATCATACTTCAGAAAGAGATGGCTTCCACAACATAAATTTGACATAAAAATGAGTGAATTCCAAAATATTAAGCAAGAAGATATGTTTGTTATATATTATTGGGAAAAGTTCACAAGACTATTAAGGTATGCCACTTAATACTAAAGGGATGAAACATTCAAAATCAGAAATTTCATTTTAGGACTATATAATCAGATTGGTGCAGATATCGACCTTCATGGACCCTTGACTATAGAGCAAGTTTTTGAAATAAAAATGAAATAAGAATATAAATTCAAGACCTTTGTAACATAATTCAAGGATAAATGGAAAGGTCCTAACCAACATAATCTAGCTCCATTTTGAAAGAAGATTTGGAGAAATAAAAAGAATAAAGGAAACAAAAATTCAGTACCAATAATAAATTCCGGAGTGAAAATTACTTCAAGTCAAACAATGGTAACAAAGGGTTGAATAATCTCAAAAAAAAAAATGATAAATCTAATACGAGAGGAAAAATTATGGAAAGGACAAGTCTAATGGGAGAATGTTTCATTTGTGGAGGTAGTCATTATGTCCATTAGTGCCCTAATAGGATAATTGAGACATATCTAAAATCACCTCCATTGTAAAATCAACAAGGTTTTCACCAAAGGATGCATGTGGAAGTAACCAACCGTCAAAATAACTTCCAAGTAATACTAGTAGAAGATTTAGATAATTTTTTTGGTTCTCCCATTATGGTGTTAATTGATATTGGAGCAACTAAAAGTTTTACAATAACTAAATTTTTGAAGAAATTATCTAGAAAAACCAGTTTTATGGAAAATAGTTAGACAATACAATATGGCAACTAAGAAGAATTGAGGGTAGATAGATGCTTATTTAACGTTGAACTAGAGCTTTCTAGATTGAAATAACAGTAAATTTATATGTTACCCCACTATATTCAATGTGATATTAGAGGTCAACTGGTTATGGTGATGTCAAGTTCAAGTCGATTGTTACACCAAAATGATAACACATCTCAAAGGTAATGGCCACTCTATGATAGTTCAAGGAGTTAAACATGATATTAGTATGAAACAAAGTTTAACTATGTAGATGAAAAATTCTCAAATAAAGGATTTGTTATATATTTAGTGCATACTTATGAAATTGAAACTAAAAAGGAACCTATCATAGATGATTATCATTTTCTTCATGATTTTAGGGATGTTTTTATGTAATAATTACCAAGACTCCCACTACGAATATAATTTCGTTTCTCCATTGATATGTTACCTAATTTAAAACTGAAGTTAAAAACATCCTACGAAATGATAACAATATAATTATTTGAGTTAAAATCCCAATTATAGGAAATGCTTTCTTAATGTTTGATCCACCCAAGTGTATCTCCAAGGGGTGCATTAGTATTGTTTTTCAAGAAGAAGGATGACACTCGTAGGTTGTGCATAGATTATAGGATGTTGAACAAAATTACTATTTAGAACATATATCTTTTTCCACATAAATGATATTTTTGATCAATTTTGAGGGTATACTATCTTTTGAAAGATATATTTGAGATTAAGATATCACCAATTAAGGATCAAAGAAGAATACATACTAAAAACAACATTTAACAATCATTATGGGCACTAGGAGTTCACTGTGCTTCCCTTTGGACTTACAAATTCTCTTGTAGAATTCATCAACCTAATGAATAATGTGTTCAAAGATATTAGGGATGGGTTTGTGTTAGCGTTACACATACAACATTTTTATCTAGGTTTTCAACATCTAATATAACATAAATTGTATGGTAAACTGTCAAAAAGTTCCTTATTTTAAGAGAAAATATACTATCTTGGCTATATAATCTCAACAGAATGGATTTCAATGGATCCAACAAAGATAAGAGCCATTATGGATTGGCCCTCTCCATGGAATGTGCACGAAGTGCATAGTTTCATGGGTCTAGTAGGATACTACAAAAAGTATGTGGAAGGATTTTAAAAGATATAAATTTTGATCACATCCTTGTAGAAAAAAAGACAAAATTTTCTTTTGGACAAATAATTATGAATAAGCTTTCCAATTCTTAAGGAAAAGCTAACCACCACTATTTTCTTTTCTTAGAGGGGGATAATGTCACACCCCGCTTTTATTAATAGACTATTTATCTATTTTTTGTCGTAATTAATGGTGTAGTGAGCCGTGAGGAATTATTTGGTTTAGCTATTAATGGTGTGAAATGATTCATTTAACTTGAAACTATTTATATTGAATGACATTAATGATTAATTGCTTACGTGGCATTAATTGATTGATTTCTTACATAACATCAAATTCAATTTTACTTGGTTAATTATCAGAGCGTGAAATGGTGATGACATGCTTATAATGTTTAGTATCAAATGGCTTCGATGCATTTTTATTATTTATATTTTAAAAATCAATTTTAAATATATACTTAAATGATTTATATATATTATTAACATAGTTTAACTGCTTGATAGGTATTGCTTAGTTTGTGATTGCAACACATGTTTCTTCGCTTTAAAAGACAAAAGGTATCAACAAGAAGAGATGGATAAATGTGATATCTGAGGACAAGAAAGATAATATTTTGTATACAAGGTTGAGAATTATCTTGATAGTGAACCCTATGTTAGGACCTTTTAGTACCTTTAGGGATGGGTAGATAGTTTTTTTTGAGACCTTACCTTATTTAGTTACTTTGTTTTTCACATTAGCACTAGTAAATGAAAAACACCAAGTGTCAAACACGTTAAATCTTCATGTTATCATTTTTCATTTAATCTCTTTGAAAACACAAAATAAAATGTTTGGAAACCTTCTACGATGTAGTTGGTGATGGACTCATTCTTTGCAATTGCAATGAAATTTGACACAAGTTTTCCTTACAAAGGAGATGTTCATCTTTATATTTATGACGAGTCTATTATAATTTAGGAAGCTACTACAAAATCTCATAACCTTTAGAAGTGAACTCTCAATCGCAGATAATGCACAGAACAAATTTAATGGTTAAAAAATAAATAGTATTACTTGGCATGCACTTAAATTTGAACTTTTATTTCATTTTATTAAAGAATAAAAATTATATATATATATATATATATATATATATATATATATATATAGAATCATGCTGACTTAAAAATAAAATACATATATGTTGGGAAATACAAAAGCACAATTGATTACCATGCACAAGCAACTTTAATATGCAGAATTAAACCAGAATCACAAGTAACTAGAAATCAGAAACAACACAAAATATGAGAGACAATACCCAATTGTATTAATACTCATCCAGAAAAGAATACAATAAAGAAGATGCCACTTCTTCTTCACACCTCTCAGAGGCTTCCCACACCTCAAGTGTACAGTAATTCTTTCCTCAAAGCTCTCTCTCTTACGGTCCCAACACACAACTCAAACACAGAGTTGGTGTTCACCTCCAACCAGTCAGTATCCACTACTGCCAGTACACAAGTGCTCCACGCACTCCACAAGTGCTCCACGCACTCCAAGTAGATCTCCCCTGAACTTGCAACAACCTGCAACTCAAACGATCTTACTTATGGAAGGATCTACCTTGCCTTCCTCTTTGCTCAATAACCGAGTACACACCGTACTCCAAGTAGATCTCTCCTGATCTTGCTCCCTGTTGTGTTGTTGTCCTCCCTGATCTTGCACCCCTGCAAATCAATCTGGTTCTACACACCTGCAAACCTGGATCCCACACACACATACACCTAGATCAATGATCTTACTTACCATGTAGATCTCCTAATGTAGCCATGCACACCTACTGACCAAGATCATACATACATGAAGAACCCTTCTGATTCTCCAAGCCAGCACCCACACTTGGTACTGTGGTACTAGGAGGAACACACCATGCTCTCTTCACACATAGAAAGAGCTAACTTTGCTCAACTCAAACTAGCACACTTTACAATACAACCCATGAGTCTCTTAAATAGATCTCATGCAAACAATAATTAGACACCTAATTACAATAATTAGATCTGTAGCTTCTAGACTAAAATTGGCTCTTAACATGCAAACACTCAGTTTGTTAACAAACTTTTCATGCAACTGACAGTTCCAGAACCACAGAGGTGACTGATGTCAGTCCCTGTCTGCCTGGAGATGACTGATGTCAGCCGAATACTGCCGATGTCAGTTGACTTCTTATCTACCCCTGACCGACGTCGATTGGCCTGACCGATGCTGGTGATTGTGACACTCAGCACCCTCCTTCCCTGTTTGCATTAGTGAAGCTTTTAGCTCCATAACCTAACAATCTCCCACTTAGAGATAAACAACTGCATTGTACCTGTACCTGTACCCCATCTAATTTGTTTCCTGGCTTGTATCCCTCTTTGAGATCAATCCTAAAGACCAACCACCACACAACCTGTGGTGCACCTCTTGTCATCCGAGTAACCTGCCACATCTGAACCTACAAACCCATGTAGTGAAGTCCTGACCCTACATAGCATGAATACCTACTGCTGGTCCCTCTCAAATACCTGAGAACCCACTTCTCTGAATTGGCTCCTAACTCTCTGACAGCTCCCACTACTGGGGAAAACTCAGGTCTATACTAGACCTCATGTGATTTCGAACACTAAACTGTCCAGCCCTTGGTGTGATCCAGTTCTGCATCTTGCGTATTGAACCTTGCTAACACCTGATTCACATCAACTCCCACTGGAGACAAAATCAACCTGTGATCTTCCATGTCTCTCATGCCAAAGAATTTCGCTGCACCAAATTCCTCATGACATGCCACTGAACTAACCTTACCCTTAGCTCAGCAAAACCCTGTATGTATAAACCTGCTAGCTAGCATACCATCCACATACAGTAACAAGATAATGTTGCAATCACTATCCACCCTGGTAAGACAAACACAATGGTTACACTGACATTGACTAAAGCCCTGCTTTGTCATCCACCTGTCAAAACCTGTACCACTGTCCTGCAACTTCCTCAAGACCATATGACCTGGCCTTCCGTCTCACGTGTCCATTCTCTTTATTATTTAACTAAGGTATCCATTCATCTCAGTGCTTTCATACCGGCTGGCAACCCTATCAAATCTCCCGTTTGGTCCTGCATCCTGTTCATGCCATGCTCCCAGTATTTCCTGGATCATTCCTGCTTTGCAGTCAGCAACTAGTATAAAGAAGAGGAACAACTAATTTGAGGCTTACTTACACTTTCAGTCCTCCCCATGGGCGTTTGAGACTCCATGACAGCTTGCTGTCCACCCAAAATCCGTTACAGTGACCGACCTCGATCACCACACAGTCTGCATCCGACCGACATCGGTTCCATGCGCCTGTCCTGACTACCGACCCTCACCGACGTCAGTGTCTCCATGTTGTGACGTCGGTCCTCCTGACCGACATCAGTCTTACTACCGCTGACATTGGTCCTTCTGACCGACGTCGGTCTTATCCTGCCCGACACCACTGGCTTTGGTTTGCACATGATCGACATCGGTGCCTGTTTGTTTGACGCTGATTCTTCCTGACTGACACCGATACCTATGTTCACCTGTGAGTGATGACTTTTTACTCGCGAGCTTTATTTGAATCAAATCCCTATCCAAACTGATCTGCTCAGAGTTACTCAACCTTCTCCATTGATCTCTGTCTGCCATCTCCTCCAGAAACACCAAGGCCTTCCAGTTCTTAAGTTTGTCAAAGACATCTGTCTTACGCTTAAGAACATGTATCTCCTTCTTACTCTTGTGACCTCTAGAAGTGAACTCTCAATCACAGATAATGCACAGAACAAATTTAATGGTTAAAAAATAAATAGTATTACTTGGCATGCACTTAAATTTGAACTTTTATTTCATTTTATTAAAGAATAAAAATTATATATATATTTAAAATCATGCTGACTTAAAAATAAAATACATATACAGAATAAAATCATATATTTTCCATTTTTTAAAGTTAGTCTTGAAAATATTATACACACACATACTTGATAACTCTGGTTCAGAGAGCTGAAGGATAACTCTAGATGGCCTGGAAAATTTTAGCATACCTAGTATCACTTCCAAGTGCTTGAGAATTATACAATTTTTAATTTTTTCTTTAGTCAGCATGCTAGGATTTCGACTTACTCTTACTTATCAACTTTTAATTTGTTGTCACCTGTCCCTTTTAGGCGTTGTATCTAATACCATTTGATTAATAAAAACACTCAAATTACGTAATCAATAACAGTCATTACATTGTATATGTTTAAATAATGAGGTAGTATTGGAATAATATATAACCTGCTACATCGTCCATCACCCTGCCATGCAATTTACTGTTGTAGATTGATATCGTAGTTAGATTTAGTCTGGAGGCGTGGAAGAGTTGTTTTCAACGTACACATGTAGACTGAAGGGAGCCGTAAAAATGTCTAGGTTTTTACGATTTTTCTTTTTATTTATTATATTATTAATTTAGGTGGGATTAATTTTGTTTTGACAACGTATTTATTGTGCTGAGTTTGGTTGGTACTCTGCCTTTTGGGTGGTGCGACTTTCTTTTATTAAATGAGCACTGTCACCATGTTTGTATCGTTTGATGTAAGGATAGGTGGTGGGAGTCTGTAGAAGCAATAGCGCCGAAACAAGTTTGGAAGTTTGTTTTGAAGGTCTACCATGAGGTATTGGTTTTGACTCAGATACCCCTATACCTGATATTGTATTAGATTTACCAAAGTTTGATAAAGCCTATAATTATTTTGAAAACTTTACCCTGGTTGCTTATTTTGTGGGTTGAGTCCCCCTAGAGAGCTTGTTAGAGCAATGGATTCATAACCATTGGCAAGGTCATGGTGTGAAACTGAAAGGGGTCCAAAGCCTTACCAAGGGTTTCTTCTTGTTTCGTTTCACTAACCCTGAGCACTGCAAATTTATTGTTAACTATAACCCCTAATTTATCTGCAACACTTTGGTTGTTTTCTCGCATTAATTCTTTCAAGTCTCTGAACAAGCCAAACTTAAAATCTCAGTTTGGATAGAATTTTTGAGCTTACTTTTTCCACTATGAAACTTTATTGACCAAGTTTAATAAGCCTCTGGGGTGGTTTATTTGCCATGAACAATCAAAGTTCTATGCAACACGACCTCAGAGAAGGGTCTGTGTGGAAATAGACCTAGCCAAAGACCTTAAGGAGTCCATTGAGATACAAGTGGGCAGTAATCGTTTCATGCAACATGTGTATATTAACCTCTTGAACACTTAGTTACGGTGCTAGGATTCTGACCATATGATTAGAGAATGCCCTTTAATGGTCCCCACTAATTCTATTCTTCAAGAAAAAGTGGTTTTGACTCAAAACCCTAGAATGCAAATTTTGATGGGTGGATGATAGTCGCTAATAAAAAAAATAATTCGACCCATGGTAATGCCAAACCACAGTTAGCTATTTACCGACCCATAGGGGGTTTGAGCCCATCAATCTTTGTTGGTAAGGCACCTATGCCTTCTCAAGTTAAACCCCCACCTCCTATCTCCCATTCACCTCAAGTGGTTGCCCATTTTGTCTCCTCTCCTTTTCCTACTCTTACGACTCCATCTTCACAACCCCTTTTGGGGGAGAATGTTTAGACTTTGAACTCAATCTCATGACTCTTAATTGTAAGGCTATTTTATGGCCTCTCATAGCTCTTCACTTACTATGAATGAGGAATATGTGCCAGACAAGAGATAACCCTTCAAGATTGGAGACTTTTCCCTTCATGGCTCAGTTTTCAATCAGTTTGTATTGCTCTCAGACCTCACTAAGTGAAATGATATGAATTTTGATGGTTCTTAATGAATGTTTATTCATGGAATGTTAGAGGCCTTACTGATCTGACACATAAGTTTATGATCAGGTACAGTTGTCAAAATTTATCCAAAATGATTTTTTTTGCATGCAGGAAGTCAAAATTTGTGACTTTCTCTTTCAGTTTGTTGTTCACACTATCTGGGCAAGGGTCCTTTATCAGGCCACTTGCCATGAGCTTGGCTAGGGCGATGTTGTCACCCTTTTGGCTACCGAACTTTCTCAATTTATTATTTCTTTGGATTTTGACCCCACCCATTGGGTGGTTTGGACTCTTTTTGACTTTAATAGTTACATCATTGGCCCTATCAACTTATATGCATCCAATGATGTTGTGGAACGTACCTTGCTCTAGAGATGGTTAGTAGAATCCTTTCTAGATTCCCATTGGATCTTCTATGGGGATTTAAACATGGTTGAGTTTGCTGAAGATAAAGAAGGATGCCTTCCCATGTGGTGGTGTGTAGGGGATTAGGATGTATGATTTTACATGTGTAACAAATGGGGGTTTTTGATCCCAATCACCACTTGAAGAATGAGTCAAAATCTCCCTAGTTCACTTAGTCCAAGTTTTGCTAGGGAGAAGACATAGTGCTTAAGCATCTTGACCATGCTTTTCTAGCATAAGATGACCTTTTTTTCTTTGCTCCTATTCATTATCAACCTATAGATGTGATCCCAAACACCTTTTTGTCTAACCGTCACCCTATCTACTTTTGTTTTGAATGGACCACCCCTAGGTTAAACCCCATAATTCTCAGTTTTACCTCAACACTGCCCATCTCAAACATGAGTAGACTATTAGGCATATCATTTGAATTTGTAACCTAACTCCTAAACCCAATGGGGACATTGGATGGATTGATTGTTGGGCTGATGTTGTAGCTCATACCACATATTCTATTTGGATATATCACAATTAAGCTATAATTTTTTGGTAGCATATATATCATGTTATAAACTTTTAATACCTTAGAGTTTCACATGATCTAGAAGCCTCACCTTTATCCTTCTTCTTCAGGCTCAAGTAGCCATGTGGGGACATAAAATCCAAATGGCCGAGGTTTACAAGGCTAGAGGAGCACAAATTAAAGCACAAATGCATTGGCTAAAAGTTGGAGACAAAGTGACCAAAGAATTCTTTGGTCTCCTATGATCTAGACAAGCTATAGATAGAATCAAAGCTATTAGATGTGATTTAGATAGTTTTTTTAAATTACTTGACATCTTGCAAGCTTTTATGCATCACTATCGTGGTGTGTTTTCTACTCAACCCACCTCTTCTGCTCATGAAGCTGCTCTCTCTCAATGCCTAGGAGTTGTCCCATGTAAGCTCTCTAAAGCCCAACAAATTCCTTGAAATAGATCCCTCAGCTTGAGTGATCTTAAGGAATTTCTTATGCAGATGGACACTGACAAATCTCTAAGAGTTGACGGGTTTCCTTGTGAGTTCTTCCAAACTCATTGGGATACTATTGGACCATATCTCCATAAAGTTTATTTTGATGTTATTTAGTCCAACTCTTTGGGTCCTCTCATTAATCAAGGTAATATCAAATTCATTCCTAAATCTAGGGACCATGAGGTTATCACTAATTGGAGGCCTGTCATTCTTCTAAATGTATCTTACAAAATTATAGATAGAGCTCTTACCCTCAGAATGAAACACTTTCTCCCCTTAATTATGAGAAGTGAGCAAATTGTTTTATTCAACATAGGTACATATTGGACAATGCCATTATTGTCTACGAAGGTATGGAATGGGACATGGTGTCCAACCAAAAGGTGTTATTCATCAAAATGGATTTTGAAAAAGCTTATAATCAAATTGAATGGCCTTTCATTATAACTATGCTTTAGGCTCTTGGTTTTGGCCCCAAGTTTATGCAAATGGTTAATATGATTTTTCAGGATGCTGGTGCTTGTAGTACTATCAATGGTTCTCAATCTCATTGTTTTGAGCTTCATAGATCTATCAGACAAGGGTGTCCTCTAAGTAAGCTTCATATATTTATCTGGATTTGCCACTCCACTGCCTAATGTAACCAGAATTGATTAGGAGTAAGTAGGCTATGGTGTTTATACTCAGTGGGTTCTATAATATACTTATCCCATTTGTAAATAGAGTACAGGCCCAATATTTATGACTTATAACTATATAAGGTTTACTTTACTCATTACATCCCACTATGACTTTTAAACCTTTAATCTGTTGATTAGTATGGTTAATTTCTGATTACTATTGCTTTAATTTTGAGCTTTATAATATATATTAAAATGAGACAGTAATATTGTTGATTAGAATACATGTTGTGACAAATGTATGTTATATTCTGTATATTTGGATATGTATTTATTAATTTTTGCATTATTGGTGGATATTTATGATGACTCAAACTAACTACCTACTTGTTATGAGGTGGATGCAGAATAGGTCCTACCCTCAGATGTCGATGAGGGAAAGCATCATTGGAGATGATCAGTTAAATGTAATGATTAGAGGAATATCAATGGAAAATGCTAGTGATCTCACACAAATGCACAATAAATTTTAAATAATATTTGCATAAAAATGTTAGTGCATATTGCTTGTGATTATATTTGTGTGTGTGGACTTAGTTTTAGTATGCATTAATTTTATTTAGCGTAATTATTGACTTGATTTTTGAATTTAAATCCAGAAAAATAAATATTAGTACTGATGGATATAATTATTGTGAAAATAATTATCTTACACATAAAATGCAATTAATGACTTATTTTATCTTTTAGTATTGTAGATATGATAATCTTACAATAAAAGACAATAACTTAAATAATTATTAGTTAAATATATGATTATCATATTTATGATTATTTTCATGAAATTAGAATTATCTAAATATTTTAAAGTAGACATAATGCAATCTTGAAAATTTATGCATAAATTATATTTAAAATTAGAAAATAAGATTTGGTGATTACTATAATCAACTTACCCTGCTAGGCAAGTTAAAGAGGAAGAAGACTACGATGTTGAAAAAGAATTAATTCAATTAGTAAATTTAAATAAAGAGGAAAGATATGCATGGAATGCAAACAAAGGGAGAGATAACATGCAAAGAAAGATGGATGGCATGCAAGGAGTGGGCACAACAATAAGGAAGAAAAGTAAGTCTTATAAATAAAGAATAATTTGTGAAAGTAAAACATATGGATAGAGAAAGGAGAGAAGACTCTAAGGAATCTGAGAGAGAGAAAGACAAAGCAAGGAAAGAGACACATTGCCAGGTTAGTTTGCAATGTTTTTCCTTCATTCCAAAATGGTGTACTTAAATCTTAAACCTATATGTTGCCATAATAAAGCTTGCATATCATATATTCAAGGAAGCATTTGAATAAACCAACGTCTTATATGTTGTAGTGTTGCGTAGCATAGTATAGGAGGTCTATGTTTTAAAGTATATGACTAAGCATAACAACTTTTTAAAGTCTACTTAATGGACTTAAATGGTTTGTGTCCCCCTTTTGATAAGATGGTTGCTTTTAGATGAGTTGTGTTAAATTTTTTTGGATACAAGTGTGATATTATATAGAGATCTAGGTTTAGAATTATTAAAACCTTATGTTCAATTTTAAAATCCCGTGATGCTTTTGGAAACATTGTATTTACTTGACCCCTGTGTAGATGTAGGCTGTGTTTGAACATGTTGCATCCTTCTATATTAGATAGGCATCTTAATTTATGGTTAGCGTTTATCTTTCTATAGATGTGTTTCATTAAAAATTTGTGTTATGCTAAGGCCATCATTTTATTGCTTTTAATATTAATCATTTTATCTGCTTATTCCCTACATCTCACTTTGTAGTGGATGCGTTTTGTCTTTGTACCCTGCATCTTATTTTAAACGGAGAGTATAGGTATTTAAATGAACTACATATACTTAAAACACTGAGCTATTCTTTATATGTCATGTATACGTTATAAAATGCTATATATATTCTAAACAAGATCGCTAAAATATATTTGGTTAAAACTGAGTAACTTGAAGGTAGTGCTGAATCATTTAGATATATTAATGAGTCATTTGAATATAACGTTGAAGCAATAAAAAGAGCACAATATTTAATTTATTAAATCACTCAACTTCATATTTGGTTGCCTAGCTTCGTATTTAGATGCCCAACCATAAATATAACTGTGAGTATTCAAAAGAAATGTTGAGCATTATAAAATATTAAAAGAATGCAGTGAATTATTTATAAAAAAGGTAGCAATCCGTAATAGAAGAAACAACCTATTTTAAATTTCTAGTGATTTGATTTAAGTATAAAGTGACTCTTATACTCAACTGCAATGACTATTATACCCAACTTTAGCGACTTACATTGAAAATAAAGATAGAAATAATAGCATGGAGTTTTAATGGCAACACTAAGCTTTATAAAAAATAATGGTTGTGAATAATGGCATTGCTACCAAATAGAAAGGTGTCGCTTCATAATATGAAAGGCACCATTATCTTACAAAGGCAACACTGAGAAGTGAGTATTAAAATCGCTAAGTGTAAATATTTTGATAAACCATTGAATTTTATGAATTTAATTATATTATAAATCCAAAACTTAAAATATTTAGAAGAGAAATATGCATGGTAAAGGTTCAGTGTCAAATGACAGTTGAAGATTCAAAAGCATTTGACTATTGAGCTTGATGATGCTAGATATGCTGGAGATTACATTTAATATCTAGAAAAAAACTTTAGCAATGATCTATTAAAAAGAGGCCCATCCATAAAAAATGGGCCATAAAAAGAGACCCGATTATGCTTTATGACTAAAAACATTAGTTATGCTATTTTGGTGATAGCGTTGGTGTTTTAGTGACAAGCTAATTAAAATCTTAAAAAGTTTCTATTTTTGTTTAGACTTTTGTCAAATAATGAATTAGATAATTCTAATTTGAAGTGCACATGCTGAATAATAGAATATATATATATGTAAAATATTATATATTTGAGATTTAAATATATAATGATAAATCTAAAAATATAAACTATTTTATGTATGAGGTATATATATATATATATATATATGTGTGTGTGATGCGTATGTGAAAGTGTGTGTATAGTATCTATTCTAGAAGTTAGAATGTGTTTTTACTAGCTCGTAAAATGAACTGCATAAACCTCTAGACTAGTAACAAATAAATACATGATAAGAAATTTATGAATTCCTTATAAGGCAGTTTTGAAGTAAAGGTTGATCTCCTCCGTGTTGAGAACTATAAAAAAATGATGATAACAAAATATTGTGTTCTAGAGAGAGATCTATTTAACTGTAGTACTCAAGCTTCATCTTAAAGGTACATGTAAGTTTTTTTTTTGTGAAATCTTGTAAAACCTTGACTTGAGTCATAAATAACTATTATATATATGTTGTTAGTATTGAAAACATTTGTACAATATATATTGTGAAAGTATTTATATGTAAATGTAATTAGACTGTTAAAGCATAAAATAGTGCATCAAGATATATACCTAGAGTTTATGTTTTCGTCTAATTACTATTGTGTAGTTTAATCTAGGGTATACCTAGGTGGCATAATCTTGTGCTAACTTATTTAATAATTATAGTGTGATTGATTGATTAATTTTTCATGTTTGAGTAGAGTGCTCTTGTATAATGAGATATGATAGTATGAGATATCATAAAATACTTCAGCTTGAATATGTATACCCAAGTGATATATATGGTAGCTATGTGTTTAGACTCACACCTAAATTCACTGACTAAATGTAGTGTTGGTTATTATATGAATATTATTTTGTAACAGTTAGTAAGACATTATGTATGCATGTATACAACGTTGAAATAGTTTAAGCAAATATTGTGTTTGACTTTTATGTATTTGTATGACTTGATTTGTTATATATATTTGTTGATCTAAAAGTGTATGCTTCCATGCGTTTTATGATTACTTATGGAAAAACTAGTATTTATGTATTAGAACGCTAGACTATGTTAATATGGGTTATCATGAAGTGTAGTTATTTGGATCTTCTTGTAGTAGTTTAAAATCTATAGATTATTATGAATATGAAACATACTCAGGTGGTATGAACTGTAGACATTATTTCTCATATGAGTTAAATAATAATGTATGATTCAATCTTGTGTTGATAGAATAAAGTATACTTTGCTTATTCTTATATATAGCATCTGATGTGATATTATTTCTAGGAGGATAAAATTTGTATAATTATTTGAGTTATATACTTTTATATATATATTATTTTATAAACTGTATTCATAATACTAATAGATAGTGAGACAGATTTCACTAGTCTAGGTAGTACCACCAATAGATAATCCGATCAAGTAGTGTGTTATGAAATTGATCAATCTAATGATGGTATGTTATTTGAAAACTTTGGCCAAAGAAATGTTAGATAAACATTATCATTTCATATGTTTGATTTGCATGTTGTGTGATATCATGTTAGAATATAAATTTTTATGATACACTACATATTTTTAGAAATCTTACAACACACAGGGTACTATCATATCTCACTATATTTTTGCATCGTTCTAACTACCTATCCATGAAGGAAGGGTGATTACCTGATAGCGTATTATGTGGGAGATTGTTGGTCTGTGGTTGGATTGTTAAAACATTCAGATGATGCTCTCCCTTCCCATTGTAGTACTACTTAGAAACAACACTTGAGATTATCAGAGATACATGAGTTGGTTCGACTCGAGCTCTGTAGAGCTTGATATTTGGTTATTGTATTAGGTTGTATCCCTAAAGAAAATGTAATTGTATTATATATTTATATATTTGAATAACAGTTTCTATATTATGTGACCAACCGTAGCTATGTCCTATTGTAGTTACTTTTCTTGGAGTTGTATAAGATTTATATGGTATGCAACATTTGAAAAAGAAGTAATATTGTTCTTAGTTATGATTTAGTTATGTTGAAATTTTTTATTCTGTGGATTGAATGCCAAGTAAGTTATCTTAAAGGAAATAATAAAACTGCATTTTCTTAAGTACAACTTAAGGTGTTGTCACATGTGGTATCAAAGCTGTGATTCGAACTCGAGGACCTAATGAGCCCATTATCATTTTTGTATCCTTCTCCTTACCAGAAAGGAGAAATGAGAAAGTATGAATGGTACATTGAGTGTGTACCTTAGATCATTCATACCTCCTTAGAGTTGTTAAAGGGTTAGTTTATCAAGTGTCTCATTGGTGATGGTTTTACAAGGTGTATGGGTAGGTAAGTACTTAATTTTGTTCAGGAGATGCGAACAAGAATTCTCTACCATATTTTCAATCTTTTAGATTGAACACCTTCAGTTTGATTACATCTTTTATGGAAATTGAATTGCTTTCACCATTTATGTTTTATGTTTTGAGTGTTTTGAAAATCATGGAGTGCTACCCAATTAGGTATATATGCATTATTTTTGTGTCTTATACACAAATCCTATGAGTGATAATCCTTTAAGACCATTCTAGTTTGGCACCACCTAGTGTGGTGGAATTTTTTTTGCTGTTGAATGTAGATGTTTTGGTTGAGAATTCTTTTGTGTTAAGAGTTGTTATGTGGATTAATATACTTGTATTTATATAGAATTGAGATAGAAGTGTCATCTCTCCTAATTAGCTTAGAGGTGATTTGTTATTCTCACTCTCCTATCACATCATTTAAAGCTACTGAGAAGATTCATATTTTTAAAATGTTGATTTAGAGTTTTCTTAAGCATAAATTTATTTATGAATTATTGTTTTGATAATATTCCCTTGAGTTCGTGGGTTAGTGTAGGATTGATTGGATTGATGCATCATTGTGGTTCATATTTTTTTTCCAATTGTGGAAGTAAGTGATTATACTACACTTATAAGTTTGGTAAGCGAATAGTGTTTGGCAACTTGGGTTGTGATGTTTCATTCTACCCTGTGAGGGTATGTAGGAAGTTTTGTTTATGAAAATTTAGTTCTATACTTTCTATTTGTGACTTTTTAGAGTCATTATTTTATCTAATTTATGAACTTGACCACAAGGAGTGGCTAACTTGAAATTTATATTAATTATAATTGATTCTAATTATTATATGTTATTATATACCTTTATTTAGACTGATATTATTCTCTTTTTTGAAGCATGTTGTTTTGAAGAGTAATATGTGTACCTTTTTCTGAAAGCAATTAAGGTATAAGATGTATATAACATCTTGGTAGTCTAAAAAGGTATAGACAAATTTTTTCAACTTGTGCGCTAATCTTGAAAGTAAGGATACATTATCTCGCTTATAAGGTATTAAAGATGGCATAATCATTATCCTTTGTATGTTATGTTAATTATGATATTATTTCCTTTTGCTATGAATATAACACTATAGATTAAGTTGTAAAATATGATATTATTTATGTTTGATTAGTAACAACTTAATGCAATCTCATAATAATTGTATGATTTTTCTTATATGTGTGATAGTACATATGAAATCATTTAGCATAAAGTATTGCTTTTTATGATCTATTAGAATAAATTTGTGAACCTTATGCACATTGAGTATATCATCAAGTCATGGAGACCTAAGAAAAATGTGATGAATTAAGAATGCGAGTGTTAAGTGATAGAACGATATCTTACTTAGCCTCATATTGACTCAGTTGTTATTGAGTTAGAACCAACAAACGAACATGTCAAATTCAAGATTTGACATATGAAACTTGTCAAATTAAATCGTATGGTTATTTGTTTGGATTTTGTGATGATCTCATGTATTGTTGAGTTAGTAGTGAAACTTTTACCAAGTTATTTATTAGACTTTTCTTGCGATTCTGGATCCCAGGTTGGTTATGACAGAATAAATCAGCATAAAGTGACTGATCATGAAATTTGTTTACAGAATAAGAAATGTCACAGAGTAGGGTCTTATGGATTTTATTGCATGATATGATACTTGATTTATATTTTTGTGCTTTTAAACTCTATTTGTTAATCAAAACTTTTATTTGAATAAGTGTCATCGAGATGATGACCAGTTTTAGGGAGGAGGATGTTACATCTTGATTTCACCCTATGACTTTCAAATCTTTAATCCATTGATTAGTATGGTTAATATTTGATTATTATTGCTTTGATTTTGAGATTTATAATATATAATGAAATGGGACAATAATATTGTTGATTAGAATACATGTTGTGACAACTGTATGTTATATTTTATACACTCAGATATGTGTTTGTTAGTTTTTGTATCATTGGTGGATATTTATGATGACTCAGAATAACTACCTACTAGCTGCAATGTGATGCAAGATATGTACTACCCTTAGATGGTGACAAGGGAGAGCATCATTGGAGAGGATCGACTAAATGAAATGATTGAGAGAATATTAGTGAAAAATGATAGTGACCCCACACACAATAGACTTTAAATGATATTTGCATAAAAATGTTAGTGCATATTGCTTACAATTATATTTATGTTTTTGAAATTAGTTTTAGTATGCATTAATTTTATTTAACCTAATTGATTTGATTTTTGAATTTAAATCCAAAAAAATAAATATTAGTGCTAATAAATATAATTATCGTGGAAATAATTATCTTACAAATAAAATGTAATTAATGACTTATTTTATTTTTTAGTATTATAGATATGATAATCTTACAATAAACGACAATTAATAACTTAAATAGATATTAATTAAATATATGATTATCCTAGTAATGATTATTTTCATGAAATTAGAATTATCTAAATATTATAAAATAGAGATAATGCAATCTTGAAAACTCATGCAAAAATTATATTTAAAATTAGAAAATAAGATTTGATTATTACTATAGTCAACTTACCCTGTTAGGCAAGTTAAAGAGGAATAAGACTACGATGTTGGAAAATAATTAATTCAATTAGTAAATTTAAATAATGAGTAAATATATGCATGGAATGAAAACAAAATGAGATATAGCATGCAAAGAAAGAATGATGGCATGCAAGGAGTGGGCGGAGTAATAAGGAAGAAAAGTAAGTCTTATAAATAAAGAAAAATTTGTGGAAGTAAAACACAGAGAGGGAGAAAGGAGAGAAGAAGCTAAGGAATTAGAGAGAAAGAGAGAGAGAGAGAGACAAAGCAAGGAAAGGGGTGTATTGCCAGGTTAGTTTGCAATATTTTTACTTCATTCCAAAATGGTGTATTTAAATCTTAAACATGTGTGTTGCCATAATAAAGCATGCGTATCATTTATTGAAGGAAACATTTGAATAAACCAATGCCTTATGTGTTTTAATGTTGTGTAACATAGTATAAGAGGTTTGTGTTTTAAAGTATATGACTAAGTATAGACACTTTTTAAAGTCTGCTTAATGGAATTAAATGGTATATGTCCCCCTTTTTGATAAGCTGCATTGCTTTTAGATGCGCTGTGTTAAATTTGTTTGGATAAAATCATGATATTATATAGAGATATGTGTTTAGAATTGTTAAAATCCTTCGTATAATTTTAAAATACTGTGATGCTTTTGGTAGCATTATATTTCCTCGACACTTGTGTAAAAGTTTATAGGCTGCATTTGAACATGTTGCATCATTTTCTATTAGATAGGCATCCCAATTTATGGTCAATGTTTCTCTTTTTATACCTACATCTCATTAAAAGTTTGTGTTATGCTAAGGCCAACATTTTAACACTCTGAGTATTACTCCTCTTATTTGCTTATTCCCAACATCTCACTTTGTAGTGGATGCGTTTTGTATTTCTAACTCACATCTTATTTAGAATGGAGAGTATAGGTGTTTAAATAAACTACATATACTTAAAGCGCTGAGCTATTCTTTGTGTCTTGTATACGTTATAAAATCCTGTGTATATTCTAAATAAGATCATTGATTATATTTGGTTAAAGATGAGTAACTTATAGGTAGCACTGAATCATTTAGATATATTATTGAGTCATTTGAATATGGCGTTGAAATAATAAAAAGAGCACAATATTTAATTCATTAAATCATCCAGCTTCATGTTTAGTCGCCTAGCTTCGTATTTAGATGCCCAACCATAAATATAACTATGAGTATTCAAAAGAAACGTTGAGCATTATAAAATATTAAAGAATGCAATAAATTATTTATTAAAAAAGGTAGCAATCCATAATAGAAGCAACAACCTATTTTAAATTTCTAGTGAATTGATTTAATTATCAAGCGACTCTTATACTTAGCTGTAATGAATACTATACCCAACTGTAGTGACTTGCATTGAGAATAAAGATAGAAATAGTAGCATGGAGATTTAGTGGCAATGCTGAGCTTTATAAAAAATAATGGTTGTGAATAATGACGTCTCCAGTAGATAGAAAGGCATTGCTTCATAATAGGAAAGGCGTCATTATAGTACAAAGGTAGCACTAATTTTATAAACACTGAGAAGTGAGTATTAAAATTGCTAAGTGTAAACATTCTGATAAACCATTGACTTTATGAATTTAATTATATTACAAATCCAAAACTTAAAATATTTAGAAGAGAAATATGCATGGTAAAGGTTTGGTGTCAAATGAAAGCTGAAGATTCAAAAGCACTTGACTATTAAGTTTAGAGATGCTACATATGTTGAAGAGTATATTTAATATCCATATTTTTTTTTAACAATGATCTATTAAAAGGAGGCACATCCATAAAAAATGGGCCTATAAAAAGAGACCTGATTATGCATTATGATTAATAACATTAGCTATGCTAGTTTGGTGATAGCGCTGATGTATTTTCACATTCCTTTAATAGGAGAGTCTGACTGGAGAATATGAGCCTTGTTCACATTAGCTATGTCTTTTATTTTACTGATCTTGGTCTTGTTTCATGCTTGAATCACCTCTTTGTTGATTCCCAGTCATCCATAGACTTTCAAGCCCTAATTTTAGCTCAGCTAGACCCTATTTCCAATGCTTATTTCATCGCCCCAAGTCCAGAGCCTATAGTATAGGAGCACTGGGGTTGGACTATAGTGCTAGACCCGAGGGTGTCCCATTTCTAGCACTCCTATCCAATGGCATTTTTAGCTTCAATGGTCAGTTTCCCTTGCTTAATGAGTCCCAATCCTTCTTAGCTTTGTTTTTAAGTTTTCCTAATGTCGACCAAATGCGAATAAAGCTCTCAAATTCTAAATAAAGAGTCTCCTATATAAATAAATACACAAGGCATTTTATATCTAGCACTTACTAATTTGACACATTACATAATTAAAAATTAGTCTATAGTATAGCTCAACATTCTACATTACACATAGACTTGCATGCTTGATCAAGTAAGGGCCTAGGCGAAAGTTCATTCTTGAATTTACCATGTGCGTTGATTATGCATTTACCTAAGGGAGAACTACATTGGATCTGAGACCCTAGCTTGAGGCTTAATGTAGAGTGATAAGGACAATAGGGGTTCTAGATCATGCAATCATTCTTCCCCTAACCCAAATTTTCTCTTTTTTGATTTTGATGTATTTATTTATTCACATGTGTAGATAAACCTAAGGTTGGAGATTAAATTAGCTCTAGAAGGAGCTTTGTCAAAAGTAAAGATCTACAATTTTATAGGCAGACTGATACATAGACAATGAGCAAAACCTAGAAAACTCAAACCTCTGTGACCAATTTGGATAACAACGACATGACCTAGACTATACCACCAAACCTTGAGGTGTCCTATTTTTGATGCTCCTATCTTTTCATCAACTTACAGACAAATCCAGATTTTTGACATCTTCCTAGTCTCATGTAGTAGTTTTCAACCCCTAAATCATTTGTTTTAGCTTGTTTTTATAGATAAGTTTATTTCTTTCCTTATGTAATTAATTTGACAAAATATATATTTTAATTTATTAAATTATAAAATTCTCCTTATTCCAGACCCTTTATTATTTAAGAACTAAATACTAGTTTCTCAAAAAAATAATAAAACATTTAGTGGACCTAGATTACTTTGAACAACTCTAAAACCCTAGGTAACCTTAAGGTTTTCCTTCATATTTTTGTGCAAAAATTTAATTTCAAATTACAAATTTCTAAATTTTGTTTAAATTTTTGTGCACTAATTTGATTCAAATATTTTTTTAGAGTTTAGATTATTACAATAATTTTTAATAATTCTAAAACCCTAACCCAAAACCCTAGATTTCCAAACTAGGTCCTCAAACCCTAAGCTGCCTCCCTTATAATTTTTAGAAAAATATTTTGGAATTTTCGCAAATTGTTTGGAGTGAAAAATATTTTCAAAATCTCAATATTAGTAGTTATTTTGTGCAAAAATTAAATTTCAAATTTTTAATTTTTGTATAAAATTTTATGCATTTATCTTATTCAAATTAATTTTAGAATTTAAATTATAGCAATAATTTTCAAAAATTCTAAAACATCAATCCAAAAACCTAGATTCCTAAACTAGGTCCTAAAACCTCAATCCTTCCTTGCAATTTTTAGAAAAGTATTTTGGAATTTTTGCAAATTGTTTAAAGTGTCAAAATATTTTCACAATCTCTATGTTAGTAGTTATTATTGTATTCATTTGCTTAATAGTACTTTTACATATTCTCTTTGGTGAAATAAATAAAATGGCCACTAAGGCACTTCTTCCCTCTCATCCCATAGATCAATTTCTAATTTTTTCTCATAATTATGATAATGAATGGACAAATTGCAAAATTGCACATTAGCTAAAAATGTGGAAAATGATTTCATTTACAATGAAGATAATTGCTATTGTTGTAATGAGAAATATGATGATACATGTGAAAGTGATAGTGAAGAAAAATTAGATGCATCTTCTTCTCTCAAACCTATCTCTTTTATTCCTTCTTCTAAAGAAAATAATTTTGATAAATAAGAAAGATACTTTTCACCTGATTCTCCTTTGCACAATACACCAAATGAACAAATTAGTCATGCACTTCCAAGTGAACCTCATATTAGTGATAATTTGCTTCCATGTGAACCTAATCTCTCTCTCTCTCTCTCTCTCTCTCTCACTACTTTTATGTTTAAAATACAACAATATAAACACAATAGAATCAAATTGCCAACACATAGTTCAAATGATGCATCTCATGCTCTCAACTCTACTTTATAAAAAACATGTCTAAATGATAACTCTCTTACTCTTAATTCTCATATTGCAAATGAAAATAATGCATACACTCCATCCATGGATAGCATAAATGCACATAATATTCCAAATTCACATGATAATTTATTGCATATTTGAAAAGAATTAAACTCTTCTCTTACACCTCTCCCTAGTGACAATGGAAGTGATAATGAGTATGATAGTGAACATGCAAATGAATATGAAAATGAGAGTGACTATGAACAATATTTCATCTATGATAATGCATGAAATAATGATGATTTTATGTACATAGTGAAAAAGAAAATGCATCGCATATTTCTAACTCTTCTCTCACTCTTCCTCTCAAACATAATGCACTACCAAATGTTATTTCTACTTCTATACATGATTCTATCTCAAATGACACACATATTAATGTTAACATCACATCCTTTACTCAATTAGAATGTGATTAACTAAAACATAAAGATACCAATGAATCTCCCAAGCAAGCCCTACTACAGTAGCACCTGTTTCTCACTCTTCACCTAAAGAGAATGGTAGCCCACATCCCTCTACCAAGGTCCAAGTTACCATTCCTCCAAAGGTTCAAGTGAGCATATCCCCTCTCTATGATCCAATTGCTAAATGTAGCATTCCCATGGCTAAAATTAATGATCAAATTCAATGATTAAATGAACCACTTCAAGATGCTAATATACCATCCTAAGAGATTATTTTTTTTATGCATGCAGTAGGTAAATTACAACACCAAGTACATCTCCTTACCTTGGAAAACAAGGCTTATAAGTCTTGGATGGATGTAAATGATTTACATGGTAATCCTCTTCTGTTAAAAGCTTCATTGCATAAGAATTTATAGATACCCTCATTACCTCACTTTGATGAAACCGGAGATCCATTCGCGCACCTTCAAGCTTTTCAAAAGGCTTTGCCATCTCATGCGAGTCCTTTGATTCTACTAAAATTGTTCCAACAAAAAATAGTGGGGGAAGCATAGAATTGGTTCTTTCATCTACTCCTCATTGTCTCCTTGCACACATATGATGACTTAGAGGAAGAATTTATTAGATATTACATATAAAATATGAGCCCTCATGCTACATATGAGAAACTTGCTACATTGCATCATAATACTTCAGAGCCAGTTAGTGATTATATCTTATGATTCAAGGCTCACATGTTAATGTTAATCTATAAACCAATAGATTTAGAGATTCAACATATCGTTATTAAGGGGCTTCTTCTACCTCTCCTTGAGCATCTATTATATCAAACAGAGTCTTCCTTTAGACACTTATGCTATACAGTTCTAGCCTTGGAAAATATATTAGGATTGCTTGAGGCAGATTCAGTTGATCACATTACTCTAGATTTCATAGTAGTACCTCCATCTACAGCTCCTAGCACATAACATCTACCATGTCCTAAATAAGATATGAGACCTCAACTAGAAAATCAATTAATTAAGACTAGAGAGCCAATTTCTAGAGCACAACCTACAATATGCACTACAAAGAACAACAACAAGGCACCACTATAGTTTGATTCAGAGTGAGATAGCTCATGTGTCATATTATCAACACTACTAGATAGGAGGATAATCACCTTACCTTATACTCATTGACAAGATCCACATCTCTTACATAGACATCCACATCAACCCTTTTATAACTATCATCATATCTGTGGACACAAAGATAATGATTGTTATGGACTCAGGGATTGCATTAATAGATATGTTGATAATGGCATCATAGAATTCACATAGGGGGCATTGAAATCTCTTCCATCATGGATTCCTAGACATCATTCCTTAATATTTGAGTCATCTCAAGACATTCCTTCATCAAAATCATCAGTTACTCATCGTGAGAGTAATACAGCTTCTAAAATAAAGCCTTATAGGAGATCTCCTATTCCACCTATTCAGAAGGTTTGGAAATCAGTACAACAATAATGGCCTACACATATCACTATAGTCAGAAGAGTATATAGTGTAGTTCCATATACATATCTAACATAATCATAGGTGCCACAAAAAAGTATCACTCTAGAGAGATATTCACTATAACTACATTTTTTGGGTCCTATCTCACGTAACAACCCACTACGGTTAAGATTAGATAAACCCACATCATAAAGTATTACTCTAGAGAGATATTCACTATGACCAAGTTTTATAGGACCCATTTCATGAAGCAACCACTATGATTGAGATTAGATGAGCCACCATCACATGTTTTAAATCCATCTTGATCTATCACTTAGCCATATGCATCACAATAGAGGCCACAAGGTACTATTTCATGTAGCAATCCACTACGATTGCGGATAGATGAGTCTTATTCACAACACATAGATTTTATTGCACATATAGTAAGGTTATATTTGATAGAGTCTCCATGCACAACTAACATTAGCGAACAATAAATATTATCAAATACAATGTATGTCTTTACATGGCATGAGCAGTATGGGCACTTATTCAGTTGGCCATCAGGGTTCAGATAGAAATAAAGTACAAAGTGATATGACACACATTCATACTAGCACCAATTCATAGCTTCACTTCATGGGGAAATGTCGGAGCCAAAGGGATAGCCTTTTAATTCTTGAGCCACCTCATCAGAGGGATTGGATGCACAATCCAAATGTTGATTAGCATATGCATGATTACATAGTTTCACTTAGAGGGCGATGATGGAGCCAAAGGACCAACCATTATATTCTTGAGCCACTCTTAGGGAATTGAGCACAAAATGCTCTCTTACATCCCCTTTTACTAACAACTAACATTCCTAGTTCCAAATAGCCATCCCTAGCCAAACCAAATTATCCAAATCCAAACCTTACCAATATCCCATCTTACCAAGCTTAAACCAATTCACTTTGTCAAAATAAATCCCAAATTACAAAACCAACAATATTTTTTTCTCACATATGATTTCAAATCAAATCGATCATCACACTTATCAACATATCATGAACAATTAAATCACATCATTAACAACATTTTTCTAAAACATATGCAAACTCAAAATCAATACCAAACTAACCACTTCTAAATCAATCGTTTACAAATTAATATACCAACATATCACAAAACCCATAACATAATACGCTTGAGTCAGACTCAAAACCAATATCCATATATATATATATATATATATATATATATATATATATATATAAACAAGTTTTCAAAACATAATCATATCATAAATGGACGTCATGCCCTCACTCTCAGTCTCACTTTCTCATCCAGTACTTGTTCCAGAATACACTCTACCACTTGATGGCCCCACACCTCCTTGAGCCTTTGAATACCTCTTATGATGACTCTCTCACTCTAGTAGTTGACCATGCTCCTCATGAAAGTTCACATAGTGATTTTGAAGCTCTATATACTCATGCATAATCCTAATACTCACTAATCTAAAATCAAGTGGGGGCATCCTATGCTTATCTAGCTCAACCCTTAGATCATCTCTCTCTCCCACTGCTCTAACATATGTAGCTATCACTATAGTATCTCTATCAAATAAATGAGCATAAACACCGACTGTCACTTTCACTTGCTCTATCAAACCCTTTGCCACCGCATCATTAAGAACATACCATGTGAGCTCTCAGAGTGTTGACTGAATGATGGTCTCCCAGAACCCATCATCTCCACTCCTTGCACCAATCTTTGCTTCATCCTGAACACCTCCCACTCCACCTGCACACAAAGTATAACACTACATTAGATATATACTTTAAAATCAAACTAAATCACAAACTTATACACAATTCAAATAAATTTTTTTCTTACCTCCCATCATTTGGATCGATGTAGGATCCTCATACTCAGGAGCATCCCCTCCATCAACAAGATAAATGGAGCCCACTGATGCCTAGCCCACCATGTGGTATATGCCTCTATACATCCAACATCATATATATTAGGAATATCTATAGTTGCGTATTGTGCATCTTAAGGTAATGGTGTTAACTCAACCTTAGTAGACCTCGCATGAGCTCCTACCCTTGTTGGTGCCCATGTACTCCTCACCCATACCCATGATACTAGGGGCACATCTTGTGGTACCCTAAACTGTCTAGTCACACACTCATATCAAAAGCACTCATACACTCTAACCCAATGATCATGTAACCAATATATGACCCTCATATACCACAACTATACTCCATCCTCGACCCATCCAGGAAATCCTCTATATGACCTCTATATAATGTCACTAGCTACCTATCTATCTAACACCCATATATAATGACCCATCCCAAGAGATCTGATAGCTAGTGTACTCATCCACCACTCCCTAAATGGCTTTAGAGGTGCCCACCTCTCCCTCAGTAATCCTATTGGCCGCACAACCACTATGTGCTCATAAGCCCAACAATGCAATAGAGTCACTGCACTCAATTTGCCACTGAATTTCTCCTAAGTAAACCTGTAAAGATCCCTATATAGGTAGGCAAGCATAGTCCTACCCCATGAGAACACAATGATATACACCTCAACACTACAAATAATCATATGCATCCTATATGAAATCGACATTCCACTCCCATCCACAACAACAAATGAAGCCAACAACATAACCAACCACTTCCACATATGCAGAACACTAGACTATACTATAACTGATAGAAACACATCACTATCATTGCCTCTCTAATATATACCTAAATGTACACCAACAAAATACAAGGATGCATGATCAATAACATCATAACCCATGTCATCCTGCAATGTCACACTCTATCCACTAACTGATAAATATAAAATATGATACACGTCCTCCACAGTCATAGTAATCTCCCCTATAAGAAGCCAAAAAGTACATGTATATGCATTCCACCTCTCACATAAGGTAGTAGTCAGATACCTAACCCACTACACTATGCCTAGGTCACACACATGATCCAACACTACCCTATCCATGATAGCTCTCTCATCAATATAAAATGGTAACATCCTCAATGTCTCCATCCCCTGATCTATACATAACTCTCTCATCTATAGCTAACCTTGAAAAATACTAGAAAATAACATATATATCAAACAATCATGCTGAGTAAATAGCCAAGCTATACAACAATAGCTAACAAATCAGAATCTCAAAAAATCAAGCCTAGTGGACAACAACACTGTAGAAAATACACCAGCACTGGACATGAGCATTGAAACCTAGATAATAGTGTTGAACCCTAGATAGGAGTGCTGACTCTAGGATAAGAGTGCTGAAACTAGTCAAAATTCTCCTAAAACTCTTAAAATAGCTCAAAAAGCACCAAAACATGCTTTAAACTAGACAAAAATTAAGCTTTAAGCTTACTCACCAAGATAACATCACCACCAACCTCCAATTGGGCTACCAACTACTCAAATTAGGTCACAACAGGTGATCATCTCCTTGGCATATCTCTCACTACAGAGCTCCAAATCACAAACTAGTCAATACGCACATGAATCAAGAATCAATCCAAATTTCCTATATCAAACAACTTTTTCATTCAAAGCAAAATACCATTTTGCCCATAACTTGAACCCCGCAACTCTATTTTGCAAACCATTTTCTTCTACAAAATCATGACAATGGTAACTTCAACATCATGAAATATTTGTTCTCTTACTACCTCATTTGATTACTATGGTACACACATGATCATCACTAGTAAAAACTTGTTCCAATTTCACCAACTTAGTCTAATAAATCAAACAACTTCTCAATCAATTCAAACTATACCAGCCTTGTTTATATCATTCTACCACTAGTCATCACTTTTGGCTCAAGCTCCAATATCATAGATTCCATCCCTCTCCACAAAAGGGGGGAATTATTCATATTATTCTTATTCCTATACTTACCCAACATACCCATCTACTTTCATAAGTGGATACACCATGGTATCTTATTTATAGAACCATAAGGCATGTATTGTAATTCAAGAAGGCAAGTTATTGAAGCTAGCAAGGTCAAGGAGATCTACAGGTGTAAGGTCAGATTATTGGATTCATCTCAAATCAACCAAAATATACAGTGATTCAGATTACATGATTAACTTAGCATTACTCAAAACATTTAAGGGGATATACCTTCTGTTTATAGATATAGTGGTTCAGATCATATGGATCCAATGGCAGAAGAAAGTAGGCTACGAATGGAGAAGTTTAACGGCAAGAATTATCAACATTGGAGGATGCAGATTGAGGACTATCTGTATCAGAAGGATTTGTACTTACCATTGGGTGGGGTTGCATGCAAGCCCATAGATATGAAGGATGAAGAATGGAACGTTCTTGATCGGAAGGCTCTTGGTTCCATAAGGTTGAGCCTTGCATCATCTATTCATATACAGTGACTCAGATTATATGAATTCATAGTGAATTTGATACAGATATAGACTCAAATACTAGATTTGGGGGCATGTACATTCTATCTGCTTCTACATGATCTTGAATGAGGAAATCACACATATGGAAGGCTTTATATAGCATGACATAGTTACAAAACCAGATAGTAGATTATAAGCATAGTGTAGAGCACACTATTTTGATCTCTAGTTCTATACATAAGGCATGGCATGATAGGTCATATCACATGTGGTTATTTCTGTAGGAAGGTTGGGAGATGAGGGATGCACAATAACCCTCACAGCGGATTCTTGGAAGGTTACCAAGGGAGCACTTGTTCTAGCAAGAGGTAAGAAAGTAGATAATCTTTATCTGTCTACTTGTATTACATCACTTCTGGTGTAGATTCGAAGATGTGGCCTAATAAGCTTGGTCACAAGAACAAGAAGGGAATGGATTTAGGTATGTGTTCAAATGGCATAGAAAGAGGAAAGATGCTTTTGACAGGAACATGTTTATGGAGGAGATGAAGGACATTCAGTCAGGGGTTGAATAAATCTGAGCAGGGCAGCATGGACAGATTATCCAAGAAGAGCTAGACTTACAGGAACACATAGACACCGATGTCGGTCACTTAGCACCGACGTCAGTCATCCAGATACCAACATCGATCATGTCAGGGTCGATAGGTCAGGCAGGAGAAGTCTGACGTTGGTACTAGGACCGAGTTTCGAGTAGGAGGGACACCTACGTTCTACCTAGGTTGTCACCAAGTTGGACCATATGGCTATCTAGAATGGTTGATCCATTATATTACCCAGACCCAGACTACACAAGTTTGTGCAGTGGGACATGGATGAGGAGTGTGAGTCCTTGGAGAACCAAACAGGTATTTTTTGGTAGTGTTGTCAGCTGGAAGGGCACTGGATAGAGAGATGGATTCCCGTTTTAGAGAAGAGAGTGGATGGACACATGAGACAGAAGGCATGGTATATGGTCTTGAGTAGGCTGCAAAACAGGTTTGACCAGTATTTTATCTTTACCAGGTTGGGGCCTTGTTGCAGAGTTTCATATACAGGGATTTAGAGTTAGTTCAGAAGTATGTCATGAAGAATTTCAGCAAAATTCTTATGGAATAAGATACAGGTATTGAGTGGGGCCATGACAAATTTTTCTCTTCACAACATATAGATTCTATACTCACATTACAATTTACATGAGTTTATGTGAGTCAGAGAGAAAACAGCGTCGGTCGCCTGGTTTTCCAGAACTGCTATTGACGCATCTGAACATTTTTCATTCACAGTCAAATTCAGTACAGGAGGCATTCTTATTCCTATACTTACCCAACATGCCCATCTACTTTCATAAGTGGATACACCATGGTTCTTATATCTCTAGTATAGGATTCATCTCAAATTAACCAAAATATACAGTGATTCAGATTACATGATTAACTTAGCATTACTCAGAACATTTAAGGGGACATACCTTCTGTTTATAGATATAGTGGTTCAGATCATATGGATTAGTGATTTTAGTTTACAGGTACATAGACTATTCATATACAGTGACTCAGATTATATGAATTCATAGTGAATTTGATACAGATATAGACTATACTAGATTTGGGGGCATGTACATTACTACACGTCTCACACATAGACTTTATATAGCATGACATAGTTACAAAACTAGATAGTAGATTATAAGCATACAGAGCACACTGTTTTGATCTCTAGTTCTATACATAAGGCATGGCATGATAGGTCATATCACCCAGATTATATATGCATCACTCACATACTAGATTTAGGGGCATGGCATAGATGTTCATGTTCTTCATCATCTAGGATTATATAGATTCAAATGGCAAGACATGCCATTCTCTTCTTGCACATTAACTAGAGTTTCATATTACACCTAGTTCTACCTAGGTTGTCACCAAGTTGGACCATATAGCTGTCTAGAATGGTTGATCCATTATATTACCCAGACCCAGAGTACACAAGTTTGTGCAGCATAGAGGACAAACATTAGTTTTGGGCCTCCTATCATTTATTAGTTCTAGTTCAGATATTTAGAGTGGGGGCATGACAAATTTTGCTCTTCACAACATATTGATTCTATACACACATTCCAAATTACATGAGTTTATGTGAGTTAGAGAGAAAACATTGGTTTTGGGCATCTGAACATTTTTCATTCCAGTCAAATTCAGTATAGGAGGCAATCATTACCCTCCCTCTCCATGATTACATGGATTCCACTTTCAGATTCAATATAGGGGGCATCCATTTTAGGAATTCCTTCTTTCTCTAGGCACTATTAGGCTCTCTATCCACTTCCCTGACCAAGAAGTGAGCTAGACCCTTTGCAACACATTCATCTCCATGCCAGTAGATTCAAGTATGCATTTTCTTTTTTTTTATTTTACTCTAGTACTTCATTTCATTACATCACTAGAATAAAAGTGGGGTAGATGTATACACCCTAAATTGGTCAAGAAACCACACATATCATGTCTTTTCACAGTCCTTTCATAGGAAACTCTGACTAGAGAATATGAGCATTGTTCATTAGCTATGCCTTTTATTTTACTCAATCTGGTCTTATTTCATGCTTGAGTCACCTCTTTACTAATTTATAGTCATCCATAGAATTCTGAGACTTGATTCTAGCTCAACCAGACCCCATTTTCCATGCTTATTACATCCCCCCAGGTCTTAAGCCTATAGGATAGGAGCACTGAGGTTCGACTATAACACTAAACCCTAGGGTGTCCCATTTCTAGCACTCCTATCTAATGGTATTTTTTAGCTTCAATGGTCAGTTTCCTTCATTTAATGAGCCCCAATCCTTTTTAGCTTCATCTTTAAGTTTTTTTAATGTCGGCCAAATACAAATAAAGCTCCCAAATTCAAAATAAAGAGTCTCCTATATAAAGGACTACACAAGGCATTTTATATCTAGCACTTACTACTTTGGCACAATAGAAAATCAAAAATTAGTTAATAGTATAGCTTAGCATTTTGCATCACACATATATTTGCATGCTTGATCAAAGAAGGGCTTAGGTGAAACTTCATTCTTGTATCACACATCGATTATGCACGTTGATTATGTACGCTCCCTAAGGGGGAACTACATTGGATATGAGACCCTAGCTTGAGGGTTAATGTAGACAGTGATCAGGGTAATAGGTGTTCTAGATCGTGTGATCATTCTTCCCCTAACCTAGTTTTTCCCCCTTTTTCTTTTGATGTATTTGTTGCTTCATGTGTGTAGATAAACCTAGGGTTGGAGATCAAATCAACTCTATAAGGAGCTTCATCGATAGTCAAGATTTGAAATTTGACAAATGGACTAATACAGGGACAACGAGCAAAACCCAAAAAAATCAGACCTCTTGACTAGTTTGAACAACAACAGTAAGACCTGGACTATAGCACTAGACCCTAAGGTGTCTTGTTTTTGGTGCTCCTATCCTTTCACTGAATGAAAGACAATTCCAAATTCTTGACATCTTCCCAGTCCTATGTAGTAGTTTTCAACCCCAGAATCATTTCTTTTAACCGATTTTTTAGATAAGTTTATTTCTTTCCCTATGTAATTAATTTGACAAAATTTGTATTTTACTATATTAAATTAAATTTCCCCCTTATTCTAGACCCTTTATTGTTTAGGAATTAAACACTAGTTTCCCAACAAAATAATAAAACAATGACAAGCTAATTAAAATCTTAAATAGTTTCTATTTTTGTTTAGATTTTTGTCAAATAATGAATTAGATAATTCTAAATTGAAGTGTATGTGCTGAATAATCACACACACACACACACATGTAAAATATTATATATTTGAGATTTAAATATATAATGATATATTTAAAAATATAAACTATTATATGTATGAGGTACATGTATATAATGTTAGATATAAATATATATACTTATATATGTGTGATGCATATGTGAAAGAGTGTGTATAATATCTATTCCGAAAGTTAGAATGTGTTTTTATTAGCTCGTAAAATGAATTACATAAACCTATAGACTAGTAACGAATAAATACATGTTAAGAAATTTACGAATTCCTTATAAGGTGGTTTTGAAGTAAAGGTTGGTTTCCTCTATGTTGAGAACTATCTGAAAATGATGATAACAAAATATTGTGTTCTAGAGAGAGATCTAATTAATTGTAGTATTTAAGCTTCATCTTAAAGGTACATATAAGTTCTATTTATGAAATTATATATATATATATATATATATATTAAAAACCTTTGTACAATACATATAGTGAAAGCATTTATATGTAAAAGTAATTAGATTGTAAAAACATAAAATAGTGCATCAAGATGTGTACCTAGAGTTTATGTTTTCATCTGATTATTATTATGTAGTTTAATCTAGAGTATACTCGGGTGGCATAATCATGTGCTAGCTTGTTTAATAATTATAGTGTATGGTTGATTGATTAATTGTTCATGTTTGAGTAGAGAGCTCTTGCACAATGAGCTATGATAGTATGAGATATCATATAATACTTCAACTTGAATGTGTATACTTGAATGACATATGATAGCTGTATGTTTAGACTCACACCTAAGTTGACTGATTAAACGTATGTGTTGGTTATTAGATGAACTATGTTTTGTAACAATTAGTAGGACATTATGTATGCATGCAAACAACCTTGAAAGAGTGTAAGAAAATGTTGGGTTTGAATTTTATGTATTTGTATAACTTGTTTTGTTATATGTGTTTGTTGATCTAAAAGTGTATGCTTCCATGTGTTTTATGACTGCTTGTGGGAAAACTAGTAGTTATGTCTTATAACACTAGACTATATTAATATGGGTTCTCATGGGGTGTAGTTATTTAGATCTTCTTCTATTATTATGGAAACTATAGTTTATTATGAATATGAAACATACTCGGATGGTATGAAGTGTAGACATTATTTCCTATATGAGTTAAATAATAATGTATGATTCATTCTTGCATTTATCGAGTAAAGAATATTTTGCTTATTCCTATCTATATCATGTGATGTGATATTATTACTAAGAGGATGAAATATATATGAGTATTTGAGTTATATACTATGTTATATATGTTTATTTTAGAAACCATATTGATGATACTAGTAGGTAGTGAGGTATATTTCACTATTCTAGGTAGTACCATCAATAGATAATCTGATCAAGTAGTGTGTTATGAAATTGACTGGTCTAATGATCATTTATTATTTGAAAACTTTGACCAAAGTAATGTTAGATAAACATTGTCATTTCATATGTTTGATTTGCATGTTGTGCGATATCATGTTAGAATAGATTTCTTTATGGTACATTGTATGTTTTTAAAAATCTTACAACACATCAGGTGCTATCACATCTCACTAGATTTTCACATCATTCTATTTACTTATCCATGAAGGGAGGGCCATTTCCTTATAGGGATTGTGTGGGAAATCGTTGGTCCATGGTTGGAGTGGTAAAACACTTGCTCTCCCTCTCCACATAGTACTACCTGGAGACGACACTTGAGATTATCAATGATACATGAGATGGTTTGACTTGAGCTTTGGAGAGCCTAGTATCTAGTTATTGTATTAGGCAGTATGCCTGAAGGAAATGTAATTGTATTATGTATTTTATATTTGAATAGTAGTTGATGTACTATGAGACCAACTATAGTTGTGTCCTATTATATATACTTTCCTTGGAGTTGTATAAGATTTATATTGTATACAGTATTTGAAAAAGAAGTTCTATTGTTCTGAATTATGATTTAGTTATGTTGTATTGTTTTATTTAGTGGATTTAATGCTAAGTAAGTTATCTTAAAGAAAAAAAATTCTTACTACATTTTATTAAGTGCAACTTGAGGGGTTGCCACATTACTTATAGCTACACTATTCCATATCTTAGGCATAAAGAGAATTATATCTTGGGGCTAACCAATTATTGATGCACCACTAAAATAAATAGTCCATGGCTTCCTATGGTTGAATTTCTCCTAAACCCTAGGGTGCTTCTAATATACCAAAGGTACCTAGAAGCTTAAATATATAAACAAATTTTATTAAAGGCTTGCATATTGGTGGAATACACCTCACTTCACACGTTAAGATATGCTTAGCCAAAAAAGTTAGCTTTCTATAATATTGTAAAACCCTTGGCACAAGACTTATGACTAGATCAATTTTACAGGAAAAACTCTAATCATTTGGTACCCCATTTCTGAAAGCTTAATATTATTGAAATAATAAAACCTAATTCCCACCTATTTGTTCACTTGGTTTAACTTTCACCAAGGAAATGATAGAGTGCTTTATTAGATAGATCCATTATCTCAAAGTAGAACATTTTTGATTTGACATATTGGTTAGTGTGCTTATATATGCTATTATATCAGAACACCAACCCATCCAATTCTACTTAAAATAGAACCTACTCGATCAATCAAAACTTTCACCTAGTTTTATCTTAACACCTTGCATTTGTAGCATGAGAAAACTCTCACATATATTGTGAGGGTATAGGATTTAGTTCATCACCCCAAAAATGTTTTTGGTTGGATTGATTGGGGGGAAGTAGCCATTATTCACACCACCACTTTTCTCAGTGTTTGGTAACTTTCCATGTTCATAAAAAGGGACAACTCTGCTCATATTAGGGAGTATAATAGATTTATCAGGAACTTGAAAAACCCATTATGAATGGGAATTTACAAAACAAAATTTATAAGATGAGGAAAAAAATCAATCTAGCTGAGACACATCAATATTATGGTGCTCAAATCCCCTTGCTGAAGATTGGGGATAAAGTTTCCAAAGAATTTTAAATAAGTTAAGAGCTTAGTAGTTTATTGTGCAAGTCAAGGCTATCAATGAAGTTGCCAATTGTCTCACTAGTGTTTCAGCCATCCTACAAGACTTCGTTCAACATTATAAACAATTCTTTAAAGCTCAGGGCCTCTTAGAAGGACAAGGACTCTAGTTTAAGAAAATGTCTTGATGAAGCTCCTTGCAAAATCCCTCCAAGCCAAAGAATGGTTTGTGATAAGCCCATTTCCATTGAAGAGCTTCATCATTTAGTGATTGGTGTGGGTCTGACAAATCCCCAAGCATAATGCTTTTCCCTATGAGTTATACTAATCCCTATGGGATTATGTTAGACTTGATTTGCACAAAGTTTATCTTGAAGCTAAAGCCAATGTATCTCTTGGAAAATTCATTAACAAAGGCAATATAAAGTTTATACCCAAGGCTACTGGAGGCCCATAACTCTCTTGAATGTTTATTATAAAACTATTTCCAAGGACTTGGACCTAAGAATTAGGTACTTCCTTCCCTTGGTGGTTAGGCAAGAGAAAATTAGATTCATTCAAGATAAATATATTATAGATAACATCATTGTAGTTTGGAAAGGGATCAATAATCCAAGGAAAAAGCTTTATTTAGTAAAATTGACTTTGAAAAGGCCCATGAAAGTGTTGAATGGCATTTCATTCTTGTTATATTTTAAGCCCTTGGTTTTAGTCCTAGATTTATCCACTATATTAAAATTCTCTTTCAAGATGCTTTTGCTTGTCCCACCATTAATGGTCATCAATAGAAGAGTTTTGGTCTTTTGTTGACCCATTAGACAAGTTTTCCCCTTAGCTCCTTCTCTATATGTATTAGTTGTTGAAGGGTTTGGTTACTTGTTGGGGGATTATGCTTCCATAGGGTTGGTTAAGGGAATTTATTTGCCCCATTTACCTTAAGACAAAAAAATTAATGACCACTTTGCTAATGACTCATTCCTTACTACTTTAGAAGAAGAATGGTGGTTCACAACACCTTAGAGTGCCTTCAATTTTTTCTGTATGGCCTTTGTATCCAACATTCAATGGCCTAAGACCTAATGCTACAAGAAATTTTATGGCCCTAAAGCTAGTTGTCCTGAGGCTTATTAGTGAAAATGGATTGCTCATAGAGAAATGTTTAAGCTTTTGGGCATTCCTTTTGATTTTCAAGATTCCCAAGTTGAGCTATGGAACTATGGTTTCTTGAGAGTGGAGAAACAACTTTCATATTAGATTACTAAACCTCTCTTGCTTGTAGGCAAGTTTTAAATTTGTTCCAAAGTTGTAGCTGTCACACGTGTATCACTCTTCTTGTTGTGCTCCTTATAAAGCTACCTACATGAAGCTTGAAAAATTGTTGCACGACTTCCTTTGGGCTAAATCTAAAGGCAAAAAATCCTTTCACATAGTAGCCTTGGATGTTTGATGTAGGCCCAACAAGTTTAATGGATTAGGGGTTGTTAATATCACCAAGCAGGGAATTGCCCTCATGCTATATGGATCCCTAGGGAAATTGAAGGGAAAGAAGTTTGGAAAATAATTTTATGGCATTGCATCTCTTTTGGACGTCCTTATGGACAAGGAGCCTAGAAGAATTTGGGATTTTAAACTTTTCTTATTACACGTGCTAAAATCATATAGAATGCATGGGATACCATTAAACCTTGGTTGGTTTGGAAGGGGAATAAATTTAAATAAGGGCTTTCTATCAATTCACAACTCCCTATGGTGGTCCCCAATTATTATTGTTAATGGAAAACCCTGGCTGAAGTTCCTAGAATCAAATCCCTTCAACTCTTCCATAAAGGCCTTCATGTCATTAGGGATGTGTTTGACAAATGATCTAGATACTAGGGTAGTTGGCAAGCTATAAAGAGTAAATTCAAACTCAACAACTAGGATTTTCAATCCATTGTTGAGATTCATATGGTTATGCTAGACTATGCCTTACACACAATTAGAATTAGAGGCTCTCCCAAATGGTGGAAAGATTGGAATTGGAGTGTGACCACTCCTTTGCTTCAGTATAAACTCTGGCTTGGTTATCAATGGTTAAATCCTAACACTTTGCCCTAGTAAATGCTCAACAAATAGTGGAATCTTAGGAAATTTGAATTTCTATAGAGCAAAAGATTCTAAATTGTATAGTCCACAGTTGTAGAGCCCAAAAAATCCCTTTTTGCATGTTGCATTTTTTACCAAGGTCTTCCAATTGGAGACAAATTGCTTCATTTGGGGATCTCATATTCGAAATGCCCTACCTATGGACAAAGTAAGTCTCTTAAACACATTTTTTTCTTTTGTTTAGAGCTCAACAAGCATGGAGGTGGATTCACTCCCTTTTTCATCTCTTTAGACCAAAACCCTTTTCTTGGTAAATGGTTCTATTAGGGGATTCTAATATGCTTCCTGCAAGATTCAAGCAAATTTGGCATGGATCACCTTCACACTCTCATTGGCCACTACGGCAATGCCCCTTCTATTGTTAGCAAGGTGCCTCCAAATTCCTCTCACCAAGACCCTCTTGGAAGGGATTAGGGGTGGCGAGATTAATACAGGAGTTGACATAGGTCTTGAAGTCTCTATGCGATGTCCATCCCACTTCCTCCTCCCTGCTACTGATTCTCACCATCGAGGGGCCATGGAGGGTGGCCTTCATTGGAGGATGGTTATGTGCCTTCTAGTTTTGTGCTTTCCATTTGGGATGGACAAGGCAAAATGCCCATATCATCTCTCGCTATTTTGCCCTCTCATTGACAAATAGAGAAAGATGCTATAAAAAATAAGAAACAAGATGGTTAGGGATCCATATATGATGATCCACACCCTCATGGGGGTGGTTGAGAAGATATGCTTGATAGTTTACCGCCACCTCCTCCTCCCAATAACTTAATATCTTGTCTTGCTATTTATAGATTTTTGATGATGTCACTTGTTATGTAATTTTATATTGATGTTGTTATCAGCCTAGGACTGTGATTCTATTTTATTCATGATGTGTTACTTATTGTACTTTTATATGAAATATGCTCTTATACCATCCGCCTTTTTGATCAGTGTGTAATATATTTTTAATCTATAAAAATATAATACACACTTTCAATCAATAAAATAAATTAAAATTTTAATTTACTACCTAAAACACCAAAAAGAGTCTATAATCTGTCAAATTCCAAGCCTAAATGTAAGTGGATAATATTGGTGATAAACTTTTGTCTGTTAAGCATGAAAGACATGGATCCATTTACATAAAGTGCTTTCTACCGACTTTTCTTGCAGAATTTAGACTCGAAAACGATAGTTGAGTGACATTACTTCATATTAAAGGCCCAAAAAGTGATCCCTAACTGAACAACAGAACAATTTCACATATGGACAAATTGTCCCAAAGACTCTAGGACTAAACAAGACACCGCATGTGACCCTGAAAGCACTTACGTGTTATGTTTGGTAACCTTGCAGTACAATACAAGCCTTTAAGGGGAATGTGAATGGATTTTTGTCCTGATGTTACAATTCTACGTGTTTATGCACATGGTGGGGCTCATGAATCATTGTAAAGGACTGTCAGGCTCTTCACATGAAAATATGCTCATTCATTCATTACAATCTATCTATAAAGCTCTCTGCCTAGAGTTCTAGATTTCATCAAGTTGTTTTAACTAGAATTATTTTTAGTTGGGGGGTAGTTTGTTTGTGTTATCCTCTGGTGCAATGGCAAGAATTGTGTTTGTTTCCTTTACACTGTTGCTGCTGCTCTGTGTATTATGGGAAACTCAGGTATCAACTTTATTACAAGAGACAAATAATTCTGATGGGTCTATCTTTTTAAATTGAAAAGTGTCTTCTATTAATTATATATAAAAATTTATATCATTAATCTTATGATTAATACAAACTAAGTGAAATGGTATGAGTCTTGACATGTGTCTTGGACACTTGACTGACTTTGCAGGGTTATGCTGTTTCTGAAGTAAGCAAGGCAAATGAACAGTCCCTTGTAGCTTATCCTGTAAGTTTACTTCCTTTGTGGGTTATCCTGTAAGTTTAAATCGACCTTGTTTTATTTATAAAGAGTGTATTAGTTGTTGTGTAAGCATGGAAACAGCACAGTAAGGGAGACTGAAAACTATAGAAATGCAGTTGTTTTTGTACCTTTCTTTTCCCTTTTTTACTTTTTTTTTTTACAGTAAACATTTTGGGTTTTAGCTGTTGCTACAATAAGATTCAATTTTTTTTTTTTTGTTTTTTGTTTTTTCTCACACTTAACTGAGATTGGTTGGACTGGGACCACACATGAAGATTTTATGTTTTTTTATTGTATAAAAAGAACAATACAAATGTGTTTTGAAGTAAATAAGACTCAGAAAATCCAGTGTGTACTAAATGCAGTATGGAAGCGGCCAAGGCAGTCTTAAACCTGCAGGTATGAACATTAACTCGCTCCTCTAGATTTAGTTTCAGATCATTACTGATGAAGGTCTTATGAATATCCTTTCTTTATACTGACACTGAGTACATTATGTGTAACATTTTTTAAAAATATCTTCAGAGTGCTCTCCAAAGTGTTCATCCAGGTGCTCAGCAACTGCCTACAAGAAGCCCTGTCTGTTTTTCTGTAACAAATGTTGTGCCAAGTGTCTGTGTGTTCCTCCTGGAACATCTGGAAACAAGCAGGTCTGCCCCTGCTACAACAACTGGAAGACCAAAAGAGGAGGACCCAAATGCCCTTGAATGGGGAACTTGGCATTGCTCATCTTTGATACTCCTCAAGGAGGAATTATATTTGAAAAAATTATTAAAAAGTTTTCAGCATTTCTGATCTTTCTAAGGATATATCCCACATCAACCATAAGAAATGTCATTTCAGTGACTGTAGAATGTACTTCCATAATGCTTTTCACAAGGCTACAATTCAGAAATAGATGACACTCCTTTTAAAATTCTCATTTTTTTTTTTTAAGCCTTGGGACTGTTTCCCATCAAGCGATGGCTCTGCTCTGCGTTTGTGTTGTGACAAATTGTCCATTGTACTTTTTGATGAATAAATATACAAATGACTTTTTAATTAAAAAATATTATAATCATATTAATTTATTGAATATATATATTATATATATATATAACACTGTATTATTGAAATTTATATAAACAACTTTTATTTATATGAAAATTTGTAATTATAAATTTTATAAAGTAAATAAATTATAATTACACATCATAATGCTTGTATCAACAAACTAATAAAACAAGCATTATGATGTGTAATTATAATTTATTTACTTTATAAAATTTATAGTTACAAATTTTCATATAAATAAAAGTTGTTTATATAAATTTCAATAATACGGTGTAATTTATATTAATCTAATATATTGTTTACATAATTAAACACTGCATTGCATTTGTATAATTTAAATATTGTAAGAATGACATTGCAATAAAATGGTATATATATCATTGTATAATTAGAATATTAAAATTATGTTATTTATATAATATTATTGTAATAAATTTATTTAAATAAATAATATTATTTTAAATGAAGGTATTCATTTTAGTTAGTATATTATTTGTTAGTTTGAGTGATTTGTAAAATTTTAAATGAAATTGTTTGATAGAATTTGCAACATTATAATATGTTATATCTTTCTTAAAATTTTCTCCAAATTAACAATTTGAATGCTTAAGAAATTATAATTAGTGTAATGTATTATTAGTAATGTAAAACAAAATTTAAATAATGATAGACAGTAAAATGGAAAGAGTGAAACATCAATAGATATCAAAAAATTTAACTTTGAAACTTCAATGTGAAGAAAATTAGTTAGAAGTGGCAATAGCTCAATTTTATTATCTTTTTATGGCCAAAGCCAGTTTACAAAGAGATAAATTAGAACAATTATAGCAAACTCTTAAGTGCAATTGCTTAATAGAATTTGTAACATCACAATATGCTACATCCTCCTTCAAATTTATTCCAAATTAACAATTTGAATGCTTAAAATAATCTATAATAAATGTAATTTATTATTGGTAAAAAAAAACTTAAATAATCATAAACATGTCAAAATAGAAAGAACGAAACACCAATAGATACCAAAAATTTCAATTTTGAAACTCTAGCATGGACAAAACTCGTTGGAAGTGCAACAACCCAACTTTATGATCTTCTTATGAACAAAGACAATCTACAAAGAGATCAATTAGAAAAAATATAGCACACTGTGGTTATTCTCACTCAACTCCTCTATGCACTTTTCTTCCTTCTTCTACAACCAATTGAACACAAATTATATCCCTTATACACTCATCCTTACAATTACATTTGTGCCTCTTATTTATTGTGCTCTAAGAGTGTCCTTTTGTGCACTGAAGTACTTCTAGAAACTCAAAACTGAAAATATATTGACAATATGTTGTTACTTTGACCGTTCAAGTCACTAAAATGAAACTGCTGCAAAATCACCGATGAGTTAATCGGTGGTTACAAAATCACCCTTCCAGACACTGACAACTACATAATCCCCCATTTACGAAACTAACCGTTATGCAACTTCCCCTACATATACCATAAGTTTTGTCATTATGCAATAAACACTCAAATTGAGTGTTGTTCACTGATTGATCATGATTTTTCTTGGTTTGGATGATGAAGAAAATTATTTTTCCAAATCACTATAGATCATATATCCTTTCTAGGAGGCTTTTTGTCCCAAAAATCATGGTGGACTAGGAGATATGGGAAGAGCTCTCCCACTTTCTCCTTGAGATACCATATTTCATGTTTTGGTGTCTTCCCTTTTATGTTAGCTTGCCAAGATTCTTGTGACCCTCTTATAGTCTCTTTGACTTTACAACACTACACCCTCCTCCAACTCCCCTTTTGCATATAAGAAAATTTATTCAATAGAAGGTAGCAATTTTATTTCCTATTCCTCATCCAACACAGATGACTCATATACGTGTCAATTTTCATAGTTAAAGTTATTGAGTACGTCCTCATGAATGAGGGTAGATAACGATTGAAATCATTCTTTCCAATTTTCTTTGAGATGGTCAATAGCCCATACCTTAGAGGTTTGAGCTTCCTAGTGTGTCTTTAAAACCATTTTCGCTCAAATACAATCACACTTTGTCTCTTACTCTAACTGTGTGCTCTTTTCAACATTGATCCTAAACTTGTCCTTAGCTTAAGACCTATCTAATTATTCCTTCACTTAGAGATGTATTCACCTAATTTTCTCAATGAATTTTGCTGGTCTTGTCATCTAAATCTATATCTTCTCCTTAATTATGTTGTCCCATTGCAACATCAAATGAGTTCGTAGAGAAATAACCCAAACATGCTTCAAAAGGTAACTTGCTAGTGAATCTATCTACCACCCTATTGTATGAGCATCAAATATATACAAAGACTTATCCCAAGTCATTGGATAATTGTTGTTATAGTTTCTTATTAATTTTACCAAATTAATATTTACAACTTTGTTTGTCCATCAATTTGAGGGTAGAAAGTTATGTTTCTTTGGATTTTGGTAACCATCTTACCCCACAATGTATTCTAAAACTTTCATATTTTTAGAATATTTCTCTAAAAGAATAGACTTAGGAAAACTAAAATGCACTGAAACATTAAAAAATAATAATTATGTTGTTTCACACACTTTTTACTATCTTCTTACATGGAAATTAAAAACTCATTTATTGAATCTGTCTACAACATATCAATAGTCATAACCATACTTAGACATTGACATACTTCCCACAAACTATGTAGTTATGATTTCTCCTTGTCTAGTAGGCACACGTAGAGGCATGTACAATCCTTCTTTACTAACCTTAAGCTTGCTTGTACAACACAATTTACATCCTCTAATGAATCTAGATGCTTCTTCTTGCATATTGGTCTGATACAAATATCTTTGCAAATATACCATGGGTTTTCCAACACCAAAATGTCTTGAAAATTTGGAAGTATGTGTTTCCATCATCATTAGAAATATTTCTCCCTTTAACACACATAGTTTGTCCAAATTTTAGAGTAGCTCAGTTCAAGGTAGTATTCACCATTTCCTAGAACATCAACTTTCTTGACCTTCAATTAATAGAATGTTTAAAAAAAATGTATCTTGTGCTTATGCTTCCTCATAAGCCTCTGTTATGAAAGGCTCAAGTTGTGAAACCATTACCAAAGTTGAAAATTTCTTTGTGATTGGTGGCCTAGATAATATATCTTCCACAACCTTTATGATTTTTTTTTGTACTTGATCATTTAATAAAATTATTAAAGAAAAACCATCCATTTTTAAATTATTTATTGGTACAACTTATATAGACCCATATTTTTCTCTTATTAAAGATATATTCTATAGGACTTGTTAGTAGAGGTTCTTGGAAAACTTGAGAACATGTTAATTACAGGGATAGTTTACGCAATTAATAACAAAACATGATAGTGGTTGGCAATTCAGATTGAATGATGCCATTAAAGAATAAGTCAAGCTTATTATAAGAAGACATAAAAATTAATGTATACAGAATAGTCGGCATAAAACTATATGAATAACAGATTAAACACCCATAATACTCACTGCACATAGATCATAAGTAAAAAAATTATAGGAAAACTATTCAGAACATTGTATTAATCTCTATCACACATACACAACCATTCACCATTACAACTTGACACTATTTATAAGCTTTTACATAGTGTTATCTCTTCATCTTCCCAGCTTTTATTATTCCAAACAGAAAGGACTCTTTGCATCCTAAGATCAACTACTATTCTATCAAAAGTCGAATAAATCCAAAAGATAATACAAATGACAAAATAGATCAATTTGCACATGTGTTCATCAACTATACTTTGTGATTTTAGTTAACCCTATTCTTCATCCAACACTTTACCAGACTTTATTTGTTGTCTCATCTCAAGACAAGATCCTAGTAAAATACTTTGATTTGAGGCTAAAAGAATGAACTAGAAACAAGAATCATGGTTATCGCTCTAGGTGTTGTTTAATAGTTTTCACCCTTTGAACACTACTTAGCCATCCTTTTGAGTTTTCAACTAAGTGCATATTAGCCTAATGCCCTTTCAGGTTTTCAATAGACTAGTATAACTAGGTGGCCGTATTTTATAGGTTTTCAAACAACCTAGCCCCACTCTTAATGTTTAAGGCTATCCTATAAAATTTGTATGAAACTTGTGAAAACTAAAAAAATGGAGTGCACAGTACCCACTAGGTAGACAGTGGCATGGTTTGACATGGTTGCATAATAGGTTGTTATTGTGTTATTTTTACTTATGTTATAAAAGATTCACTTAGTTGTGAAAAATATGTTGGTGGGAGTTGTTGCTACTAGGTGTTTACTTTGGGATTTGTGACTATTTATTTCTAATGTAGGATCTCCTAAAATTATTGTGGTGGAATGAATTGAGGCTTATCCACAAGTTGATAAATGGAGGGATTAATATGTGAAAGATCTTGCTTAAGCATCTTCTAGTCCACTAGCACTTCCTACACCATAGTAAGAATTATGCATAGTGGGATCTAGATTACTATCAAGCTATACACATCTTCATCCTCCATGATGGTAATGAGTGATTTAGCATTGGATGCCTTGAGTTGAATATCCAAAACCAACTTATCCAATCAATCCACATGCCTTTGAGTTTGTAATCTAGAAAATATAGTACAAAGAGTCTCATTGTGCTAAACCTAAATTTTTCACATGGTTGCATCTCGTGAATCTAGCAATTATTTGAGGGTGTTTCTCATCGCATCATAAATAGCTATTTGATCATCCATTACAACTTTGGATTTATCTACTATTATGAAATCTGATTGAGCAACAACTAATCATGTAGCATCCCTACTGGGATCTAACTAGAAAATTTAGAAACTAACCAATGATGTAACATCCATAGGTAAGTATTCCAATTCTATGTAGAAACTAACCACTTGCTCACTTATGTTCATGTTGACACAGTTTCACTATTTTTGAGGTGGCTAAAAGTGTTTCTATTTGTCAACTTGGAAGTATACAATCCAATATACCCAATGTACTATAATTGTATACAAAGACACCTCAATTCTTAGATATAATTTATGACACCATTAGCCTTTATGATTCTTAAATTAACACAACTTTACTGATGGGATAGTCTAAACATGCCAATATTCAACATATAGTAACTCTATAATTTCAACAAAATTCCATTTCCACTAGCATTTGATATACATCTAGTGGCTTAAATTCATGCATTCAAAAAGTTAACTATACATATATCTCTTTAATACAAATTTAATTCTCCACCTGAGGAATTATGATTGTAAAAACACACCTCTATGACCATAAATAAATAATTGGTCACATTAATCCTATAGATATAAATATTCCTCAAAGGGGTATCCATGAGGTTGTTCAACCGTTGTGCAAAAGACTATGTTTTAAAATCTTATAAACATCTCTAATCAATTTTGGGGTTTATAAAAGAGCTATGAATACTAGGTTGAAGGTTTACAAACCTAGACCCACATAAACAAGAACCACCCCTTGTTGAAACTAATTATAGATTTAAACAAGAAAAATAAGTGTCGTAAGTCTTCAACCATTCAAACTATATGTATTAATGATCTCTAATGCAAAGTTATATATATTTAAAAATAATTGGTTTAACCTGTAATCCCATTATATAAGAAATTAGAATCCATTAATTATTGTAATATATATACATTATACCACGAGGATCTTATCTTATGATATCCCTTATCATAATGTAACCAAACTCGAGGCCATAATTCTCTTCTACCTTTTACATTATGACCATTACATATCTATATCACAATATATAATTAAGATAAAAAAAAAAAACCACTATTATAATCCTTAACTTTCATAAACCATATGCACTCTCAATATGTTAAGTGTTACTTTAATTCTTAACGCTTAATTTTCCAATGCTTATTTTAATAGCTGTACATACCTTTATTTAAACCTTTGTTTATTTTAATTTTGTTCTCTAATAGTTAAATATATATATGGCAGGCTCAATTAAGTTTAGCTTCTATTATAATAGCAAATTTACTAAAAGTACATAGGCATAATTTAAGATGTACAACGGCACCTTATAAATTCTTTTTTTTAAACTTCCATGAATCATTAACTTGTTCAATATTTTACACATGATTGTTTCTTTTAATAACAATGCCCCTGTATCTAGCTACCTTCAAGTACGATGACACCATTGGTTGAAGTTAGGAAATCTAAATACAGGTTTTAATTTAAATACAATGAATCACTCACCCATGGCGACACTTCCAAGAAAATAGGTTTATCTTTTTTTTCTTAAAGAAATGACCCCCTAATGAATTACATGCAACCTATTAGTCATAAGGAGTATTTGAATTATTTAGTAGCCATTTAGTAATTATTATAGCCAGTGATGCCCTTCGCATCTGCAGTTACCTGGCTGATAACCAATATTGATTAATTATCCATTCATCTATCAATATGTTCTTGTATACAAATACGCCTTCAATCAATTAATTAACTAAGTATTAATTTAGATGAAGTCATTTTAAACTTACATCAACAAGAAATAATTTCAGCCTTATTAATTTATTAACTACTACCTAAAAGTTATGATTTATAGTGACTTCAATAATATTATCTGTCAGTATATGTACACTTACAAAAGGATATGCATGCATGGTGAGTATTGGGAGGATGAAATTGTTATATCACCATTTCAACACAATACAATATTTAATCACCTATTTTAATTTCTAAACCAAAATAAAAAATATATATATATATATATATATATATATAAAAGTTCACATTGTTTACGGTTGCAAAATTTTGATTCCCTCAATACTATTAAAATGCAATATCAAATTATTCAAGAATATAAATAAATTCACCTCCTTGTGACAAGGTCCAAGTTGAATCAACATGCTCTAGATGAAATTCATTTATTTTGGCCTCACGTCTCCTCCACATGCTACCCCCTCTCCGTTTCTACTCCTCTCTGCCTTCCATTCTTTTTCTTCCCTATGATACACTCCTTTTCTCTCTTCGTAAATAGGCATAGTATCTATTTGATTTAAAGATCTTTTTATTTTTCTCGTTATTTTATTTATATATTCTATTTTAAAAATAATAGATTATAATGATCTAGATCAATCAATTTCATACACACCACTTGATTAGACTGCCTTCATCTAACATTTCAATGTTAGTAAGCCAGTGAAGTCCATCTCACTCCTTATTCCACATCAACAAAGTAGATTGGTCAAACACAATTCAACCACAAGATTCTTCAACTTACATTCTACTAGTAATGCATCACACGACATACTACACATAGGAGTAATAACAACATACATTTAGTCCATCAAACATATGCATGAATCTTTCGTTATATTCTGTCTCATACTAAAAATAATGATTACAAATATACCACTTAGATAAATTAAAAAATTGACTATACAATTCAATAATATAATTGGTTTCTAGTTATCTACACCCTATGACAACCATATTACCATAGTCTAGTGTTCTAAGACTTAACTACCAATTTTCTAGAATCAATCGTATGAAGTAGTCTCAAATACACGCAAACACAAGCGTTATATAAGTAACTATATATATAATAAAGCAAAACATCATTCCCATGGAACATAATAAAATTCCAACAATGTATTTGCTAAACTCTCAAAGCATGCATGCATACACAAATCTTACCAACTATACATTTCACATTATCCACAAACATAACTAGTGTGTATACAATAAACAATCAAGTGTAGATATGAGTTAGGCATAATAACTATAGTAAGTACCATCTAGGTCTAAAATATTTTTATACTGTAGTACCCTATGATATCCCATACTATCATAATTTCCTAATTATATAACAATACATAAATCAAACTTATGAATTTTAAGACTCAAATGGTCAATGTAGAAAATAACAAGCAAATGGTAAAGTATTATACCACCTAAGTATATTCTTCATACAAACATACCAAAGTATTTCAACATAAAACCATGCATCTGATACACCATTATTTACTATATATTTAAAACACTCATATTATGTAATTCACACAAGTATCCCATACTGAATACCTTTGATTAATAGTCATCCACATTACTAATAGTAAGTCAGATAAATCATAAACTCGTTATGACTTTTCATATTAACGATTCAATTGATATTAAGAGACTGTCCAAGGAATTATAGTTTTTGATTTCTAAGCAACTTAATGATTCCCACTACCTGCCTATTAACTAGAGTACAATTCTTTTTATAAGAGTGCTTGTTTATCATAACTGACACCACATGTAAGTATTCCAATTCTATGCAGAAACTAACCACTTTCTCACTTATGTTCATGTTGACACAATTTCACCATTTCTGAGGTGGCCAAAAGTGTTTCTATTTGTCAACTTGGAAGTATACGATCCAATATACCCAATGCACTATAATCATATACAAAGACACCTCAAATTCAGATATAATTTATGACACCATTAGCCTTTATGATTCTCATATTAACACAACTTTACTGATGGGCTAGTCTAAACATGCCAATATTTAACATAGAGTAACTCTATAATTTCAACAAAAATCCATTTCCACTAACATTTGATATACATATAGTGGATTCAATGCATGCATTCGAAAAGTTAACTATACATATATCTCTTTAATACAATTTTATTGCTCCACCCGAGGAATTATGATTGTAAAAACACACCTCTATGACGATAAATAAATAATTGGTCACATTAATCCTACACATATAAATATTCTCCGAATGGGTCTCCGTAAGGTTGTTCAACCATTGTGCAAACGACTATGTTTTAAAATCTTATAAACATTTCTAACCAATTTTGGGGTTTATAAAATAGCTATGAATACTAGGTTGAAGGTTTACAAACCTAGACCCACATAAACAAGAACTACCCCTTGTTGAAACTAATTACAAATTTTAACAACAAAAATAATTATCATAAAGCTTCAACCATTCAAACTATATGTATCAACGATATCTAATGGAAAGTTATATAAATTTCCAAATAATTGGGTTAACCCATAATCCCATTATATAAGAAATTAGAATCCATTAATTATCGTAAAATACATACATTATACCACAAAGATCTTATCTTATGATATCCCTTATGACAATATAACCAAACTCTAGGCCATAATTCTCTTCTACCTTTTACATTATGACCATTATGAAAGTTAAGGATTATAATAGTGGTTTTTTTAAAATCATATATATATATATATATATATATATATATATATATATATATATATATATATATAACCACTATGATAATCCTTAACTTTCATAAACCATATGCACTCTCAAGTGTTACTTTAATTCTTAATGCTTAATTTTCCAATGCTTATTTTACTAGCTGTACATACCTTTATTTAAACCTTTGCTTATTTTAATTTTGTTCTCGAATAGTTAAATATGTATATGGCAGGCTCAATTAAGTTTGGCTTCTATTATAATAGTGAACTTACTAAAAGTACATGGGCATAATTAAAAATGTACAGTGACACCTTACAATTTTTTTTTAACTTCCATGAATCATTAACTTGCTCAGTATTTTACACATGATAGTTCTTTTTAATAGCAATGCCCCTGTATCTAGCTACCTTCAAGTACGATGATGCCATTCATTGATGTTAGGAAATCCAAATACATGTTTTAATTTAAATACATTGAATCACTCACCTATGGTGACGCCTTTAGGAAAACAGGTTTTTATTTTTTATTTTTATTCTAAAAGCAACGTTCCCCAGATGAATTACATGCAACCTATCAGTTATAAGGAGTATTTGAATTATTTAGTATCTGTTTAGTAATTATTATAGCCAATGACACCCTTTGCATCTACAATTACCAGGATGATAACCAATATAGAATAATTATCCATTCATCTATCAATATGTTCTTGTATACAATGATGCCTTCACTCAATTAATTAAATAAGTATTAATTTAGACGAAGTCATTTCAAACCTGCAACAACAAAGAGTAATTCTAGCCTTGTTAATTTATTAACTACTACCTAAAAGTTATATTTTACAGTGACTTCAATAATATTATTTGTCAGTATATGTACACCTATAAAAGGATACACATGAGTGGTGAGTATTGGGAGGTTGAAACCATTATATCACCATTTCAACACAATATAGTATTTAATCACCCTATTTTAATTTCTAAACCAAAATCAGAAATCATTTATTATCTACTATTTCCTGTCTTAATAAGTTTATAGCATATATATATATTATATATATATATATATATATATAAAGTTCACATTGTTTATGGTTGTAGAATTATGATTCCCTCAACACTACTAAAATACAATATCAGATTATTCAAAAATATAAATAAATTCACTTATGTTGTGACAAGGTCCAAGATGAATCAACATGCTTTAGATGAAATTCGTTTAGTTTGGCCTCACGTCTCCTCCATGCGCTGTCCCTTCTTCTTTTCTCCTCCTCTTTGCCTTCCATTCTTTTTCTTCCCTATGCTACACTCCTTTTCTCTCTTTCTTCTTGGATGCATATATATTATTCCCAAAAAATACCTTTTTTTAAAAATAGGCATAGTTTCTTTTTGATTTAAAGATCCTTCTGTTTTTCTCATTATTTTATTTATATCTTCTCTTTTATTATTAAATGTATTTTTCTTTAACTTTTATTTCCCTTTATTTTATTTATTTGTTTTATCTTTATTTCTCAGCTCATAAGATTTAATTTAAAACTTTCCTCAAAATCAAAATCTTTCCTCTTTATTATTTTTATTGTCAAACTTTCTATTTCTTTTTTACCCAAATTTATAATAATTAAAGAATTTATTAATTATCATTTCAAATTACCATGACCATCTAATGATTAATTTATAGACTAATAATTTAAATTAATCCAGTCAAGTAAATCTTGAAGCATTCATGGCCACACACAAGGCACACTAGATGAAATCTACATACCATTAAAATACACTATCAAACCATAACAAACATCTATCTATTATTAAAGACATCATGCTAACCATTCAAATTATGCATCTAACATGAATTATTTGTGCAGTGTATGTAGGGTTCATGTTAGCTCTCTGTTGGTATGTGACATCTCGATCTATGTCACCCTCTTTGATGATGCTCTCTCTAGAATGCTCGAGGGATGAATTATCCTATGTCCACCTCACAATACGAAACTTATTAGATCATATCTCATGATAAACATAAAGTAATAATATAACTGAAATAACACATTGATATAATTAAAATGTAACCACATACATTAATCAACACATAGTAAGCAACCATGTATCATTATCTAACTAAAAAATGTTTTATTATCTCAAAATAACATAAATTTTAAATTCAATCAGAAATATAATCAAATCTAAATTTATTTGCTACAAATATCCATGTGTAATCTAGCAAGTTTGACTGATGAGGAATCAGGATGTAACATCCTTCCCCCCTAAATCTAGTCATCATCCCCAATTACTCTTACTCAAGCATAAGTTCTAAATTAAAATAATATTTAAAAAAGCAATAACATGGTATACAATATCAAATTAAGCAAATAATGGAAAATTACCTGCAGAACTCACCATAGTTCTTTCAAGTTGCATTATTTTAGAGTACTGGTCCCATAAAACTCTATTCAATGACATTTCTCTTTTAAACAAACATGGTTATGAGTATTAATTACTTTGATTGGTTCTGTCATGACCACCCTATGGTCCAGAACTATCAAAATAAGCCTATATACTATACGACTGACCACTTAGTTTACTTTGAAGGGTCCCACATATCTTAGTGAAAGTTTACTAAATTTTTGAAACATATAATATCATCATGCAAGTCAAAGTAAATGATCAGGTAGAGTTTCACAAAATCTTCCAGCCCTCAACGCGTCTCTCTATCCTAGAGAGTGTTTTTCTCATCCTAGAGAAAAATAATAGGGAACCTAGCAAGATTAATGTGCATAAGTTAACACTACCACTACTCTGCAAAGCTCTTGATAAGCATAACATCCCAATACTGTCACTACTCCATAGAGTTCTTGACAAGTATGACGATGAATACGAATAGAAAATACTATATTTATAATGTATACAAAATCATGGAATACCTATCCACAGTATATATATGTATGGCCATATGACTGAATTTAATAAGTTTTACCTATCAAATCTCAGATTTGACAAGTTCATCTATCAGATCTAATTCAGTAATAATTGAGTCAATGTGAGGTTAAATAGGATACCATCCTATTGCTTGTAACTCACATTCCTAATTCACCACTATTCCTTTAGGTCTCCATGACCTAATGATCTTAAAATGTGCACAATGTTTCAAAGAATAATAATTTTATGCTAACGAATTTTTGAAAGAAAAGCTAAATTATTCTAGATGTATCCTCATACATACTAAAAATACCATACAATCAATCCATAATTGCATTTACTACTAGTTAAACATACTAGTATCAAATTTCACAGCTTAATCTATTCTATTTTGTTCATGATTAAGAGGAAATAATGTTATAATTAACATGATATACATAGGTCAAGAATTCACACCATTCTTTTAACCTTATAGGGGAATAAATAAAACAATATTGCCTTGTTTGCTCAACTAGCACACAACAATTTAAAATTTATTCTAAATTTTAGATTGACAAGATGCTCCACACCTCCTATACCCTACTCACTTTCGGTGAAAGGTATAAAAATATCTCTCTAAAACAACAAGCTATAAGCAAAAGAAAACAATATCAATCTATGCAAGTGTGTATAATACTAATTCTAATCAACTTATAATTCTTATTATATAATTTAATATATAAATCAAGGTTTTGCTACCTCATGTGGTCTTAAAATCATAAGTTAGATCAAGTAGCTACTCTAAAGAGTTATAATTAAAAAGTAGAGAACTATTTTATCAAAAACTCCTACTTACCCTCCTAAGGTAAAAAGAAAATACCACAACTCAATATTGCCCAAACACCACCTACTTACCCAATCTTTTAAGTATGGTATCTCAATCTACTTCCATAATTAAGATTGGATGACTACATCTCGAGGGTCTAGTAGAGATAATAATAGTATGACATCAACTCATATTATAACATAAAATACGGATCTCCAATATCATGAGAGAAATACAACTCAATATAGAAAGTAATTATACCACTTTAAACTTAACTCATCTAAATACACAAAATCCACTGTCAATGTGCATCAATGTATAATTACAACTCTCCAATAACAATTAAAATATATTACAATGTACAAATAAGATACTTGGCTACCTTAGAGCGCATTTCCTAAACTTCAAGTATCTGTGGCAATCTCAAGTGTCATCTCGATAAGTAGTACTATTATGGGGAGGGAGACCATCATCTGAGCATTTTACCACACCAACCATGGACCAATGATCCCCTTCACTATCCCATCAGGAAATGGCCTTCCCTTCATGGATGGGTAGATAGTGACAGTGCAGGAATCCAAAGAGACTATCAAGTACCCATGTGATGTATGATTCTAACTAACTAAACATGTAGTGTATCATAGAAAAATTAATCTATTACAAGATATCACATATGCATGTAAATCATAATCATGAAATGATAATGTCTCACTAAACATACTTTATCCCAAAGCTTTACAAATAATAGATAATAATGATCCAAATCAATTAATTTCATACACACCACTTGATCAGACGACCTTCATCTAACATTGCAATGCCAGTAAGCTAGTGAAGTTTGTCTCACTCCTTAATCCAAATTAACAATGCAAATTGGTCAAATATAATTAAACCACAAGATTCATCAGCTTACATCCTACTAACAATTCATCATACGACATAATACACATAAGAGTAATAACAACATACATTTAATCCGTCAAACATATGCATAATATTTCATTATATTTTATCCTATACTAGAAATAATGATTATAAATATACCACCCAAATAAACATACAATTTAATTGTATAAATCAATAATATAATTGATTTTCAGTTATCTGCACCCTATGACAACTCATATTATCACAGTCTAGTGTTCTAAGACTTAACTACCAGTTTTCCACAATTAATCATATGAAGTAGACTCAAATACATGAAAACACAGGTGTTATATATATATATATTTGCTAAAGTCTCAAAGCATGCATGCATACACAAATCTTGCCAACTGTACATCTCATGTTATCCACAATCATAATTAGTATGTATACAGTAAACAATCAAGTGTAGATATGAGTTATGCATGATAACTATAGTAAGTACCATCCGAGTACAATATAATTTTATACTGTAGTACCCTATGATATCCCATACTATCATAGGTTCCTAACTACATAAAAATACATAAACTAAACTTATGAATTTTAGGACTCAACTGGTCCATGTAGATAATAACAAGCAAATGGTAAAGTATTATACCACCCGGGTATATTTTGCATACAAACATACCAAAGTATTTCAACATAAAAACATGCATCTAAAACACCATTATTTACTATATATTTAACACACTCATAGTATGTAATTCACACAAATATCCCATACTGAATACGTTTGACTAACAGTCATCCACATTGCTAATAGTGAGTCAGATAGATCATAAACCTGTTATGACTTTTCATACTAATGCTTCAATTTCTATTAAGAGAGTATTCAAGGGATTATAGTTTTTTATTTCTAAGCAACTTAATGGTTCCCACTACCTACCTATTAACTAGAGGTACAATTCTTTGTATAAGAGTCCTTATTTATCATAACTAACACCACATGTAATTATTCCAATTCTATGTAGAAACTAACCACTTGCTCACTTATGTTCATGTTGATATAGTTCCACCATTTCTGAGGTGGCCAAAAGTGTTTCTATTTGTCAACTTGGAAGTATATGATCCAATATACCCAATGTACTATAATCATATATAAAGACACCTCAATTCTTAGATATAATTTATGACACCATTAGCCTTTATGATTCTCAGATTAACACAACTTTACTGATGGGCTAGTCTAAACATGCCAATATTTTAACATAGAGTAACTCTATAATTTCAATAAAACTCCATTTCCACTGGCATTTCATATACATATGGTGGCTTAAATGCACACATTTGAAAATTTAACTATACATATATCTCTTTTATACAATTTTAATGCTCCACCTGAGGAAATATGATTGTAAAAACACACCTCTATGACCATAAATAAACAATTGGTCAGATTAATCCTACAAATATATTCCCCAAAGGGGTCTCCATGAGGTTGTTCAATAGTTGTGTAAAGGACTATGTTTTAAAATATTATAAACATCTCTAATCAATTTTGGGGCTTATAAAAGAGCTATGAATACTAGGTTGAAGGTTTACAAACCTAGACCCACATAAACAAGAACTATCCCTTGTCGAAACTAATTACAAATTTTAACAGAAAAAATGAGTGTCATAAGTCTTCAACCATTCAAACTATATGTATCAAGGATCTCTAATGCAAAGTTATATACATTTACAAATAATTGGATTAACATGTAATCCCATTATATAATAAATTAGAATCCATTAATTACTGTAAAATACATACATTATACCATGATGATCTTATCTTATGACATCCCTTACGATAATGTAACCAAACTCTAGGCCATAATTCTCTTCTACCTTTTACATTATGACCATTACATATATATATATCACAATATATAATTAAAGTAAAAAAAATCACTATTATAATCCTTAATTTTTGTAAACCATATGCACTCTCAATATGCCAAGTGTTACTTTGATTCTTAATGCTTAATTTTCCAATGCGTATTTTACTAGCTGTACATACCTTTATTTAAACCTTTGCTTATGTTACTTTTGTTCTCTAATAGTTAAATATATATATGGTAGGCTTAATTAAGTTTGGATTCTATTATAACCATAAAATTACTAAAAATACACAGGCAAAATTTAAGATGTACGACGATGCTTTACAAATTATTTTTTTATAACTTTCATGAATCATTAATTTGCTTAGTATTTTACACATGATAATTCATTTTAATAGCGATTCCCCTATATCTATCTACATTCAAGTATGGTGATGCCATTGGTTGAAGTTAGGAAATCCAAATAGAGGGTTTAATTTAAATACAATGAATCACTCACCTATGGTGACGCTTCCAGGAAAGCACGTTTTTATTTATTTATTTATTTTCTAAGAGTAGCAACCCCCTGATGAATTCCATGCAACCTATCACTTGTAAGGAGTCTTTGAATTATTTAGTATCTATTTAGTAATTATTATAGCCAGTGATGCCCTTTACATCTGTAGTTACCGGGATAATAACCAATACAGAATAATTATCCATTCATCTATCAATATGTTCTTGTATACAATGATACCTTCACTCAATTAATTAAATAAGTATTAATTTAAAAGAAGTCATTTTAAACCTGCAGCAACAAGGAATAATTCTAGCCTTGTTAATTTATTAACTGTTGCCTAAAATTTATGTTTTACAGTAACTTCAATAATATTATCTGTCAGTATATGTACATCTACAAAAGGATACATATGCATGGTGAGTATTGGGAGGATGAAACCATTATATCACCATTTCAACACACTACAATATTTGATCACCCTATTTTAATTTCTAAACCAAAATCGAAAATCATTTATTATATACTATTTTTTGTCTTAATAAGTTTATATATATATATATATATATATATATATATATATATATATATATATATATATATATAAGTTCACATTGTTTATGGTTGGTTGCAGAATTCTGATTCCCTCAACATTACTAAAATGAAATATCAAATTACTCAAAAATATAAATAAATTCACTTACCTTGTGACAAGGTCCAAGCTGAATCAACATACTCTGGATGAAATTCGTTTAGTTTGGCTTCATGTCTCCTCCACGCACTACCCCTTCTCCCTTTCTCCTCCTTTCTGGACTCCATTCTTTTTCTTACCTATGCTACGCTCTTTTTCTCTCTTCTTTCTTGGATGCGTATATATTATTCCCAAAAATACATTCTTTTTTAAAAATAGGCATAGTCTCTTTTTGATTTAAAGATCTTTTTGTTTTTCTAATTATTTTATTTATATCTTCTCTTTTATTATTAAATTTTATTCTTTTTTTTTTAATTTCCTTTTATTTATTTGTTTTATCTTTATTTCTCAACTCATAAGATTTAATTTAAAACTTTCCTCAAAATCAAAATCTTTCCTCTTTATTATTTTTATTGTCAAACTTTCTATTTCTTTTTTACCCAAATTTACAATAATTAATGAATTTATTAATTATCATTTCAAATTTCCATGATAATCTAATGATTAATTTATAGACTAATAATCTAAATTAGTCTAATCAAGCAAATCTCAAAGCATTCATGGCCACATATAAGGCACACTAGACAAAATCTATAAAACCTTTAAAATATACTATCACACTGTAGCAAACATCTATGTATTATTAAAGACATAATGCTAACCATTCAAATTATGCATCTAACATAAATTATTTATGCGATGTGTGTAGGATTCTTGCTAGCTCTCTGTCAACATGCAACATCTCGATCTACGTCACTCTCTCAGATTATGCTTTCCCTCTGACACGCTCGAGGGATGAATTCCTCTGTGTCCACCTCACAACATGCAAGTCATTAGATCATATCTCATGATAAACATAAAGCAATAATATAACCAAAATAACACATTAATATGTTTAAAATTTAACCACATACATTAATCAATGCATAACAAGCAATCATGTATCATTATCTAACCAAACAATATTTTATTATCCTGAAATAACATAAATTTCAAGCTTAATCAAAAATATAACCAAATCTAAATTTGTTTGCTATAGATATCCACGTGTAATCTATCAAGTTTGACTGGCGAGGAATTGGGATGTAACAAATGAGTTGGTAAGGTGTTGCTTTCAATTCATCATCCCTTGAGCAATTTTTTTTGTTTGTTGCATAACGGTGTCCAAAACTTGCTCATATTCCTCAAGTAGTTTGAAAATTACCTCCATCTTTTAATTTATGTTCTACGCCTATGCTCACAATGCTTGCATGTGTTGCATAGACATCCAATAACTTGTAAGCTAATTCAACAAAGTTGTGAGTTGTTTTTATTCTGACATCACTTGGTCACCCAAGACTTGTATAACCAGTGTTGGGTAACTGTTATTGATTATCTAACACACATTGGTAAGCTATCGACTCAATTTTGCATTATCATCTAGTAGCTATAAAAATTCTTATTCTAAGGCCACAACCTTTTGTGAAATGGATTATTGACATGAAACTACATATTCAATCTATTTGGTTAGTGGTAATTGGGAAACATCTAGAGATGTTTCAAACATAGTGGTACCAAGTGCTATGGATGTGGTTGGAAGCATTGCAAGAGTTACTGTGAGTTGAGCTAAAGGAAGAGAGAATGTGGTATGCCAGGTGGATGATGAGGGAACATCCCACAACCACTAGCTAGTGATTTGAGGTTTCAACTGTGAGACCTACTCCTGTGCATCTACTTGTATTGCCATCTTGTGTTGGTTTGCATGCTTTGATTAATTTTTATCTTTATCTTTTTTATTTTCTAGTTTGATCCTTAGCTTCATCTTGAGCCTTAGCATCTGCCTTGACCTTTGGATTTGGCTTGTGCCTTAGCCTTAGCCTTAGCTTCAACTTTGGCTTTCACCTTAGCCTTAGTTTTGGCTTTAGTCTTAGCTTCAGCTTTGGTTTTGTCCTTCTCTACTTGTTCTTCAGTTACATGCTTAGTTTTTTTTACTCTTCTTTGGCCTTTTTATCCTCTTGAGAATTTGTTATTTTTGGTTCTTCGTCATGATTTTATTGCACAGCCTGTGCTTCATTCTATTTTTGCACAGCCTCTTCTTGCTCATTTTTATTTGCCTCCGCTTCTTTGGTTTATATTTTGCAAGCCTCTACTTCCTCGGCTTCATTTTATGTAGCCTCTACTTCTTTAGATTACTTATTTATAGTGTTTGATTCTTTGAATTGCTTCTAATGTGTCTCCTATGAAGCTTGTTGTTGGCATTGTTATTCTTCTGTAGCAACCTATTGCTTACATTATTCTTCCTCTGCCACTACCTATTTATTTTCTTTTTTCTTCTTTCACTTTTTATTTTCCTTTATTTGTTTCTTCTCATCCTTATTTTGATCCTCCTGTGGGTCCTCTAGTTCCTACGTAATTTATGTTTGTGGCTTTGGTTGTGGTAAGCTGGGCTCTTTAGGTTATTACATAGGAGTTTATGAGTCTAGTATTATCATTGAATGTGAATATTATGAATATGAGGATTCAATCACAATACTCTTCCATGTAACCATTTTTTATTTGAAGGTAGGATGGGTAGTGAGACTCATCTTTTACTTCTTCATAGCTGGCCTTAGGGTTGTGGATGTGTTTCCTACACTTGCTATCTCCCCTCTCTTCTACTTGTTCTCCAAAAGATGCCATTCTTTATTTTATTATTTAGGATGGCCTTGCTAAATGATGAGTCCTTGGTTTACACATCAAGGCTTGAGGTTCACTCTCCTATATAGGCTACTCTTCTTGGTATGAAATAGAAGATCCCACAACTGGATCTTTGTGAAACATTTTGACTACCAATTTTTGTCGAGCTATTTTATAACCTACAATGTCAACAATAATGGAGGGGGAAGGTTGTGTGATGTCAACCCAAAGGTCTTATTTTACCTGATTATGCACTTGATAGGTTCACATTAATTTCCAAAAGAAAAAATCCTTTTCTTCTTCATGCTCATAGTGATCATTACCGATGTCTTCTAGCATAGACTTCAGGACTTCAAGTTTATTGACTCTCATTTCTAGAAAGTTGCACTCAACTATGATTTTTTGGACATTTGGGTTTTATATCCAAGAATTTTATTTTTGAGTTATATTCTTTGGTATTGGTGGTGAGGCTCTCCTTAATGGTGCCTTTATTTTGCCTTTGTCTGGCTGTGAGGGAGCTATTATTGTTTATGGTGGAACCTATGATTGTGCTTGTGGTTACCCTTGATTACTCAGGCATGGGTTATTGTTCTCATAAAGGGATGGAATGTAGAGGTTGCACCTTCCTTGCATATAAATATTCTACCTCCAAACTTTTTCTTATGCATCCAATATCATGATGAAGAATGGTATTATGGTCTTAATTGGTGTCAGTAACTCATACACCTTGATTAGGATGTTGTTGTGTAATTTTTAAACCGATACATGTTATCCTAAATACTGTATGACATCTTGGGGTATTCTAGGGTATGCCCTGATCAATTCTAAAACCTCAATCCACCTTTTGTTAAACCAATCTAATTACTCATAATATTACCCTGTTTTGGTCTATGTAACATTTACGAATGTGGTAGTAGGCCAAAAATATAAAATCAGGTTGACTGGACCTTTCAATGATTTCCACTACGTGAAATAAAGAAGTAAGACCAAGAAATTATATTGAAATATTTGGAAGGTACTTATGAATATCTTCTCAATATTACTAGTTAACTCTGATGCTATAAACTTGATCCAATTGAAGTATTCACATAGGTGTATCATGTGATACATCATATCTATAAACCCTTTGGTTGCTTGCTTAGCATCATATATTGAATCAATTGGTATTCCTATGCCTACCCTTATAGTATACTTCTACCTAGTGTCTAAATGAATTTGTGGAATGGTGGACTTATAGGGGAGAAGGGATTTAATGTGAGCTAGGAACCCTATTTCTCATGTCATAGTTTGAGCATTGATCTAAATTGTTACATCTCAAGATAAATGAATAGCCATTTTGTTTTTCCTACTCAGAAAAGTAAACATTACCTCTTTGAGTTGTCAAAATGTGGGTAGATTTATCAATATTTATGCATCTAAGCCTCGTAGTGGATGTGGGAGCACTAGGGATCCTACTTGTGCAACTTCTTGAAACCTAAGAGAAAATAGAGTAGCTTCTATTTGACCAATGAATTTTAAGGGGTTGGGGTTGTTGTATTTAGTTTGTCAAAGCCCTAAGCTAATACCCATTTCCTCTGTTTGTGCATTTGAGAGTGAAATCAATAATTGATCTCTCTCCATGGTTGTTGTGGTATCCTTGGTTGAATACTTATTTTGATTATTTCAGCTTTGGGGTGTAATTTGTGCATAAGGAGATGTTTTGAAAATAGATCATAAAATTCACTTATTGGCATAAGTATGTAACGTCTATATGTTATACATGCCCTTTATTATATAGTCTTTGGTTTACAAATCTATCAATTTGATTTGTTTAAATATGTTGGCTAGTTGCGCACAAGTTTTCCCCAAAAAAATAGTTTGACTTGGATTTATTTAATATGACAGTGACCCCTTTGTGTCTAGACCCTTTAATTCCTTTGTTGGTAGTTATATGATGTGATGGGACATCTTTTCATTCATCCCACTTATTTTATGACCCCATATGTCATTCGAACATACAATCTACTTTGATAATGATGCAATCTTCTCAAGTGATTTGTCATTAAGGATCTTGAATGATTGTTATCCATGTTTTTTTTGCAATATTTTTTTCAACATCATCTTCCCAAAATTAATTAAAGACCATGGTGTAGTTGTGGCTAACTGTCTTTAGGGTATTTCTAGGACTCAGTCATAGTTTATGATGCTCACTCTTCTATCTATATTTTGATGTGTTGCAATCCAAATATTTCATTATACAAAACACTATAACCCTAAAAAAACAAACAAAAACAAAAAACAACATTAAACAAAAACCCTAATTTATATGGTGCTACTCGACACCCTCTCTTTTTAGAAATAAGAATGATAGAGACTAGCAATGGTAAGGCTTAATCCTATTACCATTAACACATCCATGTAATATGGTTCCCTACAAATATTTTAACATAATGATACTCTATGGTGAGACTTCATGAATAAAGTAGGGACCCTTCCAGCTAATGTGAAGTTTTCTTGAGAATGTCTTACATCTGCTATCATATAACATTACCGCTTGTTCTAGATGAAATTTATTAGATCACAGGTTATAATTATGCCATGCCTTTTGGCTTATTTTATGGATTTCTTATGCCCATTGTGCCCTTTGTCAACTTTATTACATTCTAACCAAGTCTATAAATATTTTATTTAGATAATCTTGGTCACCTAGCCTCATAACCATTATAATGTGTAGGCTCATAACAATGTACTCCATAGGCATTACTGCCTTAAGACCATAGACAAACTAGAAGGGAGTGAAACCTATGGCACATTTGTAATTTATTTTGTATGCCCAAAGAATCATAGCAATACGATCTTCCCTATCATTCCTTTACACATTACATATCTTGGTTATGTTGGGTGAATATTTTGTCACCAGCGTACTGATGAGAAAAATAGGTTTGATCATCCACAGCAAGGGAGATTGGTTGTCCAAAGTTGCAGGTTTACCACAACCAAAGGGGATAAATATCTCCTCTCATCAAGGGGAGGTTCCCTATAAGTATGAGGCACTATATACTATATATATAAGCAAAAAATAACACTCAAGGGTAGGATAACACCATCCATCTCTCTTTTTTCAGAGATGATGTTCACAAACAGAGGAGAAAATCCTGATGAAGGCACTTCTCTTCTTTCAGAAGTGATCTTGCAGGGAACAACAAGAGTTCTTTTAGGTAGTGACAAGTAATTGGTAACCAAGGGTGTAGTTATCAATAGACTGAGATGTAGCACAAAGTATCCACCTCGACTACCCAAGAGTGATATACGAAGGATAATGACGGCACAAAGTCATCCCAAGATCCTTTACACAGAAACAAAGTACGAAGGATAATGAGGGCACAAAGTCATCCCAAGATCCTTTACATAGGAGTAGAAAGAAAATACACTAAAGGCAATTGTGGGGGCACAAAGTCTTTCCACAGTTGGCTTCAGGACACCTTCTTGATTACTTTCACTAGTTCTGCTTGCTAAATTAAATAAACAAGAACACATTCAAAAGATAGACATAAGAACAATCTCCTAAAATGATACAAGCTATAACAATAGAAAGTCTGCAAACAACTTGCTTTCTCATTTAGATAAAATGATATGAACAATAATGTAAGCTCAAAGTCTTAGTATTCGCCTTTCAATTTTGTTAGGTTATGGAGCTAAAAGCTTCAACCCTTTGCAAACTGTGGAACAATGGTTGCTGAGATCCAGGAGCACCGGCGTCGACAGAAGGACCGACGTCGGCAGAGACCAGTGCAGAAGGCCACCGGTGATGGCAGGAAGTCGGCCGACGTTGGCAGAACCAGACAAGCAGGGACCGATGTCGGTCGCCTGTGTGTTCCAGAACTGCTCGTTTCACAGACAGTTAGTTAAGTGAATGAAGAGTTTGCATGCTGAGACCAGTTAGAGTCTTGGTCTGCGAGGACGATTGTCTAAATTAAGAGTCTAAGTTATTGTTTGAGTTAGGGATCTATTTATAGACCCATTGGCATATATTGTTAATGTATGAGATAGAAAGGAAGAGTTCCTTCTAGTTGTAAGATCTGTGAGTTGCAGGTTGTTGCAAGCTCATTGGAGATCTACATGTAAGTTTGGTCTTTGAATTACAGGTTGCAGGTTCATGAGAGATCAGCTTGAAGTGCTATAGAGTGCTTGGTGTACCGGCAGGGTTATTACTGACTGGTTGGAGAGGTGAACACCAATTCGGTTTGTGAGTTGGTTGTTGGGACCGTTTTTTTTTGTGTAGGAGAGTGTGTGTGAGAAGAATTACTGTACACTTGAGGTGTGGCGAATCTCTGTAAGGTGAAAGAGTGTGGTGGCTCTTTGTTGTATTCTTTTCTGTATAGTGTTAATACAAGATAGTGTATTGTCTCTCATATTCTGTGCTATTGGTGAATTCTAGTTACTTGTGTTTCTGGTTATTTTCGCATATTCAATTGCTTATATTTGGTAATCATACTGTGCTCTTTTTGAGGAGCAAGATCCTAACAGGTGGAATTAGAACAGGTGTGTTTGTTCTTGGATTTATCTTCCACCTTCCCTGACAAGTGGTATCAGAGCCTTGGTTGTAGGTTCAAAAGCTGATACCTGACTAGTGGTATCAGAGCTTTTGGTTGGGATACTAACAGATTGGTGTAGATCTGGGTAGTGTGTTTTGATTACAGGTTACTCACAGGGTTTCTGTTTGAGTGGGAGTTGAGCAATGGCAGAAAATAGTCAACTACGAATGGAAAAGTTTAATGGCAAGAACTACCAATTATGGAGGATGCAGATTGAGGACTATCTGTATCAGAAAGATTTGTACTTACCGTTGGGTGGGGTTGCTAGCAAACCCTTGGATATGAAAGATGAAGAATGGGAGGTTCTTGATCGGAAGGCTCTGGGATCTGTTAGATTGAGTCTTGAATCATCTGTGATTTCCAGCTTATCACAGTGTAAGACAACGGTGGAGTTGATAAAATCTTTGGCAAATTTGTATGAAAAACCGTCGGCTTCTAATAAGGTATTTCTTATGAAGCGTTTATTTAATTTGCAAATGTTGGAAGGTGGATCTGTTCATAGCCATCTTAGTGATTTCCATGGTTTGGTAAACCAGTTAAGTTCTGTCAATATTGTATTTGATGATGAAATTAGAGCTCTCTTAATCTTGTGTTCATTACCTGAAAGTTGGGAAGGTTTGGTAATGGCAGTTTCTAATACTATGTCTCCTTCAAAAGTCTTAAATGTGGATGATGTTGTGAGTGTGATCTTGAATGAAGAGATACGCAGGAAAAGCACAGGTGAATCATCTGGAGATGCTTTGAGTGTTGAAGGAAGAGGAAGGCCAAGAGAGAAGATAGAGCGTGGGAGATCAAGGTCGAAGATGGGCAAGAGATCCAAGTCCAGGTATGGCAGAATAATCTGCTGGAAATGTGGAAAGCAAGGGCACTTAAAGAGAGATTGCAGATCAGGTACAGATCAACATGAAGAACATGGAGAAGAAGCAGATGTTGCAGGTTACGTTGCACAGGATGCTCTGGTATGTTCTTTGGATAAAGTAGAATCTTGGGTATTAGATTCTAGTGCCTCTTTTCATGCATCCCCACATAGAGAATTTTTTCATGAGTATGTCTAGGGAGATTTTGGAGAAATTTGTGTAGGGGATGGTAAGCCTTGTCAGATTGTTGGCAAAGGCAAAGTGAAGCTGAAATTGCAGACAGGTGACACATGGGTGTTAAAGGAGGTCATGCATGTCCCAGTTCTGAAGCGAAATCTGATTTCTGTTAGAAGTTTGGGTGAAGAGGGTTGCACAGTAACTCTCATAGTGGACTCTTGGAAGGTTACAAAGGGTACACTTGTTGTAGCTAGAGGTAAGAATGTAGGTACGCTTTATCTATCTACTTGTTTTACTGATTCTCTTTCTGGGTTATCTACTTCAGTTGTAGATTCGGAGATGTGGCTTAATAGGCTTGGTCACATAGATAAGAAGGAGATGCTGGTTCTTGAGTCAAAGAGTATGCTTTCAGATTTGAAAGGCATGGATCGTGGTTTTTGTATGCAGAAGAAGAAGGTGAGGTTTTTTGAGGAATCTGATGTTAGTGACAAGAACATGAAAGCCTTGGTTTTCAAGGAGAAAGTGACGGACAGAGTTCAGCACAAGGTGCAGAGGAATTTTGAGCAGAGCAAGGGTGATTTGGACAGGGGTTTGATTCAAAAGGAGCTCGCAGGAAAAAGTCAGGTCTCACAAGAAAAACACAGAGACCGACGTCGGCAGGAAAACCGGCGTCGGCGTCCAGACAGGGACCGACGTCGGCCATGTGCAGCCCGACGTCGGTGACTCGGGGCAGAGAGAGACCGGTGTCGGCCAGGGGAAACCGACGTCGGCAGGGAGGCAGTTGCAGGGAACCGACATTGGTCAGCTGTAAACTGAGATGTGACCGAAATCGGTCACTGAGACAAATTTTGGGTGGACAACAAGCTGTCATGGAGTCTCAAGCGCCCATATGGAGGACTGAAGGTGTAAGTAAGTTCTTAAATTCGTCATTTCCCTTCTTTACACTACTTGTTGCTCACTTATGGCATAGGACCAGGAAGTTGTTGAAGAAGCAGAACAGGTAGATCCAGGAAATAGTGGGAGCTAGGCATGGATGAGGATGTGATTCCTTGGAGGAGAACCAAACAGGTGTTTTGGGTAGTGTTGCCAGCTGGAAGTAAGCACTGAGAGACAAATGGATGTTAAGGATAAAGAAGAGCGGAAATGGATACGTGAGATGGAAGATCAGAATATATGATCTTGTATTAGCTGCAGGGCAATGGAGGTTTGTTCATTGTGTTTCTCTTTACCAGGTTGGATAGTATTAGCTACACTATCCTATTTTCTATATGATGTGCTTGTTGCAGGGTTACATATACAGGTATTGCTGAACTAAAGGTAAAGCTAGTTTAGGTGTTTGTCATGGAGAATCTGGGAGCAGCAAGATTCTTTGGCAAGAGTGTGTTCTAGAGACATGGAAGGTCATGTGTTGACTTTGTTTCAGGATGATTGTGTGAAATCGGTTAGCACGCCGATTGTTGGACAGTTATATGAACAGGTGTCTTGATTCACATAATGAGGTTGAGTGCATGGTATGTACTAAACCTGAGTTTTCCCAAGCAGTGGGAGTTGTCACAAGTTAGGAGCCAATCCAGGAGAGAACCATTGGAGGGCAGTTCAGTGGATTCTTACAGGGACCAGCAGCAGGTGCACATGCTATGCAGGGTCAAGTTCTTTTCTACATGGTTGTAGATGTGGATGTGGTAGGTAATTTAGATGACAGGTTTTGCACCACAGATTTTGTGGTGGTTGGTCTTCAAGGGTGATTTTGAAGATGGATACATAGCCAAGGGAACAAACTAGACGGTGTACAGGTACAGGTACAGGTTGCAGCTGTTTATCTCCAAGTGGGAGATTGTTAGGTTGTGGAGCTAAAAGCTTCAACCCTTTGCAAACTGTGGAACAATGGTTGCTGAGATCCAGGAGCACTGGCATCAGCAGAAGGACCGACGTCGGTAGAGACCAGTGCAGAAGGCCACCGGCGATGACAGGAAGTCAGCCGACGTCGGCAGAACCAGACAAGCAGGGACCGACGTCGGTCGCCTGTGTGTTCCAGAACTGCTCGTTTCACAGACAGTTAGTTAAGTGAATGAAGAGTTTGCATGCTGAGACCAGTTAGAGTCTTGGGCTACGAGGACAATTGTCTAAATTAAGATTCTAAGTTATTGTTTGAGTTAGGGATCTATTTATAGACCCATTGGCATGTATTGTTAATGTATGAGATAGAAAGGAAGAGTTCCTTCTAGTTGTAAGATCTGTGAGTTGCAGGTTGTTGCAAGCTCATTGGGGATCTACATGTAAGTTTGGTCTTTGAATTGCAGGTTGCAGGTTCATGAGAGATCAGCTTGAAGTGCTATAGAGTGCTTGGTGTACCGGCAGGGTTATTACTGACTGGTTGGAGAGGTGAACACCAATTCGGTTTGTGAGTTGGTTGTTGGGACCTTTTTTTTTTGTGTAGGAGAGTGTGTGTGAGAAGAATTACTGTACACTTGAGGTGTGGCAAATCTCTGTAAGGTGAAAGAGTGTGGCGGCTCTTTGTTGTATTCTTTTATGTATAGTGTTAATACAAGATAGTGTATTGTCTCTCATATTCTGTGCTATTGGTGAATTCTAGTTACTTGTGTTTCTGGTTATTTCCGCATATTCAATTGCTTATATTTGGTAATCATACTGTGCTCTTTTTGAGGAGCAAGATCCTAACAGGTGGAATTAGAACAGGTGTGTTTGTTCTTGGATTTATCTTCCACCTTCCCTGACAAATTTGGGCAAGTTTTCCTTCTATATTGGGAAGATCTCCTTTAAAATGACATAAGAGACTACAATATATAGCAGCCAAGAAAGGCTTGGCACTTTGTTCCATGGAACAGCCCATGCTAAACTCAATGCATTGAATGCATTTTCAATTTTGTCAAAGAGGGCCATGCTGGAACAGGGCAGCCACCTTAAGTGTGGCTTGTTGATTCATCTCGAATGTCTTCTCCTAGGCCTGAGTCATCTAGTCTGTCACCTGATATCTGTGCAGCTATCCACTTCATCTTTACTTCAAAAGAGACAAACAGGGTGTGCCTTTAATTTTTGTAGGCTCAAATATCTACTTGGTGGACTATTCCACCTATTGGAAATAACTCCTACAATTATTTTGGCCTTTCCCTCTTTCTGCTGTAATTCGAGCCCTTGGGCTACCTTTTCCCTTTTCTAGTTCTTTTGGTTCCTTTTCTCGGCGGTTCTTCCTTTCAGCCTACAGGTCTCTGAATGCCTTTGGGTCCATGCTTAAGCCTGCAAGGATCAACAATTATTTCATTGCCACAAATTTGACGTCTTTGGGTCCATCATCATTTGAAAGCCAACAACTAGTTGGTTGATTTGAATTTGATGGCTACAGGCCCGTCATCCTCAACAATTCCTTCATGTCTTTCCTGCTTGCTCTGGCCACTTTTTGTTGATCTCAACAAGTGACACGTGGTGTGTTCCACTGTGAAATAGGTGAGGACACGTGGTAGCATCCACTTAACTTATAGAGGCTTTAGATGTCTTTTGAGAGTCCCGTAAAAGATGACACGTGGCAGCTTCCCCTGAGCTTTAGAAACAATATAGAAACATTAGGACTCATTTGGACTTCACGTGGATGATGACACATGGTGCACTCTATTGAGTTTAGAAACTCACTCAGGGCCCAACACAGTCCTTACAAAACAGAGAAATAGAAGGAAGAAACTATGGATGTTGACACTTTCCACCAAGCTTTTCAAGGGACACGTGGTGACTTCTGCTACTTTTTAGAAAAACATATTGAAACCTTTTGCCATCGCCACTTGGCACCATTTGTGGAACTTTGAGAGAAGCTTATTGAAAGAAGCTTTATAAGAAAATTGAAATGCAGACACAGACACTTGTCATGCTCCACTGAGTTTTAACAGGACACGTGGCATGTTCTGTGAAGCTTTAGATACCTTTTGAGAGTCCTACAGAAGATGACATGTGGTAGATTTTATTGAGCTCTTAGAAACACTATATAAACATTTAGGACTCATTTGGATTCATGCGGATGATGACACTTGTCGCACTCCATCTATTTTACAAGGGACACGTGGCACGTTCTGCTGCTTTGAGAAGAAAATTATAATGGGTCTCAATAGATGACACTTGGTAGCTTTTGTTCATTTTAGTAATTCACCCGGGGCCCACCATAGTCTTTACTCAATAACGAAACCAAAGGAAGACACAGTGGCCATTGACACTTGGCAACTTCCACTGAGCTTTTCAAGGGACATGTGGTGACTTTCGTAGCTTCTTAGAAAAGCACATGAAAACCTTCTGCATTGGCCACCTGGCACCTTCCAAAGGACGCTGAGGGAAGCTTATTAAAATAAGCTTTGAAACATATTAGAAACCTAAAATGCAGATGTAGACACTTGTCGCGCTCCACTGAGCTAGAATGGGACATGTGGCACATTCTATTGTTTTGAAATTTTATTAGAAACTGTGTCCCGATAGATGACACTTGGTAGCTTTCACCCTCGAGTTTTTTCCTTTTTGACACTCCTTTGAACCGTTTGATTGAACCGACTGATTGAACCAACCCTGGAAATGTCTAAGTGTTGGAAACTTGCTCTTTCGAAGGAATTTACCTGTTAAAGCCATTTAACCCTTTGAACCTGTTAATTTCAAGCATGTTGAGTCCATAGATTTCTTCTTGCAAAGTCTGTAGAAACTGAGACCGTAGAATCCCACATGAAAAGTCCATAGAATCAAGCCTGTAGAGTCCGTAGAATTCTGAGAAGCTTGAAAAATGAGGAATTTGAATGCTTGAAACAAATTTTGAAAAGGGAATAGGCAATTTTGGTCTTGTAGGGCCAAAAATAGTTCATATGTTGTCTCAAAAATGAGTGACAATTTTTGGGGACAATAGCTGGCTCCAATTGGGGAAATTCCTTCAGTTGAAAACTTGAAATAGCTGAGGGGAGTAGAAACCAGAATCTTGAGTGCCTTCAAGTATGCCATTGGGCCACAAAGTCATGCTACCCAAAGAGAAAGGCTCTAAAAAATGAAAATAAATGACACAAAGTAGAAACAAAGACTATACAAATATACATATGTACAGGTGAGTTTATCTGATACTTCAAGAGTTGAAGTGCTTCAGATGCTACCCATTGTGAGGTAGAGAAAATTGTGTGCCATCTTGATACCTCAATAGGAAACTATTTTCACCATTGAGCTGATGAATAGTAAAAGGGCCCCTCCATAGGGAGTCAAATTTTCCATGCATTCCCTTTGGTTCTCTCCTTTTATCCCACAGAAGGACTTGATCTCCAATCTAGAAATCATAGTTCTTAGCTTTCTAGTCGAAGAGCTTCTTCACCAAACCCTGATGGGCAGCAATTCGGTCCACCACCATGGTTCTCTGCTCATCCAGCTCAGTCAGGCACATGATCCTCTTATCAATGGAGCTTTCCTATGTCTGATCTTCAATTGCTTTAGCCAATTTCAATGCTGGCAATTCTAGGGTGATTGGTATCTCAGCATTGAGTCCATAAAGAAGTTGGAAAGGAGAGATACCAATTGCCCTTTTTGGTGTAATTTTGTCTACCTATAGAGCATCAACTAATGCTTTATGCCATGTCCTTTGGTTGTCATCTACCAACTTGTTGATGATTGTCACCAAGTTCTTGTTGCTTGATTCAGCTTGTCCATCCCCTTGTGGAAGGTAATCAAAAGAGTGAGAGAGGGTGATCCCATAGTAATAACATAACTGAGTAATCTCCTAGGAAGTGAAACAAGTTGCATTGTCAGTGACAATCTTGGTTGGGACCCCAAACCTAGAAATGATGTTCTCTTTGAGGAAATTGCACACTTCTGAAGTAACATGTTTTGTTGGAATTGCTTCCACCCACTTGGTGAAGTAATCTATTGTTGTGAGGACATAATCATGTCCAGCACTAGAAGATGGGTTTAATTCACCAATGAAATCAATTCCCCATTGCTGGAATGGATCCTCTATGACTACTAGCTTGAGAGGCAAAGAAGCTAACTTGGGTCTCCCAACAAACTACTAGCATAATTCACATTTCCTTACCCACTTGTATGCATCTTGAAAGAGAGTTGGCTAGTAATACCTGGCCCACATAATTTTATGGCCAGTCATAGGGGTAGAAAAATGTCCTCCATAAGCCAAATTATGGAAGGACTTCAGAATTTGGCTCTATTGCTCTTTGTCCACGCAACAAAGGAAAACTCCATCAAGACTTCTCCTATATAGGCCATTGTCCCAGAGGACAAAATTTGTAGCTTTCAACTTGATAGTTCTTCTTTCTTTATAAGATAGGTGAGCAAGACACTCACCATAAGTAAGGAAATGAGTAATATCTGAATACCACTCATTCATGGTGGAGATAAAGAGGACTGTTGGTGTGTCTTCTTCTTCTGATTTTTCATGCTTTGTTCCCTCTGGCTTGTTATAAACAATTAATTGGCATAGGCCCTTTCCTCGTACCAGCTTGGTTGGCTTGATAGTGTTGATGGTTAAAATTGTGCTTGTTTCTAACACCAACAATGGGAAATTTCAAGATGTGGGACTTGCGACTTGAAACAACCTTCAGATTTTTAAGAAGCTGGTCTCTTATTTATATCGAGCGTATACTGGGAAAAGGGATAGGAATTTTAATAGAAACACAAATGCAAAAAAAGAAAATCTAAATATGGTGATGCACCTGAATGTAATTCGACCCTTAATCTAAGCACAGTGAAACTATATGTAAGATTCAATTACATTTAAGAGCAAACAAGGCATGATCAATGTAAAAGATGAAAACAATAGAAGCAGAGGCTCAAAGTTTTGACTGCTTTTGCAGTGATACAAAAAATATCAACAAAGGCACAGGATTCAATCTTCTTATTTGAATTCTCCAGTCACATAAGAGGCACAGAAACATGCACAGTTACATAAACTTTCCAACTCAAGAAAATAGAACAAAGGCAAATGATATTCCTAATCACAGCTCTAGAAAGTCTAAAACTCTTGACAACACAGCTTAGACTACTTTTGCAATGACACAAAAAATATCAACAAAGGCACAAGATTCAATCTTCTCATTAATTCTCTAGTCACATAAGAGGCACAGAAACATGCACAGTTACATAAACTTTCTAACTTAAGAAAATAGAACAAAGGCAAATGATATTCCTAATCACAGCTCTAGAAAGTCCAAACTCTTGACAATAATTCTCTCAAAAAATTCTCTCCTAGTATCTAAGTATCTAGTGATCTATGCACCTCTATTTATAGCCTTGGATTCACTCCAGATTTTATATATGTTCCCAATCTAATGGCCCAACTGAAATCTAACCGAACTGGAAGTGTCTAACAGAAGATATTTCTTAGATTTTGAAATGCTTTGTCTTCTGGCAGTTCATTGGCTGAACAGATCATAGGATGCTCCATTCTATTAAACAAAAGAGGACACTTGGCCAATTGCTTGAAAACCTTCTCTTTATTTAGGAGACACCCAAGATGACACTTGGTGGGTTCCACAACCTTATCGAGGACACACGGTGCTCTCCGCTTTACCTATACTCTTACTTTATCTTTGCTCAAGAACGTTCTGCCTTTGACACCTATTGCAATCCACTTCTTTGAAACTTTAAAAACTTAACAGAAATAAGACCAACAACATTTCTTGCTCGAGCAACTTTAAAAAGGGGCATAGGGATAGGTGGCAATCTCTGCTTGCCTCAACAAAGGACACGTGGAAATATTTGCTTTACTTAACTAGGGATATGTGGCAATCTCCACTACTTTTAGCCATCTTTTGAGAAACCTGTGGAAGGTGACACATGCTGGTCTCCGCATCACTTTGTTTATATTATAGAAACAATCAAGTCTCATTTCATATTTACATGGACAATGACACTTGGCAGCTTCGGCTTGCTTCAGAAACAAAACCTGAGACCCACCACAGTCTTTGCTATATCTGTGAAACAAAATGAAAATAATTCAAATCTCAACACGTGGTGGCTTCCACTCTCTTTAGCTAAGATACATGGCATCTTTTGTCACTTTTTAGAAAAGCAAATTGAAGCCTTTTGCGATTTCCACTTGGCACTTTCTGCCTGATCCTGATACTTAGCTTGTTGAAACCTTTTATTGAAAAGAGATTTGAAACACGGGTGCCGATATGAAACGTGGATACCGACACTTGTCACATTCCGCTGAGTTGCTATGAGATATGTGGTACATCATGACCAACTTATATAAATTATGAATGGTGCCTCGATCGATGACACTTGGTAGCTTCTGCTTGACTTCGACACTTAGACAAAAATGAATCAAAAGGAAATTAGAGCCCATGCTCTGTTTCAAAACTTCACCATCTTGGACCAAAGTATGTAGGAACAAAATTTTGCAGTGCGCAACTAAAAATTAGAATGAAACGTTGAGTATTTTTTACTCTATAGTTATTGGCGACCCCAAGGACTTTTGAGCCTGCTCAAAAAGAAACTACAACTCCCGCTAGATCAAAATTTCAAAATTATAGCTTCAACAATGTTGTTTGTTAGGTGAACCACTCATCGTCAGATAAACCCTATTTAATTTTCAATTCATTGAAGGCTAAATCAAGGTTAATAATATCCTTGTGTGATTTTTTTTGCAAAATCTAAACTGTATCCTTCAATTTGAATTCGAGCTAGGAAACAGGAACCAAGACAACTTCTACTTTAGGGACTGATGAATCATCCCTTAGATCCTAAAAAACTATCTGATCATTCTATTTGGCCAACAACAAAGGTTCAATTTCATCAACCATTAGCACCGTGTTGTCATTAGGAAATGGAGAAGGAAGACCTAATTGCACTAGATCTTCAATGTGCTGTTTCATTTCACTGATTCTTTCTTTCATGACATCTAGGAGCTCTCTGCAACTAATGGCTACATAATTGCAATTGAGAACCTCATTCACTCGCTTAGTAGTGACCATTTTGTTCTCAATTCCTGCTGCTAACAACATTCCATCCATGCATCATAAAGCTTTTGTAGTAGCATTTCGGAGTCCATTACTCTCTTAAAAACTATAGCCAGAGTGTTTGCAACTGAATTCTCCACCTTTTTGCACAATTTTTATGCATTTAGTAGGAAGGTGAGAGAAGGCCTGAGCTGAATAATCTCTGAAGAGATTCTTTTCCACATGGATTCATAGAGCTCTTTCACCAGACTTAACACTTTGACATTCTTTGGCCTATTGGTCAGCTCCAGTGTCAATTGTTCTGTTCTTTGTTATTCTACTTGAAATTGGGCTTGTATAGCGGCACTATAAATCTGTTCACTTAGCAACTTTTGTTGCAATTGGGTAACCTGTAGCAGGTGTTCCTCACATTTTTCTTACAATGCTACTTTTTCCCACCTTAGGGTCATCACCACATCTTTTACCTGCATTAGCCCTGCTTTTAAGGAATCATTTTGGGCCTGGACTGCCTGATGAGTCTAAAGAGAAATAGTATCTTGCAAATGTTTATTTAGATTCTCTATTTCATTGTCTTTTCTATTGATTTCTATGGTCAAACTATTTCAGTTTGCCTTTTCCTTAGCTAAATCAGCCTCCATCTTCTGTAGCCTCCTTGATGTCTTCAAGTAGTCTTTAGCAACTACAGAAGTGGATTTGGTTAGCAGCTCAATTTTGTCTTTTGGCCTGAACAGGGACATATCTATGGCCACTACATTCATTGTGTAGTCTTCCGGCTGCATCTGCTCAGTTGGCTTGATTACATTTGGTGACAAATGAGTCACCGTCAATTGCTGCTGAATGGGGTCAAATTATGACCAGAGATGGGGTATAGCCAAGGCTTTATTTTCCTTGATCTTCTTTTTCTCCCTTTGGGCTTCCCTTGCCTTCCTAGTAGTGTCTGCTTGGGTTTGGAAGGTAGAAGGAGACACAATGTGCCCACCCGTAAAAGGATGTCCTTATGGCAAACCAAATTGAATAGCCAATTGTTGGCTATGGGCAATTTAAGGGGGAAGTTTCTTGGGAATAGAAGGGGAAAAGTGAGGTAACATTAAAGCTTGAGTAGGGATAGATGGGGTGAAGTGAGAAATGGGAACGATAGAAGTGGCAGGGGATGCCATCTGGCCAGATGGAATCATCATGCCAATAAGAGAAGAAATAGATTGAGAAGGAGAAGGAGGAATAATACTTACCTAAGGGGAAATTACAGTACTCTGTAATTGGCATTGTGGGGGGTCTACCTCCTCTTCTGAATCAAACTAAAACTGCACCCTCTTTTGCTTCTTGGGTGTCTCTTCTTCTGGCTGCATCTTTTTTCCTTCCACATCTACCACTGCTATTAGTGATGGTTATGGAGAATTAGGAATTTCAATAACCGATGTCAATGGGGAAGATTTTGGTGGTGAAGGCACCACACTCTTTTTCTTTTCCATGATGCTAAGAGATTGGGGCCAAATTGATACATTTACTGTAGTTGTAGTTTGCCCTGAGGCCTGTGACTCTTAGCTAGATCCTGCTCTGGCTTCTGGCTCTACACCTTGTAATGGAAATTGCTTGTGTCAAGGCTAGATACAAGGGATAGATGACACTCATCCCATAGTTCTTCCCATCTCTCATCTGAGTCAATGCTCCCAAAAGAATGAGTTGTTTGACAAATTTCTTGCCTATATTTCCAATAGGCTTCTATTTTATTAGCGTCCCAATCTTTATTCTTTAGTGTTCTTCTTAAGCCAGAAGTCATTTTGACTTTAGGATCAAAATCCATGTGCTTAACATAGAAAGTTTCCCATGGCCTGTTTTGTGGAAGGGGCAAATCTGTTAATTCAACATAAAATCTAGGAGTATCTTCCCTAGGATTTTTTCTGTTCTCCCAAAAGGGGTGGTCTTCATGTGCAATTCTAGTTGCAACCCTATTAATCCTTATCCAGGAAACTATGAAACCATTTGGGTCATATACCCATTTGTCTTCGACTAGCAGGAAACCTAGCTTTTTAAGCAGCACAATCTCAGCGTCTCTAGCTTCCAATACCATGCTGGTTGTCATCCATGGGAGGTCATACAATTTTCTCTTCCTCTTCCCAAAGCCATATTCATTATCTACTGTAGATACTTGCCTAGTGACCTCTAAGAATGCTAACCTAAGAGTCAAAATCTTAGGTAGCAACATTGGTTCCCCACAAAAACCATGGAGTCTTATAATTGTATGGTGGGATCCAAAATAGAAGTCACACGAAATTGGGCAACTGGCCAAAAGGTTTGAAACACTTAGAAATAGTCTATTCATAATTGGTTTGAAGTTGAGGTGATAAAAAGCAGGGGTACCAAATAATTCCCAGAATTCATATGGATCACTAGTTTTTGACAAAATATGTGTCCATGCAGACACAGGAGTGGTCCTTTGGAGATCAAAACATGGGTCATACATGTCAAGATGCATATGTTGGGCATAGAGGTTAGAGTTTTGATACAACATGAGGTGAAACAAATAAGAAGAGTACCTAAACACTCCTTTTGACTTGAAATGGGCCAGTTGTTCCACCATTGAGAAAGCAATTTGTTCAGAAAAGTCAAGCCTATACTCCTGAGTTTTGTCAATGGTCTTCAGCCTAAAGAGGATAGCCATTTGTTCTCCATAAACTACCATATCATCTTTCATGCCGAAGATGAAATCCATCATAGACAATGCGTCTTGGCTAGCTTGTGCAAATTGGGCTCTTGCTGCAGGGAGTGTAGGCATAGTAGTGTCATCATCACCCATTTGTAATTTGGATCTTAAGAACCTCAACTGAGTATTGATGTTTGCCCACATTATTTGCATTTTAGCAATAGTTGAAAATGTAGCTATCTTATCGTGATACAGGGCTAACATGTCTCTGATAGCCTGCGGTGTGATTTGCACCATGAATGGACCCTATTGAATGGTGCTTGAGGGTGCATGAAACAAGTCTGTGCATAGTTTGACCAAGTCAAGGCATGGATGTACAGTTGGGACAAGGAATTGTGCCAGTTGTGAAGTCCATATCCTAATGGCAAATGTCTAATATTGCCCCACTCTTACCCTTTGAAGACACCTTTGATGTGCCCCTTCTCTAAGAGTTTTGCTACTAGCTCTTTGAAGGATTGGGTCCATGACTCCATCTACATAATATTCTATCTTTACTGGGTCACTTGCTTGACCAAGTTCAGGGATTCTGGTCCATGGATAGGTCTTCAATGGTTGCACAGGAGCTGAAGCATATGACTTGCTCGCAAGAAACTTGTCAAGGGATTCATACATCCTAGCTCCTTGTTGTGAAGACTATGCTCCCTCCATCTCTATATCTATTCTGTGATAACTAGTATGAAGTTTTGCAAAATAGAAACACTTTCACTGAAGCAAGTTTACTAGGAACCGAAAATGCAAGTAGCAGGATATTTTCTCGTAGATGTAGGAATGTTTGAGAAATTGTAGCTTTAACTCTTGTTGGAAGGTATTTATTGACCCATCAAGTCTCAAAATGGCATTAAACTTAGATAACCGTTAACAAGGCCTACTCAATCTTCATGGGATAGCGAGATAGACACGCTATACAAGTGGCAGTGCAAGGTACTTTGGGGATTTTTAAAGATTTGGGAGATACTCAATGTATTGATAATTTTGAAAATTTTTAAAAAAATTTGAGCTGCTGCCTACGTGTTCAAAAAACACTTATTTAAAGAAAAGTGGGAAAACAAAAATGAGAAAACAAAGCAATACAGAAAGGGGAAACTATCTAACTATATTAACCAAGTATCTTTATCTCCCTCTTGGATCAAAGGGAAGATTTCTGAAGTATCCTTTATGACAATGAAACTTATGATGCCAAATAAGTGATTGAATGGGATAAAGCCCTGGTGACTTGCTTTTCTTGTTTGCTACCTTAATTTGCCTACATCCGAATGAGTCAGAGTCAAACATGTTCCCAACATATACATACTCTTCTTGTTCTTTAAAGCTTATTGAATGTTAGTTCTTTATGCTTTTGTGTCTCATCAAGAAATCAATGCCTGTTGGCTCTTCACCTTGCGTCTCTTGACATACATCATTTTTTGGCTTATCTCCTTCTGCCTCATGCTCGGGTTCCATTTCATGATCATCCTCCTTGATTACTTCAAAAATATTGTCTTCATTTTTACCAACCTCTTGAAAGAACAATTTTGACATTTTGCAGCAATTTTGCATATTTATTTAAGTCTCAATGCTGTCTTGTTCATCTGTAACCAGCTCGCAGCCTCCTTGAAGAATAGTGTAACCTGCCCCAATGACTTCAAACAAGTAGTTCAAAACATGATTAAGGAAGTGTCCATCTTTCATAATAACATCTTGCAAAGTGAGAAAAGTTTTAGAAATTATCTCCTCCTCAACAGAGATAGAAGAAAAAGCTTGTGTCTTTTCCTCTTGTTCATCAAAAGGTGCACCCATGGTGTTCTCCTTCTCTTCAGTGCTTATGAAATATCCTTGGCCATCCATAAGCTAAGCACACTCCTCCTTACTTTCTTCTTCCAAATCATATTCCTTTTTGAAAAGAGATGAAGTGGAAGACTATTGGTTGTTTATATGTGGAAGAGGAGATAAGTCTTGAGCTAGAATCAAATGATTCTCCTCTTTCCATTTGGCAATCACTTCATCTATATCAGATGTGGCTTGATAACTCTTTTGGATGGGTGTAGATGGGGTATGCTCAAATGTAGGATCCTCTGCTTGATCATCATCATGAGTAAGAATAGCCTCGACGTCTTCATGGTTTTGAGCAAAACTTTTCTCTTCTTCCCTTCTGCCCCATGACTCCATTGTTTGTTTCCAACTCATGACCTTGTGTTTAGAACTTTTCCCTTGAGAAGATAGGGCTGTAAAGTGAGGGTTTAGATTCCACTTGCCTTATTGCCAACATAGATTGCCATTTTTGAAGATTTGTCAATTCAATTTCTTTATCAAGATTTGCCTTAAATGCCAGACTTACTTTTTCAAAAAAATTCCTCATCATGATTGGGGAAATGACCTTGACAAGCTAGACTTAGCTCATGAGTAGGGGCTACGTATGTCTGATATGAAACTTGGGGCAGTGGATATATAGGTTGATAGACTTGGTAAGGCTGACTCTCATGAATACTCAACTTCTCTTCCAAAGATGCAATCAAACCACTCACATCTAACATCTCATCTATAAGCCTTTGCCAATTTACTCTTTCAATGGGGGCCCTTTCACTTTTAACTAAATCTAGTGCATTTATTACTTGATGAATGACATGATCAGGGATTTCTTGGTCGCATCCCCTTCTATTTTCAAGCTCTAATACATGCTTTTTATATCCCAACAGTGCTTGTTTGAAAGTGGAAATGAGCTTAGGTTGAGTACAAGACATGACATATTGGGAAGACTGGGCATAAGACTGATATAGCTCATAATAGGGCTGAGATTGGTCATATTAGACCTATGAAGGGCAAAACTCATAACCATATGCATCTTGGTTGCTTGAGATTATTGCATGAGAAACCTGAGCTTGATTAAAAATATATGAAGGGGCATAAGACCCATAATTCTGAGTAACGAAATTATACATACCGAATGATGATTTCTTGATGACTTTGATTCCTTCAAATAATCAGTGGCCACAGAAGATTGAGATATTTTTATTGGTCCACAGCTTTGACTCTTTGTAGCTCTCTAGTTCATACAGTCTTGAAAGAAACTTCAAAATTCAGTCCCATCGGGCGTGCCAAAAACTATTGATGGTTAAAATTGTGCTTGTTTCTAACACCAACAATGGGAAGTTTCAAGATGTGGGACTTGCGACTTGAAACAACTTCCAAATTTTTAAGAAGTTGGTCTCTTCTTTATATCGAGCATATACTAGGAAAAGGGATAGGAATTTTAACAGAAACACAAATGCAAGAAAGAAAATCTAACTATGGTGATGCACCTGAATGTAATTTGACCCTTAATCTGAGCATAGTGAAACTATATGTAAGATTCAATTACATTTAAGAGCAAACAAGGCATGATCAATGTAAAAGATGAAAACAATAGAAACTGACGCTCACAGCTTAGACTGCTTTTGTAGTGATATAGAAAATATCAACAAAGGCATAGGATTCATTCTTCTTATTTGAATTCTCTAGTCACATAAGAGGCACAGAAAAATGCACAATTACATAAACTTTCCAACTCAAGAAAATATAACAAAGGCAAATGATATTCCTAATCATAGCTCTAGAAAGTCTAAAATTCTTGACAACATAGCTTAGACTACTTTTGCAATGACACATAAAATATCAACAAAGGCACATGATTCAATCTTCTCATTAATTCTCCAGTCACATAAGAGGCACATTAACATGCACAGTTACATAAACTTTCCAACTTAAGAAAATGAAACAAAGGCAAATGATATTCCTAATCACAGCTCTAGAAAGTCTAAACTCTTGACAATAATTCTCTCAAAAAATTCTCTCCCAGTATCTGATTATCTAGTGATCTCTGCACCTCTATTTATAGCCTTGGATTAACTCTAGATTATCTATATGTTCCCAATCTAATGGCCCAACTGAAATCTAACCAAACTAGAAGTGTTTAATAGAAGATATTTCTTAGATTCTGAAATGCTCTGTCTTCCAACAGTTCATTGGCTAAATAGATCACAGGACACTCCCTTCTATTAAACAGAAGAGGACACTTGGCCAATTGCTTGAAAACCTTCTCTTTATTTAGGAGACACCCGAGAATGACACTTGGCAGGTTTTGCAACCTTATCGAGGACACACGATGCTCTCTGCTTTACCTATACTCTTACTATATTTTTGCTCAGGAACATTCTGCCTTTGACACCTGTTGCAATCTGCTTCTTTGAAACTTTAAAAAATTAACAAAAATAAGACCCACAACATTTCTTGCCTGAGCAAATTTAAAAAGGGACATAGGGACAGGTGGCAATCTCCACTTGCCTCAACAAAGGACACGTGGTGATCTCCACTTTACTTAACTAGGGATATGTGGCAATCTTCGCTGCTTTTAGCCATCTTTTGAGAAACTTGTGGAAGGTGACACATGCTGGTCTTTGCATCACTCTATTTATATTATAGAAACAATCGGGTTTCATTTCATATTTACACAGACAGTGACACTTGGCAGCGTCTGCTTGCTTCAGAAACAAAACCTGAGACCCACCACAATCTTTGATATATCTGTGAAACAAAATGAAGATAATTTGGATCTCAACACGTGGTGGCTTCTACTCTCTTCAGCTGAGATACGTGGCGTCTTTCGACACTTTTTAGAAAAACAAATTAAAGCCTTTTGCGATTTCCACTTGTTGCTTTTTGCCTAATCCTGATACTTAGCTTGTTAAAACCTTTTGTTGAAAAGAGATTTGAAATGCGGGTGCCAATATGAAACACAAATACTAACACTTGTTATGTTCTGCTGAGTTGTTATGAGATACATGGCACATCCTGACCAACTTATATAAATTATGAAAGGTGCCTCGACTGATGACACTTGGCAGCTTCTGCTTGACTTCGACACTTAGATAAAAATGAATCAAAAGGAATGAGTTAGTATGGATTTAACCGTGGTGTCTGGAACCAAGGCAGTAGTGTGTAAATTCAAGATGTAGAAGTGGAAATGATTCACTGCCTTTACCACTGCATAAGCATGCTTCTCCATGTTTGAGTATTTTAGCTCATGAGCTTTGAGAGGATAACTCATGAAGGAAATGAGAGATTCCACACCTTCTTGGTTCTGTTGAACCAAAATTACTGAAAGCATGTGTTCAGAAGCATAACTGTACATGGTGAAATCTTTGTTATAATCTAGACAAACCAAAATTGGGGCGTGGGCAATGGTAGTCTTGATATCCACAAATGCTGACTTGCCTTCTTTAGTCCAGCCGAAGGTGGCCTTTCCCTTCATCATGTTTATAATATGTCTAGTCTTCTCAGCAAACTCAGGGATGAACCTCCGTATGAAATTCACCTTTCCAAAGAAAGAATGAAGGACAGTCTTACTTGTGAGCAAGGTAAGCTCTTCGATAGACTTGACTCTGTCTGAGTCAATATTTATGCCTCCTTTGGGTACAATGTGTCCAAGAAGTTTCCCCTCTGTCACTCCAAAAATTGACTTCTTGGGGTTTAAGGATATGCCATTCTGGCAACAACATTCCAACACTTGTTGCAAATGGTGCACATGATCCGGATGATGCTTAGAAAAAATATTCAAGTCGTCAAGGTAAACTATAATGAACTTACCAATCTCATTCTTGAAATCAAGGTCCATTGCTCTCTGAAAGGTGGCGCCATCATTTATCAAGCCAAAAGGCATCCTTCTATATGCAAACATGCCCCAAGGTGTGGTGAAGGTAGTCTTGTGTTGGTTTGCTTCACCAACTTCAACTTGATTATATCCTGAGAAGCCATCTAGCATTGATAACATCTCCAAACTAGTCACTGTCTGAAGTACTTGATCCATGATTGGCAAAGGATAGTTATCCTTCAAGGATGACTGATTTAAATTTTTAAAATCCACACAAAGGTGAATTTCACCATTCTTCTTCCTTACAGGGACTATATTTACAATCCATGTGGAATGATGGATTGGGAAGATTATCCTAGCATTTAGCATTTTTTGTATCTTAGACAAAATGGTACCTGATATCTTCAGATTATACTACCTAGGCTTTTGCTTGTAAGGTGTTGAATTAGCCTTGAGAGGAATGTCATGTCAAATTTCATCAGGCCTGAGTGACTTCTGGTCATCATAAGAGTAAGCTAAGATGTCCATGTACTGGTTGAGCAAAGTAGAAAACTTGAACCTCTCCTCAAAAGTATAACATTTCCCAATGTTCACCATCTTGGGATCTTCCTTGGTACCCATATTTACTTGATCAAACTCCTGAGAGGATCTTGAATCTATTTGCTATTGTTTGACGAATCTGTCATGTTTGTCAAACAATTTCTCAAGGGAAACTAGGCCTTTGAGAATTTTATTCCCTTTCAGCTGTAGGAACTCTCCATCTATGCTTGAACTTGGTTCAAGGGCTAGTTCAAGCTTTTGAGGTTCACTGCCTTCAAAATGCAGCTGTTCAAAGCTATCCTTTTGCTCCAGGAAGGCAATGATTTGGTTGTCATTGTTAAAAACTTGCCAATGACTGGCATTATGAGGCACACTTGGTCTAAATACCAGCTCAATAGTGTACCTATCTCTTTTGAAGTCTGGGTGGGGGACCGAGAGAGTAGCTAAAATGGCCAGTGCATCAGCCCGGTCATTGAATTCTCTAAGAACAATAGAGATGCTGAAAGCATCAAAGCTTTTAATCTGATCTCAGAATAGATTATGATAGTGATGCAATCTCTCATTCTTAGTTTGATACAAGTTTCTTACCTGACAAACCACCAATTTAGCATCTCCTGTGGCATGGAGTTTGATGATTTTGTCTTGAGCATCGTTCAATCCAAGCAATAAAGATTCATACTCAGCTGTGTTATTGGTATTGCTGAATTTTAATTTGTATGATGAAGGAAACATATCTCCTTGAGGAGATCAATAAAATTCTAGCACTTGAACTGGTAAAGGAGCAGCTGCCATCAAATTCCAGAATCCATACCTCCTCAGACACTGCTTTTTCTTTGGATCCTTCTTCATTTGGAGGTGGAGATCCTTCCACATTTGTATCACACTCCACCAATTCTCTTGCTATTCTAGCTGAATGCATTTCCAGGTTGTCACCTATAGGAGCTTCATCAGATTTCTCATGAACTTTATCCATGGATAGAAAGTAATTACCCATGCCTGAAGACTCAAATAGGATTTGAGCTTCAGGTGCTGAGGTTTGGGTAACCACATATTTCACTTCCTTATTAGGGAACAACCTCTTCATAACACCCTTGACTGGAATCCTTGCTTCGGATAGGTCCATGCTCAATTCACCTCCAATATCTTTGTAGAAGTTTCATCCAAGAAGGATGCCATATGATGCTGGGACATTAGCCACCAGAATAGTCATCTTGATTCTTTTGTCTAGAAAGGCCACAAATGCAAATTGGGAATCTTTGATTTGTCCTAGCAGTGATACTTATTTGTTCTCCATGGAGAAACATCTCCCAAATGTCTTGGTCAGTGTGAGACCAAGGGATTCTGCCACTTTAGCAGGCATAACATTATCCGAGGTTCCATAATCAATAATGCAGTTATTCAGTTGATGTCCATTTATCAACAATGAGACATAAAAAGGTTCAGTCCTACTAGGAGCAGCAGGAGGAGTAATGACAAGGTTGTTCCTGGTAGGAACATTCTTGGGGGAATCATGAGTCACCCTAGGAATTGCTTGTCCTACAGAGATGGCTTAGTTTTTAACACATTGAACTCATTTATCTAATTGCTTAGGATGGGATTGTAGAAATTCAAATTCAGACATTTGAATTTTGGTTTTCTTTATAAGGTTAATTATGTCAAATTTTTGGAATGAGCTAGGAGCAAAGGACGGGAGTTCATCCTTTTGATCTTTGGGAGGGGGAGAACTGGACTGCAAATTTGAAGTAGAAGGCACAGGGATATTTGAGGTACTTACCTTTCTCATAATCATCGGGTCCTTTCGCTAGAAAGGAGGAGTGGTTCTCCATTTAGAAATTTAAATTACTGGTTGAGGTCATTCCTCTACTTTCTCCTTATCAGCTGGTTGAGCTGATCGATTCTTGGACTGGATGAATACAGCATATGATCCCTTAGTTGCATTACCTTCACTTCTAGGTTCATCTTGATAATTTAGAAAACCAATATTAGAGTCACCAACCAATTCTTCTTCTTCTTCAGTGAAGAGATTAGCATCATCTTCAAGATTCAACTTATGCTGGAATGAGAAATCTGATTCAGCTTCAAGATATCCAATCACTGAGTTAGTTGGAGGTGCTTTAATGGCAAGATTAATCCTCTGAGAGGGAAGGAGATGATTTGATTGCCCTTGATTTTTGGCAACATTGCCTTGATATGGTTGATTTTGAAATGTCATCCTTGGTACATCTCTATATGAAGGAGTAGATGACATCTCTTGTGCTATTTTTTTCTAAGGGCCAACAATTTATTTGCTAACTTCTACACTATTGGATCAGTGGTGGCTGAAGGTGAGTATTCAGAGGAAGAAGAAGATTTACCTCTATTTGGATCCCTCCTTATCTTTCTTTCCAAGATAAGGTCATCCTCTACCTCAGTAGCCAAGTCTTGAGCAGCCTCAAGGTCTATGTGGCCAGCACGCCTTAGCAAAAAACTCACTTCAGGTAGCTGTGAGTTGATGAAGAAACATTTGAGGTTTTCAGGTGTAGGCTGAGTAATAAAAAGAATTCAGTTCCTTAGCTTGTCAAACTTTGCTATGAAATCCCTCATAAGTTCATGAGGTTCCTTCTTCATCTATGTGAGTTGGGCCAGCAAAGCATGTGCATCTTTCGTAGGCTTGAACCTTGCTTTGAATTTGGCTTTGAGTGTGTCCCAGTCAGTCACTAATCTAGCTTGTAGATGGTAAAACTAGTCTAGAATAGCACCTTGTAGTATTTCCATGAAGATCCTAACTACCACGTCCTCAAATTCCATGCCTATTACACCACAGGTGATGCTAAAAGTTGCAATGTGTTCATCAGGGTGAACTCTCCCATCACCAAAGAATTTGGGAAAGTTCTTTCTTGAGCTACGTGGAAGTTCATGTAGAGGTGAAGTAAGATTTAGTAAGCCAAATGAGTTACCCCAGGGGACTTAAAATACCATGATTGGATTATGGAAAAGGGGAATAACAAATATGGGTGGAGTATGTATAGGCAAAGCTCTACTGACAACAAAAAAAGTAGCTCTACCTTAGGTTGGTGACCTGGTATGGGTAAGAGGAACACTCCTGGATCGTTGAACTTGAAGTTGGGGAGGGAACAAGTAAAAATTACCCTATTGCACCAACTCAAAAATAGGATCAACAACACCTTGGGCTCTCTCGCTTCTAATATAACATGGAGTTGCCAAATTGTAGAACAAAAATGAGAAAGAACTGGCCTTGCTTCAGCTTAAAGCTTGAGGCTTCAAACTGTGCATTCTATCCCAGTTGGTGTGGAGGAAGATGGAAAGGCTATAATGGTAATGGGTAAGACACATAATGGAGTCGCCAGAGTCTATAATAGATAAGGGTAGTGACTACTTCAATCTAAAACTTGAGGCTTCAGACTGCATGTTCATCCCTAGCTGAGTCACCAAAAATTGTTGGGTGAATATTTTGTCACCAACATACTAATGAGCAAAATAGGTCTGATCATTCACAACAAGGGAGATTGGTTGTCCCAAGTTGTAGGTTTACCACATCTAAAGGGGACAAATCTCTCCTCTCATCAAGGGGAGGTTCCTTATAAGTATGAGGCACTATATACTATATATATAAGCAGAAAATAACACTCAGGGGTAGGATAACACCATCCATCTCTCTTTTTTTAGAGATGATGTTCACAAACAAAGGAGAAAATTTTGGTGAAGACACTGAAGGCACTTCTCTTCTTTCAGAAGTGATCTTGTAGGGAACAATAGGAGTTCTTTCAGGTAGTGACAAGTAACTAGTAACCAAGGGCGTAGTAACTAACAGACTGAGATGTAGCACAAAGTCTCCACCTTGACTGCCCAAGAGTGAGATACGAAGGATAACGAGGGCACAAAGTCATCCCAAGATCCTTTACATAGGAACATAATATGAAGGATAATGAGGGCACAAAGTCGTCCCAAGATTCTTTACATAGGAGTAGAAAGAAAACACACTAAAGGCAATTATGGGGGTGCAAAGTCTCTCCACAATTGGCTTCAAGACACCTTCCTAATTACTTTCACTAGTTCTGCTTGCCAAATTAAATAAACAAGAACACATTCAGAAGACAGACATAAGAACAATCTCCTAAAATGATACAAGCTATAACAACACAAAGTCTGCAAACAACTTACTTTCTCATTCAGATAAAATGATATGAATAACAATATGAGCTCAAAGTCTCAGTATTCACCTTTCAATTTGGGAAAAGTTTTGCTTCTATATTGGGAAGATATCCTTTAAAATGACATAAGAGACTACAATATACAACAGCCAAGAAAAGCTTGGTGCTTTGTTCCATGGAACAACCCATGCTACACTCAATGCATTGAATGCATTTTTAGTTTTGTCAAAGAGGGCCATGCTAGAACAGGGTGGCCACCTTAACTGTGGCATGTTGATTCATCTCAAATATCTTCTCCTGGGCCTGAGTCATTTGGTCTGTCACCTAATATCTGTGCAGCTGTCCACTTCATATTTACTTCAAAGGAGACAAACAGGCTGTGCCATCAATGTTTGCAGGCTCAAATATCTACCTGGTGGACTGTTCCACCTACTAGAAATAACTCGTGCAGATATTTTGGCCTTTCCCTCTTTCTACTACGATTCGAGCCCTCAGACTACCTTTTCCCTTTTTTGGTTCTTTTTCTTAGCGGTTCTTCCTTTCGACCTATAGGTCTTTGAATGCCTTTGGGTCCGTGTTTAAGCCTGTAAGGATCAACAGTTATTTCATTGCCACAAATTTGACATCTTCGAGTCTGTCATCATTTGAAAGCCAACAGCTAGTTGGTTGCTTTGAATTTGATAGCTATGGGCCTGTCATCCTCCTTAGCAATTCCTTTGTGTCTTTCCTACTTGCTCTGGCCACTTTTCAATGATCTCAACAAGTGACACATGGTGTGTTCTACTATGAAATAGGTGAGGATACGTGACAACATCCACTTAACTTATAGAGGCTTTAGATGTATTTTGAGAGTCCCACGGAAGATGACACGTGGCAGCTTCCGCTGAGCTTTAGAAATAATATAGAAATATTAGGACTCATTTGGACTTCACGTGGATGATGACACATGGCACGCTCTGCTGAGTTTAGTAACTCACTTGGGGGCCACCACAGTCGTTACAAAACAAAGAAATAGAGTGAAGAAACTACAGATGTTGACACTTGTCAGCTTTTGCTGAGCTTTTCAAGGGACATGTGGTGACTTCTAATTTTTAGAAAAACATATTGAAACCTTCCGCCATCACCACTTGGTGCCTTCTACAGAACTTGAGAGAAGCTTATTGAAAGAAGCTTTATAAGAAACTTGAAATGCAGATGCAGACACTTGTCATGCTCCGTTGAGTTTAACGGGACATGTGGCATGTTTCGTGAAACTTTAGATACCTTTTGAGAGTCCTATGGAAGATGACACGTGGCAACTTCCACGAAGCTCCTAGAAGAACTATAGAAACATTTAGGACTCATTTGGATTCATGTGGATGATGACACTTGTCACGCTCTGTCTATTTTACAAGGGACACATGGCACATTCCACTACTTTGAGAAGCAAATTATAATGGGTCTCAATAGATGACACTTGGTAGCTTCCATTCATTTTATTAATTCACCTGGGGCCCACCACAGTGTTTACTCAATAATGAAACCAAAGGAAGACACAATGGCCATTGACACTTGGTGGCTTCTATCAAGCTTTTCAAGGGACACATGGTGACTTCCGTAGCTTCTTAGAAAAGCACATGGAAACCTTCTGCATTGGTCGCCTGGCACCTTCCACGGGATGTTGACGAAAGCTAATTGAAATAACATTTAAAATGTATTAGAAACCTGAAATGCAGATGTAAACACTTATCGCGCTTTGTTGAGATAGAATGGGACACATGGCACGTTTCATTGTTTTGAAACTTTATTAGAAATTATGTCCCGACAGATGACACTTGGCAGCTTTTGCCCTTGGGTTTTTTCCTTTCTGGCACTCCTTTGAACCATTTGATTGAACCGACTGATTGAACCAACCCTGGAAATGTCTAAGTGTTAGAAAATTTCTCTTTCAAAGGAATTTACCTGTTAAAGCCATTGAACCCTTTGAACATGTTAATTTCAAGCATGTTGAGTCCGTATATTTCTTCTTGCGAAGTCTGTAGAAATTGAGTCCATAGAATCCTACCTGCAGAGACTGTAGAATCAAGCTTGTAGAGTCCGTAGAATTCTGAGAAGCTTGAAAAATAAGGAATTTGAATGCTCAAAAAAAAATTTGAAAAGGGAAGAGACAATTTTGGTCTTGCAGGGCCAGAAATAGTTCATATGTTGTCCCAAAAATGAGTGACATTTTTTGGGGACAACAGGTTAACATTTTCCCAGTACTTTATTTGACACTTTAGCTTATCCATTTATTTGAGGGTGATAATCTATGCTCTTTTGGTTTGAGGTCATAAACTCCTCAATGAAAGTCTTGATAGTGTTATTGAGTAAATGTGTTCCTCTATCATTGACCAATTTGATTGGGCATTCAACTCTTTTATTAATGTTTTCATATAAGAATTTGGAAGCATATTTCACACCATAACTTAGGGTTACAACAGCTTTCACCCATTTGATGAAGTAATCTGTTGTAGTAATAATGTACCATGCATGACTTTATTTTCTTGGGGGACTTATAGGTATGATAAAATAAATTCCACACTGTTCAAATGGTTGTTCTAAAAGCATTGGTACCAAGGCATCTCATTGTTAGGAATATAGAACATAGAGAAATATTAATTAATTAAAGATGAAAATAAAATTTAAAAAACAAAACACAATAAAGACATAGATTTAACGTGGTTCACCCAATATGGCATATGTCCACACAAAAATAACTAGTCCTTATTATTCAATCCAAAAAATGAAGGGAAAAGCCTATAATACAACCACTACAATATTCTCTTCACTCACACACAATATGCCACCATGATTACAATGCCCTCATATCAAAGGAGGGATACATATTAGGGCAAAGATGCACAAACATAATTTCTACCATTAGATATATGAATTAATAGTGAACGGTCCAAATTTACTATGAAATTACAATATTTTACAATGCATTTTTAACAAAATTTTTCTCCTAAACCCCCACAAAGACCATAGTGTGGGGGGGCGGGGGCGGGGGGGGGGCATTGCGCCCTACAACCCCCTATCAGGAATCAGGAATTATAATAAAATCAAGATCCATTATCCAACAATATCCCACTTGGAGACTAACTGTTGCAACTCCACCGCTACAAATATTCCTTGGAGTTTTCTTTGAACTTTGACCCTAATGTGTTTCTCATCTCCCTTGTTATCCCTAAAGACCTATTAAAGATGAACAAATCTCTAGCTTCTCCTTTGTGACTGATTTTGTAAGCATATCTATAGGATTCAGACTTGTATGGATCTTTTCCAACTTTAGTTGACCATCTTCCAAAAATAAACAAATGAAGTGGTACCTGAGTTGTATATGTTTGGTTCTTAAGTGGAATGCTGAGTTCTTTACTAAATGAATCACACTCTGGCTATCATTGTACAACCTACAATCTTCCTACTTATGCCTCAACTCTTCCATGAGCTGATGCATCCATATCATCTCCTTGCTAGCTTCTGTAGCTGTAATATACTCTACCTATGTAGTTGGCAAAGCAACTATCTTTTGTAATTTTGAAATCCAACTAACTATTGTATCACCAATAGTGAAAACATAACATGTGGTGCTCCTCCTACCATCTAAATCTATAGCCATGTTTGCGTCAACATATCCTTGTAAGGTAACATCTAAAACTTCATAACATAATAATATATCAGAGGTCTCTCTCAATTAATTGAGAATACACTTGACTACATCCTAGTGCTCCTTTCCTAGATTATTCATAAACCTGCTATCAACTCCCACTGCATGAGCAATTTCTAGTCTTGTGCACACCATAATATACATTAAACTTCCAACTACTAAATCATATGGAACTTTAGACATGTAATTGATTTCTTCCTTAGTTTTAGGACATTTTTCCTTAATTAATTTAAATTTCCCTCCCAAAGGTGTACTTACAAGTTTTGCATATTGCATATTGAACCTGACTAACATCTTCTTGATGTACTCTTCTTGAGACAATTCCAATTTTTTATTTTTCCTATCTCTTGTTATTATAATACTAAGGATTTGCGTTTCATCACCCAAATCCTTCATTGCAAAAGAATTTTCTAATTTTCTTTTGAGATCATTTATATCCTACATGTTAGACCCTGCAACAAGCATGCCATCTACATACAATAACAAAATAATATACTGCCATTATCTAATCTCTTAAAATAGACACAATGGTTAAAATGACATATACTATAACCTTGTTCTATCATAAACATGTCAAATTTAAAACACCACTGCCTTGGAGCTTGATTTAGACCATACAAACTCTTCTTCAACCTGCACACCATTTTCTCCTTACCTTTTACTTCGTATCCCTATGGCTACTCCATATATATTTCCTCTTCCAAATCACCATGAATGAAATCAATATTCACATCTAACTGTTCAAGGTGAAAATCTTCTATTGTTACCAAACTTAAAATAGTTCTTATGGAAGTAATTTTTACAACTGGAGAAAATATTTCATCAAAATCAATACCTTTCTCTTGTGCAAACCCTTTTACAAGAAGTCTAGCCTTGTACCTATTTTTACCTCCATCTTCTTCCTTCAACCTATAAACCCATTTATTTTGTAACTCTCTTTTACTTGCAAGAAATTGAACCAAATCTCAAGTTTGGTTATGTACCAAGGAGTCCATCTCCTCTTTCATGCCTTGCTCCCACTTCTTTCTAGTTTCTACGTACATTGCTTCTTCATAGCTTTCTGGCTCACCACCATCAGATAATAATAAATAATAAAGTGAAGGAGAGTATCATTTAGGGGGTCTACTTACTCTGGTAGATATTCTAAATACACTTTTAGGATTTTGAGGTACTTGTTATTGTAGTTGTTGCACATTCTAATGTTTTGGCACTTTTGGAATTTCATTTCCTATGATTTCATCAAGTACTACATATTTTGTATTTGGATTTTCTTGTTTCTTTCACTGCAACTGATCTCTATACATGACCTTCTAATTAAATATCACTTCTCTACTCCTAATGATTTTGTGATTTTTAAAATCCCATAAACGGTAACCAAAATCATCAACTCTATATCCAATAAAAGTATATTTCTTGGATTTTGCTTCAAGCTTGGTTCTATTTTCTTTATCAATATGGACAAATGCTTTGCAACCAAAAGTCTTTAAGAAGGAATAATCTACCTTTTTACCTATCCATGCTTCTTCTAGAATGCCAACATCCAAAGGACTTAAAGGCCCTCTATTTATTAAGTAAATAATAGTATCCACAACATCTACCCAAAATTGTAAGGGCAACCTTGCATGTAATCTCATGCTCCTTGCACGCTCCATGATTGTCCTATTCATCCTTTTTGACACACCATTTTGTTGTGGTGTTCTTAGAACTATCTTATCTCTACGAATCCCATAGGATGAACAATAATTGTCAAATTACTTGTTATAGTATTCACTTTCATTATCTGATTTGACACACTTTAACTTATTTCTTGTCTCATTCTCAACCAAGGATTTCCATTTCTTAAAAATATCAAACATCAATTTTTTTTGTATACAATAAACTTAAGTTTTTCTAGTTGCATCATCAATAAAAGTAACATAATATTAATATCCACCAAGAGATGATACTTGAGTCGGCCCCTGTACATTTGTATGCACACGCTCTAACTTTTCATCCTTCTTTATCTTCCCAACTCTAAGGAATTTGACTCTCATTTGTTTTCCATACACACAATGCTCATAGAATTCCAAATCCACCTTCTTAAATCTGGAAACAAATTCTTTGAGTGGAGAACTTGCGTCCCCTTATCACTTATGTGCCCAAGTTGGTGGTGCCATAATTTTGTATCCACTTCTATAGAAGCCAAATCAATAGAAGAGTCAACATTACCATTAGATAAATATTATGTACCTACCTTCTCTCCTTTTTCTATTACTAGTGATATTTTAGTGACCATCTATGAATTTATGCAAATGTAACTATGCAGTCCTCACTTCCCAACTGCCCCACTCAAATTAGATTTATTCTCAACTCAGGAACATGCCTCACCTCTTTCAACAACCATTTGTTTCCATTCTCTAATTTGATCTATATCTTACCCTTTCCTAAAATTTTACAAGGTTCACCATTACCCAAATAAACCTGTCCAAAATCACCTTGAACATAGTCTTGAAAATATTTCTTATGAGGTGTAGTATGAAATGAAACCCCTGAATCTAACACCCAAGAATCATTAATGTTTTCTAAATAAAGATTAAAGCATCTTGTAACACATCACCTTCTACATTTGATTCTTGATTTTTATCTTGTTGTTCATCTCCTTGTTTTCATTTTCAAAACCAACAATCTTTCTTCAAGTGTCCTTTATTCTCACAAATCCATCACACCAATGTTCCTATGAATTTGGTTCTACCCTTCTCGAACTTACCATGATTCCTTGGGCCATTTCCTCTATCCTTTTGTCTCCCCCTATTCTCCATAGTCAAAGCATTACATGATGTCTCATATGTGCTTTTTCATCACATTTCCTCGCTAAGAATAATACCAATAACATCATTAAACTTTAAAGTGTTTGACCTAGAGACATTATTAATCATAGCCATGACCAAGCCATTCTAGTTTTATGTAAATGAGCATAGAATCAAAAGAGCTCTAACCTCATCATCATAATTTAGTCCTACAATGTTTAACTGATTTATGATCGTGTTAAATTCATTTAAATGATTAGTAATAGACCCACCTTCTGACATTTTTAGATGAAATAAATACTTCATAAGAAATACCTTGTTGAAGGTTGAGGGGTTTTTATACACTCTATCCAATGCCTTTATCACATCTATTATTGTCTTTCATTTTGAAATATTGAAGGCCACCGATGCTACTAGGCACAATCATATTGTTCTTAGCTCCAATCTGTAAAGAACCTCCCAATATTCATCCCTCATAATTGATGACTTCTTTGCTATTCCACCCAATAGTAGGACAAGATCCTTATGATATAGATAATCTTCCATTTGCAGCTTCCATAGCTAGTAGTTTTGGTCACTAAAATTTTTGACCTTAAACTTGTCTTCTTCCACCATTACTCCCACTCAAACTAGGAAGCCTCTTTTCCTATGAGTTTATCTGCCAAATAAACCTTCGGCTCTAATACTAGTTGTTAGGAATATAGAACATAGAGAAATATTAATGAATTAAAGATGGAAATAAAATGTAAAAAACACAAGAAAATAAAGACACATATTTAATATGGTTTACCCAATATGGGCTACATCCACACAAAAACAACCAGTCCTTATTATTTAGTTCAACAAATGAAGGAAAAAACTTGTAATACAACCACTATAATATCTTCTTCACTCACACATAGTATCCCGTCATGATTACAATGCCTTCATATCAAAGGAGGGATAAATATCAGGGGAAAAATGCATAAACATAATTTTTACCATTAGATCTATGACCTAATAGTGAACGATCTAGATTTACTATGAGATTATAATATTTTACAATGCATTTTTAACAAAATTTTGCTCCTGGACCCCCATGATGACCATAGTGGGGGGTGTTACCCCCTCATACCCCCTGTCAGGAACAGGGCATTATAATAAGATCAAGATCCACCATCCAACACTCATCATGTTGATTTGGATTTCGTATTCACTAACATCATCATAATGCTTGGCTATACTATGTGTATCTTAAAATAAAGTTAACCACCAAAGACCAATCTGTAATATTTTTATTGTAGTGGCTTCACCTATGAAGTGACCCCACGAAATTCCCTAATGTGTTTCTTAAATAAGTTATGGTTGTTCATGCTCTAATGATACTCTACATAACACATCATCTTTACAAATCTTATATAAATTCCATTGATGAGACTATATGGGATAGCTTGGGTGACCATTTGATTTTTATCCCATTTCATATGATGTGTAAGTAAATTAAATTTATCTAAAAAATTTATAATGTCTTCCATATTATTTGGGATTAAAATATCCTTGAATAATGTGCATCTAGGGACTCATCCTTTGTTTCGTTTGGTTCTTCACCATTTTTTAGTCTACTCAGATGATCTGGTTTGACATTTTCATGACCTGGCTTTATATTGATTTAGAATTAAAATTATTGAAACAACATGATCCATCTAAAAATCCATCCTCCCAACATTGGTTTATTAACCACGTATTACAATGCCTAATGGTTAGTAAAAATATCAAACAATGTGGCCAATAGATAGTGTCAATTTTTTTGTAATGCAATCACCATATCTAAATCCTCTTTTTTTGTAGTGGTATAGTTATTTTTTGCTATTGATAGATTCCCACTAGTAAAATGTATGGGGTGATCTAACCCACCATCCCCTATCTACACTAAGGCAAATCCTATTGAAATAATAGAAGTGTCTACATGTACATGGAATGCCTTCTTCTAGTTAAGAAAAACTAAAATTGGTTACCAACCTTTGTTTAAGATCAATAAATGTTGCTTAGCATTCTGAGGTCCAGTCAAACTTTGTATCTTTGCATAGCAATTTTTTCATTGGCATAAAAATGGCTACGTATCCTTTGATAATTTTTTTATAGTATCCCTTATGACCTAGAAAGGTATGCACTTCTATAGAGTTGGTCGGGGGTGGCATTACCACTATTACAATAATCTTATCTTATTCCACCAAAATTACATCACTACATACAACATGGACCATAAAACACCAAAAACTATGAAAAATAAGAACTTATTTAAATTTAGGGCAATGCACAGAGTTTTCATCACCATCTACAATTAGTCAAATTTTCAACATATGATATTTAAATAGAGAAAAGACAACCCAATTGTCCAAATATACTTCTATTAAATCAAAAATGAAGTCTTTAAATGAAGCTACTATAGATCTAGATAAAATTGTTGGTGTGTTATTCAAACTAAAAGGCATTACCTTATATGTGAATGGTCCCCATTCAATTGCAAAATTAGTCTTAGATTGGTCCTCTTCTAAGATCAAAATCTGATGATACCCATTAAATCCATCTATGAATGAGTACACTTTATGACCTATGATTGAATCAAAGACTTCATCTATGAATGGTATTGGAAAAGGATCATTGATGCATGCATCACTAAATGTGTGGTAGTTTCTAAAAACCTGTATCTCTCGAGACTTCTTTGGATGTATCACTATGGGACTCACCTAGTCTGATTTTTCAACTAGATAAATGATTTTTGCTTCTTGCATTCGATTTAGTTTGGACTTTAATTTTATTTTCATGTTGGTGTTTAGCATGTATGTGTACTTCTTAATAGGTCGAGTGTACTCTTTCAAATCTATGTACATCTCCCCCAATGATAGATCTACACCTTTTATTTTAGAGAGTTTAGTTGGGAAAACATATTAAATGTATCATAGTAACTACAATGCCTTCGAGATTTGTTCATGTCCCCAATAAGCTCCCATAGTTACAAGATTAAGGACTGACTTTGTTCCTATGTTTTCTTTGATATTTTTCAAGGGTTATTGATACACTTTGTTTGATTCATTGGGTAAATCCTCTTAAAGAGTGTACTCTCCTTCCTATTTTAGAATGTTTATGTTGCATAGTCTATCTTCTTCAAGTTATTCTATGCTTTGGGTTAGTGTTGGTTTGACTTCCCTCTCTATTTCAAAAAATCACTCCAAATAAAAATATACATCATTATCATTGGATTCCATTAGCTCGTCTATTATTATATTGCAAGGCTTAATAAGAGATTGTTCTTGTTAACTTGCCTTGTAATTATGAAGTACATGATTCAAATCATGAATTGCTTCTTTTTATGATGATGACTCTTTTGTAGCTCTCAAATGTTATACTCATCCATGACATAAAAATATTTTAAGTTTCTACAATGAATTATGTACCAAAGGGTTATCATATTCAAACACAAGAGTCTAAATGAAATCTTGTTGCACTTGTGCTCAATGTTTGGTCTATCTCTTACACTCTTGATGCATGTACCAAGCCATTGGTAGTGGTATTAGTGTGTGGCTAAAAATATACACCCAATACTTCAACCCCAATCCTTGCATAGACCATACAATTCAAGATATTGGCCTTATTGAAAGAATGACCTTTGAATTTCATTGTAGGCAGTAATTAAAACCATGTGCATAAAAAATCACATGCCTTATCCCAATATATGTCCAGATCTCTATTCACTTCTCACCAAGTTGTATCAATACCTTTTAACATATAGCTTAGTGTGCTAATTCTTTGATCCACCTCTAACACATGGTGTTCTAACCTTAATTTAAATAGATTAAGGTCCTTTATCACCAAGTATTAAGGTAATTGACGTTCAATGAAAAACACCATGCACAGAGGCCATAACTCATGATCTCATCTTGCCTAGTTCAACATGTGAGTGTCTAAATCACCATTTATGGAAGATGTTATTTCCCAAGGTAAAAAAACCTCTAGTGTAGGTTCGGTATAATCCATAATTGGTACCCTTGTATTATATAAGACATCCACTTTTGACTTAGTAGGGGATCACATTGATGGAGAGGTACAACCTTTGAGTTGAAACTATGTCATTGGTGAATTTTTTGTTACTAGCTTGCAAGATGGTTGCTTTGTGATATGTAATTCCTCCATGTGTGGGTTAAAAAAATGATATTTGGTATCTCATAATGCATTCCTCTTTATATATGTGCTGAATTTAAACCAAATATTATCACTGTAAGCATATAATTACTCTGGTTCCTTCATAATTATGTAAGGCTTATGTTCCATTTTATTCAAAGGGATAACAACTATCTTGTCTCCTTGATGAGCCTCTAGTTGGTTTCACACTATGGTAATATCCATTTGACTATCATAGACCAATTTCTTACCAATTAAGGTGAGGTAATGCATCTTAGCAATCTTCAAATCAATGACTTAAAATTCACCATACAAACTTAGCTTGAACACTCTAATCTCCACATCCTCAAGGTGACCAATCAGTTCTACCTGCTCATAATCTACAAGATTGAGGTTGTTAGACTATAGCTTAAGTGTATCATACCAAAATATTCCCATGTTGATTTTAGGATCATATTCACAGTACTCTCAAAATCAAATAATGCATTCAGAATTTTTTAACCTGTAAGCTCAATATCCATGTGGGAGTCAACATCCCAAGGATTTTTAGTTTTAACATACCAGATAACCTAATCTATATGTTGTTTCCCTTGTTGTTCACACTTTAAAAAACTATGCAAGAGGTTAGTTATATTTTAAGATATATCCTCATTGTGTACTATACTAAGTAACTTCAATAAGTCTTTTAAAGGAGTTACAATTCCTTCCTATTTCATTATGTGCATAATATGTCCATACATCTATACATTAATGGCTATTATATCTCCTTATGAAACACTCTTCTATTGTATATTTTGTAGAACTTGATTTGCTTGATACATCAAATTCTTTTCTCTTATAAGATCAAGATATTGATCAAGCTAAACTTTTCTAATTCTTTGATAAACTATCATTTCTAAAGGTGACAATCCTTGTTTTTGATGTTATTATCTAGTAACTACCTGAATGAATGTATTATCCTTAGGTCACACATTGATCAGGTTTACAATGTGCATCTAATTCTCCTTTTTTTGCTTCTCGAGCACTGGACAATGTTCTATTTGATTCTAGCTTTCAATTATGTAGTACACATAGTAGGTCCGTCTCTGTGGATTGGTAGGGAAATTCTTTGCATGGTGATTGTATTCTCCACATAAATAAAATTACACATAAGGTCAGGTGTTAGACCCAAATTTTATAATATATTATAAGTATTTTTGATCCATAATTATGGAGATACAAAGGCATAGGATGAGCGTTGAATACCATGGTGTGGGAGAGAATGATGTCTAAGAGATAAACATGGGAGAACAATATGAAAGACCTTAACACAAATGTGTGTTATGTAAGACAAGGAAGCATAGAATAAGGGGCACAATGTGTAAGACTCAAATAATCACAAGAATAGGATAAGGGCATAGGAAGTGGAGGTAATTATGAAGTAGTTCGTATAAGTATCACAGATAATGGGAGCATGAATCTATCACTGGCTCATAAAAAAGGAGGAACATGAATGCTAATATCTATCATAAAGAGACTATATAAGGGATGTTAGGACCAATTTAAAAGAAACTTAATTGTAATAGCTCGCCATGACTTCTTTTGTTGAAATAGTCAACTTGTCATCTTTAGTGTATTAATGATACAACCTGAGAAGGGGGTTGCTTATGTATAAATACCCCCTTTGGATTTTTTTAGAGGTATTTTTTAATATAGATGTGTTTTTACTATCAAGATAGAGATATATAAAGCGTATACTGACTAAAGCACCTTTATATTCTATCAAACCAAATCAGTGGAACTAGTACTTTGTGAACCTTGATATGATGATTTTATTTGGTGTTAAATTTGATTTATGCTACTAGAGTAATTTCACTATGTGAATGCATTAAATGGATAACTCTAGAATGATGATTATAATAACAATGATTAAATGTGTTAACTTAAGTGATTGAAATTTTGTCATCCACCATCACATGGAAAAACTAATGAGAATGAGTATAAGCTACATGCCTTGGGTGATCATGTGAAGTGACTCACATGATATGCCAACACACTAGCACATTGGATTTTCCCTTCATCTAGGCATGTGACTAGTACTTAGTCATGTAGAACTAATGATAAAAATAAACCCAACATTTTGGTTTTGTTGCTGAGACCTTTTGCATGTGTTAGCATGATGGTATAAATATGATTGAGTGGCTATCTTTAGAAAATGTCAAGTGGTGGGTTGATACCATAGAGGATAACTTTGCACTTCAGCATATTAAACCAATATTTTTTGTGCACATATGAGTAGAGCATCACTTATATGATTCTCTATATGAAACTTTATTTGTAGAATTACCTATTCACTTACATCTTTACTTTTGAAATATGTGAAAGAATGTTCAAGAAATTACAGATGGAAGGCTCCTTGGATAGTAGAGTGACATATAACTTTGGAAAAGTTGAAATTACTTGGACACATGCAGTGGACATGTGGTGGAAATGAGCAATCAATAGCTAAATTATGGATCTACATACTCTTGTTTAGAGGAATCACTATTCAAATTTATAAGGGAACTACAAAAGAGGTATCCCAATTAATTTCCTTTATAAATTAAGAAGATTATGATTGATTTCAGACTTGAGAACTTCCCCATGGATGGTTAAACTCTCTAATGTATAAGTAACATGACTAGTGAGGAAATGGAGGGGCATATATCGGTATGGGATTGGTAGTTCAACATGGAATTTAGAAAATGAAAACTATAAAAGCTTTAAGTATGATGAAGACATGTGTAAGGCTATGAGAGGTAACGATCCCATAAGTGAACAAGAAGATATTGGAAGTGTTACAAAAATCTGTAGGAGGGCAAAAAGGCATGATGAGTATTCCTTTACCATGGATTAAATACCTTCACTAGCATAGGTATGAATGAAAGAAGCAAAATAAACATTGATAGCATAACCTAATACAAATAGACCTAATTCCCCCACCATAGTGCATGCTTATGCATTTGAGTTTGATAGAATTCTTGCTAGAAATTGGGATATTGATAGTGTGAAATCTAAATTTGAATCTAAAATTGAAATCGTAGAGGAACCTATGGAAGTACAACATCAAGATAATAATTTAACATTAATTTATACCTTTTCATTACAAGAAATATCTATGGCTCACCTTAAAATGAATGGTAGACCAAATGTAACTAGTGGGTAGACTATAGGACCGATAATAACTAATCAACCTCCCTCAATGCCCATTATCTCTAGTGCACCTATTGTTGTAGGAGGCATGGGAGGTAGTACTGATGGTGGTTCTACTAGAGCTAGATGATAGGTGATGGTACATGAGGAATTGGTGGACCACCACCTCAAGGTTCAGGAGGAACTTGAGGAGTGCCAAAATAAGGTCTATTATAACCACCCAGTGTACCTACAATATACTACAAGATGACACTTCACTTAGCTAAATAATAAAGTGTCAAAAATATAGTAGAACGTGTTCATAATTATGAACTCATTTGGCAAGCATGGGGTATCACTTTTTTAGAGTGAAAGGTAACTCTGTTTGCCACTAATTTATTGGATCACACACATAAATGGTATCATAAATTTGATCCCCAATAAGTGGTTGAAAATTATGAATGATTAAAGGTTACTTTTCTCAAAGAATTTGATATCCTTAAATTTGAGAGGCAAAGTATTGCTTCCTTAAAATATATCAAGCAAGAGATAACTAAGAGTGTGCACATATACGATGCGTGATTCAAAATTCTTATTTTGAAACTATCATTTGAGATTAACCTGATGAAACATACCCAATGGTTTGTGGGAGGTTTATTAATTTTGTTTTGATGAGCTTTATCTTACAAGACTTTCATTGAAATACATGAGGCACTAGAAGCCTCCCTTCATGATAAAGTTGTGGGAAGTATAGCTATAAGAATCAATCCCTTTATGGAAGCTTAGATTATTGTGATGGCTTATTAACTAGAGAATTTTATGGCCAATAATGCTCACAACACCTATAGTGGCTTGTGATGTGTTTACTGTGAAGTGGAAATCCATAACATAAACAACTATCCATAGAGGAATGTTCAATCTATATTGAAACAATATTATGAGATTTAAAATGAAGATCATGATGAGAGGAGTTGTCCCTTGCTTCAATCCACCACCCGAGATAAAGTGTTGCTATATTGTAAAATATGTGATACATATATGCATGATACCATTGATTACCAGGTCATTAATGAGATTTATGAAGCATGCATGTGAGTTATGTGCCAAACACACATAACTAATAACTAGAAGGCTAGTGGAAGTTGATATTTTAGAGGTCGAGGGCATGAAAATAGACATGGAGGTGGTTATTTTCCACCTAAGACATGTAACAAGTGCAGTGTTCTAGACCACTACTAGTATGACTACATGGTCTATCCAACCTACACCTTTTATAAGAATGACCATCACATGGAAGAATGTCCTAATTTTTATGCTACATTACTAAATAATGAAATTAGAAGGGTATTGGGATGATACGTGTTACAAAAACTCCTAACAATTAGTGGAGATTGTAGATATGTAAATTTGGTTACCAATGGCTTTAAATTAGACTATTAGACCAATTCTTACCAATCATCGAACATTAACCTAAGAATTTTTGTTAATCTCAATTTTGGATTTATAACCTTGCATTAAATCAATTAAACAAGAAAAATACACACATTAAATTAATCATAATCAAATAAATGATCAAATTCCTAAAAAGAATTAATTAACTTGCACACCCTAATCAAAATCAATTAACAAGTCAAATCTGTTTCAAATCCTAATTACATTCACCCATGAGCTAATAAATCAATTACTAAAAAGGAAATTCAAAAGCATCTTAGAACATCCTATAATGCACTCATTACCTTTGTGAGTTGTCACTTTTGAAAAATATCTAAAAGAATATCTTAGGAATATGCCAAACTCAACCAAGGTTAATAAACTCAACCATGATCAGATTTAACCCATTCCAAGGGATTTGAAAGCCTATAAAATCAAGCCTAGTTATTTTCATTTAGAGATCTCAATCAAAGTAGATTTATAATGTATGAATAGATTCATGAAGCTAAAAGCCTAGTGTTATAATGCCAAAATTGAGACAAAGCCATCAAGCCGTTGAATCAATCAAGCCATCAAGCCATCAATCAAGCCAATCATTCAAGAATGGTGCATAGAGGAGATGATATTAGCTATATGCCATTGATGAAGAATTCTTATTCATAGAACGAGTAAGCCAATCTAATTATCATTTGGAGCTATCAATGATTTGGTAAAGAATTAGTGTTTTTATATTTATATTTCTCATTTCCTTCCATGTTTTGTTGAGTTCTCATTTGGTTTATTCATTATTCTCCCCCCATGATCAGGAATAAAGGATATTAGATTATTAGTGATTTTATTTTTAATTTTTTTTGAGACTAACTCTACACCAACCTCCTCCTTTGAGTTAAATTCCTAGATCACAAATGGAACGCCTGATGGGACATGACTGCAAACCCCACATCTCTGAACAAAAATGGTTGTTAAAATATATCTCATTTTTAATTCATTTACTATTTTTTTCTAAATTTTTTATAGGTTATTCTTACTAGTTTTATATTAATTCTCTCTAAATTTTATAAAATCTGATTTATAGTTTATAAGTTATGACTCTTTTAGTGACAGTCACTTTTTATTTTCTAATTTTATGGTAAAAATGGCTAGTACAGAGATAACTTTTTATTATTCATTATTTTGACCTAAATTTTTTAGAGAGATACACCCTGGATCTATAAACAAATTTAAATTTTTTTATGATAAATGGATGTATATTTAAAATTTTTTAGTTAATATAGTAACTGTAGGTTTTTATGTTTTATGTGTTCTTTTTTATTTGTTTTAACCTTCAAACTTGTTGTTTGCTTGTTTCATAGGTTTAGTTTATTTTTTGAGGTTTTTATTAATATTTTTCCTAACCTTTACCTAACCTAACATGTTTATCTTTTGTGGTTTTACCTTCGGGTTGACAGATTTTATCCTTCAATATTGCTTGTCTCATTTGATAAATAAGCTTCAATTCTAAATAAAGTGCCAACCTTTTTCTTATAGGGCCCATTTGAAAAATCCTCAAAACAAGCATAATTAATTCTTTCAATTTTTTTTTGAGATGTTTTAAAATGAATTAAGCATTTCACTTTGGGTTTAAAAAGAAAGTTTTGCATGTTTGTGTTAAATTTTTTATTGTTCTTACAAAGTTCATAACTTAAAGGTAAGGGGCTAAAAGAACACCACCACACATTTAATTTAGTGATATAAAATTGAATACACTTCAAAGTTTTTTCAAGTTATTTTTATTATTATTTTATTCTAAACTTGTTTGAGTAAATAGGGAGTTATGCGTGTATGCTCTCCCATCCATCCCCTTTATGGAACTTTTGGAATCAAAAATACCAACTTCTTTTTGGGTGGTTTGCAATTATTTACATTTATGCTCTTTAAAGCCAAGGGGCTAGTAATGAATCTAACAAAACACTTCCAATTTATTGCAATGAAAATAACGTCACTTTAATTATTTGTAAACTTGCTTGTAGATTGTGTGTTTTAGCAAAAAGAGATGTGTGTGTATGCTCTCTCATCCTTCCCGTTTAGGGAAATTTTGGGATCAAAAGCTCCATCTCATTGCACTTTGAGCCTAATCCAAAGCATATAAATAATGTCATTTAAATCCTTCCACAAAAACTCACAATAGTATTGGGTGATCTTGAGGTGACTATAAAGTCTTTCTATTGTGTCATTTATCTCATACATCTTAACTTGTGAGGGGGACTTCATTACCTCCCATGATTTTTTAGGGAAACTTTGACCTGATGTTTCATATTCTAACATTTTCTTCGAACCCTCTTCATGGGGGGTATATAAATTAGGATCCCCTCACTGGGATGATGGTTTGACCTATTAAACCATCTCCATTAGTATAATCTAAGTCTGATACATTTGAGCATGTTAGACATCGCACTACATTGACTGAGTGGCGGATGTAGTGGTTATAAAAAAAGGCAATAATTTTTTACAAAAAGCCATATGATGTGGACCCAAATGACATGTTTTTTCTCTTGTTTTCTGATATGAAAGTTGGTAGACATGGGATCCATCTAGAATGATTGGAAACTAATTAGTTTTAGTCAACCTCACATTGCCATACCCTTGCTAGGATTTGGATGATTATACTTAGTGTATTTTGGTCATTTTTTCTTGGTGTGTTAGACTAAAACTTGTATTATTCAAACCATGTCATTTGATGAGTCATGAGTCCACATCACTCCACTATTTGAGGAGGTGTTATGCCATCCATATGACACTTTGATTTAACTTAGCAAGCATTCCCTTTTTATCTCAAAACATTGGGAGTAACACTTGATTGAGAAGGACACCATTATGCTACCCAAATCATTTCAAAATCTTATGCCTTTGAAGTCTTGAAACATAAACCATTTGTCACATCATCTTTTAGAAGTTCTAATGTCATTACACTACCTAATTTATTTCAAAAGACTTGTCTTGTCTTGCATCCTAACTATCATTGTTGTAACCAATCATTTGAGCCTGATTAGATCTTTATCTAAGCCTAGTCATATTGTTCAATATTTTCTATCTTATTTGTCATCAAATCTTAGTTTACCTTAGTTGAGTCCTTGATTAACTATTACAAGTTTAAATTTAAATATTGGTTAATTTTGGTTTAGACTCAATTTGTGGGGTCGATACCTAGATCTTCCTCTTTTGGATTATGTAAATTGGGTTAATTCATCACTCAAATTCAAAAAATTATATTATTTTGTGCTTTTATTTTGGTCAAATAAGTTTATCTTTAAACATCTCTTACTTAGCATCTTATACCAATTAGATCACATTTTATACCTAGAGTCATGTACCTTGTCTATGTCAAACTATTCCAAGTTTGTTAGATTAGTTAATCATCCTTTTTAAGTTGAGCTTCTACCACCGTTTAGCCATTAGTCCTTGCATATCCTATTTGAGCTTAGATTTTGACTTTGCATTTGGACAAAAGACCTAACAAATTTTTCCTTTAGTAGCTTAGACCTACTTGGAACAAGTTTCGACATTAGACTTTGGTAGTTTGATTCTTAGGTCATTTTTTGTGACCTTTGCATGTATCAAACACTTAACATTTATAATTTGATGTTACACTATTTCTATCAAGTCTTTGTATAGATGTTTTTGGAGATTCAACTCCACCTTAGACTAAGCTAGATCATGTTTGAACCCCTTTGTCCTTTAGACATTATTTTTTAGAGTTTGCAAAACTCACAAGCCTTTTTTGTTTTAGAGATTTATTCATTGATGTAAATATGCCTAGATACACTTATGGTGGAGTCACATACAATTCAATTTATTATGGAATGGTCATATAAAATAACTTTGATTTTTATGGCTTTGTTTAAGACCCCTTTGATGATAACATGGTTTGTGAGATGCATTTGTATCCACCTTGCAATAATCAAATCAGGGATTGAAATCAAGAATCTACCTGAAATGATATGGTTGGTGAGGAGGTGCAGACCTTTATAATGAGGATGACTATGAGATAAATTCATACCCTCCTTATAATAATCAATTGAGGCACCAAATACAAGAGCCGATTTATAATCTAAATCAAGACCTCTTTGATGATGATATGGTTTATGAGGAAGACTTTGATGATTTGTTTTATGCACATAACCAAGCTTCATAACATCAAAGGAACACCATTACCATTTTGGGACCTCATCCTTTGGTTTGTACATGTAACCAAGCTCCACAATGACCTTTCATTATCCATCAACCAATCTAATCCAAATACTAGCCAATCCCTTTAGGATTTCAACCAATCCAATCACAAATCCAATCATGATCATAACCTATCATTTAGACTCAACCAATCATATATCCCAGACCTCAACTAGTCATTCAGCCACAATCCCAACCAGTCCAATCAATACCTCAATTGAGCCAATCATTTTAAGACCAAGCTATATTCAAAATTGGTGTTTTCTAATCGATTATAAACCAAGATCAAAACAACCAACCAATCCAAGATGTTTTTGTTGAACCAACCATTTGTGATAAATCAACCTGTGATGAATCATCTTTTATTCCTATGCATGTTTTTCAAGACCCTTCCCTTGATGATCTGGTCACTAAAGAGTTATCTCTTGACCTTAGTCCCATCATTAAAAAATCTCCCTCAGATAAGCCATTCTTTATGGAGCTCATTCTACCATTACACATTGTTACTTATACAATACGAAACATTTAACAAGATATATTGTAATAGAGTATCCATCAGATGAAGAATCAGAGTTAGAGTCAGGTTCTATTCTTTTATCGACATTTGATTTAGCATAGAAAGCAAATTCAACATCAATCTCACCATTGGATTCAAAGTTTCTTGAGTCAGAATCATATTAGAATCAGAATACATTTGTGGTTGTTATGACATTGGTTACACATGCCTAGTAGCTCAATTTGAATACATTGTGATATTTCTATGGTTTTCAAGGATGATTAATTCAACATTGACACAAGTTCTCCTAGTATCTTCTACGAGAATTGTGTAGCCTTCCCTCATCTCATTACCAAGCCATCAAGCCATGAATCCATCAATCAAGCTAAGCATTCAACAATGGTGCATAGAGGATATGATATTAGCCATATGTCATTGATGAAGACTTCTTATGAATAAACCGAGCAAGCCAACTGAATTATCATTTGGAGCTATCAAGGATTTGGTAAGGAATTTTTGTTTTTATGTTTATATTTCTCATTTCCTTCCATGTTTTATTGAGTTCTCATTTGGTTTATTCATTATGGTCCCCCCATGATCAGGCCTAAAGGATGTTAGATTGTTAGTGAGTTCATTTATAATTATTTTTGAGACTAACTCTATATTAACTTCCTCTTTTGAGTTAAATTCTTAAATCACAGAGATTGTGCCCTACCACTCTGATAGCTAGACCCAAGGTTAATATTAATACATGGAGTAGTGTTCATTCAAAACCAATTTTAAATCCACTTGATGAAAAGGTTTAATATAAAGAACCTCATGCCTAACACTATCTTGATGCTCAATTTCAAAAAGAAGTGTTTCATGGCACAGTGACCTTATTTTAAGAACTACAAGGTGAAATTGAGTTCTTAAAGAATAAAGATGCTAAAATGTAGGGCAAGATACAAAGAGATAAGGTACCCAAAGACTCAATGTATGATGAGTTTCAAAGGTTGTGAAAAATTTTCCTTAATGAAGACATCATTCCTCTCCTTAAGATTTGGTTATGAGACCAAACAACAAATCCTTTAGAGGACCATCATTTGAACTATGCATGATGAAAAGAGACCCATATTCCACCAAACCTAGAATGTGATAAAGAAATCCTTGTCAATGAGTCCATTGATGGTTGGATGATTCGTGACATCTTGGTAGATACTGTCATGGAAGTTAATGTTCTCACCAAATATGTCTAGAAAAAGATGGGGAGCCCTAATTTACAACCCTCCCCACATGTCTTGTTCATGACCAAAAATACTCATGCATTTCCTATAGGCATTTTTTGGTATGCCACCATCAACATATTGGGTGTCATATTTAGGGCGATTTCAAGGTAATCGATCTTGCTAAGGCTGATGAATTCCCTACTCTTTTGGGTCAACCTTGGTACTATACAAAAAATGCTAACTTTCATTTCAAGAAGAGGTACATTAGCTTTGAGAATGACACTCAACACATAGTCATACCTCTAAATAATGACCAAGGACCCCCATTTGTAGATGTTAGGAATGAGAAAGCACTACAAGAATCCATGAATCTAAAGTATTCACAATAGTAACATCACAAGAAGGCTGCAAATATGATATACAAACAAAAGGCAAATCATATATTATTATGAATAAGGCATGCAAGTACAAAGGATAACCTTTATATAAGTAGGCAAGACAAAATAAGAAAATAGCCTAACTAATAAATGTGGGATAAATCCTCATATAGGGAAAAAATAGGAAATAGACAAAAAAAACTATCTAAAACCTAGTAAACAAGAGAAATATATTTTAACACCCCCCTAAAGTGAATATAGGTGATAACAATAGCCAGAAAAGATATAGTGGCATATCCATAATATCAGTCCTAGTGACTAGGCCTAATAAAGTACTCATGTACAATATATATCCATGAAATGAATAAGGAAGATGTACTCATGAACACCCCCCAAGGAAAACTTTTGAAACCCCAAGGATGCCATGCAAATCAAGGAAATGAATTGATTCAAAAGGATCCATAAAGATATAAGTAACCTATTGCTGAGCTAGAATTCACTCTAATCTAAGAACTCCATCCTAAATGTGTTGATGAATGAAGTACATATGTACCTCAATGTGATTGGTTTGTTGGTGCACAAATGGGTTGTGGTATATGTGAATTTTATTCTATTTGTCACACTAAAGTACTTTAGGTGAATCTTACATAAAGCCAAACTCTATCAATAACTGACAAAGCCAAAGAACCCATTGACTCATTACAACTATTGCCTTATACTCAGTCTTTCAAGATTAAAGTGAAATAGCTTGTTACTTCTTACACGGCTAAGTAATAGGTGAATAACCAAGACAAAATATATAGTCAAAAGTGGAATGCTTGTCATTAAGAGAACCTACCCAATCTCAATTAGTGTACCCAACCAACTGAGTAGAACCCCTGGTATAAAGTAATTCAAAATGGGCAGTTCCTCATAGATATCTTTAAATCCTCTTAGAAACCTGCCAATGATTGTCATGAGGAGTATGTGCAAACCTAGATACAAGTCCAACTAAAAATGAAATGTCAGGGTGAGTATGGATCAAATACACAATATTCCCAACCATCTACTTGCATAATGTAGGATCACAAAGAGTAGTACAGGTGGTAGTGAGAGTGAATCCAGACTAAAAAGGATAAGGACTTGGCTTGTAATCAACCATGCCAAAATGCTAAAGAAGATCAAGGTGTACTTATTATAAATCAAATGAATCCATGAATTTGTTTATGAAATCTACAAACCAAGGAAGAAGTTGAAAGGATCGAGATCTATCATATCAAATCGCATTAAAAGTTCCTATTGAATAGCCTAAATTTGAGAAGAAGAACTGCCTATGAGAAGTAAATCATCAACATACAAGACTAGTATAACAATCTCCTCCCTAACATGTTGGGTACATATGATGGGATTGAAGTGGAAATGAACAAATCTACTAAAGAAAATAATCCATCTTCTCATACCAAGCCCAAGGGGATTATTTGAGATCATAAAGAGACCACCTAAGTTGAAAAATAAGAGAATAATCTTGAACAAACCTAATAGACTGCTCCATATAGATTTACTCTTATAAATATCCATACAAGAAGGCATTATTAACATTTATCTGATACACTGGCCAACCCTTTGATACACCAAGAAAAAATATAAGGCAAACAAAATACATCTTGGGAATGGGTGAAAAAGTCTCATAGTAGTCAATACCTTTTACTTGTGAGAAACCCTTTGCAATAAGACATTCCTTATACTTGTCAATGGACCTATTATTTGCATACTTGGTGCAATATAACTACTAACACATAAACAAATTTCTTCCCTTATAAAGAGAGACCATATCCCAAGTATAATTCTTCATCAAAGAAGAATACTCATCTATCATCACATCATCCCATTCTTGTATCCCATGAGCCTATGAAAAAGACTATGGATCCCTAGAGAATGCCTGACACAAAAGTCTAGTACTTGTTAAATGTGCATGATGATGTCTAGTGGATGGAAGATCCTGTATAAAAGGTGTTGCCTCAAAAATTATAGTACGATCCCACAATGGCATAGTGACAATATCAATGGGAATAGATCCTCAATGTCCATAACCTTCTTAGGGACCTCTTGAACTGACTCCTCAAAAAATGAATCCTCAAGAGGAGGTGATGAATCATCAAAAGAAGTTATGGAAGAAGATGAAGAATCATGAGATGTGAAGTGCTCATCAAACTGTACATGTGTTCAAAAAAGAACATCATGAGTATCAAGATCCAAAAGATGATAAACTCTCATGTCCTCATAATACCCTAAAAAAATCAAGGGTTTGATCTTCTTATCCTAGGCATTACTTTTTGTCTTTGGTACAAATGCCCAAGCATAGCTCCCAATGACTCTAAAAAATGAAAATTCAAGCTTGATTCCACACCAAGCCTCCTATGGATTCAAATGCTCAAGTGTTCTATGTGATACATAGTTTTGAATGTATTTCACATAAGTGACTAATTTTACCCAATTGATAGGAGGTAAATCCTGTGAATGCATCATGCAGTTAGCCATCTCCTTTAAAGTTCAGTTCTTTCATTCTGCTAAGTCATTCTATTATGGAGTATGTGGAATAAAATGCTGGTGAACAATACCATGAGCTGCCAAAAAATTAGAGAACTACCTACTGAAGTGCTTCCCCCCCATTATCAATATGAAGCTTCTTAATACAACTAGAAGACTATTTATTGACCAAAGCCTTAAAGACTTTGAAGTGTGAAAAAGCATCACTCTTGTACTTTATAAAATAAACCCAAGTATGCTTCAAGAAATTATCAATAAAAGTAAGTGCATACTCAGCTCTATTAAAAGGAGTAAGAAAGACCATAAAATCATAGTACACAAGCTCAAGTGGTGTAGAATCTCTCTTGGACATATCCTTAGGAAATAGATATTGGTGTTGTTTCCCCAATGCACAAAAAGGAAAAACTCCATCAAGACATGAAACTATAGGAAGAACATCAACCATACGATGAGTTCTCAACTCCTTCAAATATATTTAATTAAGATATCTAAATCTCTCATGCCAAAGCCTACTCTCAGAATCTACATGAGAGACTAAACATGTCAAAATAAGAAGAGTATCACTAAAACCTTCAAAATAATAGAGTAGAGAACTATGATCAACAACACCCTATGTAATGAGTGCATGAGGATCTATCAATGTTCAAACTTTTGTGCCATATGGTGTGAAAGTCATTATCTTGCCCCAACCAGAATGACAAATTTAATAAATTGAAGGTAAATTGGTGGTGATGTTAGTAACATATAGTGCATCATTGATGTGGCCACCCTCAAGCTGTATGTCACCCTTTCCCTTAACATAAATATGGAATAATCTCCAACCTCAATGTTGGAAGTAGAACTCAACCTAAGAGATACAAAGGAATCCTTAAAAGAAGTCATGTGGTGAGAAGTACCATAATCTAGAACCCAACTGTCTAAAACAGATGACTGAGATATCCCAAAAATATTAAGTGCTTTGTCATACTCATGGGATGGAGATGGACTAGAGATATAAATCTTGTGTTTTATGATGGCATCCTTTAGAGATTGCATTCTCTTAAAACACCTATAATTTTCATGACCATTCCCCCCACAATAGGTACATGAAAGGATAGACTTATTCTTGGATTTTTAAGATGATTTGGGTTTAGATGTGTTATTATTGGGCTTAGGGGCACTTTGAGATGGAGTGTTCTTGGACTTAATCTTAGATTTTTCTTTGATCTTAAGATGTGTTGCTACTAATATTTTTTAGAGGTGGAAGACTCAAGGTGAGATAATTTGGATTCATCCTAGTAAGTATTTCACAAAATAACTTGAAATCAAGCATTTGAAATGCAGCACCTAAGGCATCCATGCTAGAGAAAAAGGTAGAAGCAAAGATTTGGAAATGACCCTTCAACTTGGATAGAATTAGGTACACACACTCCTTATCTTTCTTATCTCATCCACTTCCCTCCAATTATGTCAACAAGTGCTTAAATTTAGTGAGATAGAATATAGGGAAAAACTTTTGGATTGAGTGAAGTAAGCTCCACTTCAAACTGCATGGCTCTCATGTGATCTACTTTCCCAAATAAACCCTTTAGTTTAACCCACATTTTGAATGGAGTGTCACACCCATCCAAATGAAACAACAACCTATCACTCACATAAGTCCCTATCAAAACCATACACTCATCAAATTTATGTTGGTGTTGATTTTTTTCATATTCTCGTATGAACTGTGGTTGAGTTTCATTCATTAGGGACCATAATCCTTTGCTTTTAATGATTGTTTCCATTCTATGTCTCCATGTATGATAATTATATGTAGTCAAATACTCACATTTATCTAAACTAGAATTAAAATCCATGACAATGAATCACCAAAGAGCATAAATAATGTAAAAGGGTGCACAAATCAATACCGAGACAAATTTGGCACTTTTTAAAAGTAGTGCATTTTTATAAATTTATGACACCAATGAATAGAGAATTGAAAACCATACACTTTTGAAAAAAATAAAACTTGATTTTGAGTTACAGTCCAAAATTTATACGCTTTATAAATTATCATAAATGGGTCAAAAGTAATAACAAATACACTACAAAATGATTTATGTGACCAAATTGAAAAAAAACCTAGCCTTTCAAACACTCATTAGACCCATAATTTCACCATGAATTTTCTCAATCCCACCAAAGTGAAAAAAGATTCTACTGGTGACCCCTATGTGTGTGCAAGTGAAACTAATTTCAATTATAAGTGCTAAAATACGTCTAGGAAGGAAACTCAATGTCTCCAAAGTTGAGTACTAACTTATCCACACACCTCCACACACATCCATGAACTTACAAGTACCTCCATACCTTTCAATGTACATTCACACAAACCTTTATAAACAAAATGCATGCCTTTACAAATAGAATACAATCCATGTAGATAGAATGCAAGCCAAATGATGTAGAGTGCTTCTAAACAATGATCCAATGCTCCTCCACCATGTTTTAATAAGAAAACACAATCCTATAAAAGATGCAGTCTAAAAATGAATGGTAAGTAGATAAAGATCAGTCTCCTTTCAATGCACTATTCTCAACCAATGCACAACACCAAATCAAGAAAAAAATCAATAAAATTGCCTAGAATGCCAAGCCATGGGAGGAGAAACTTATGGCAAATGAAAATGTAGGTCTTTGATCATTTCCAGTGCACTATTTCTCAAAAAACATAGTTTTTAGTAAAAGTGTAGACCTATAAACTACTACGCAGAAGCATTGACTTAGAAGTAGAACTAATGAACAATTCCATGTTTTTCTGAGATTTTCCAACACTCTAATGTAGTGGATAATTCAACAAGCCTATGTTTGGATTTTGAGCAAGTCATGATAAGGAGAATGACTATTGATAAAGGCACAGTTCTAAAAAAATGTAGACCTAATAATAATTTCTTTATCTTTCAACACACCAAAGACACCTCTATAAACAAAAAACTTTCAATGCCACCTATGTAGTCTTGCCAATGTACAATAGATAACATTGGGGTAATAGAATTATCTGAAATAACTTGAAATAAACAACTGGATTACTAGAAATATTTTAAGGTTTTGGTACCATGTTAGGAATAATAAATCATTCTAAGTACCCACAAATCTAAAGTATTCACAAAAATAATATCACAAGAAGGCTGGAAATATGATATACAAACAAAAGGCAAATCATATAATATTCACAATAAGACATGCAAGTACAAAGGAAACCACTTACATAAGTAGGCAAGGCATGATTTGAAGGATATTTTTAGAATTTTCTTGGTTTTATTTAAACATGGTCCATTGTGTAGAGCTCATCAAGAGCTTTCTGACAACTGTTGAAATGCAAAAAATAGACATCATATGCTCTAGTTATCATTGGTCAAATTTTGGTCAATAGGTAGTCACAACTGGTCAACCTAGAAAAATTGATGGTCATGGAATGTTTCTAAACTAGTTCCATGATGTAAAACTCATCACAAGATTTTTGATTCATTTTGAATGGACCAATTCTGAGTCTGTATATGAAAGTTATGGTCGATCAAAGTTGGTCAAAAGTCAATAGGATGGGTCAACATTGGTTAATGATGGTCAAACCTAGTCAACAAGAATTAAAGGTAGACCAATATGGTATGGACATATGACACACATTGGTATTAACATGTGGCACAACTACAAGCCTCCACATGGCACATCTACGTGGCAAGGTGAGACCACTTTACATGGGATAAAGTTTATTATTTAAAAAAATATATATTTATTTCACGTCCTAATAATGTGGGATAAAAAAGACTTTGATCGAATATTAAAAAAAAATATTTTCCACACATATGTGGATATAAACAAAATATAACCTTTTAATAATGCATGGAGATATGATAATCTTTATTCTAACAAAAGTGGGCTATTATATGGCATGAATTATTCAATGTTTTTTATAATGTAATGTTTTATTAAAACATGTAATGGCCATATAATTCATGTGTGGGCTAAATAAAGACTTATATTGTAATCCCATGATAGAATGAGATAATTATTAATCTCATTAAAATAGGTCTTGGGATAATTATGAATTTTATTTAAAATTGGGAAAGGATAATCATCTAAGCCCACCTTTTGTGGAGCCATAAACCTATATAAAAGGTCTAGAGGGGTCATTTGAAATCACAATAAAAGTGTGAAGAACAACACACAAGACTTGAGAATAATCAAAGAGAGCTAGAGCTGAGAGCCAAAGTTAGAACCAGATGCCAGATCCAGACCAATTTTTAGACCCAGAGCCAGAAGACATCAGAAAATTTATTTGCAGATTGAGAACCCTTACTAGGGATAACTAATGTATAAAGTGATTTTTACATCAATAATCGATAGGTTCTACCTTTGAGGACCCAAAGATGTAGCCCAGATTAGGTGAACTCTATTATCAATTATAGTTTGCATATTGTCTCTGTGACTCATGCTTGTTTCTTATTATTAGTTTTAGTGCTGAATTTAATTATTATGCCAATTTCAAATTAATTAATGAGAAATTGAGAATTTATAAAACATCCATAAAAACAAATCAATTGGTGTAGTTTTATACACTACCTATTTATAGATCATTTTGGTATTAGAGCATTTAGAATGTTGGACTTGCTTTTGATTGCGTGATATACTCTTGAATAGATTTTTGAAATCAATTTCAGTATTCTATTCCAATGGGTTATTTGCAGACTTGTTGGCTTGTTTTGATCTTCCATTTGCAGTTTGTAATTGTTTTGGAAGTATAGGTTGTTTGTGGGAAACTATGGGGAAAGCCTTGAAGAGAGAGAGGCTGGAAGAGCTATAAAGTGTCAACAAGAAAATTTAGGAAGATAATGATTTCTTGAGATGCAAGATCTATTCCCTTGAAGAACAAATTGCATGCTTGAGATCTGAGCTCGAATCCAAAGATGAACTCTTGATCTAATTGCAGTATTATGAGCCAAAGAAGGATTTACCTTCCACTCCAAATGCAAAAACCATGATTGATGAGTACACTGTAAGTTATTCACCACGTAATTCTTCTTCCTCCCATTTGGATTTAGATTCAGGTAATGATGCTTTTGGTTCATTTGAAAAGCATACTAAAGGCATTTGATCTCAATTACTATTTAAAATGGGATATGATGAAAAGGCCTTGGTAAGAATGGCCAAGGTTTGATTAAGCTAATATAGGTAGAGGATCAGCCTTGATTTTTAGGTTTGGGTTATGCTAGTGCAGAGATAACCATTGGAGAGAGCTCTAGAATTGCTAAAGGAAGACAAGATTCCAATAGCCAAGTGTTCACACCACTAGCTTTACAAAATTCTTCCATGCATAGGAATGTGACACAATTACAAGGTGATGAGAAAGTGTATAAGAAAGTAGAGAAAAGAGGTAATGCAATACCACCTCCTCGTACTTACATAAATCATAGAACTAAACATAATGGTAATTGTAAAACTTCTAATGCTTTCTTTAAGTTTAAACAATATGTCTATAACATATAAAAAATGTGGAATGTTTTCCCATGTACTTTTGTGGGTTAAGTAATCATTCTTTGGCTAATTATTGGAAGAGCAAATTTTTTATGAAGAAGTTGTTGCCTTTTTTGAAAAATAAGGTAGGTGCTAAAAATCAATCTTGTAATCTAGAAGAAATAAATAAAAAATATGTTTCCTTTTCCAAAAAGAAGGACAAAAGGAACTATTGCACTCATTCTCATATGAGTGGACACATGGTTGAAACTTGTTGGAAAATTCATCCATCATGCCATCCTAAATATGGTAAGAATAAGATGGTTTATGCTTCTATTAAAAAGGCAACAAATAATGAAGTTGTTAATTCACATGTAGCCCATAAAGAATCCCACATATCCAAAGAAGATTCCATCAAGAGGAAGTATCCATTAGATTGGATCGGTAAGAAATGGATAGAATTTTTGCATAGCTAAGTTTTATTTAGCATGCTTAAAAACACTTTAAATTCACTTATTTATTTTTCATTATTGATAAACATTAAGGAAACTAACCATTTATATGATCAAGTGTGGAGGTAGATCACTCTTTGAGAGTGAATATGGAGCAACCATCCAAGTTGAGAAATGCATGAGTAACCCAACTTCATGTGATAGGCATCATTAGCATGAGTAACATGATTCAAGGTGTACTTCCAAGAGGGAGAAAAAGTGTCATCAATATGAAAGGTGATTCCATGGTGAGTAACACTCAATTAAAGCATTGCTATTTATGGATGTATGTGGCCGTTCATTTTTGAAGTGTGTTCTTTTGATGTATGTATATAATCATTATATGCACATTTGTAAAAGACCTAAATTAGCTAATGTTTGTAATGACTGCAACATTTTAAAAACATGTATGTTACATATAAGACCCCAAAAAGGGAAATGTTTGTAACATGTGTGTTTTATGTAAGAACCCAAGAAAGGCAATACATCAGTTGCATGTAAGACCCCAAGAAGGGAAAAAATGTAAAAGTGATGACATGTTATAACATAAATTGACATGCAACATAGTTTTTTATCCTTGTGTTAATATTGAACAACAAGGATATTACAAAAAATAGCCTCCAGAAGATAAATGCATCCAAGACAAACACAAATAGAAACCAAAAGGGTGAAGAAGTGATACATTCAATTATTTTTGAGAAGAAGTAGACTTTTGGTAGACCAAAAGCTCTTTTGGGGAGGCATGATTTGAAGGATATTTTTATAAGTTCCTTGGAATGGTCCATTATGTAGATCTCATCAAGAGCTTTCTAGCAATTGTTGGAATGCAAAAAATAGACATTGTATGCTCCAATTATCATTGGTCAAAGTTTGGTCAATAGGCAGTCAAATCTAGTCAAACTAGAAAATTTTTATGGTCATGGAACATTTTTGAACTAGTTCCATGGTGTATAACATATCATAAGCTTTCTGATGCATTTTAAATGGACCAATTCTGAGTCTGTATGTGAAAGTTATGGCTAATCAAAGTTGGTCAATAGTCAATAGGATGGGTCAACATTGGTCAATTCTAGTCAATAATAATTAAAGGTAGACTAACGAAGTATGGAAACATAGTACACATTGGTATTAACACATGGCACAACTACAAGCCTCCACATGACACATCTACGTGGCAAGGTAAGACCACTTTACATAGGATAAAGTTTATTATTTAAAAAAAATAAATTATCTCACATCCCAACAATGTGGGATAAAAAGGACTTTGACCGAATACTAAAAAAATATATTTTCCACACATATGTGGATATAAAAAAAAGATAACCTTTTAAAAAGGCATGGAGATATCATAATCTTTATTCCCACAAAAGTGGGATATTATATGGCATGAATTATTTGATGCTTTTTATAATATAATATTTTATTAAAACATGTAAAGGACATATAATTCATGTGTGGGATAAATAAAGTCTTATATTGTAATCCCACGATAGAATGGGATAATTGTTAATCCCATTAAAATAGGTCTGAGGATAATTATGGCTATTATTTAAAATTGGGAAAGGATAATCATCCAAGCCCACCTTTTATGGACACATAAACCCATGTAAAGGGTTTGAAGGGGTCATTTGAAATCATAATAAAAGTGTGAAAACAACACACAAGACTTGAGAATAATCAAAGAGAGTCAAAACTAAAAGCCAAATCTAGAGCTAGTTTCCAGACCTAGAGCCAGAGGTAGAGGATATCAAAAAATTCATTTACAAATCGAGAACCCCTACTAGGGATAACTGATGTACAAAGTGATTTTTGCATCAATAATTGATCAGTTCCACCTTTTAGTAGGCCCTGAAGACATAGCTCAGATCAGATGAACTCCGTTATCAATTCTAATTTGCATATTGTCTCTATGACTCATGCTCGTTACTTATTATCAATTTTTAGTGTTAATTTTAATTATTATGCCAATTTCAAGTTAATTAATGAGAAATTGAGAATTTACAAAGCATCCATAAAAATAAAATAATTGGTGTAGTTTTGGACACTACCTGTTTACGGATCAAGGCAAAATAAGAGACTCACCTAACTAATCAATGTGGGATAAATCCTCACATATGACAAAACTAGGCAAAGATAAAAAAAACTATCTAGAACCTAGTAAACATGAGAAATATACTCTATTCATGGAATCTATTGATGCTAATGAGGATATTAATATAATTTATAAAATTAATGCTCAAGGACATGAAAATGTGGATCCTACACCTGATCGCATCTTGTGATAGGAAGATGTTTGGTCTATTTCTGACACTACTAGTATCACTTTTGACCAATGCACTCAAAGTGCCTATGATATAACAAGGTGCATTTGTGGTGTCTTATAAAGACACCTAATTTTAATGTCAAAGCTCACTAAGTGCTTCAAAATTTTCCACATTGGTGAACACCTAATAGCTAGGCTACCCTTACAATTACACTAGTCACCTTAGTTTCATGATCAGGTGGAGGTTCAAGAATACCTATAATAGTTAGAGGCTTACTATGTTAATGAGGATGAAAGGTTCCATGCAATCACCTTTTTATTTCAAGGGATATCTTCTTGATGGTGGTCTACTCATCGATACCAACTAGATACATGGGAACAAGTACATGTAGCTATGCATAATTGCTTCCACCATGACAACCATGTTCATGCCACCCTGAGTTATAGTGGTAATACTTCTATAGATGAACATATAACACAATGTGAAAGCCATTGAAGTGCTGATGAAACATTTTTACTAGAATTCTTATGGGTACATGCATTCTATCATACCCTACATGACTAGGCTAGGACATGGTACATTGACCAAAAAGTGCGTAGAGACATAGATACCTAGCAGCACATCAAACATGGTTTGATTTCTACCATTGCATTTTTTTCACCATAGACGAATTTGTATTTGTCTCTTCAAGTGATCTATTAGGTAGTTATGTGAGATTAGTTACCGATGGAAGACTAGATATGATACATGCATCGTGCAACAGAGACTAATTTAACCATCTTACAAGAAATTGATACTCTTATCATGGCTTGGTTAGAACTAAACTTCTAATCTAGATATGAACATTGAGAATAGATAGAAAAGGCAAGCAAAAGGTTGTATACCAAGTTGATGAGAGTTTGGATTTTGATTGAAAAGAACCATCATGTGACCACTTAAATCTACATACAAAGTATGGGGCTCATGATATTAGAGATATGAATCAAATTGAGTAGAAACAATATTTTTTCCACTTCAAATGTTCAGTAGAACATTAGCACAAATGATGCACCTAAACTAGCCACTATGGGAAATTACTAGTTTGATGTTGAGATAACCAAAATCTTTAAAATTTTAAATGAGTATAAGGACATTTTCTCATGAAAATAGACAAAAATGAAAGGAGTGCATCCATAATTGGGAAGAACACACATCAAGATAGTTGAAGGCTCTCAACCAGTTAGGAAACGACCATGTTAGATAAACTAAAATATACATGCTCAGGTTAAAGAAGAAATTGATTGCATGTTGTGTGTTGGAGTTATTACTCTTATTGATGAATTTGAATGGGTTAGTCCCATGGTGATCATCATCAAAAAGGATGGTCATATTCAAATTTGGGTAGACTACATACTTTCAATGCGGTATGTGTAATGGACCCTTTCCCAACACCTTTCACCAAATAAATTTTATAATGCATTGCTAGGTGCGCTATCTACACATTCTTTGATAGATTTTTTGGCTATCACAAAGTCCAAATTATTGAAGAAAACAAGGCAAAGATAAACTTTACAACTAAATGGGTTATTTTAAATATAATGTTATGCCTTTTGGTCCCACACATTTTGGTGGAAGCTTTCAAATATTTCATCCACAAGTTCCTTTAGGTGTACTTGGATGACTAGACCATGTATGGTTTAATGTGTGACCACTATGAAATTCTATTCCTCATGTTCGAACAATGTCATAGGTTTTAGATTTCCTTAAATCTAAAGAAGTGCATCTTTATTACCCTATTTGGGATTTTATTGGGACATATTAATTGTCAGTATGGACTATTGGTGGATCTAGCTAAAATTTTGGTCATTATCCAACTCCTAGCACCAATGACTCGGCGTGAGGTCCACACCTTCTTAGGTCACACATGGTACTATCAAAAGTTCATTTTAGGTCATGCTAACATAATTTCCTCAATAGAAGAACTACTCAAGCAAAATGACCTATTCTTATGGATGTCTCAATATCAACAAGTATTTGAGGCCCTAAAAAGGAAACTAGTGACTGCACCCATTCTCTAGTTCTTGAATTAGAACCATCAATTTCATGTGCATGTCAATGCTTCATACATGGAAGTATGTGATATCCTTACACAACCCAGTGAGGGAAACCCTGATCATCCTATTTATTTTGATATCCAAAATCTCACACTAGTGGAACGAAACTACTCCACAATAGGTTATGAGGCCTTGTCTATAAGTTTCACTAATACTTGTTGGTAACCTTATTTATCTTCTATACGGATCATGAAGTGCTCAAGTATTTAGTAAATAATCTAGTATTTCATGGATTCATATGTTTATAGAATGTCATTTTTAAATAATTCTAATTCTTTATGGATGTAAAACTAGGAAAAGTTAATTTTGGTCCTAACCACGTCTCATGTGTTCAATTTGGTGAGCCAGTGTGTGCCATAGAGGATGATTTACTTGATGTAAAACTTTTTCAAGTGACATGCATGCCTGAATAATTAGAGGAAATTGTATCTTTTCTTACAATATGCTCCATGCTAGATAGCCTCACCACCCAAGAGAAAATGCAACTAGCTATACACATTACTCCTTTCTATCTTATTAGTCGAGACTTGTACAAACTTGGTTGAGATGAAGTCCTACGATGGTGCATAATGAAGAACTCATGAGTTTCTTGTTTTCTCATGTGTTCCACCATAACATCATAACTAAAATGATGCTCTCAAGAGGTCTATAAGGGCATTACAGGAGGAAATTATGATGGTGATGTAATAACACACAAAGTTTTACTAGCTGAATTGTGATAGCCCACATTATTCAAATATGTCAAAGCTTATTCATGCCAATGTGATATCTGTCACCATGTAGGTAAACTAAATCAAAGGGATGCTATGACTTTTCATCCAATTATTTCTCATGAACCATTTGAGAAATTGGCTATTGATTTTTTTGGGCCTATTTAACTAACTACATGACATACTAACATGTGGTACATCATCACTACATAGACTATTTCACATATTGGTTTGAAGCAACACCCACACACAATTAGACTATTAGGACCACCACCAAATTTATATGGTAAAATATCATCACAAGGTACTAAAAATGAAATTTCAACAATTATTAGGAAATATGATGTCATTAGCCACAAATTCAAAAATTGAAAATATCAAGAATGTTGATTCATGCTTCATAAATACAACCTCTACCCAAATACATAAATGCTTTAAACTTCCCAAAGCTAACCCAAGCTTAACCACACATGGGTTGGAGTTATTTGGAAAACTATAAACATAAGATCCATGACTATTTTATATTAAGATTTTATTGTGCAAAGAAATTATGCCAAATTCTTGCTAGAAAGCTTCACCATTTTTAAGCCAAATTAATCAAAGCCATTGTCAGACAAAGGGAGATGCCATCTAAATGGACAATTCATTGATAAATACTCCTAGTTCATAGATCAAGCTCATGCCTTTATTTCACAATTTATAGATGGAGTCCACAAGGAAGGTAAAAGTCATTTTTATCTTTTTTTTATTAAGTTCTTTATCTGGTAACTAAGCTCACCCTAGAAAAAAATCCTAGAGTTTTAGTTCATGCATTCGTTCTTGGATTTTATTCACTTAACATTTGGAATAACCCCCTTTTCAATCTTATTCTACATATTGTATATTGCAATTAATAAATTAAACTTCCAAAATATGAAATTTGATCTAACTTGTTAGATATTGTTGCATTGTACTTGCAAATATGTGTCCTTAGTCATTTGTTTGATGGCTATTTCAATTACTAAAAGTAAATGCAAAACATTTTTATGAAGTTATCTTTAGTTGTTCACACAAAATGATAGTAGTTCTCATTGTGCATGCCTTGATTTTAGTATTAAGTGTAAATTACGATTGCAAGGTATAAACACATAATTAATTTACCGTGATGAAAACTAAGAAAATGTTCGACTTGAAAATTATTACATAAATGGAATTGTGAAGATTAATATAATTTAGTTATCACATATGATTGGTTTATGACAAACCTTTTTATGTAATTTTTTATTGAGGAATGGAATCAGTAAGAAACCTTTTGGGGTGTTTAAATTAGAATAAGAAACAATCCAGTACATTTTTTTAGTACATGACGAGAGGCTTCTTATAATATAAGGGGAAAAACTAGGGGAATCATTAGGGGTTGTAATGAAAACTATCTTAGAATCTTACTACATGAGTGTGGCTCCATCTACTAGATATAATGACTAATGACCTTAGATTCTCCTTGAGCTCACACAATAGATGGCCATGATGGACATGCATCCAAATTACCCTAACAAGGTCCCTATATGTTCTATTATATGGGAATGATATCTAATTGTGGATACCCAATGAAACATATCATCCCACCATATTATGTCCATCACCTAACACAATGCTTATCATTTGGTACATGATGAGGAAGCATTCTATGACAATACAAACTCTCATATATTTGTTATTTTATTTACTATATCTAGATATTTTAATAATATCTAGCAAGCTAAGAGTATCATAGGACCCATATTATATTTTTTTCTAGTCAAAATACCATTTAAATTGTGCTACACCCATATTATCATTTACCCATAAACTATATTTTAACCTAATCCAACATGTATTGGCTCATTTTAATATCAAAATGATGCTATCTAACATCAAACTTGTGAAATCTTATAATATATTTCTAGATGTATGGAATATGTAAAGTGTACACATCAAAAAGCTAAAAAATCCTATTGGCTCAGAACTTTCATACCCTATGGCCCAACAACCTAGCTCTTACATATCCACCATAGCCTTTGGTATGTCACAAACCATTTCCACACCCTTGAATGGTAAACCCATTATAACATGCACATCCTTCAAGGTAATGGTAACCTTCAATGTGTCCCCATCCACAACCCATATGAATGTGTTTTTACTCCACTTCCACTATTTTAAGATAATAAATAACAACTCTACATTTATATGTACTTGGCATATATCCATGATGCCTCCAAATCCTAGACTCACTAGTTGAGTTCCATCTTCTACTAATAGTCTAGATAGTAAATCAAGAACCCAGTTAGTATCTACTAACCACCACAATTGTAGTCATATTTTTGAATGAAAAGTGAATAAAATCAATGCCATTTAGTCTCTCAATGTAATTATTTTGGCTATAATTAATTAAAACTTCATAATTTCATAAGAAAAAAAGAAGACTAGTTTGGCAATGTTAGTTTTACTAGATCGGCCATCTAGTTGATTTTATACTAGATCACCCATGTTACCACTATTTCAACTAGATCATCCATCCCAATTCTATTATATTGGCCATCTACCTATTTTTTTACTAAGTTAGCCATGTTACCACTTTTTCAACTAAATTATCCACTTTAATTTCTACTAAATTAACCATCATTTTGATTTTATACTAAATCAACCATGATATCATATTTTCCTATTTCTACTAGATCGACTAATTTATTTTATACAAAATCAACCATATTTCTAATCTAAAAATAGATTAGCCACCTTTGCAATTTCCCATCACATAAATAAATTAGCGTGGTTGATTATGTTCTTTTTGCACTAGAAATTTCTTTCTCACCTCTAAAAATCACCAGAACGTTGACAAAGTAATTTTTTTCTCCCACCGATTATCCACAAAAAATTTATCTATAATTTGACATTTGTTGGGGTAAAATCAGTCACACTATTTAACCCTAAATTTATAGATTGGGGTTATCTAGGGTTAAATGGGATAGAGATAGCTGAAGGTACAAGGGTGATAAAATATCTCTATAGTAGGCCAATTATATGTTAAACTCAATATAACATACACTGAATTAATAAAATTGAGATAATCTAAAATAGTAAGTACAACTATGTTAGATATGAAAATGACAAAGAAGTAATGTACTTAGTTAGTTCTGATATTGACATAGTTCTAGATCTAGAACAAGCAAGAACCAGATTGGAAGATGATTCTAGAATAATCACCAAATTGTAGATTAAGTGCCTTTAGATCTACAAATATTAGCATCAACTTGGGACAATTATGTCAATGCTATTGTTTGAACATGATGTAGGTGTCTTGTATGAAATATCTATTGAAAAATGATGCAACCAATTAGATGCTTCTAGATTTGTCTTCCACTTCACTCTGGTGTATTCAGATATAGATCATGGAATGTCTCTCCTCATGAAATTACAAAACCCTAGTTCTTCATCTTCATAGTGACTTTGAGGGAAAATGGGTTAGTGGGCACATGGTGTTGAGATAACCCCAAAGACCCCTCTATTAATGAGTGCTGTCTACATAGCCAATAATCTAAAGAAGGCCTTAGACTGATGTAATTCTCCTATACATGTTGGCTTGTGTATAAATCATATAGTATGTGGAAAAAAAGTACAGTAGTGACCTAACTTGTAACTTGGAAAATATAGATATTGGGCTACTTATTCATTACTTTAGACATATGTATATGTCATCCCTATGACTAATATCTAAATAGGATAAAATAGGGAAGCTTTTCTTATTTGAGTGCTTGACTAAACACCTTTTGTAAGTTGCCTGGTGAGTAGGTAAGAAGTTTCTAGGTCTTGTAGGTGAGGAATGAATGAGGGTTGATCTTGTATTCATATAAATCTATTTAGAGAAATAGATTGAATTAAAACACTTAGGCCAATCATTAGGATACATTTCATTTATAAATTACATAAATTTAAGGCACTAGACACTTGCATCAGAACAAGACATTTATGTTGACCAAGTGTCTGTCTAGGACACTAGTGTCTAGGGAATAAAGAAGTAGGTACAAACTCACAACTTGTAGAGGTGGAAGATAAGTAGGTTTTAAAAATTATAGGTAAGATAATAGGTTTGGGTCATCAATATAATATTGGTCAAATAATGAGATAAACAAAATATGACAAGATAGAGTAGATGCGGGACTTCCAAAAGTGGGAAAGGTCTAAAACTAAGAGGAACAATAAATGTATGATTTTTCCAAGTGTACAAGATTAAGGTGATATATAATCCATAAATATCATCTACTTTTCCACCCTTTAATATAGTAATAAAATTGTTGGTTTAAAGGAGAAGAAATGCATACCTGGGTGTGTATAACACACCTTACCTTTGTTTGAGTCTAATTTGAGTGCTTTGCTGGTGACAAACCTACAACTGAGAACATGTTATAATCCATAATTAGTGCATATAATCTAAAATTGAAAGCATTTTAAATGATTTAAATTGAAAAATCAAGGTTTAGGAGTAAACTTGTGTATTGATGTATCTTCCTTGCCTATTGGCAATTTGATTTGAAAGATGGATCATTGTAAGGCTTTAAAAATGAGATTATATATATATATATATATATATGGAAAGTACATATCTAAGGAGATAGAGAGAAAGAGATATTGAAAGGCACATGCCCCCAACCCTGGAGAAAAGTTGAGTTGCCACCCAATAATTGAGATTAGCTCAATCATGCAACTCAATCATACTTATAACTTAGTGAACACGAGTGAACAAAGTCAACTCATACTATCAAATGGTGATGCTAGATGATACAATTAATTCAAAACTAAAAAATTGGAAAGATCGAATGATTTAATCATCTCAACCATACCAAAATTGAACTAACTAATGCAGTAGATTAGATCAATATAGTTCATAAAAGTCTATCCTAATGGTGATAATAGTCCCTAAGAGTGTTTTTAAATCTAAAACTGATCTATATTTTACAATATTAGGCACACATTACATAGCATATGCACCTTAGATATGTCTCATGATGACACTACATATAACAATGGTACCAATGTATATAATTTTTTCACAACTATGAATCTGAATTATATAATTGTGTGCTTTGGCCAATTTGAAAACTGTGTAAGTGTGGATAAAATGCTTTAAAAATATGTACCCACTATATATGGAAAAATTTAAAAATTGAAATAAATGTCAATGTGGAGGACATGTTTCCAAAACATACCCCCATTGAATCTGGTTGTGCCGAATATTGAATAAGTGTTGATAACATGCTTCCAAAGCATGCCCCTATTGAATATGTAAAATTTTCCAAATGTTGAATAAGTGTGGAGAACATGCTTCCAAAGCATGCCCACACTAAATCTGATGCTGTGAATGTGTGGAAGCCATGCCTATATGACATGACCCCATTGAATCTAAAATTGTGCCAAATGTTGAATAAGTGTGGATAGCATGCTTCCAAATCATTCCCCCACTATATTTAAAACTATGAATGTGTGGAAGCCATGTCTATATGACATGTCCCTACTGAATCTAAAAATTGTGCCAAATGTGAAGAACATGCCTCTATGACATGCCCCCGCTTTGAGGTGAGGGAATAATATAAAGCATTAGTTACCTCACCTCAAAAGGATAATACAACTAAATAATTTGTGAATGTAACCATCTAGCATATAGAATAACATGTATACGTAAAAGTAGCATTGAAGTGCATAGAATAATGTGATCACATGAAGGTTTAAGATGCATGATAAAGATCACAACAATGTGTAGATAGTAACAGTAAAATCTCAAAAAATAAATCAAATACACACACAAGAACACTCAAAAGTAAGTCAACATACAATGGTCCTAAGAGACTACAAACAAGGGGCATGTTCAGATGTCTCACAATTGAAGGGACATGAGTCAAATTTCCATAAAATCAATAACAATATATTCAAATTTCCATATAAAAAATAATGACATATTCAATTGTCAAATAAATCACACATAGGCACAGGGTTGCAAATAAAGGGGCAAATTCAAATGCTTGAATAAACAATACTATAGCAAGGCAAGACACTCAAGGAAGTGCATAAAGGAAAACATAATTAAATAACAAAAACATGTCATAGCATCTCATGGATCAAATGTGTTACCAAAAAAAATGGAAAGTGCATAACATATCAAGTACACTATGAAAGATATAATCATGGATAAAGTTATGTGTAAGTAAATATAAACTCAAACCATATAACTTGTGTGTATCAAGACCAGAGAAGTGGATGCCCCCAATGTCCATATGACATGAGTAGAGTAAAGTACCAACATCTAAAATATGAATATATCATGTATCTATGTCTGCTTGTATCACACACATGTAGAAGCATGACACATGTGTGTATGGAGGAGTAATTGATATTCCATACATTAACATGGAACTAGCACATAGATTCCAAAGAGCCAATAGAGTATGTAGGTGCTGAAAGTGTTTTTCAATTTTTGATTTATTTTTTCATTTTTTTTATTTTTTTGGTATTTTTATAATATGTGAAGATACTACCCTATGATCTCATCCAATGGATGGTCATAGGTACCTCCCCATTTTAAACCTAGTGCAAAAAATTTATGGTATTACCAAGGAGCATGTGTAGGTGAAATATCTATCATTATAATATCTATGATGTTTAATGTATGTATAATATGACTCTAAGATCATAAATTAGAAATAAAAGGAATAAGGGTTTGTGGAACTCATATATGTGTGCTTTATGGTTTATTTGGAATAAAAATAGTAGAAACATGGTTAGGTGCTCTATATGTCTGAATATGGTGCGTAATAAAAGATGGAGATTTCATGAAATCCACTATATGTGTTTAATGTAATGGTTTCTCCAGTACTAGCCACCTAGTAAAGGGGATTGCTTGTTACTTACCCTTTTATGGTAGATTAAGATTAGTAGGTTTGATAGTTAGTTGCTTGGGTATAAGTTTTTCTTATTCAATAGGATGCTCATATGGGATTTTGGAAACTATAATTACCCGATTGGCATGAATGTATTTAACAAACCCATACACTATAAAAGGTACTACTTGAAGTGTATGGATCTAAGGTCTTCCTAATAACATATCAAAGATTCCTATGGAAGGTATAACTAAAAAGGTAGTAACCACATGTTTAAGACCAACTTGTATAGGTAGGTTAATCTCACTAAGGGCCTTATGGGAGGTCCCATCAAATTATTTAAATTATCTAGTAGAAAGATGTAAATCATGATGGGTATAACTAAAATGTGTAAGTAATGTCATGGTACAAAAATTTCCACTTGCACCATTATCGATCATAACACTATGTAGAGGCTAGTGATCAAGGAATGCTTGAATGAATAAAGAATGAATATCAAAGTCATCATCCTTGATCTCAATATCATCAAAATAAATAGGAGGTATCTTAACCATAGGAGGTATATGTCATGTATAAGTACCATTAATCCCATATAATGGGTGCCCATAATGTGATGGAGGAGGATGTGCATTATATCCCAAATGTACTTTCAGTTTCTTCTTAGAATGCTCTTACAAAGGATTATTAAATATTTTTTATTTATAATGATCACTAGGTTGTGAACTTGATTCCTTGGGAGGATCATCAAATGTAATCTTTTGGTATTAATAAGGTATTGGATCTTATGCTTCAAGGTAAAACATTTGTTTGTATAATGTCTTGGTCCCTAGTGATAATCACAATAAGCATTCACATCATATCCTTTAGGTAGATGTCTACTCATATCAACCTCTATAGGATGAGGGAGATATGATATTACACTCTACTATCCATGGGATTAATGAAATGAGATACTCAATTAAGCATGTAAATTGTCTCCTTGGTGCATTAGATAAGACAAGTTGATTAGGTTATTGTGAAACTATGTTAACCATGGTTATTTCTTCTTTTTTAGGCTCAAGAGGTTTTACCTTATAACTTGGTCTAATTGTAAACTTGGCATGGGATGTACATGTAGCTAGTGTCTTTGCTACATATTTGAGCTTATTCAATGAAATAAGCTTCATTTCATGGTCATATACAACATGGCATAAGTCATCAAAAGATTTGACCTTCTTGAAAACAATGGAATTATGTAAAGGAGAAAGCAAACTTTGCTTGAATATGTCTTACAACTACTTATTTGCCATAGGATTGGTCATTTTAGCTAACATTTTCTTATACCTCAAGATATATTCATTGATAGGTTCATTTTTTCCATGTTTAATTTTGGAAATTTGATCATAATAAACCTTCTCAAAAATATTAATGGAAAAGTATGCCAAACATTGATCTGTAAGAGATTTGAATGCCTTCACAAATTGGAGAGGTAAATCATAGAACCACCTCAAAACATAGTCCTTGAGGCTTCTTGTGAATACTTTGGTCAAAATATTATCATTGGAGGCATAATCAAGGAATACTACATAAAAATATTGAATATGTTATTTAAGATCACCCTTGCCATCATAAAATGTGAACTTAGGTGCAACAAAAATAGTTGGCAAAGGGTGTAAAGATATCTCAAGTGCACGAGGGTTATGTATCACATTTTGGGAATCAATAGCATGAGGAGACTTTAAAGCAATTTGTTTAATGTTTATAATCTCATCCTCTAAGGTCTTTATAACTTGAACAAATGTTTGAACTATGGAACCTTTGGGATTTAGATTAATAAGCTGAGTAGTCACCAAAGGGGATGTAATCATGGTTTGAATAGGCATAAATGTTAAGGTGTGGAGCTAAAAGCTTCAACTGTTTGCAGACACAAGAAGAGGATGCTAAAGAACCAGAAGCACCAGCGTCGGCAGCATGACCGATGTCGATCAGATGTAGTGGAGAAGGAGACCGACGACGACAGATAGTCGGCCGACGTCGGCAGCACCAGACAAGCAGGGACCGGCATCGATCCCCTGTGTATTTCCAGAACTGCTGTTGACGAACAGTTAGTTAAGTGAAGCGAGTGTTTGCATGTCAAATGACTAATTATAGTCACGAGCTGCATGTCTAATTATTGTAACTAGAGTTCTATTTTTGTAAGCATGGGATCCTATTTAAAGACCCATAAGGCATGTATTGTAATTATCAAGAAGGCAAGTAAAAGCATTGAAGCAAGCAAGGTCAAGGAGATCTACAGGTGTAAGGTCAAGGAGATCAGCTGAAGCATTCAAGGAGGGATAATAACTCAGGGTTTAGAGTTGTTGTGTTGAGCAAGAGAGAGAGGGAAGAAGATCTTGAGGTGTGGCAAGCCTTTGAGGTGGAGGAAGAAGTGGCATCTTCCTTATTGTATTTTCTTCTAGTAATATTGAATACAAGAGTGTGTATTGTCTCTCAAATTCTTTGCTGTCTCAAGTTTCTAGTTACTTTATCATTCTGGTATAATTTCGTGTTTAATTTCTTATAAGAAAGTAATCAATTGTGCTTCCATTGGATAAGGGGTCACCTAACAGTTAGTATCATAGCATATTGATTGTTGTAGGTTTACCTGACAAGTGGTATCAGAGCCAGGTTTGCAGGAAGTAGGGTATTGTTTTTGATTACAGGTCATTCACAGGGTTTTTTGATTGAAGTTCAGCAATGGCAGAAAAAAGTAGGCTATGAATGGAGAAGTTTAACGGCAAGAATTATCAACATTGGAGGATGCAGATTGAGGACTATCTGTATCAGAAGGATTTGTACTTACCGTTGGGTGGGGTTGCATGCAAGCCCACAGATATGAAGGATGAAGAATGGAGTGTTCTTGATCGGAAGGCTCTTGGTTCCATAAGGTTGAGCCTTGCATCGTCTGTGATTTCTAGCTTATCACAGTGCAAGACAACGAAAGAGTTGATAAAGTCCTTGGCAAATTTATACGAAAAGCTCTCAGCTTCTAATAAGGTATATATGAAGTAGCTATTTATGCAAATGCAGGAATGGATCGGTACATACTCATTCATTTCCATGGTTTGGTAAACCAACTAGCTTCAGTCATGATTTTATGTTCTTTGCCTGAAAGTTGGGATTATGGCAGTAAGTAATTCTGCATTCTTAAAATTTGATGATGTTGTGAGTGTGATCTTGAATGAAGAAATACGCAGGAGAAGCACAGGTGAATCATTAGGGAATGCTCTAAGTGCAGAAAGTAGGGGAAGGCAAAGGGAGAAGGTTGAGCAAGGGAAATCAAGGTCGGGAAGGAGATCCGAGTCCAAAGGTAACCTGCTGGTTTTGTGGAAAGAAAGGACATACAAAGAAGGAGTGTTGGTTGAGAGATAAAGAGTATGCAGGTATGGAAGAAGCAAAGGATGCATGTGATCGGATAGTCAGGTAGGATCATGGATTTTAGAGATCCATCCCCAAACAGAGATTTGTTCTATGAGTATTAGGGAGACAGTGCTCTATTTAGGGGATGGACCTTGTTAGGTGGCAAAGGGAAAGTGCAGCTGAGATTGATTGAACATGGGTGTTGAAAGAGGTCACCTAATTCTAGTCTGATTTTTGTAGGAGGTTGGGAGATGAGGGATGCACAATAATCCTCACAGTAGATTCTTGGAAGGTTACCAAGGGAGCACTTGTTCTAGCAAGAGGTAAGAAAGTAGATACTCTTTATTGCCTACTTGTATTACTAATTCTACTTCTAGTGTAGATTCGAAGATGTGGCCTAAAGGCTTGGTCAAGAATAGGAAGGGAATGGAAGTTCTTGATTCAAAAGGTACAAATTCAAAAAGCATAGATAGACATTGTAGAAAAAGGAAAAACAAATCTTGGTGTTTATGGAGGAGATGAAGGAAAGAAAGATATCACATGCACAAAAGCACATCACATATGTATCACTTGGGATTTCAGTCAAATACCGACATGGTCATGTGCAGACCAGCAAAGGGCAGGAAAGTCCAACGTCGGTCATAAGGACCGACGTCGGCAGGAGGGACACTGGCGTCGTCTACGACATATCACAGTGCAGGGAACCGACATTCGGGAGCAGACTGGGAGATGGCCGAATACTGGAACGGATGTTGGGTGGACCTCAAACACCCATGTGGAGGTCAAAAAAGGTTGTGAACCTCATATTCATTGTTCACCTTCTTTATATTGCTTACTCATGAACTAGGAAGACGGAAGAAGCAATGCAGGTACAGTGGGAGCTTTGGATAAGTGTGAGTCCTTGGAAAAGAACCAAATAGGTATTTGTTGGTAGAGTTTCAGCTGGAAGGAAGACTGGATAGAGGGATGGACATTTTAGAGAAGAGAGTGGATGGACACATGAGACCTATGGCATATATTTGAGTAGGCTGCGGGCAATGGAGGTTTGACCATTGTATTTTATCTTTACCAGGTTGGATAATATTAGCTACATTATCTTGTTACTGTATTGCGTTACTTGTTGCAGGGTTTCATATACAGGGAGTTTTCTGAGCTAAGGGTAGAGTTGGTTCAGAAGTATGTCATGGAGAATTTGGGAGCAACAAAATTCTTGTGGCATAAGAGACATTACATCACAGGTTTGCGTGGTAGTTGGTCTTCAAGAGTGACGTTGAAGAGGGATACAGAGCCTGAACAAAATAGATGGTGTACAGGTATAGGTACAAGTTGCAGCTGTTTATCTCCAAGTGGGAGATTGTTAATTAAAAGCTTCAACTGTTTGCAGACACAAGAAGAGGATTAAAGAACCAGAAGCACCATCGGCAGCATGACCGATGTCGGTCAGATGTAGTGGAGAAGGAGACCGACGATGACAAGTTGGCCGACATCGGCAGCACCAGACAAGCAGGGACCGGCATCGAGTATTCCCAGAACTGTTGTTGACGAACAAGTTAAGTGAAGCGAGTGTTTGCAAGTCAAATGACTAATTCTAGTCACGAGCTGCATTGCTAGAGTTCTATTTTTGTAAGCCCTATTTAGACCCATAAACTGTATCGTAATTCTCAAGAAGGCAAGTAAAAGCCTTGAAGCAAGCAAGGTCAAGGAATCAGCTGAACTCAAGGAGGGATAATTGTTTAGAGTTGTTGTGTTGAGCAAGAGAGAGAGGGAAGAAGGTCTTGTGGCAAGCTCTTCTGAGGTGGAGGAAGAAGTGGAATCTTCCTTATTGTATTTTCTTCTAGTAATATTGAATACAAGAGTATGTATTGTCTCTCAAATTCTTTGTTGTCTCAAGTTTCTAGTTACTTTATCATTCTGGTATAATTCCGTGTTTAATTGCTTATAAGAAAGTAATCAATTGTGCTTCCATTGGATAAGGCGTCACCTAACAGTTAGTATTAGAGCATATTGATTGTTGTTTACCTGACAATAAACACTAGTATTTGAGTTGAAACATTTTTTAGCCCCATGGTATGTGTATCAATAGTAGTTTCAAGAAACAAAATTTGAAATACATATCATGTGCCCCCATTAGAAATATTAGGTTATAATGTACTCTATTGGAGGGTTGCTTGTATATGGGGATGACCCATAGTTATAATAACATGATCAATAGATGGATTGTTTGGTCATATATGTTTTTTGTGTTCTTACTTTCTACAATGGTTTTCATATATATGCTCATGAAATAATGTAATTACTTGTACTTGCTCATGATCTATTTGTTTATGTGCATTGGTTTCATTAGACTCATGATTTTTATTATCAAAATATTCTTATATGATAACCTCATCAATATGTTTTTAATTCTCAGTATGGGTATCATCATGATCCATGGGATTAGATCCATCATTGTTTGAGACATATTAGGTGGTGGGAGGGTGTTGAACACCCTATCTACTAAGAGGGGGGGATGAATTAGTAGATCTCAAAAACCTAGTTACTTACAAATTTCAAGATGAAAGTTGAAAAAAATTCAAACTTAAACAAATCAAAGAAATATATCACATGCACAAAAGCAAAACATATATCACTTGATTTATACGTGGAAACCCAAAGGGGAAAACCATGGTGAGAATGCTGCTAGAATCTACTATTCTAATCCAACCTCACAAAGTTTATCTCATTGACTTAACCTCATTGGTTACATTTAAGGACACCCATTCCAAGGAGACACCAATCCCCTAAATTTAAGAGAACCAACTCTAAATAAGCACCCACTCCTTATACTGAGCACCAACCCAATTCAATCTACAGACACCAACCAATTAGATACTTGAATTATAATTCAAGTTAATGAATCGGATTCATAAAAGAATCCAAGTCTCTATTCTTTGTTGCAAGTCTAATCTACAACTGCTCATTTCTCCTTCGCACACTTTTGTATGTCCTTCACTCTTCTTACACCCTTTATCTATGTCTAAATTTATCTATTTGACACTCATATATTCTCAATTCGACCATTACTTCTTCATACTCAGACGAGTCTCATATTTCTACACTTACAACTTGACTCCTCTCATTCCTAAAATGAAGTAACTATTTGTCTTTCCTTCTCTTCATCTCTTTGGAATTTCAAATCAATTAAAACTTAGATGAGCCTCTTTTCTTTATGCATTTTGAATTCATTGCTTGTCTCTTCTCATTCCAAGCAAAATGACTATATGACTTCCATTCTCTGAGCCTCTTCGAATTCTTCCCCTAGTCATCAATTTCCACAGTCAAAAAATTAGAAGAATCGATTCAGTTCAACCATTGCTGTTTTTATCAGTCAACCATCTCACTATATTCTTGTAACTAACTCACTTCAACGGTTCTTCATTTATTTATCAATCCAACTTTGAAACATGTCCATCGATCTTTCCATCTGAGCTCCGTGTGTCATTCGATCTCTTGAAGATGCATGATCTTTATATTGGCCTAGTTTTTAGACTTTAGCATGTTGACTTCATCTTATTTTCTTTGGCATTCATATATTGATTTTGCTCCTTTTGATTGTCTTAGACATGATTAATCTTTATCTTTGTTATTTGCCTTTCGGGATTTTGTCATGGAAGCCTTTTGGCTTTTTCAAAATGGCCTTGTGTCATACACAATTGTCCTTCGGCACTTGTGGAAGTGTCCTATGTCTTTCAAAAAAAATTCAAGTGTCCTTTTTCTTCATTCAAACTACCCTTCAAGATTTTTCAAAATGTGTTTTGGAACTTTTTAAGTGTCCTTCTCTCATTCAAAAGTGACCTTTGGAAGCTTTGCAAGTGTCCTCTATCCTTTAGAAGTGTCCTTTAGAAACTCTGTAAATGTCCTTTCTTCATTCAAACTATCCTTCAGACAAATTGTTATGGGATTTTTGTCTAAGTGCCCTTTGAGATAGTTTCTATAGAATTTTTGTCAATGTACCCTTCAGGACAATTTCCACAGGATTTTTATCTAAGTGCCCTTCAAGACAATTTCCTTGACAAAATGTCTAGGTGCCTTTTGTGACTTTTGAATTATCCTTCACTTCACTCATGTCTTTTGGAACTTATGTGAAGGACACATACCCTTTAGAACTTTTACAACAATTCACATGCCCTTCAGAACTTTTGCAATGGTCCACATACCCTTTGGCACTTTGTAAATCTTCAAAAAAATTCAAGCGTCCACATACCCTTCAAAATTTTTGTTTTGGGTCACTTACCCTTCGGCACTTTTCAAATGTACCCTTCAAGAATTTTGTGTCTACTTGGCCTAGACAAATTCTTTGAAAGAATTCATTAATGTCCTTCTCCTAAAAGTGTTATTTGGGACTTCTACAATATAACCTTTGGGATTTTGTATATGATCCCTTTGGAACTTTTAAATGGTCCACTTGCCCTTCAGAGTTTTTGAAAATATCCCTTCAGAACTTTTGAATGGGAAATTTGTTTTGAAAGAATTTTCCAAGACACTTTTTCTGAAAGAATTTCCTTTAACATTTTCATGAAAGAATTCCCTTATTTACTACAGTCTTTTTGTCTAAGAGAATTGTCTTTACCAATATTTTCAAAAGAATTCCCCTGATAAATACATAGGTGCAAAATCGACTATGGAAACTTAGTAGACTTTTCGCTGAGGAACAACCTCACGAATTTGTAACATTTGATCTATTCATCCTTATGACATAGAACTTAGACCACAAAGAATAGACAAAAACTTGATTATCATAGTGTGATCATTTCCTTCAGATGCTATCATATCTTGTCAAGTCAATCATGTGAGCAAAGGCATTTCAAAGTATACAGATAAGTCTTTTCAACTCAATACACACACAAGTCTGTTCAACTCAACACCTTTATCATTAATGCATGATAGCACATGTTGACTTTGATATCAATGACAATTCTTCAAACATCAATGACTATGTCCAACAATATCCCCCTTTGTCATTGATGACAACTCATCATCAGAATGACTTAACTCCTTTATCTTCATTATGCTTTCTCCCCCTTGGACATTAATGATAAAGAGTCTCTTCCATAATATGTCAATAATCTTCTCCTTTCCTAGCATGTTGGTTATTCTGATCCTTGGACCCAACTGTCTAGAACACTTTGTGAGAAACTCCCCCTTAGGCAATGGCACATTCGCCTAACCTCTACGCAGACACATTCAAAACTAGTTCCTTTGGCTCCAATATTCTATAAATGATCATTTATATAACATTGGTCTAAAATACCAATCAAGAATATACATATCTCTATATAGATAGGCATAATGATCTAGAGCCAACACACCCTTGTCACCTCCTTTGTCATCAAATAGCAAAGGGACTGCAACTTTCTCACCAGACTACCATTTCTCTTAATCTAGGAGTTAATAATGTTCCTTTAATACTTCCCCTAGATTCATGCCCTATCACTAAAATCTAGTGATGTGGTGTGGGAGCCACTACTCCCAACCTCTCTCTTAGATACTCAAATTACTCCTTAGAAAGAGGCTTGGTAAATATATCTGTAATTTGGTCCTTTGTTGGCACATACTCAATATTGACCTCTTGATTTGCAACCTTTTTCTTTCAGAAAATGGATATATGCTTGGTTCTAGAATGCATCACTATATTCTTAGATATGTTTATGGTACTTGATTTATCAAAAAATATAGAAATAGGTTCTTGGTATTCTACCTTTATGTCTCTGAGAATTTGATTCATTCACAAGACTTGGGTACAACATGTTGTTGCTACATACTTTGCTTCTACTATAAAAAGTGTAACTGACTCTTAATTTTTGCTCAACCATGACACAAGTATATTTACAAGGAAGAATGAACCACCACTAGTGCTTCTTCTATCATCTATTCTTCTTGCCCAATCAACATATGTGTATGCTGTCAAAGAGAAATCATCACTTGAAGGATACCACAATCCATAGTCTATTATGCCTTTAATATATATAAAGATTATCTTTACTGCATTTACATGTGTCTCTTTTGGAACATCCTAAAATCTTGAAACCATGCATATAGCTTGCATGATGTATTGTCTTGTAGTAGTAAGATATAACAAACTACCAATCATTGATCTATACATAGTTTGGTTCACTTCAAGAGATTCATCACCTTTGCTCAACTTACATCTAGTTATCATAGGAGTACTACTGGTCTGCTGTCCTCCATACCAAATTTCTTGAGCATCTCCTTCGCATACATGGTCTGAGATATAAATATCCCTTCTTTAGATTACACAACTTGTAGAACAAGAAAGAATGAAAGTTCTCCCATCATAGACATTTCAAACTCCTTTTGCATTTGATTTTCAAAATATTTACACATATTGTTGTTGCTGCCACCAAAAATAATGTCATCAACATAAACTACTATAATCAACATATGTCTATTTTAAAATTTAACATACAAATTACTATCAGCACATCCTTTGATAAATCCTTGTTGTTACAAATATTGATCCAACCTTGAATACCATGCTCTGGGTACCTATTTTATACCATATAACACCTTCAATTTGCACATGTAGTCTTCCTTATCTATCAGTTGAAAGCCTTCAGGTTGTTCAATATAGACTTATTCTTCTAACGTTCCATTCAAGAAAGTTGACTTAACATCCATCTGATAGACTTTGAGTTTCTTAAAGATTGCAAATGCTAAAAACATTCTGATGGCTTCTAATCTTGCCACTGGAGCAAATGTCTCCTCAAAGTCTATTCCTTCTACTTGAGCATATGCTTTGCAAACAAGTCTAGTTTTATTTCTCACAACAAATCCATCTTCATTTAACTTGTTCTTAAATACCCATTTTGTGCTTATGACATTCTTATCTATGGGTCTTGGAACTAGCTGCCAAATTTTGTTCTTTTCTATTTGACTTAGTTCCTCATCCATGGCCTTTTGCCAATTCTCATATTTGCTAGCTTCAACATAGATTTTGGGCTCAATTTTAGATATTAAAGCAAAACTTAGTTGTTCTTTGCTCATTTAAACCCTTTTCTCATTTGGACTCTTTCTTTCATGTCACCAATGATTTGCTCCTTAGGATGATCTTTTTGAACGAACCTGGGGGGTATCTTTTCATTTTTCTTTAAATCTTCTTCATTATCCGATGTTTCATCTTCCTCTTCTTCTTTCAGCTCTTCAATACTCATCTCCTTTACATGTTTAGTCACTTCTTTGAGGACCTCTTCTACATTAACATGAATGCTTTCCACTAGTTTATGCAATTTTTTTATTATAACCAACATAAGATTTGCTATGAGTGGAATAACCAAGAAATATTCCCTTAGCACATCATGACTCAAAACTTCCTATCTTTTTCTCCTTCCTTAGAATATAGCATTTACTACCAAAGACTCTGAAATACTTGACAAAGGTAGGATTTCCATACCATAGTTTGTATGGAGTCTTGTTGTTGTTCACTCTCAATTGAACTTGGGTCAAGATGTATTCTATTTATTTGACTGCTACTCTCCAATAGCCATCAGGTAGGTTGGCTTGTTTCAACATTGTTCTAGCCATTTCCTTGATAGTCCTATTCTTCCTTTCAACCACTCCATTTTGCTATGGAATTCTTGCAGCTGAGTAGTGTCTTTTAATTCCATGCTTCTCATAGTACTATATGAGTTCATTTGAAGTGAATTCACCACCTTTGTCAGATCTGAGACACTTGATATTTCATTTTTAACCATGGCTCTAAGTATCTTGAATCTCTCAAAGGCTTGAGACTTGTCCTTTAAGAAAGTTACCCATGTCATTCTAGTGTAGTCATCTACAAACAAGATGAAGTAATACACTCCTTTAGATCCTCTTGTCTTGGTTGGTCCACAAAGATTAGTATGAACTATATGTAGAGGCTTTGTAGTTGCATATTCTTTAGTTTGAAATGAGACCCTAGTTTTCTTACCAAGCTGACACTCTCTACATGTTGTGTCTGCAAGCTTGGTTATATTTGGCATGTGTCTTACACATTTTTTAAAACTTACTTTGACTAAATTGTCAAAGTTAACATGACCCATCCTTCTGTGCCATAACCAACTCTCATCAATCTTTCCCATGAGACAATTTATATTATTTACTTCAATCAGATTATATATTACTTTCAATCCTTTTTCCTTGTGCAACTGTTTTACTAGACCTTCTTAGCTCACAACCTTCAACATCAAATATGAATTTATAACCGTTGTCACACATATGAATAACACTCAATAGATTATGCTTTAGTCCTTTAACATAAATAACATCATGTGTAGGGAGATTTTCATCAATGTGCAATGTTCCTTTACCTCTGATTTTGACTATAGTATTGTCTCCCAGACTAACAGTCCCTTCCTTGCACTGACTCAGTTTTGGTGAACTTACTCTTGTCACTAGTCATCTGCTTTGAGCAGCCACTATCTATGACCAATAGATTCTTCTCTTTAGCATGTAACGTTGTTTGGGTGATCATAGACTGCTTTATATTTTTCCATGTCTTATTTGGCTTCTTAATTATACTTTTCTTTGTTGTATCATTGATTTGTGAGCCTTTATTCTCTTTAGGAGTCTTAACCCTTTTTGCATTGTTAGACTTTGATTTAATAAGATTTGTTCTGCAATGCTTTGCTATATGCCCAAAATTATTACAGTTATAACATAAAACATCTAGATCTAGCAGAGGGGCAAATGAATTCTTACTTAAGAAACATATCCTTCTCTTAAGTATATTACAATTAATTGATTTATGACCAAATTGATTAAAAATATAAAAATAACCATAAAATGATGAAGAATACCTGGTTATCATTCTCCTTTGGGTATATATAAGAGGTCTCTTGAGCTCTATCTTCTTTATGTTCCTTGTTATAATGTTGTTTTTTATAGCAACAACCTTGGTCTTTGTAGGAATAGAGTTATTACTTTTCTTCTTCTCTTCAGGAATGTGATTTTCTTCTTTTCTGATTCCTGATTTTACTATTGTCTTGAAGTTTTCATATAGATTCCCAGTTTTACTCAACATGGGACTCTTGCCTTTTTCATACCCAAGACCTAATTTTTCTTTAGAGGCTTTTGTGAGCTGATCATCTCATCCAGTATTGCAAATCCTCCTTTAATTTTCAATCCTTTATCAATTTATTCTTTGGCCTTTTTAAGCTTTTCTCTTAGGTCCATGATTTTTTCTTCCATCTTCAAGCATTCTAAGGATTTTGATTGCAAATCAATTTTGACCACATCCTCTATCCTCTTTGCCTCCTCAACTTGGGTCATCAAACTCACTATTATTTGATCTAATTACTCATTTATTTTATTCAATTTCTCAAACTCCTTTTGACTAAGCTTCTTATTTTTAGAATATTCTTTTATAAGCTTGTCAATTTCTTTTAAAGCAAAAATGAGTTCGCATTCCATATTTACTTCTCTTTCTTCTTCTTCTTCATAATCATCTAAGTCCTATTATTCTTGGCATAAAGAAGTTGATTCATAAGTCATGAATAGAAATTTGTTTTGTTTGGCCATAAAAGCACTATCATGCTCATCACTTGAACTACTATTGTCATCAGCTGAGTCACTATATTCTTTTGTGTACATCCCCTTTTTATTCTTAAAGAAGCTTTTTTCTTCTTGGGATAATAAGATTTCTCCTTATGATTTTTCTCAGCTGAATCAAAGTTATCCTTCCTTTTATGTGGACATTTAGTAGCAAAGTGACCTGTCTTTCCACAATTAAAGCATTTAAAGGGTAATTTGCCTTTGTATTTGTCTGATCCCTTCTTCAATTTTTTGATGAAATTGGCCTCTACATCATCAACCTCCTTAGATTTAGAATTAGGAACTTCTACTTCTTCTACCTACTTAGAAACTTTGAAAGTAGCTTCTCTCTTGGATGACTCTACATCTCCCAGCCTCATCTCATATGCAATGAAAGTTCCATGTAATTCATCTACTATGAGCTTATTCAAATCTCTTACTTCTTTAATGGTAGAAATTTTAGAATCATAATTTGTTGTCAGAGATCTTAAAATCTTTTTGACAATGATTGATTCATCCATTATTTATTTGAGTCCTCTAATTGCATTTAAAATCTCATATAACCTAAGGAGGTAATTTGCAATCTTCTCATCCTCATTCATCTTGAGGCTCTCAAACTGTCCCTTATGAGTTTGAAGATTGACTTGTTTTACTTTATCATCTCCTTCATAGATGCTCTTTAATTTGACCCATATGTCTTTTACGCTTTTATAGTGCATCACTTTGACAAAATTGTTGTTTGACAACCACAAAGAATGGCATTCTTTGCTTTAACATTATTTTCACCTATATTTTCACTACCTGATCAGTAAGAGGAGTTGTAGGGGGTGTGTATCCATTTTCAATGAACATCTAGACATCAAATCCCAAAGAAGTCAAATATGTTTCCATCCTTATGCACCATAAATCATGGCTAATCCCATCAAATAAAGGTGCCTTTTTTGATGAAGTTAATTTATGACTAGTCATTTTGTGTTCAGACTCCAAGATTAACCTGAGCTGATTAAGCTTTTCATTAGGAACCTAAGGCTCTGATACCAATTATTGAACACACCTATCTACTGAAGGGGGGGGGTTGAATTAGTAGATCTCAAAAACCTGGTTACTTACAACTTTCAAGATGAAATTTAAATAATTTCAAACTTGAAAAAATCAAAGAAAGATATAACATACACAAAAGCATAACACATAACACCTAATTTATATGAGGAAACCCAAAGGGAAAAACCATGATGAGAATGCTTCTAGAATCTACTATTCTAATCCAGCCTCACAAAGCTTATCTTACTAACTTAACCTCACTAATTACATTTAAGTACACCCATACCAAGGAGACACCAATCCCCTAACTTTAAGAGCACCAACTCTAAGGAAGCACCCACTCCCTATACTGAACACCAACCCAGTTCAATCTAAAGGCACCAACCAATTAGATACTTAAATTACAATTCAAGTTAATGAATTAGATTCATAAAAGAATCCAAGTCTATGTTTTATGTTGCAAGTCCTATCTATAACTGCTTGTTTCTCCTTTAACACACTTTTGTGTGTCCTTCACTCTTCTTGCACCCTTTCTATATATCTAAATTTATCTGTTTAACACTCAGATATTATCCAATTTGACCATTACTTCTTCATACTCATATGAGTCTCATATTTTTGCACTTACAACTTGACTCCTTTCATTCCTAAAATGAAGTAACTATTTATCTTTTCTTCTCTTCATCTCTTTTGAATTTCACATCAATTAAAACTTAGATGAGTCTATTTTTTATATACATTTTGAATTCATTGCTTGTCTCTTCTCATTCTAAGAAAAATGACTATATGACTTCCATTCTCTGAGCCTCTTCAAATTATGCCCCTAGCCGCATCAATTTCCACACTCACAAAATTAGAAGAATCAATTCAGTTCAACTATTTTTATTTATATCCTTCAACTCTTTCACCAGATTCTTGTAACTAACTTACTTCAATGGTTCTTCATTTATTTATCGATCCAACTTTAAAACATGTCCATCATTCTTTCCATTTGAGCTCTGTGTGCCATTTGATCTCTTAAAGATGCATGATATTTATATTCAATTGGTTATTAAACTTCAACATGTTGACTTCATCTTATTTTCTTCAGCATTCATGTATTTTTTTTCTCCTTTTGATTGTCTTAGACATGCACAATATTTATCTTTGCCTATATGCCTTTTGAGAGTTTGTCATGGAAGCCTTTTAGTTTTTTTGAAATGGCCTTGTGTCATACGTAAGTGTCCTTTATCCTTCAAAAGTGTCCTTTAAAAACTCTGCAAATGTCCTTTCTTCATTTGAACTATCCTTCAAACAAATTATTTTGGCCTTTTTGTCTAAGTGCCCTTCAAGACAATTTTGTGGAATTTTTGTCAATGTGCCCTTTGCGACAATTTCCATAGGATTTTTTTCTAAGTGCCTTTTTAGATAATTTCCTTGAAAAAATGTCTAAGTGCCTTTTGGGACTTTTAAATTTTCCTTCACTTCACTCATATCTTTCAAAACTTTTGTGTAGGACACATACCCTTTGGAACTTTTACAACGGTCCATATACCCTTCAAAACTTTTGCAACGGTCCACATACCCTTTCACACTTTGTAAATATTTTGAATTTTTAAAGCATCTACATACCCTTCAAAATTTTTGTTTTGGGTCACTTGCCCTTTAGCACTTTTCAAATTTACCGTTCAAGAACTTTGTAAGTGTCCACTTGCCCTAGACAAATTCTTTGAAAGAATTCATTAATGTCCTTCTCCCAAAAGTGTCCTTTGGGACTTATGCAATATACCCTTCGAGATTTTTTAGATGATCCCTTCAAAACTTTTAAATGGTCCACTTTCCCTTTAGAATTTTTGAAAAGATCCCTTCAGAACTTTTGAATAGGACAATTTTTCTGAAAGAATTCTCCAAGACACTTTTTTTGAAAGAATTGCCTTTAACATTTTCCCAAAAGAATTCCCTTATTTGATAATGAATTTTTGTTTGAGAGAATTATCTTTACCAATATTTATGAAAGAATTCCCCCAAAAAATACAAAGGTGAAAAATCGATTAAATATGGAAACTTAGTAGACTTTTAGCTGAGGAACAACCTTATGCATTTGTAATATTTGCTCTATTCATCCTTATGACTTGAACTTAGACCACAAAGAATAGACACAAAATTTATTATCATAGTGTGATCATTTCCTTCAGATGATACCATATCTTGTCAAGATAACCATGTGAGCAAAGGCATTAAAAGTATACACATAAATTTGTTCAACTCAATACACACACAAGTCTGTTCAACTCAACTTTTTTGTCATTAATGCATGATAGCACATACTGCCCTTGACATCAATGATAATTATTTAGACATCAATGACTATGTCCAACAAAGGGGAACCTCAATGTGTTCAATAGGCACCCATCCCAATCTAGGACTACAACTAGGTTACATGCAAAACAACATAATTAGGAAATGAAAAATTATAGTAATCTAAAACTGCAGCTGATTGAAAACCCTAGGAATAAAAAATGTTTGCATTCATACAAATTGGGTTCATCAAATGCTTAACCCTAAATTTATAGATTAGGGTCATCTAGGGTTAAAGGGGATAGACTTGACCTAAGGTACAAGGGTGATAAACTATCTCTATAACGAGCTAATGAGATGCTAAACTTAGATATAACATATGTTAAATTTATTAAACTGAGATAAGCTAAAAATAGTAAGAACAACTATCCCAGATATAGAAATGACAAATAATTAATATACTTATCTAGATCTGATGCTAACATAATTATGGATTTAGAATAAATATGAATCAAACCTAAATATGATTCTTGAACACTTGCCAAATTATGGATTAAGTGCATCTAGAGTTGTGGACACTAATGTTACCCTAGGATGGTTGCATTAACACTACTATCTAAACTTGAATCAAGTTTCATATATATAATACCTTATATAAAAGGATGCAGCCACCTAGATGATTTTAGATTTGTTTTCATCTTTACTCTGGTGCATTCAGATCTAGGTCATGGATTATCTCTCCTCATGAAATTATAAAACCCTAGTTCTTCAACTTCATAGTGACTTTGGGGGAAAATGAGTCAGTGGGCATATGGTGTTGAGATGACTCTAAATACTCCTATATCAATGAGTGTTACCTACATAGCCAATACTCTGAAGAGGGCATTAGACTGATGTAGTTATCCCCTATCTATTGTCTTATGTATGAATCATGCAATATTTGGAAAGTAAGTACAATAGAGACCTAGCTTTTAACTTGGAAAATATAACTCTTGGGATGTAATTCAAACCTATGTATGTTTTGTCCCTTTGATTGATATAGAAATATGAGAAAATAGGGAAGCTTTTCTCACTGGAGTGCTCTATTAAATGCCTTTCATAAGTTTCCTAGTGAGTGAATATGAAGATTCTAGGTCTTGTAGGTGAGAAATAAATGAGGGTTGATCTTGTTTTTATATCAATCATTTTGGAGAAATAAATTGCATTAAAGCACTTAGGTTGACCATTAGGATATATTTCATTTGTAAATTAGATGACTTTATGGCACTAGACACTTGCGTCAGAGTAGGATAGTTGCATAGATGTAGGTGTATTTCTAAGATGCTAGTGTCCAAGGAATATAAAAGTAGGTATAGACTCATAACTTGCAAATTTGGAAGATAAACATGTTTTAAGCATTCTGGGTAAGATAGTAGGTCTGGGTGATCAACATAAGAGTGGTCAGAATAAGAGAAGGCCAAGGGGCATAAGATAGAGTAGATGCAAGACATCCAAAATTGATAAAGGTTTAGAATTGAGAGGAACAACCAAGGTATGAATTTTACAAGTGTATAATATTGAGGTGATATATAATCCATAAATATTATCTACACACACAAATTTTCCCTGACACTAATTTTTTATAAATCTAACCTATCTACCCAACTTAACATTATTTTTTTCACCTACCTCAATGGTAGCATCGGTCAACCCATGATTTCTTTAATTGTTTCCTCTTGCCATAGTTTCTTTCTACATTAGTATTGACTTCCTAGAGCTCTCCAAATCTTAGAACAACAAAATGATCAAATGATTTTTTTTTTACCTATTTATAGTAAAATTTGGAAAAATTGAACCTTTCAAAAATTATCCTCTAGATTATGTTTCTTGATCATATTTTTTTTCCAAAGGCCCAGCTGACTGATCAAAAGAAATAATATAATCCTATTGTCAAAGGAGTTCTATGGTATTAATGAAATATTTTAGCAGAATTTTTTATTCTTCTCTTATTTTCAGGATTGATAAATCAGTTGTAGTTGTAGATTAGGACCTTAAATTAGCATTATACATGCTTGGCCTACCAAATATATATATATTAGTGCTTCTTTTGCATCATATATCATCATTTTTATGTTCAATAAGGTAAGTGAAGCTACATGTCTTCATTTATTTTATTCATTTATCTCACTTATCAACATTGTTTACAACATTTAATTTTATGCTTTTGTGTTGCTATGTTTTTTTCCCAAAGCACTATCCCATATTACACTATCATGACATGTGATAAGCTATGGGTGGGGCATATGTTTACACCTATTTTTTTCACCTACTAATGATATCTTTTGTAGGGCTCATGGGCACATCAATCTCTTAGAGTTCAAGTCTTAAGGTGTGTACTAGGAAAATGGTCGGGTCAGTTCGTGGTGATTTATGACAGATGCTCATATTATCCCATTATACCTATGTATCATCAAAAACATGCATTTAGATCTATTTAGCCTCAGCTAGGACTCTTTTCTATTCATTCCTCTTATTTTAATTAGCATCTTGATTTCTATAAATTGAATCTATCCTAGTCGATCTAGTTATATATAAATTCCTATATTTCCTACTAAATCAACATTGATGATTTAATATATTTATTGTATCTGTCTCTTTCCTACTAAATTTAAAATGTATTTCAAGTGTCTGCATGTTTACACTTGATCGATATGGATAACCCAATACTATGCCATTCCTAATTCATTATACTAAATTGATATGGATTGAATCCCTCAATATTTGAGCTTGGTTAATTTGAGGACTTTGACTAATATTTATAAGGTCACTAATTTTTTTTTAAAGAGAACAACATTCATATTCTCTACTTGCACATGAGAATTATACTCTAAGTATATATGAGGAATTAGGAGATATGAGCTTAATATTATGGAGGTTCATACTTGTTGAAGGTCTTTGAAGCTCAATAGTATGAATTTGAACAATGGAGGTACACCTTAGTCTTTGGAGTCCCTAATTAAGGACAATTAGGTATTCATCCTTGCCATTTTAGGTCTATACCTATAACATTTCTTGAAAATGCCATTATGTCCAAGGAGAAATTGGCGTGCTAACAATTCTACTTAAGTATTATTAAACCCTTAATCATTTTATTTTATTTACTTTAGTAGATAGATATATTCTACACATTTTTAGAGTAGTATGATTTTTATTACTTTTCTTCTCACCTAGAATTCTTATGCTTATATTAGTGTAGGTTATCCAGTCCTATGGATAAAAATATAGTTAAATTTCCTTTATCCATGTTTAGGTTAATTTTGACCACCTTTATATACAAATACAACCCTTATATAGCCATTTTGAATTTATATATTCTTACCACTTTGGATTTAAGTTTCCCTTATTCATCAATTCCTTTCATGTGGTTTCCTCATTATATCCTTGATACCCACTTTACAAACAACACTTGCTTATAGTCTCCTCCTCGCTTTACAACATGGCTTATTGTATGTAGTTGCTCCTAATATTGTCTTATCTCTTTCCTATATCAAATAATATTTATGTTTTTGACTATATTTTTCAAACATACACAACTTACTTTGTGTTAAAACATACTGAAGAGGTTTATGGTCATTATACACAATAATTTATTTGCTCAACATATAATTTTCCATTTCTTAATGTCTTGAATTAGTGTGTACATATATTTATCATATACATGATACCTTCTTATTACAAAAGAAAATTACTAAAAAATAAATAAAAAATGGTTTACCTCCTTACAACAAAACTTCCCCCATAACATACTCACTTTCATCTGTCTCAATCTCAAATCATTTATAAAAATCAGGAAGAGCAAACATTGGGGCATGGGTAATTTTATATTCTAAAAATTTAAAATTATTATCATGTTCCTTACCCTAATGAAAAATCTCACTACTTGCTACAATAGTATACATATAGAGGTGTTGCAACGGTGGATAAAGTTTGGATATACTTCCTCATGTATTATATTGCTCCAAAAAAAATGGTACTTGTGGCACTCCTAGTTATGGGCCAATTAGTGATAGCCTAAATTTTTTTTAGGTCCACTTTCAAATCTCCTCCTTCAAACACATACCCAAAATATATGATCAATGTTATTTTTCAAACTCACATTTTTTATATTGCATAAAAGTTGTTTTTCCTTCAACACTATCAATACTTATTTCAAATAAGTCAAATATTCTTAAAAACAAAAAAATTATGTATATACACTATGAAACATGCATATATGAAAGGCCTCAATAAATAATTCATCAATATCATACATTTAACATGTACATTCCACAAACCAAATGAAATTACCAACCATTCATGTAGAACTTGAGTTTTATTGAAAGATTTATTTCATACATCCTCCTCCTTCATGTGAATTTGATGGTACCCATATTTGATATCTAAATTTGTGAAGTAATTGGCATGATGAAATAGGTCCAACAAGTCATTGATTAGTGGAAGTGGATATTTTTTTTGATAGTGATCTTGTTCAAGGTTATGATCTATACAAATTCTCCAAGGTCCATCATTTTGTACCATATATCATATGTATAATCCCTTGTCACTTGAGTAGTTGTTGTGATTTGGAAGAGGATTTTAATAAATTTGTAAGTGTTAATTTTGTGGAACTACTAATTATTTCAATTTTTTTGTTTGTACCCTCTACTTGAATTTGATCATTGGCAATGAGATATTTTAATGCCTTGAAATTATATGATAATCATAAAAATTATTTGCACCAAAGTTACTAGGAAAAGATATTGAGTCATAAAATTATCTTACTGGAGGCAAGTTAATCATGTTACACTCAATCATCTCTTCAAAATATTTTATGGATTTTCATTATGCTTAATAATCTACTTACACTCTTTTTGTTGAGGAAATATAAGCTTTCTAGATGGTATTTATACAACACTGACCACATTCTTAAGTTGAAATGCATTCTCATTACTTATAATCTCAAAATTTATCTTGTAAATGGAAATTATATACCATTAGAATTAGGAACATTTGATCCATACTAGGCCACATTTGGATTAGAAAGCTGGACTTCAAAATCACTAAAAATATGATTTTTTAAAATAAAATAATTATAAGTGTTAAAGACCATTTTGTCCTTAATGATTGAAATAAAACTATTGGAAAAATAAATTAAAGTCCATATCTAATGGTCGATAAATAATTTTGGTAACCACAATCTTAAATCAAAACATATAATCACTAATGGTTTCATTTTATCCTTGTTTGATTTGAGATAATTTTTTAAATGTCACTTTCATGCTAATATTGATTTGAAAATGGGCCAAAAAATAATCAACTAGGATTATAATAGAGCATACATATGATAAAGTATAAAACTAATCAAGTGAATAATCCTTCAAGCTCATTGAGAATAACTTAGTCAATAGTCTATGATAATGAGAAAAGTATAGACAAAAGGAGAAAAGGCCCTACTATGATGAGAATGATCTCCCTATCCATTTAAATATTCAAACTTTGGATCTAAAAAAAACTATTGGAAATAGATGTGAAAGTGATTCATAATCTAAAGGGTTTATGAGAATATCATTGCAACTAAATGTACTAATTGACCTTTGAGAACTTTGAGAACTTTGAGGAGTTTTTTTTTTCAAGTTACACAATGAATGTATCATATTATTCATTTCAATATTTGGAATAGATGTAAAAGGTGAAGAATAAGTATAAGTTGGAATAGATGTAGAAGGTGAAGAAGTATCATAAGTTGGAATAAAATAATTTTATAAATAATAAGGATTAATAACATGTGAAGTTAATAGAGAAACATTATAAGAAATGGGGTGTTAAAAAATAAAGGGATCCTTAGTAATTAAAGTTTTTTGAAGTATACAAAAGGAATATAAACATGTTGAGAAATCAAATGAACTTGAGAAACAATAGAGACATGTTGAGAAATTGGAATAACTTGATAAAAAATAGAAACATGTTAATAAATAAGAAAAAAATGAGAAGTAATAATATTTTTAGAAGTAGGAAAAATATCAGGAATGATAGAAGAAACAAAATTAAAAGTAATTGAAACTGGAACATTAGTAGGTTTATAATAAATTTTAAGAACAATTACATGAGAAAGCATAGGTTAATTTTTTTGGATAAAATAAATTGATCATGATGCTATGAAAAGTAGAAATTATACTTAAGGGCATGATCATCATTATGAACTATTTATTTATCCATTATCTACCTCATAGAGTACACATTGAACTCTATCCCTATCATCATCTCCTTCACATTCATGCACATTATCAATTTATGATCTATTCACCATAGTCCCATTTGAAAGAACATCATTCCCATCATTTGAAATAAAAGGTATAATTTTTGAAGCAACATTAAATATATTTATGTATTCTATTTTTTTCAAGCTAGATTTAAAATTAACTAAAAAAATTCAATAAAATCAAGATTAATCCTAGCACTCTTCCTAGTTATATCCTTAGATTTAATAAATTATGGTGACATAAAATGAAATTAAACATGGAAAATACACATAATACAATCACACTAGAGTTTGAAAAAAAATAGAAAAAATTAAACTAGAGCTTGGGATCAAGCAAAAAAGCAAACTTGTGCTATTTGATATAAGAGTATGAAATGGAATAAACCTTAAAATATTAAATAAATTCATATTTATCACAATATTAAGTTAAATTTAACCCTATAAGAAGTGTATGTTGGCATAGGTTTAACAAAAGGATGAAACCTTACGAAACATGCAAGATAATACAAGTTCACCAAAATGTAATATGGATAAATGAATTACAACTAAATTGTGACATAAATTCTCAATTAATTTTAACTATGGTAAAAAACATGTGTAAACCAATAATGGAAGTCTAATTAATTAATTCTAAAATGAAAGAGAGATGTAATTGCTTGCCATGTTAAAATTGTATTTTGATTAACTCAGGATCTAGTGATAATTAGTAGGATGTGATAGTGCAATTATGCAACTTGAAGTGATAGTGACATCACCTAAAATTTTTACAATGGACAAATATGGATGTCTAAAACATTAATGTTGCTCTTGACGGTGTACAAAACATTAATGACACTCTTAACAAGTCATTGTCATGCCAAAATTGATTTAATGACTACGATTACCTTGTCAATTGATCATAAATAACCTTGCTTAGTTTTCTGTGTTGCAATTCCAATCACCTACCCAAATAAATTAACCTAAATTTGAAACAATATGTGAAATTTAAAGAAAAATAAGTGTTTTGGAGCATTTATTAAAAGTTAGCTAGGTCTTAATGTATCGACTACTTATAAGCAAGCCCCTAGAAAATAATCATATTAAAAATAAATTAAAAAATCATTGTCATAATAATTTTAGTAGTATTTAAAAATTTAATGTAGTGTGATGTGTCCTTCCTTAATGATTGCTCTAACATGAACTTATATGTAATAATGATAAATGTTCTAATGATAACTTGATCTCTTTAGAATGTTTGTGATGGCTCAATTAATTCTCTATAAAAATAATTAGTATACTTATTAATGAATAACTTACAATGCTTGTATATTTATAAACAAATTAAAATTAAACTAGGATATTATCGACGCCTAAACTAACATCAAATGGTTAAAAAAGTGAAAAATAATTATCCCAAGTCTTAGTGGGATCAAGAGTAGTGACACTTTCAATAAAAAATTTGAAAAAAAAATAGAAAAGAAAAAAAAAAGATAATTAAAAATAATGGAAGAAAGTACACAAACTATAAAAAATAAACAATGAGAACAATAACACCTAATTTAAACTAATAAGTATATACATACATGAGTGTTATTAATCCCAAAGGGATAATTAAAGGAATCAATTTCCTTTAACCTCTGATTAAACTATCCATTTTTTACTAATCAAAACTTATTACTTTTTTTGTATTGAAAAAATGTAAGTTTTACAATAGTTAATATGTGTATTTGTTAACAAAAAATATGGAAAAATCTATTTAACTAAATTTTGATTGGTCAAGACTATCAACATGTTATTATAGAGTAGGGTGTTGATGTCATCAACAATAATAATAGTAATTATCAGATTTGTTGGCCAATTGCCCAAATATCTGTAAGAAATAGTTAGAAATGGAAACATTGCTAACTTTAGTTATTCCTAAATAGTTAATACTATTTGGTAGGATGGCTCTACTAGTTTTGATTTATATGTGGTTGGCTTGGTATGCCTCTCATCATGCTAGTAGATTGCGTGCCAAAAAATAATAGTACTAATAACCATAGCAGTAAGGGTGGGCATGGGTTGTCTAAATCTAATATACAAAATCTCCCCACATTCATTTGTAGCTACAATGACCACCAATAAGAGAAAAATGATGATGGGGATGATGAGAATAAAGATGAGGATTGGGATGATGAGAAGAATAATGGTGATGAACTATGTATCAGTGGGGATTTGGAATGCACAATGTGTTTGGAGTTGTTCAAAGATGGAGAGATGTGTCTCCTAATGCCCACATGCAAGCAATGCTTCCATGTTGATTGTGCAGAAGCATGGGTCTCAAAGCACCCAATTTTCCCCCTCTGTAGAACCACTACTCTCCCCATAGATGAAGAACAACCAAAAAAATCCCAGCCTATTGTAGTCACATTCCTGATAGCACAGTCATTGATATTCCTTCACAGGATTGAAATTTGATATTCATGGCCTTGGATTGACATTGAGTTGGAACCAAAATTTATGTGATCTCAGCCATTGGTATGTAGTTCCATCTATTTGATGAGTAAAATATAGTGTCAGGTATTCTTTATTGTATAATTTTAGGTATCATCTCTTTTTTAATTTGGGTTGATGCATGTATGGATTATAAGAGAATGGCATCTTTGGGAGAGGGAATCATGGTATATTTTTTCACAACTGTGTGAAGATATGAATTTCAAGTTTTAGCTTTCTAATATGCTTAGTGACTAGAAGTAGAGCTATATATAATAGAGTTTAGCCTAGTGTCTCATTAGATCTACTTTGATGGATTTGGGGTAAGATATCTAGATCTCTTACATTTAATGGGTGGTTTTTATTATTGTTGCAGGAGACCATGGTGAGCTGGACCATTGCGGCAACCATTATTAGGTCTGTAGTGGGAAGGTTTATCAATGACATTTATGGGTGAAGGAAAGCAATAATTGCAACAAACATTGTTTTTGTAGTAGTGGTAGTGGTCATGGCCACAACACCAAATCCATGGGTTCTGATAATTGGGTGTATATTTGTGGGTCTAGGCATGGGAATAACATCTGTTAGTGTCCCTCTGTAGATTTTCAGTCTTCTCTTGCTAAGAACATAAGACCTTTGATTAGCACCAACGGCCTTATGATCATAGGTGGATAGTTTCTATCATATGTCATAAATCTGTTCTTCACAAAGGTAAGCTAAAACTAAAAAAAAGATTATTTTTTTTTAAAACAAGGTCAATATTTTAAAAATATTTGAATGATGCCTTTTGGATTGATGTTTTAGATCTCCCAGTAAAAAATTAGTTTATCAAAAAAAAATTAAATAGGATGATAAAGCTTTTGTAAAGATAAGCCTGAATATTTTCTAGATCCTATCGTTAGGAGTGATGACAAATAATAATGGAAAATGTGGATAATTTGTCTTAAATATCTGTTCATACTAGGTTTTTGATCTCAAATGTAAAGTTCTTTTTTTCTCGGGTTCTTGGAACATGGCATTAGATACTTGGGGTTGTAGGAGTATCTGCTATAATTTCACTAGTTTTGGTTATATTTTTGCCCAAATCTCCTCGCTGACTTTATAGACAGATTAGTTTTTTCCTCTGTGCACTTACAAATATGTAATACATAACTAGATTTTAAAATTATTCAAAAAGCTACAACGATGTAATGATTCTCTAGCTAAACAACAAACAAAGACAAAGTCTATAAATTCTTGTAGAAACTTGGTACATGACACCTTTGTTTTGGACGTCTATAATATGAAATTTGTTTGTTAATAGTTTTATTTTTAAATATTTATAAAAGTAAAATGCAATGAAAAGTATGATTATAATAAATACACTTATTTTGGGGTTGTTAATAATGCAGTTTGACCCTTTCAAATTAAAGAAGAGCCATATATATACATCCAATTAAAAATTTGAATATTCTTTTTATGTAAAAATCTTATAGTCATTGTCATATTTAGCAACACAAAAGGGGAAATAAACTTTATTCTATTTGTGTTTTAAGTAATTTAAGGATTTTGGAGAAATATATATTGGATTCTAAAATTTGTTGAGTAGAATTTTATTTATATGTCGAAGTTATGTTAAAATATTTTTATGAATATTTTCATATAACAAATTGATAGGTTTATTAGGTTAACATTAAATTTATCATCTATTATTAAATTGGTTTATTATTAAATTGATTTTTTTCACATATATAATATTTTTTTTTTTTTTCACAATTAAATAATTTTTTTTTTGGTTTTGAATTCATGTGTTTTATTTGCATTTATTTTCCAACATCAAATTTACATTGATTGGGTCATGATGTAGAGTCTAACAACAATTTATATTTCATATATACATTTAATTTTCAATAAATATAAACTTACAAAATTACATATTTATGTTTGAACTTATTGATATCATTATTTAAGTTATTAAAGGAAAATAAACACTTATTTAAATTTATCATAAAATGTGAAAAAATATTGTTTCATTTGAGTAAATTGGTTTTACGACCTCTTTCTTTTGATTTACCTTATACATTTATTTTAAAATTCTTTTTAGCATATAGTGCTATAATATCTATTAGAATGATTTGGTTAACTAGATGAACAATCTATCATATTTAAAAATCAACTATCTTACTTTTTAATTGTACACCAATTGTTTTTGGGTCTCTGTTTGAATAAAAAGGGTCACAAATCTTACATGCTTGTTTTTGATTCATAATTCGAAGGGTAACAAGCCTTGCGTACTTAAGTTTTGATTCTAAATAGGAAACTTAAAAGGAAGACACTTGTCTCCAACAAAATCAATGTAAATTGCCACTTCTTGCCCAAAAATTTATGCAAATGCATCCTAAAATGGGTGTTAAAGTATAAAAGTGCTCCCAACATGAACAATTAATCGACATGGAAGTACCATTATTGTCTGGATTGAGTTGGGATGTAGACAAATTGTCCCCAGTTAATGTGGGACCAAAGAGTTTGACATTCAAACTCACTCTTGAAAAAATTGCACGTGACCCTCAAAGCACTCTCTGTTTTGTTTTGGGTAAGCTTTTAATGCACGCATCTTAATACTCATCAAAAGTGAATGTAAAACAGTCCATCTTGAACTTCCATGATATTTAAGCTTTACCTTGCAATATAATACAAACTCAATTGGAATACCCACCACAGTAATCAGGAGGAGTCAGCATTATAATTCATGGATTTTTTTGTCTTGAAGCTTCAATTTTGCACGTCATTGCACATGGTGGTACACATCAATCATGTCCTTAACTGTCCGGCTCTTCACATGGAAGATGGAAGGATTACAACATGCTCATTCATTCATTCATTCATCCCAATCTATCTCTAAATCCCTCACTCGAATTTCTGGATTTCATCAACTTGTAATAACTGACTTTTTAAAGGGGTGTCGGTTTGTTTTTCAATCCGTGCGATGGCAAGATTTGTGTTCGTTTCCTTCACTCTCTTGCTGCTGTTGTGCCTGCTATGGGAAATTCAGTTACAAGGTTTGGCAGAACAGATTTATGGTATTGGATCTGCCATTGTTGTGTTATTGTTTTGGGTGTCGAAATAAGTCCAAATTTATGTTGCAAGAAACAAGACACGTAATTACAACGAAAATATATGACGCAAGATGGGATTGGAAGAGGTTATATATAAGAAATATAAATAAATAAATATAATATAAAAAATATTTGAATTTAAATTTTAAAAAAATATTAGTATTTAATTTTATTGTCTTTATATTGATAATTATAATATTAATTTTCTTTTTATTGTGAAATTTTGAAAGAGATTTTATCAAGAGGGATTGTAGTTCGATTGGTGAGGATGATGGTTATTTATATCCATCCACCAAAGTATATATTCCTCTGCATACTTGATATGGAAAGTCAAGCAATTAAAGCTAGGATCGTGCCCTAGGTAATTTTGATGGTGTCCATACCTTTTATTATAAATCTGTTATATGTTTATTTCCCAAATATAAACAAAAATATTGACATTCTACATAATTCAGTGATTTTATATAATATTTTCGTGCATTTTGACAAAAAAGGTCCTTAAAAACAAATCGCTATTACTTGTTCGCTGAGCATTTCTTCCTATAAAGTAAATAGTACTAAAGATTTAATCCATCTTATCACTGTATTTTTGGATTTAAGCATCATTAATGAAGTTCAAATTGCAGTACATGTTAGAAGTTTTAATATACAATCATTATAGAAGAAAACATGTACAGAAATGGCATGAAACCCGTCATCCATCATTTAACACAAAACGTCTTTAAGCCATTGTGTTTCTTACAACACTCGTTCCTTTGCAGGGTGTTGGTGTTTCTGATGTGGGTGATGCCAATGATTGTGTTTCTTACAACACTGGTCCCTTTGCAGGGTGTTGGTGTTTTTGATGTGGGTGATGCCAATGAGAAGTCCCTTGTAGCTTATCCTCTGAGTTCACCACTCCCCAATGCTGTTTTGCAGGTTTTATATAGACAATGTTTTTTGATTGAAAGATAAACGTCTGAAATTAAATGTATGAATAATTGATTTTCTTTGGATTAATGTATCTTCAAATATTTATACATTAATTGATGGTATAATAATTGAAACATATCATTATCCTCATCAATTAAATTATAAATACTTTAATTATGTATAAACATGAAAATGACAATATGACTGAAAAAATAAAATGAAATTTCTTTTTTTAAAAAAGTGTGCTTTTAGGAATTGGGCGTGAGAGCAGGTGGTGTCATTTTGATTGTAAGCTGCACTGATATGTTTTTGTTGGCATTGATCGATTTTTGAATGGTGCTTTTGAGATATAGGAAATACTATTGAATGATGCTTTTGAGATATAGGAAATACTATTGAATGATTTTTTAAATACTAGAATGCATGACCTGGAATATTTTGGTAAAAGGTGATATATTTAAATATATTTTATGTCCATGGTGAAAGTGGTTGATTTGTTTTTTTTTTTTTTTTAATATTATATATTTAAATACATTTTAAGGATGGTGAAAGTAGTTAATTTATTTTTTATTTTTATCATATTACCTGTTAAGATGTTAGTAAAGGTGACTTTTAAAAAAAAATGGATACAACTAAGTACACATATTGGCATCTCTAGTTATAACATGTTAGTCGAGTTTAACCCAATCAATCCTAAATATTCAATTGCAAGTGGAGGCAATGTTATAGACGGCAGAATTCTCATCCAAACTATACTTCAATTCAATTCAATTGCCCCCCTGAATTTAACTAATTAAAATGCTCAACCGTGATCTGTAAAGGGCTATTTTGATCAAGATACCATTTTAACTTCCTTCCCTATTTATCTTCTTAAGCCTTTCTAAATAGCCATATATTTGGCTTGTGTGAGTCGTGAGAACTTACTTTTTCATCATCCATACTTTGGATTTTGACTCTTGCTACACTAAGTGTCAGAAAATTTATGGATTTTCCACACCCATCTGATATTGGTTGGAATGGGACCATGCATTTGTGGGGAAAAGTTATGATTCTTGATTTTATATAAAGGACAATACAATTTTCTTTTCAAACAAACAAAAGACCAAGAAAATTCAGTGTGTATACTGAATGCAGTATGGGAGCAGACAAGGCAGTCGTAGACCTGCAGGTAGAACCTTAACTCCTTCCTGCACCTTAAGTTGTACTTTTGTTGCTTATTTCTTATGATGAGCAGATGAATATGAGCCAGTACACTGTAGGTAACATTTGTTTTTAATATGTTCAGAGTGCTCTCCAAAGTGTTCATCCAGGTGCTCAGCATCTGCCTACAAGAAGCCCTGTCTGTTTTTCTGTAACAAATGTTGTGCCAAGTGTCTGCGTGTTCCTCCTGGAACTTATGGAAACAAACAGCTGTGTCCCTGCTACAACAATTGGAAGACCAAAAGGGGAGGCCTCAAACGTCCTTAGATTGAATGCCATGAAACTCTATATATTGCATTGAGTTATTTTATTCTAATTTTATTTATTTATTTAAAAAAAAAAGACAAGCATAAATAAATGTTTTTCCCAAATTCTTATAACTTGCTAATTGATGCTTTGCTTGAATACAAACCATTTCCTTCTCAGGTAAGATGCATGTATAAACATATTAAGTTGAATGGATGTATTTATCAAAGCTTATTGAATGATGGTTAATGTCTTGACTATATTTTTTACTTCATTTAGATGAATCTCATAAGTTAATTGTGAGTCCTTATTTATGAGGCTAACACATTATCAATAATTGATAATATATAATAAGGTATTTATTAAAATTAAAATTTAAGTACGTAAGAAAGGAGTTCATCTATTTTATTTCTTGAATTATCATTGATAAATATTTATACAATTATGTTATTAGTTCATATAAAAGAGTCTACTAATTTTATTATTTAACTATTGTCCATAAATATTTTGTACATTTATATTATTAATTCATAAAAAAATATAATCCATGCTTTTTATTGTTTTTTAGTTTATTGAAATTTATATCAAAATTGATATTCAGACTCACATTCCTATTGCTTATTCTTTTGGGGCTATGGCTTTGGTGTTTGAGGGAGGCATTGCTCATGCAACAGGGATTATACTAGCTCCCTGTGTATACAATGTTCTCACCAGTTCACAGCTCACACAATGATAGTGGATTTCCTTGTTCATACCCTACTAGTTAGAGGTTTCCACAATAAGGGAAGTTCCCTTCCCTAGCTCTCACAATTTCACCAACTAGCCAGGATCCTATTGAGGAAGAAACCAAAGACAAAGTAGATGACAGTTGGGAGCTTGTACTTGATTCCAAAAATTTGCCTATTAGTAGTGGTTGGGGGAGGTGGGCTGACAATCTAGATGATCATATGTCACTTCCACCTTTGTTCATTTACCTTGTGACTTAGTCTTGTGCCTTGTTGCTTTGGTGTTTTTTTGGATATCTATTATATTTTATTTTGGTTATGCCCCTTGCTTTTAATTCAAAGGACATTTTCTATAATATAATCATTATTTTTAACTTTTTATTAAGTTAAGGTCATAGCTTCTCAATCCCATGACCGATTTGATGTTTAGGAGTATAATCCCATCCACTCACTTTTTATATGAAGAACAATGTACAATTATTTGTTTGATTAATAGAAATGCTCTTTTCAATTAAAAAATGGTTCCCTTACAACACTATGGATTTAGGACAAATAGTGGCAACAATCCCTTTTTTTATTTGATGGGTATTGGAGACTTTATTATAGCTTCTCTTCTTTATCAAGGGCTTGTTGTAGGAGATAGATTGTTACATATGGGTATTCCCAACCCCAATTGCCATGCATGTGGATAATAGAGTCTTTCAAGCACATATTTTAGTTATTTTTCCTTGTGCTCAAGAGCTTTGGAGATGGATTTAATCCTTCATACCTTTCACATTAGAGCCCTGTGGACAAGTAGAGTCTATCAAACACATATTTTGGTTTAATTGTGCTCAATAGGCTTGGAAATGGATTTTGTATGTGCATGCTAGGATGACTAATAACAACCCTTTTTCTCTATATAGACTAAGATAAAAACAAAGGTCATACCAATAGAAACTGCATATACTTGGATGGTTTATTATAATACTTGGAGTGCTCATAGATCTACCAGAGGGAAATCCACACTCAATAGCAAAGGTATAGGGTTCCAAAGCCTATGCCTAAGATATAGGGTGTGGTTTTAACCAGATCTCAAAGTAAATAAACTAATATAGCAATGGTAATAGAGGTGTATCTAGGATATAATAAGGATACCACATGCAAAGAACTAACGAACAAGGGTAACCTAAATCTAAGATAGTTGTAACATACTAAACTACTAAGAAATTAAGTGGTGCAATGATCAACCAATGGACAATCTATATAACATAAAGTGATAATGGAAAGCCTAAACAATACTATAGATATACCAATTTATTTGATATAAGGAGGAGCATAAGCAAGGATAAACAATACACATCCATTATAACAACAAGTAAAGTAGATCTATCTACTAAGTAAATAAATGAAAGAGAATAAGGATAGAGATAATTACCTTTAGGGTTACTCATCATTGCATCAATCTCCCCTTTGGCTTAAATGGCACTTTACAAGAGACCTCAAATGGAAATAAGAAGACCTAGATATCATTTGTTGTGGGACTCTAAGGACTGGGATACCTCCTTGGCATGAATCCTCCTATTGAGATTCGAATATCTTTAGCAAGACTAGACCTATGAGAATAAGACCTTAACCTCTAACTCCTCTTTTTACTACCTAAGAGCATAAATGTGAGTGCAAGTAGAGTATGTTATATGTTTGTGAATGATAATATGACCCCTATATATGCATATCCAAACATAATTAACCAGAAAGTCTAAGTTGATGGTATTGGGTAGGCTAATATAGTCAAAAAGGATGTTAGCTGATAGAAAACTATATCGGTCAAGGCAATACAATACAACTAACAGAGACAAGAATTAGAAATGTATTGGCTAGTCTGATATAGTACAAGGAAACATAAGAGTGAAACATATTGTATCAACCTAGATGATATAGTAGGAATACATGGTAGCTAGCAAGACCAAACATAAAGTAGAAGAAGAGATAAAGATGGCAAGAGACTTAGAGAGGTCAAAATGATGGTAATGAACGTATGATAGAATAGTATGCAAACATCTCTCACAAAGTACCCCAAGCTGATCCCACAATAATCCCAGTGCACTCCTTAGGACATGCACTTAGGGAAATTGATACATTGACAATCCATTATAAGAGAAATTGTCTGTAAAGTGATAAAGATGAAAAATATCAAGTGTATACATATGCCCCTCTTGAAGCTTATTACGTGTACATGGGATGTGCTTTGGAAAAGATACATAACAACACTAAGGAGTGTAGAAGAAATACTAAAATAATTAAAAGTAAGATGAAAATAAATAAATATATATAAAGATGTACCTTCATTTACCTTGTTGACAGAAGCAATGACACTATATGTGTTGCAACTCATAGAAGGTGCCAATTTATAAGGTAGATAGGTAGACCTAAAAAATAAGATAAAAATCCAAATTATTAGAACAAAATTCTCTTAGCACCTAAAAATTCCTTACTTATCTAGGATCGTAGCACTTATTTCAGTTTGTGAAAAGGATCCATGGAAATAAAGATATGGGAAAAATACAAAATATAGAGGTAAATAATAACAAGTTTTGAAATTTTTACTAATAGAAGATAAATTGAACTTCATTTTCTCATTTGCTATTTTGAGAAAATGAGAGCTATGGACATCCAATTCTAGTGTGATGAGAGATGATGACAAGATAATGACAAAGCATATGCATGAAAGGTTTTCTAGGAGAAATAACATGAGCCACATAGGTAGGTGATGCATTACTTATTTCATTGGTAAAATAGAGTAGAAAGACTAGATTTAGGAAATCTATGCATTGAGGCAAACCCATGAAGTGGAATTTTCCCCAATAAGCGTAAAAATTTAGAGTAAATTATGATGAGTAGAAAACCAAATGTAAAATTTAGGGCCAAGAGTTTTTATCATTGCCACTACGAAACTGTATTAGCCAAACTGATATAGTTTGGCAAACGGAAATCATAAACCTAGCTAATACCATCTAGGTTGGCCAATATAGATAAATATCAAAGAACACTATAGAGGTTAATGTTGTATATGGTGACTAATACAATAGAAAGGGTAATAGTACTGACCAATATAGTATAACCATGGACAATACTATAATGAGAACATTGCAAGGTTGATATCATATAGTATGGCCAATATAGTAGGAAAACTAAATAACATAATCAATATAGTGTGTATGTGATCGATGCCATAGGAAGGACTTCATGGTTCATATAATACAAGTATGGTTGATGTAATATAATTAGAAATAAAAGGCAAGTATAGTATAAATTATACGTGATTGGTACAATATAGAAATAATAAAAATTATCGATAAAATAAGAATAAACTCCACTTTGAATTATTTTTATAAATTTTAGATAAATTTTAATTTAATTTCATATTTTGAGAAAAATGATTAGGTATTTTTGTTAGATGTTTTTCGAGGATGAAGGTGACTATGGAGGACTATAGACACGAGCTCATTATCGCATATACTAGCTAAACTGATGGATGTGGATAAAACATGGCTTATTAGTTTAAAGTTCAAGGGCACCATGGAGATGTGTCGAGTCCATCTTAGTGCAAAGCTAATAGCTATGTTTCTCAAGTTGTGGGAGTTGATTAATTTTATATTTATGTGGGTGGTGGATGGGGACAATGTGGATATGACCATCACCCTAGAGGATGCACATGTTATACTAGAGATACCTATCAAGGGCATGCATATGATTTATGACACACCTTTATCCATAACAAAGTGTTAGGAGTTGGCCCAATGGGACACAAGATCTAATGAGTATGATCGATGAAAACTAATCATCAAATGCTTTAGTATCTATATCTCAAACATTTTGAACATCCATAATTCCATTGTTGACTTGGTGACCATGTAAGTGTTTTATCATAATATGGATGGAGTTGTGCCATTATACATTATAAATCAGTGTCAATTTGCCTTAGAGCAAGGCACTATGTATAACATGGGGATCATGGTCTAGGTGGAGCTTATACATGGATTCTATGGGATGTTGAGAAAGGGATTGTAGGCCATGGGTCTAATTACGTTGTTAGTGTAATAGATCTATGAGATATTATCCATGTATTAGATAATAAGGCTATGACACTAGATTTGGACCACTTAATTTGTATAAGGATGTGGGATTTGGATCAAGTAGTGTGAAAAATCCCATTGTATCTATTACTAGAGATCTTACACAAGAATAATATTACATAGACATCATACTAGGGCATTTTGGATCATAGGCATCATGATAATCTATAGTACAAGCATGAGCAGGGGAGCAGATTATGAGCCATTACTCATGGTGGTTAGAGACTTATTTATATGATTTATTCCCAAGTCATTTTAGATAAGCACACTCGATAGCACCATTAGTAGTCCCACCCCATTGAGTAATGAATTCAAGTGAGGATAGGGTATACTAGTTGATGTCCTAGTTTTGAGACTTCATTGTGCCCCACATGGTGAGAGAGACAAAAATGATAGAAAAAAATAAGGAGAATATAAGAACATGCAATATATGGTCTTGATACACCTATAGTGGAGGTGAATATACCTAGATGGGATAGATGGATCATCTAGGAATGGGTGAAGCTAGTTGGTCATCAGGCCCTAATGGTCTAGAGAGAGAGATAGATGGGTAAGATCTAGACCTAGCTTGAGTCAAGATAACAGGCATGTCCTTAGAGGTAGATAAAATAGAGAGATTAACTTTGCATAACTCCCACATAAAGGTATAAATAATGTACTAAGTTTTTACTATTACTATCCTTTTTATATTTAGAGATATATATGCTAGGTATCAATGATAGATTTATTTGCAGATTTGATATGTATATATGGAGATATGATATTAATTTGGTTTACTTTTTATAGAGACTGAAACAAAAAACACATAATGGAGGACTTTGGTAGAGACTACCACCATGAGATCCTAGGTGATGTGTTGCCCAAGCACAACACTATATAGATGGAGGATATTTTTGTACCTTCTATTGGAGAGTATGTGAGTTGGTTTAGATTTGTTAGAGTGGTTTCATGGGATAAATGATGGTGAAATTTGGATGCTGATACTATTCTAATGATAGTAATGATATAATGAGAGGTTTTAACCTGATGACATGTGGCTATGGCACATACTACCGTACTAGGGACATGGTTGTGCATAGAATGGCTTTAGACCAAGTTCATGAGCTAGAGATTACTTGGCTAAGGAACATGGAGAGATATTCACATTATGATCTTATACCCAGACATTGGTGGTATCTTTAAAGGTAACTCCATTCTGAGATTCCTTTAAAAGTGTAGTGTCTTTCTCACTACCTAGGAACAAAGGTAGTCCACAATTGTAGATGTATATATTTGTGTGTATTTTGATTTCTTTTATATATATAATGGGTAAAAAGATGGGTTTATAAAATGCCCATACCCTTACACAAAAATGACAAATATGTAATTAAGACTAAACCAAACTAGGAACAAACAAAATACATGCCAAGAAAAACAACATAGGCCCTACTAAAATGAAACACAATAGCATAACATCAGCGCCTGGGTAGCAAAGCATCCACAAAGGTGCGATAAAACATTGAATTTTTTTATTCCTTATTTTTTACAAGATCTTGTAAATATTTTCGTTATCACATTTTATAGTTTTAATATCATGCTTATGAGGATGTTATCAAATGATGTATGTTTTATTATTTTCTAGTAAATATGTGCAAATGCATGATAAAAAGAACAAAAACTAAAACTTGTAATGACATCTTAAGTAAATATATAGAAAAAAAACAAACAACAAAATATGTAAAGTAAAAATTAATGTAAAACATACCAAATATAAGTAAAATGAAATTATTTAGGCAATGCATAAGATATTAAAACATTTTAGGCAAAAAGTTATAAATATATTCAAAATGTAAGACAAAGCAAAACATAAGATGCCTAAAAAAATGTGAATAGAGATATCCCATGTAATAAAATATGAATGATAATCAAATATGAGTATAAAGATAATTGAAAATTTCATCCAATGTAAGATAATTAAAAACTTAAATCAAACAAATGGAAAAATAAAATGATTGTAAGAACATTTAATGTAAGACAAGTGTAAATTAAAGTCAAACAAGGATGTGCAAAAAGAGAAGCAAAGACTATAATGAGTGAAAAATCAAAATCATTACTTGTGCTAGAGTAGAATGTATGAAAACACAACCACCTAGAGACATAATTAGGATGACAAAGATTGTATATAAATCAAAAGTGATGGGTGTCTATGAGCAAGGATTAGTTATGTTCTTTAAGGTTTTACAATGCAACTCATAAAATGAAAAGCTAAAAGGTGTTGTATGTCATGTCCCCTTTTCAATAAATTTCATGTTGTGGTAAAATTAGCCAATTCCAATTATTTTCCATCACTATTCAAAATTACTATTCATAGGTACTGTTCACTAGCACTATTCATGTGTCACTATTCATGGTAACATGACAAGTGATGCAGGTGTTGATGTAGCTGGTGATGTGGCATAATCCTTGGGTGGATTTTAGATGTTGTGGCATGGCCCATAGAGAGAATATTCATGAGAGAAAATATGTTTTGAATATTGGGGCATATCATTCACTAAAGGATAGGTTTTAAATGATCCACATTTCTTTCTCTCACATGTGAGAGTGGGACACATTCCTAGGGTGGTCTATTGATTTCCCATGATCTTCAAGGTCAAAAATTGATTGATTAATTTTTGGGAATCTTATGTGCACTTGGGAAGTGGAGAAAAAATGTACTATTCCTAAGTTGGATCACATGTGGAAGTGGGAGTGCAATTTTAAAGGCATGTGAAGGTGGGGATGCTTTTGTATAAAATGGAGGATGTGCTTTTGACTCTTTCACAAGGGGAAAAACTTTCCACTATGGATCAGTATTGATCCCACTCAGGGTAGCACAATTCTACCTTCTCCATGAAGTTTCCTCTCCCTTCCTCTCTTCTCCTCTCTTATCCTTACCAATTCTATTTATCCATGGTTTCCTCTTTACAAAATCATCTATTTTGCCAATTTATAACTCTATTTCATGTCTTTCATGACATTTTTTGAATTTATGCTCATTCATGCTCTTTCTTGGATGAAAACCCAATGAAGGTAATATCAGTGGATGAAAACCCATTGGTTCTAGAATTAGAGGATGGAAACCCTATGGTTCATGAGGGTGATCTCATTCAGAGATTACAATAGAGCTTCAAGAAGATTGCAAATTTAGTGTGGTTTGTTCTATTAGCTCAGTGAGTGTGTGTAAGATTCATTTTACATGTATTTGATATTCCTCTAATAAATAATCAAAATATTAGTTGGGTGGTTATTCATATATGTCTTAGTGAGTTCTTTCCATTATTGTTGAAGTATGGATTTATATAATTTAAGTATACTTGCATAGAATTTCCATTTGGGTTATCACATTGTAAATGAAAAGTAGAAGTCAAATATAAAGAAAATAGATTAAAAATGGTAATGTAAAGAAGAGGGATGTGATCAAATATAATAATACACATCAAGGGAAAATTGGGAAAGATGAAATGGAGATAACATGAAGCAAGGCACCTCAAGGGTGATATATAACTATTTAGACGAGACACGAAACTCTAATCAAGTGGGTAAGGATAAAAAATATTGACATCAAGGACCTAGAGAACACCACCTAAAAGCATAAGACTAGGATAAAAATTGAAGTATAAATATCATCCCATGAAGGCTAGATATATGAAAATTAAAATGATCCTACCTTCCCATAAACTGTTCCCTGCTCCTCATGACCTCTTACATAGCCATTGGTCTACTTTGAAAATCGTTTACTTTTGTGACAAATTAGGTGGCTCAAAAATGTAAAATAGATTGATATAAATACCTCATACCCTATTATACTACCCTATGCACCTCAATGGACCTTGGCTCTATCATGAGGCCAATTGTGGACTTTAAGATTTGACTATAATAGGGGGTGCACTAAAGATAAGATCATGTCTTTTTGTGTGATCTTAATTTTAGTATAGATTTTATTTTACCTTTTAACATTTACTTTTCTTAAGATAGGGATTTTGAATCTTTTGTATTTTTCTATTTTCCTCCATAAATATTTGAAAAAACAAAAAAGGGTGTTAAAGATGACTAACACAAGAGAGCCTACACCCAACCGCTAAAGAAGAGAAAATAAGGACCAAGAAGATTAAAAACTTCTAGACTTGCACATAGGAAAGAGTGCAATCTTGAGACCAAACTAAGTTTTCCTTAAGTTAAAGGAAATGGAAAGATGGGGATATAATTAGGATATGCTAGTAGCTAACTACAAGAAGGGGGATTTTTACTTTAAAAGTGACTAAGAAAAAAGAGGGATTTGAAAGTACATGAGGATGCAAGTCAAATAACAATAATGGAATCCCTAAGAAGGGGAAATATATGAAAAAAGGTAATCATGTCACTAAAGAATCCATACTAACTTACATAGGGTCTAGCATAAGTAATAATAGAAGTCATCCCAAAAGAGGGAGATCTTCGAGGAGAGACTCAAAGAGCTAAAAGGGAAACTAAGGAAAAACAAAAACATGTAATAATGTAAAACAATGAAAATAAAAGACCACAACATCCTAAAGAGGAAGGAAATAGAGTAATAAAAACATGAAGGTGTTACCAAAGGTCCACAATAGAAACTAAGGCCAACTATAAATCATTCAAAAACATTGGGAAAATAAAATATACCAAAGAGATGTAAATATAACAATGAATGATTGTAAGAATGTGAAATAAAGATATAATGTAAAGATCATGCTAGAAATAAAGTGTTCAAAAGTAAATATCATGATACAAGAAAGATATATAGAATGAGTATCATGCATGCTAAATATAATGATATAAGATCAAATCATGTGACAAATGTGAAATAAATAATGTAAGATAATGAAGTATCTTCTCACAAAAAGTATGAAATATCTCTACACATCATCAATAACATCCATCAAATCTTGCTGAAATTGATATCTAAATTGAACCATAGTCTCTTCTATTTTCTTTGAAATTCATACAAATACTTCCTTGTGGACAAGTTTAAAAAAAAAGGTGTGATAGAATGAGAAGGATGCAAATCATCCCAATGAGAATAACATAAATAAGGAATAGGAAGTTCCACTTGGAAAGGAAGTGGGCACACATCTTCTGGTCTAATATGTGGTGATGACCATATAGAAGGATTCTCTTTCATCCTAGATGAACTATGTGAACATGATTGAGGGTCATGAGGCAAGAGCCTCATAAAAGTTTAGAAATGTTGTTGAATTATTTTGCACTTATCCATCAAATGTGTAGAACACTTTTTCCAAAAGTAACACACCTCCCATTTTTGAGGATATGTCTAAGTTTGATCATCAAAGGTGACATGTTTGGCTGAAGATGAAATTTAAGTGCCTCAAGATGAAGTACATCCAAATATTTTTTAAAATCTTGACAATTAGTAGATGAATGTGTACTAGTCGCATGAAAATAAAAAGAGGGTGGAGTAAACAAACATGATGGTTGAATATCCATGGTATGATCTTGGCCATGTGAACTTTTATGTGGTAAATATATATGATAAACTCTACAATATTGAGTTGAATGATAAGATACCTTATGAAACTCATAAAACAACTCCTCCTTTATCATTGGTGGGTGTGGTGTTATAGACAACCTTTGAGGAGGGACATAGATTTGTCTTCTAAGAGTGTCAAAGTGGTCATCCATGTCATCAACATCATCAAATGGATTGAGATGTATAAAAAAGTGATAATTTTTGGTAATGGATTGATCATCAAGCACACTCCAAAGAGGCTTGGAAGTAACTAGTGTGTAGACACATAAATATGGTCATAGGTACTTGAAAATGCTAATTATTGATAGATTCTAAACCACATGACTTGAACCCAAATACATGACTCTTATTTACCATTCCTCTAAGTCATTTATCTATATATGGGATCAACCCTTGTTAGCTATCATTATTACATAAAACTTTCAAATTCAAATTCTCAAACTTTTTAATATCACCTTTTGACCTTCTCTAAGTCATGATAAGTGTCTTTAATATTTTGGGGTAGGTTTACACTAGGAAGATAGGAGCCTTTATATGCTCATGTCTCCATAAGGCCATCACATCCTTTACCAAATAATGGCTAGTTTTTAAATTTCAAATCAATATTTTGGGTCCTCCCACATGTTTCACAAGGTCAGATAAATAAAATTATACAAAAAATTATCTATAAATACATGTTAAAGGTCATTCATTATTAGAAGCTTGAAATTATCTATTTAACACTTTCACACTTTTGCACATAGAACAATTTTCTCCCGTTCTTCCCAAATTCAAGATCATTAACAAAGAATAGCCATAATCCAAGTCTAAATCATATCAAAAAAAGTCAAGAGTTATCATTGTCAAGTGTTAAAGCCATTTTATAGTTGCATACACATAATCAAGGAACACAATTGAAAAATAACTCTAAGTGGTAGAACTACATGGGTTTGATTTCCCTCCTTAGAGTATTAGATATATAGGCAAAAATCAATCATCAAGGGCGTGATTGAGGTCAGCTCAATCCATTTCACTCCCCTATTTTTTTTATGTTTCCAAAAATTTAAAGTGCCCTTAGGGTTTCAAATAAAAAATAAGGAAAACAATGAATTATGTGTACTTAAATTACACTATCTCAACCTACTCAATAAACTCATGTATAAGAGGCACAATAAATATATTTTGTCATAGTCAGCTAGGAGAAATTTATGATCAATGGATTCAAACACCATCACACTATTATTCAGATTTGTTACTAATATAATTGTATTCTCTTTATTAGTCATTAGTCATAATAAACTGGGATAAGTCTGTTGTCAATGGAATCAAGCATTATTGTGTTACAATCTAGATAAGATGGACTTTTTAAAAAGTGGTTTCAATTTTTTCCTTGATCCTAAGAATACACAATCACATATTTTGTTGATTTCTACTTGTAGATATATAAAATAGTCAACAAAGTTATGCTCAATACTTTTCTTCTTAGTGTTTTCTTTTGTTTGTTGGTCTCTTGGCTTGTTGCCTCATGTGTCCTAGTCATGGCCTAGTGTGGTGTTGTGGCGTGTTCTCTACTACATTAATTTTTGTGACTAGTCTTATATGTTGATATATTTATATTAATAATAAGCTCTATTTCAAAAAATATATATAAGTTTTCCATATTTAACAATTTTTAAAATCAGAATTGTTAATTATTTTATGCATTTAGCATTTTGATATCTATCTAGTTTTATGCCTATTAGTATTAATTTTTTTATTATTTTATGAAAAATAGGGTAAAACATATTGGTAAACCCATACATTTTTGAGCTTTGATTTTCTAATTTATATCCTAGGGTTTCAAATAATTTTTTTATATCTTCAAAGAAAAATCTTGTTGTCTGATTTGGTTTTCAAATTTCAAATTTATTTTTCTCTTGTTTTCTATAAAAACTATTTAGATAGTTTTAAAACTCATAGGTGTTGGGCCCCTTTTTGTGTTACCTAGTGGACCACCCCAACTCAACACATCTTGATGCGAGGTAATCATGACAAATGATTACTCTTATTGGTACTCTTGGTGCCATCTATGAGAATCTTTGAATATCTTACACTAGCTAGCAGGTAGTTACTTAACATCCACATTTTAAGGGGCATCCCTTTGAGTACTACACATGGTGGTTGGAGAGTGTATTGGTGTTATAATAGTGGAGCTAGTGGAATAATGACCCCCATCAATAACTCAACACTCGGTGTGCACTATTCGATCTAGCTCAAAGATGATCCCCTGCCTATAAAAACAAGCTTGAACCTAAAGAGGAGGAGGTGACATTAATGAAGTGAAGATCTATAGGATTGGTTCCAAATAGTATGCATTTAGCTTAAGTTTATTTTGGATCCTTTAGAAAATCAACATTGTATTTCCCAAGCTCGCATGTGAGCCACTGGGCATTTAGTAGTTTAAGAAATGAATTGATACTCTACTTATGTTATGAACTATACTATATTGATGAACTTTGATTTAATGGAAATGACATCACATATTTAATTTATTTTATATATATTTCATAAACTTTAGTATTGTTGTATGATTGCAACTTAATGTCTATATGAACAAAGGCATAATTTTCATTTTTGAATGTATTACAATGTAAAGGCCTATTCCAGGTTGTTAATGGCATCGAGGTGCCATATAACAACTTTGAAATACCTATAAAATTGACTAAGTGTTGAAACCAACATGTGCCAAATCCCTAATAATTGTGCATAAAATGCTAACTTGAATAATGAGCACTTGAGCATAAGCCATTCCCTTGATTTGACTAGCACCTAAATGACACTTAACTTACTATCCCTACAGCTTGTGAGATTAAGAACTATAAATATCTAGGCATGAAATTGTGCCAAAAGACATGTGTGCTTAAATAGGTTTGTGCCTATTGATCTTATCCATAATGGTATGCACTGATATATTGCCTAAGCCCATTTTGTAAATGACTAAGTCCCATTGAGACCAAGGTTGTATCATGTTTCAAGTAGCCCAATACAAGCCCCAATCCCTTCATTGTTACACTTCAAGTGAGTGCATAAGGCTTGTGCCTTGTGTGAAATTTATGCTAGTGCAATAGTGCACTTAAATATTGTGTACCACATATTTTTACTATGCTTGTGCCTAGTTGTATCAAGTGCAAAACTGACTTGGATTGATTGTTAGGCATGTGTCTAAACACATGACCTAAACGAAGAAAATTTTCTACAACATTTTGGTTCCATTGATGGGACCCATGTTAAATTTTGTTGCAATAATGGTGTAATAGAATGATGCTCCAAATTTCACTTGAGAACATTGAGTACTAGATAGAGCAAGTGGAAGATAGTTTCACACAACAACATCTGACATTTTAAGGACATAAGCCAAGAGAATGGGTACAAACCAACCTATATGATGTTCTATATGAGGTGTTCTTTTACGAAATACTTGAGCATGTGTACCGATGGTTGATTGCCTATACCACCTCTAGAAGACAAAGCTATGACCAATAGTTTGAGTGGACAAAAGAGCACCGAGAGAGGCTTGAAAGCCTAGATGACATTTGGATGCATGTTGTAGACAAGTGGTGGAGTTGTGTGATAAATATATACGTGTTGGAATTCAAAGTGTCAACCTTATCTTATAATGAATAATTAGAGTATGATTTCTTTCATTAACTAAGGGGTACATTCATAAAAAGGGCTTCGCATCAAACCAAAGAAATTACTGGTTGATTACGGTATTGAAACCATAAGAATGAAAGGCTAAAATCCTTACACGTATGTGTAAGAATAAAAGGTGATGAGGGGAAGTGTAGGTGAGGCATGATAGAAAGGGATGAATAACTTGACACCTGATAACTCCAAAGGTAGAATTATAAAAAGCAAAGGCACAAGATGATAAAGGATCTGAAACCTAGAAGTGTTGAGAGGACCCATAGTGAGTAGGAAGGGCATGGGGAAGGATCCCTTGAATTACAATAGCACTAGGAAAGAGAGGAAGAAAAAAGAGTTTGAGCTCATTAGTTGGGTATAAAATGCCTTGGGTTCCTAAAAGATGTGATGAGTGAGGATGTGATGGAAGCACCTACCCCCTTTGAACCTGAAGTGCAAGTTCATGCACTGGATTCTATACCAAAAGATAAAAGGAATGATAAAAGACCTATTATCAATATTGACTTTGATAGACTTCAAAATTTAAACCAAGAATCTATGATTGAACAAGTGATTCATTACAAAGAATTGAATAAGAATACCATGAAACTAGTGAGCACCAACCCAAGAATCTAGAACATAAGTACAAGCATTCCCATTTAGAGGATGTTAGCTGTGCCAACTAGTTAACAACCCATAGAAAATGGTTTGATGCCACAAGTGAGTAGTACCACACCATTGATCTTAACAGTGTAACCTACAAAAATAGGGTTAGCACTCAACCCTAAAACCATAGGCATTAGAGGACCACCTCCAACACATATGCCAGGGGGAAAGAACAACAAACTCTAGCACCACCCCCTCAATAGATTTATTATGAAATGATTATGCACTTGCCTGAGTATCATGCCATAGAGAATACCACAGAGCATGTGCTCAAGTGTGAAATTCAATGGTGCACTTAGTGTATCACATAATTAGAGTATAAGGTGACTCAGTTTGTGACCACCTTGTTGAATTATGTTTGTACTTGGTATCAAAAATTTGATCCAAACCAGGATATGGTTGATTATGATATATTAAAGGAGGATTTCTTGAAATAATTTGATATTCTTGAGTTTGAGAAACAAAACATCATGGTGCTCAAGGAAATCAACCAAGGGATATCTAATAGCATGCACCTATATGATGTGTGGTTTAAGACCCTCCTTTCCAAGCTTTCATATGATATCCATGCCTCCCAACATGTGTAATGGTTTTTTGGGGGCCTGCTAGTATTATTCAAAAGAGCGATGTCCATGAAGACCTTCATGGACCCCATGAAGTTCTTAAATCTATGCTCTAGGTCGAGATAGTAGGTAGTGTTGACACTAGGATCAACCCATTTATGGAGGTGTAGATCATGTCAATGGCCTCCTAGCTATAGAAGCTGACTGTTGGTTTAGCACATGATACTCATAGTGGATTGTGGTTTACTAACTATGAGATGAATGGGCATAACAAGAATAATTTCCCATGAATAAATGTTTGCACATTACTTCTCAGCTGTGAAGTTTGTCATGGGTTGCATGACTCTCAAAATTGTCCCCTATTACAAAGTGCCAATCAAGTGAGCACTAATATCTATTGTAAGATGTGTGACACCTATACTCATTCGACAGTGGATTATCAAGTCATTGATGAGATAAGCCAAAATATGGAGAGATGCATGCGATAGGCAATGACTATATCCAACGAGTAGGTGGGCTAAAGAAATGAAAGCTATAGCTAGAAAAATGCTGGCTATGGGAATCAATGAGGTATACATTGGTGAGGTAGAGGAATATTCCCATCATGACCATGTTATAAGTGTAGTTCAACTGAGAATTACCAATGTACCCAATGTGTAGGTATTATTAGGGACCATATGCAGTTGAAGATTACCCAGACTTGTACAAAACATTGACTCAAGGTTTGCCTAACATAGGTAAGGGTGTCATAATGGTTAGGTACAAACCAAAGAAGGAAAAATAGACTCCTAAACCACAACAAATTTGTAAGGAGCCATCTAAGGTGTAGGACACAACTTAGAGTGTGTTCACCACACATCTACCTACTATGTTGATAAAAGAAATGCACTTATAATATGGTGAGTCAAGCCGCACTAAGCGTATATCATGACCTAATCCAAAATATGTACCCTACCTTGACCTTGTGCAATAGAAAGACATCTTATAATAACCCATAAGCATAATATAGAGTTTTTAGGGATATCTCCAGCTAGCTAGAGATCTAGAAGTATAGGCTACCACCTTGCATAGGAAGCAAGATAGTCAGGAGGCTGAAGTACAAGATTTGATCAAGATCTTGTGCCTCTTAAAAATTAAAGGGATACTACCCCTACTAAAAAACATGCTTTTAGAGCACTTAGGGAAGATCCCAGAGGAAGAGGCCACACCTCAGATGATTAAAGTTGTTGCATTGCATATGGAGTGGGTGTGTGAAGCAAGGCATATTCAAAACATAGAGTATGACCAAAAACTACTAATAAATGCCACCATCGATGGATGGTTTATTTGTGAGATCCTTGTGGACATGGGTGTCAAGGTTAAAATTTTAATCAAAATCACCTGGGAGAAGATGGGATGGCCACCCTTAAATCCCTCCCCTCATATGTTATTTATGGCCAAAAAAATTTGAGTGCAACCTATTGAGATCCTAAAGGGTGTCATTATAGATATTATGGGCACCAAATTCTAAGTTGACTTCAAGGTAATCGAGTTGGTATAGCATGATAACTATCCAACACTCTTAGGGAGGCCATGGTGCTATGCCAACAACATGGACATGCACTTCAAGAAGTACTACATGACTATTGAGAATGACAAAGAGAGGGTGGTGATCCCCCTATCAAGTGCTCAAGGGCCCCCATATGTGGAAAGTGTTGATTTCAAAGATGAGATCAACCACATTTATAACATCATAGCATAGGGTGCTGAGAAGCTTAACCCAAGTGACCAAGGAGTGCTCAAATGGGAGGATGTACAATCAACTTTTGATATAACTAACATAACCTACAATCGATGTGTTGAAGATTCTTATGAAGTTACTGGCCAAAGGTGCTGCCTAGTGCAAACAACTGAGCCAAGACCACCCCAAATGAGACTAATTAGGATTGATCACACTCAAAATAAATGGGTTCCCTATACTAAAAAGGCAATGAAAAGGGTATTTTAGCTAAGTAAATGGAAGCTTATAGCACTCCCAAAATATGGAGAGAGCCAACCAGTAGAGAACTATGTCCATGACATTGAAGCGTGCATTCCCAAGGAAATAGATAGGATGGGTGCACTAGTGCATACCCTAAAGAGCACTGCTACTCATTGGTGGGTAGTGAAAAGGCCTAACTTGCCAACATGTGAAGATGTGAAGGCAATAATATGCACTAGGTTTGGAAATAATAATGAGGACTTAGACATACTTACTCAGGAAATTTTGACCCAATCACATATATGAGCTTGTGTGAAGAAAATTGGATTGTTTACGATGAGAAAGTGCCCAAAAGATTATGGGTTTATGATTTCTATAGGACTTTGAAAACATGGGCACTAGCATGGTACACTATAAATTAAATGCACTAAGAGATAGGAGACTAGGATTTACTCAAGGAGAGGTTCGTGCACACCTTCTCCTTTTCTTCACAGAGCTTGGAGCTATTGGAGACACTACAATTCATTCACAAGGTAGTGTTTGAAGACACTTCCATCCTAGAAGAGTAATTTAGAGACATGTTCATGGAGAAAATAATAGCACTCCTAATGTTCTTTGAAGAAAAAGTGCTTAATAGTGACTCAATGAGGAGGATGACAAGACCTAGAAAGAGTGTAATTGGAAGGCTCTAACAAAAAGATAAAAACTTGTGCACCTTATGGATGACAACGCTTCAAACAAAAAAGATCCAAATCATCTTTCAATTGAAACAACTAAGGGGAAAGGTCATGTTGAAGACTCTCATTAGGATATGAATGAACCCTACTATGTGTTACTCAAGACCACTAAAGTAGACATCAGTGGAGAAGGTGAGCTGAAGATTACCACTATAGGCACTTACTGGTCTGAGGTAGAGATGGCATGAATCATAAACTTCTCATAAAAATACTAGGATATGAAGGGTAACTACCCTTCCATTGGAAAAATGAGCATCAAGTTGGTGGATGACACAAGGCCTATCAAGAAGCGACCGTATAGAATGAACCCCAACCTACGTGCCAAGGTGAAAATAGAGATTGATCAAATGCTAGTCATGAGCATCATTTACCCTGTATAGGAGTTAGAAATGGGTGAGACCGATGGTCATAATCATCAAAAAGGATGGGTGCATCTAGATCTGCATCAGCTATAAAATTTTAAATTGTCACTTGCATCACCAACCCATTCCCAACCCCATTCACTAATGAGGTCTTGGATGGCATTATAAGTTGTAAAATATATTCTTTTACTGATGGCTTTTTGAGTTACCATCAGGTGTAAATCAAGGAGGATAAGACCAAAAAAACCTTTACAACTGAATGGGGTTATTTTTCTTATAATGTGATACCCTTTGGGCTCAAGAATGCACCAACCATATTCTCTAGAGTGGTGGTCACTGCTTTCAAAGACTTCATCCATAGGTTCCTCAAAGTCTATCTCGATAGCTGAACAATATATGGCCTTGTAAGGCATAATTATGATCATCTTCACCTCATGTTTGAGAGGTGCAAGTAGCTCCAAATATATTTAACTTGAATAAGTGCATCTTCTTAACCCCCTTTATAACATTTATTATGCACATTATTTGCAAGGATGGTTTGCTTTTTGACCCTGCAAAGATAGCCATCATAATTAGCTCTAGACACTTTCAATGTAGAAAGACATTCCTACCTTTCTAGGCCATTTTGGCTACTACAAGAAGTTTATATAGACCTATGCAAATATCGTATCACCTATGGAAGAGTTCTTATGCAAATATGGCCCATTCTACTAGGGCAAGGTGTAAGACGAGGCTTTTGAAGCATTAAAGATAAAATTGTCTAGTGCACCAATTTTACAATTCCCAGACTGGACTACTCTTTTGTGCATCCACATTGATGCTTTGGGCTCCATAAATGATTCCATATTGGTGCAACCAGGTGATGATAAGATGGGCCACCCCATCTTCTTTGAAAGCAATAAATTGACACAAGTAGAATAAAATTACACCACCACAAGCATGAGACACTAACAATGGTCTATGCCTTAGAAAAATTTAAGCAATATCTATTAGCAACCCCATTAATCATTTTCAATGATCACAAGGTGCTCAAGTACCTCATGAATAAGCCTAGTTTACATGGGTCCATATGCAAATGGATTGTTCTATTCTAGGAGTTCTAATTCTCTATTTTTGTTAAACCTAGAAAGTAGAACTTGGGTCTAGACCATTTATCTCACATAAGTTCTAGTGATACAGTGGCATCAATTGAGGATGACATGTTGGACACACAACTATATATAATCTAGCACATACTTGAAGACTTGGTGGAGATTGGTGCTTTCTTAACATCTAGATTTATACCCCAGACCATGTCAAATAAGGATAAGTAACTTGTTGTTCATGTCACCCCCTTCTAGCTCATTAAGAGGGATCTGTACAAACTAAGTAGAGATGAAGTCCTATTCTAGTGTGTTTTGGAACATGAAAAGGACTCCATATTACAAGAATCGCATTAAGGAATCATAGGAGGCCATTGTACTAGAGATAGGATGGTGCATAAGACATTGCAGTTAGGCTTGTGGTGGCCAAGCTTCTTCCAAAATTAATGGAGTGCACCAAGGCATGTAACATATGCCAGCACACTAAAAAGCCAAACCACTAGGATGAGATGCCTCTTATCCCCATTTTTGACCAAGCACCATTCAATAAATGGGCCATTGATTTTGTTGGACCAATAACTCCTACATCATGATGCATAGATGCAAGCTATATTTTGGTGGCCACTGATTATTTTACTAAGTGGGCCAAAGCCTTATCGATAAAAGACTGCATAGCCACAATAACCATATACTTCATCTAGGATAACATAATAAGTCAATATGGGTGCCCATTAAGTCTGATGAGTGACTGGAGCACTCACTTCATCAATGAGATGGTGTGCATCCTCTTAACTAAATACATGGTGGTGCACCATAAGACCACCTCGTATCATCCACAAGTAAATAACACAATTGAAGCTTTCAACAAAATCCTGGGAACATGCCTGACAAAGATATGTGATGTTGGTCATAAATATTGGGATGATCACGTTTCATAGGTATTATAGGCATACCATATGATGTATAAGTGCTTGAACAAGGCTACACCATTTCAACTAGTGTTTCGCATTGAAGCAGTTCTCCCCATGGAATTCATGGTGCCATCTTTATGCATTATATAGATTGGTCACTTAGATTACCAAGAATATGTAATCAAAAAGTTATAAGACTTGGAGCACTTGGACAAGAAGCGTGCCCAAGCAAGATGGAGTCATCAAATTGTGAAGGCACAATAGAGGCTTTGGCATGACAAGCACATCAAGTGCAAGGAACTAATTGAAAGTGCATTGGTACTACTCCATTACTTTAATTACCTTAAGAACATATGCAAATTACAAATAAGGTGGATGGGCCCCTACATTATCCACCACATCTTGGAGACAGGTGCATGCAAGTTGCACATGTTATTCAATGAAATGCTCCCAGGGCATTTTAATGGCAACTAATTTAAGATGTATCAACAATAGGATAACACTTATACCATAATAACACTAACTTCTTGGTCATTAGTCAGTTTGAGTTGAGCTAACTAGAATATAGTTTGGCACAATCCCAACTATTCTTTTCATTTTGTTTTTATTCTGTGTAGTGTAAAGAGGAAATAAGTGACATACAGAGGCTGTAAGGACTTATCTATTGGCATCCACACATAATTCCAATCAGGTGAGTCAAGCACTTTTATCTTATAATCAGGTGAGGCTAGACATTTAAGTGTTGGATGTGTGAAACTCACAAGACGCAAGCAGAAGATGCATAAGATCCATGTGCATAAGGTGAAAATTGTAGGGCTTTTAGAGGCCCAAGCATGAACTACTCTGGTGCTTTCGTGCATAATAATTGTTGGGTAAGTCGAGCCAATTTGATTTCTAAGCACCTAGGGCTAGATTCCTAAGTTGTTGGGCATAAGGGAGTTATCAAACCTTGAATATTTGAGAACAAAATGACAAAGTACATAAGTGCAAAGGTAACTTTTACATCAAAGTTAGAAAGAGGTGCATCATTTGATCATGTGCTAGAGACTAAAGAATAAAGTGAATATGATAAACATGGTTGGGCATAAGAAATAAAATGAATATGCATAATCCAACTATCCACAAGAGAACTAGAAGAGAAGATGAAGCACTAGAGGGATAATTCAAGGGATTTGTATGGGGTAGGACAAGCCAAAGCAAGATGAAGCATAAGAAACTAACTAGAGTAGATAAGAATGATTAAAATGGAAGTGAAACTAGTAGAGGAAGTGGAATCGAGGAGGCTGAATCATGAACATGTGAGGTATTGTACCTAGGTTTCCACAAGGAAGGAGAAGGTCATGCCAAGTGAATAAGTGTAGGAGAATAATCATCTAAGACAACTCACATCCACCTAGATTTGAGTGGGAAGTGACCATTTGAACTAAACGTCACTTCATTGAATTACCATTAGAGAGAATTCAATGAATCAGAAATGGAGGCATAAAAATACACATTTAATGTATTGATGGTAAAGGATTTTCATGGATTTCACAAAATGTTGCATTTTCCCAATAAATCTAAGTGCCACCATGCCATAAAGCACCTGCATTAATGATGGTAGATAAGTAAAGGGTATAAAATAGTAATAAACTAACTTGATTAGGTTATAAAGTTTATACTAACTTAAGACTTAGAGTGAACCTAAGAAAAAACTAGAGAGTTGAGGTACGAAAACCCTATATCACTTGAGAATTTGAGCACTTTTAGGCACTAAGAGTGAATGACTGCATACTAGAAAGGATTGCACTCATAGTAATATTGATTTGGATAAGTGTGGAGAGATCATTCTACAAAAATTATATAGTTTAAAAAGTGAATTGATGCCCAAGCCACCATTAAAGGCTAATGAAGCTCAAGAGCTAAGGGAACAGTCATAAATCCCATAAATATAGACGTGCTATCACCATTCAAGGCTTTGATAAACTGTACCTACCATGATTCAACACCAATAGGTTTACGATGGTAAAGAAACAAAAGGGATCAAGCTTTGATCATGTACAATAGGACCCAAAATGGGTGTGTACAACACCCAAAGTGACCACTATAAAAATAACAGTGTAACAAGTAGAACTAATGGGTGTGGCATAGGTGGACATCGAGATGCTCACCAAAATGTCCTACTAAGTAATATAGTTCCCTTTGGAGGTTATGATAGGGGAGGATTTGCACTCTTTCATGTACACCTACCAATTAAAATAATATAACCACTATACATCTAGTCATTTACAAGACCTCATGCAAGATTGGATGGTAGATACAGGGTAGAAGATGGTGCAAGGTGATGCCTTGTTTGACATCTCAATCTGAGACAAATTGTCAAATTTTGGTGTAACTCAACTTTATGAGTTGCCATGATTTAAGAAGCTAAAGGAGATTTTATAATTCCTATTCTCACATGTCTATGAGGACCATATTTAATTTGTAGTAAAGTACTTGAATATTTTGATGCAACTGATAAAGAGAATAACCAAGGTTCTAGATACTCATAAAGACATCCATCAGATGATGGATGATGATGAAGAGGTGGAATGCATAGCAAATATCCTAAAGTACTTCAAGGGGGTTTTACATTCCCCTTCAAGGAGTTAAGGACCCCAACATGAGGGTGGTAGTATGTCTTGTAAGCTCCAAACTATGCCCTGGCGATCAATGGACCAATATGACTAAGGCATACCTTTGCATTGCATATCACATGAACAAGTGTGTATTTTAATATTGAAAAATTCATCACCAATGAATTTGTGAAGAATGCATAAGAGTGTCATAATTCAAAATATATTTTTAGGTGGGGATCTATTCTCATTCTCATTATCATGGAAGAGATTGGAATTCTAGGTGGGGATGAGAATAACCTCTAGGTCTTTCTAGAGCACAATAACTCCCTAGTGTAGAATTATAAAGACTTCATGAACCCCCTCTCTTTTAGAGCCAAACATAAGACTCACATCATTGGATGGTGTGAGAGGTACATAGAGGCCATTACGCTAGAGTGGCACATCGATTAGGGGCTCCCTCAAAGCATGTTTGGAATGAAAACCTTTATCATAATGCAATACTATTGTGTAATAAGTTTGGTGCTAGTTGATGGAAATAATTTGAGGTGGCTAAAGCTCCCCTATGCCTTCTTGGCAAGATAATTTAGGGATACATTATGATGTATCCGTAATGTGCAATAGTAAAACATTTCAGTAAAGGAAATGGATATGGAGAGGTGTAGGATGAAGCACCAATTCATTCACATAGATGGGAAGGCTACCGAGGATGAGTTAGATTGAACTAAGATCCATTCTCTCTAAGAGATGACCATAGCTAGGCACATCCATATGCTCTACTATTAGATGAAGCCAAAGAATAAGGGCTCAAATTTAGAGTAGAATGATGATCCCCCTATCAGGATCAGTGATGAAGGGACCCCAATGCCAACAGAGAAGAAGTCTCCCAAGAAGAAGGGGGAGACTTTGGAAGAGATAGATGAGTGAATAAGGCTCAAGATCACCTTAGAAGAAGAATCCTCGCCTTCAAACTCCATAAATAAGTTCGTGTGATTCATTCCAAAGGATTCCCCTAGTGCAAGGGAAAATAAGAAGGGGAAGGTTCCTATTGTGGTGCCCAAGCCAATCTTGTCTGACATAGAAGAGGAAGAGGAGGAAGAGAGATGTAGTAAGAAACATTGGGGAGGGGTGTATACATTCTACCTAAGGAAGATGAATCCTCATCAAGTGAAAGGACCCCATCTTCAACCCCTCAGAATGAATTAGAGAAGAAGATGCGAAGATGGAGGAAACTCAGCCTCAGTGATGTTGATATACAAAAGACACAGGAATTGGAGGAATGAAGAGAAGAAATGATGAAGGCAGAAATGTCTAAAGAAGGCATTGAGATGGTCAAGGCCAAAGAGCATAGGAGAGAAGGGGAGGAACATAAGGCATGAGAGTTGAATAGGAAAAAAGAAGAAAAGAGGAAGGAAGGAAGAACATATGAAGATCCCAACAAGGTGAAAGTGCTTAAAGAAGCAGGATCCTTGGGCTCACCAACTAAAGAAGAGTTGAAGTGCGAATGTAAATACATGGGCCTAGATTAGGATCACATTGACATAACACTAGAGTTGCACCACAAGAGAGAGGCCATGAGGGCCAAGGGCATGTCTTAAGATAAAATTAATCAAGTGGAGGCTAAGGAGATAGAGTTCGAAGAAAAGAAGATTGAAGTAACCATTAAGAAGAAAAAGGCAGAAATGAAAAGGGCTTAGAGGGAGAAGGCCCAAAAGGATAAAGAGAGAGAGGAAAAGGTTGTTGCTAGCAAAAAACCTAGAAATGAGTAATTAACCAAAGAGGTGCTTATCACCCAATCCAACCTAGTAGAAGAAGTTGCACAACATGTGTGTCTTAGTTCTAAAGGGGCACCTAAAGACAAAGAAGGTGATGCTGGCACCTCAAAATAAAAAATGAAGAAGGTAGTAGAGACCTCACTAGGGTAAGAGGAAAGTAAGGCTGACATCGAGGAGGTTTGCATTGAAGAGCCATAATAAGAAGAAGTGGGCAAGGGGGACAAGTTTGAAGAAGAACCCCTCCAGAAATAAGATGGAAAAACTATCATCAAGGAAAGAGAAGAGATGGACTAATGAGAGAAATCTGATTAAGAACCCCTAGTAGAGCAAGAAGAAGAAGGCATTGGAAGCACCAGTGCCAGCAAAAAAGACATGGAGTTGGCTGAGGAAGAGGAGTATGAGCTGAGCTATAAGGAAAAAGTGTAGAGGGAGTTCATAGAAGATGATGCCTTCTACATGTTGGAGTACATGCACCCAAAAATTGCCATAACTCTAACACGCCATCAAGTTTCTTAAGATCTCGATTGCTAAATGGATGAACCTCAGTTTGAGGTATAAAAAAAATCAATTCAGAGCACCAAGAAACCAAAAGAGGGGCATGACTACCAACTTGTAAATACAATGGATATGAACCCCATAAGGTCATATAATGCCCTGATTAAGATGGCCTCAGTAGTAACATGTAAGAACATCATCAACGATGTTCATGCCAACAAGTGTAAATAGATAATGTAAGAGGCAGAGGAAGAAATGAAAGTAATGAAGATCAAACTCTAAAAATTGGTTGAGCATGTGAAATAAGTAGATCCATCCCTTTTGGATGGTGTTGATACTTTAGAAATGAAAGAGGTTGATAAGGTTTGCACATTGGTAGAACAAATGTTCCCCTGAATGAAGTTGGTGTTAGAGGAACAAGAAGACCCCTGTGAAGACATTAGAAGAGAGATAAACAAAAAGCTTGATATGTTGGAGGACCTCTTCACCAAACTGGAAGAGGGTGTAGAAGAAGTAGATGCAATATATTATAACTTCACCACTCAAGCATCAGTCATCGATGTGCACCTTCAAAAGGTGAAAGAGGAGAAGGAAGCTTTGATGAAGCATGATTTCACTATGGGTAGGACCGAGTGCATGTAAGTTATGGTGCAGGTGAACACATTAAGCACCTAGCTAAAAACCCAAGAGCAAGACCTAGAAGCACTCTTCCGTACCTTTCAAACAAAAGTAAGTGAGCAAAGAGACATTTTAAATGGTGGGGTGAGAAGAACTAAGAAAGGGATAGAGGCCTTCATAGAATTTTATACACTCGATGCTACATTGATAAAAGTAGATGGTGCTACCAAAGAAATCAAGCTCACCATTCAGGGCTTCAAGAAATTCAAGGTGAAACTGTAGTAGAGCATGCCCAAATTTTGTGTAGGAAAGGTGCTAAAAGACTACTCTAAGGGCAGACTAAAAATTTTGTATGGGAAAATGTTGGGCCCTTTTTTGTGCTACCTAGTGGAACATGGTGACTTAGCACATCTCAATGCAAGGAAATCATGGAAAATGATTGCTCTTATTGGTACTCTTGACACCAGTTGAGAGAATCTTCAAAAATATTGCACCAACTAGTAGGCAATTACTTAGCACCCAGGATTTAAAGGACATCTCTTTGAGTACTGTACATGTTGTGGTAAGAGAGAACAAGTGTTAGAGCAGTGGAGATGGTGGAATAATGACCCCCAATGATAGCTCAACATCTAGTGTGCACCATCTGATCTAGCTCAAAAAATCTCTCCTACCTATAAAAACTAGCTTGATCCTGAAGAGGATGAGGCAACATTAATACAATGAGGCTATGCATGATTGGTCCTAGATAGTATGAATTTAGCTTAAGTGTAGTGTGGATCCTTTAGAAAACCAGCATTGTATTTCCCAAGCTCACCTATGAGCTACTGGGCATTTAGTAGTTTAGGAAATGAATTGATGTTATGTCTATGTTATGAATTGTACTCTGTTAAAAACTTTGATTTAATAGAAATGGCATCATATATTTACTTGGTTGTTGATCCATTTCATATAGTTTAGCACTATTGTATGATTTTGACTTAATTTCTATATGAATAATGGTCATAAATTTCATTTTTGAATGTATTGTGATGTAAAGGCCTATTCTAGGTCTCTAATAACATCACTATGCCATATAGTGACTTTGGCATACTTGTAAAATTGACTAAGTGTTGAAACTGGCATACACCATAGCCCTAATAACTGTGCCTAGAGTGCTAACTTGAAGAATGAGCACCTGAGCATAAGCCATTCCCTTGATTCAACTAGTGCCTGAATGACACTTAACTTGATATCCCTATGACTTGCACCATTAAGAGCTATAAATAACCATGCATGAACTTGTACCAAAAGACTTGTGCCCTTGAATAGGCTTATGCCTCTTGATCTTATCCAAAATGACACACACCGATAGACCACCTAAGTCCATTTCACAAATGACTAAGTCCCATTGAGACCAAGGTTACACCATGTTTCAACTAGCCCAATGTGGGTCCCAGTCCCTTCACTACTATGCTTTAGGTGAGCAAACAAGGCTTGCACCTTATGTGAAATTGATGCCAGTGTGGTAGTGCATTTAAATGTTGTGCACCATAGAATTTTACTATGCTTTTTCCTAGTTGTATCAACTGCATAACTGACTTGGATTGATTGTTAAGTGCGTTTCTAAGCACATGATCTAAACTAAGAAACTTTTCTACAGCAATAGGATTTGTTTTTTTTGTGTAAATCAATCTTCAGATTTGCTTAAACCATGGTGTGAGGTGTGTTTTCCCAATACTCAATCCATTATACAACACTATATATAGATTTAGTTTCCATGTACCTCACGGTATATTGGAAATGTATAATATTTTTTATTTTCTGTCATAGGGAGTCTTCAACGATTTTTTTTATTATAGTGCATAATATAATTAGTTAACCTCAAGAAGTTACTCTTAATAGACCATAGAGATGGGATAGTCTATCTATAGGATGGTAAAATCCTCTATAGTTAGTGCCTTTTGGATCATGTTTGTTATTTTACAACTAAGATCAATATATCAAAGAGCCTACAAAGTAAACACACTCTGTCTAGTTACACCCATTCTCATTTTTATTTTACATCTTTACATACCACTCAAGAATGTTACCTCATATGTCCCTCTAAGGTGTAGTGCTAGATTAAATGGAACCCCTATAGAGCATATTCAAATTCCTTAGATCTCTTATAAAATGGATAACATAAACACTTTTCATCAATATGATAATGAAACTCTTCAAAATTATATACACATGAAGACAATGCTAGTGATGAACATGATAATCAAAACAATGAAACTATGCATGACAATTAAGATAATCCTAAAATCTCCAATAAGATTGATTACATCAAACTTAATGGATTAAATTCTGAGCAATTCAAATAATTGTCTCAAAGAATTATCTAATTTTTGTCAAGGACTCCGTCAATGTTACAATCAGGTGGATAAAATTGCTCAATTACTCATAACATCTAAAGTTATGCACATGATAGTGGCACTTGTGAATGTGACAATGGTAGTTGCATATGCGATAGTGGTAGTTATGCATGTAAAACTGGTGGTCCTACCTTAAAAAGTGATGGTCTAATTGATTATGACATCACAAATATAAACTAGTGTCATTTATTCAAACTCCCTATCATTGGGGGTCCTTTAGTGCATGAAAGGACACCCCATCACTTATTAAACTTAAGAATAAAATCCTAATTGTAAAGGCATGAGTTATAAATGAGTAAGTGAATCCATTATTTTTTAAGTAGATAAAACATACAATGTAGAAAAAAATTGAGAGAAGTGTAGGATAGTATTACTATTACACAATCTATTGTGGTATTTGTAATTTGCCCAAGTTGAATGATGTAGAGCTGACAATTAATTGACACTACCAAGTTGGTTTTATCAATAATGGGGTTTCCAAAGTAAAATTATTTTATGTTATGACATTGTTTTCTAAATTCATGTAGTTTGTTTGTGTTTATTTTTTCTAACAACAAATTCACATTGATCTAAAGTCTACTCACTCTAGTTTGAAATCAAAATCAAGTATTAAAAATAATTTATATTTCATATTGTATACACCTAAAATTTCTCACTTTATTACTATCGACTAATATTCCTATTAGTCGACACTGATTCCTCTTATCCTATTTTATTCCACTAATTTATCCTATTTCTATCCATATATCTAATATTCCCTTCCATCATCCTACATTTACTTACCTTATTCATCCCATATCTTTATTAAGTTTCCCTAATCATCTTCTTATCCTAATCTAATCCTATTTATCTAGTATATGGGAATTTAAAATTCGCATAACCCCACCTACCCACCTACTAACCTACTCCTTTGGTATTCCTACATACCAAAGAATCCTAATCCTCATTAATCCTTATCTAAACTCCCCTAAATCATCATTAAATCCTAAAGAGATTTCTATAACTCTCTAAATCTAGAACTCTCTCTAACCTAACCCTCCCCTCTAGAAACCTTTAATTCTAGAGGTTTTCAAGGAATTTAATATTCCTTGGATAATTCCTATCCATTGATCTCATTCTCCTAAATTTAAATCTAAGCCATTGATCTTCCTTCCATTCCTCTATTTAACTAATACATTCCTCCACCCTCAAACCATGAAGAAGAACGATAGGGAAACCATGCCAAAATAATTCTAGAAATCCTATTGCATATCTATAATAAAGTCATCAAGCATCTATCAACAATCCAAAATCAAGCTATCACTTTTGTCAATCCAAGTCTAAATCATTTACTTGAAAACCCTGGAAGGAGGTAATGTAAGTCAAGGGAATTTGGTAAGCTTATTGTCATCTTGATTAGTTTTATAAATCCTTCTTATTGATTGGTTTGCATTTTGATTTGGAATTTGCATCATTGAATTCATATAGAGTTTGAAATCCTACTACATTTTGGTGATCAAGATGGGACCTCTTTCTCCCATTTAACCATTCTTTCTTGTTAGTAATGTTTTAACTAGCTTCCAAATCTGATTGGGTGAAGAAGATCTCCAAATATTGAATTTTTTGCGTATACAGGTCTTAGTCATAGTATTGCATTGTTAGTCATGACATTGCAGTGGTGAGATTGTCAAAGCTAGTAGTGGTATTGTGACTTAACCACTAGTTATCAAAGTTTTGGTAGGGTTTTTGACAAACCCATGACTCTCTAAGTCACAGGATTTCCCTACAAATAGAGTTATTATCATTTTGAGTAGCGATATTATCGAAAACTATGCTAGGGTTCAGACTGTTGTTTGTTTTGCTTACTCTTTATTTTTGTAGATGTTTTATGTGCTTTTCTTCCTTTTGTGTGTAGGTTAAAGAGATAATCCCCTTGAAAATCAACTCCCTACACATTTTTGACAATCTCACGACTATCCCAGTAGCAGGATTACCATGGTAATAACAAGATCACCATTTTGAATCATGGTATTGCATAAACATCAAGAACTGGTAAAACACTACCCTTATTTATTTTAATTTATCATTTATAGGGTCTTCAAGTTTTGGTTAATTGGGAGGAAAAGGTATGTAAGTGGTAAGTCTAAAATTATTCTCTTTTTTGTTGATAAGTGTTCTTAATCATTCCTCCACATAGCCAATGTTATCTCCATTTATATCTAAAAACAATATACTTATCAGGGGTATTTTCTATCCTACAAGGTATTAGTGAAACATAGGAGAAAAAGTATTGCTTAGAGATTCATCTTACAGGCTAGTGTAGCCCCTTTTTGCAATATCGCTACTCTTTTAGTCATGGGGTTGCCCTTCAACTAGCGAGATTGTTAATTTGAGTCACGTCATTGTAGTTTAGGCCAGTTTAGATTAGTGATAGACTTTTCTAGCATATTTTATCATTAAATAATTGTATTAAAACTAAATCCCTATAAATATTTTAATAATATTTTTTCTTAAGTCATATATATAGACTATTTTTCCTAAACACTACAATATCATTACTTGCTCTTTTGCTGCTAGTCACGAGTTTGTCGATTTGAGTCATGATTTTATAGTTTATGACAAAACCACTACTACTGATCTACTCCTAGTCATGGGATTTTTATTCCTAGTTGTGGATTGTCAGAATACCATGGTTTTGTGGTTAATTATTACAGTTAGCTAACATCTACAATCCCACAACTTTCCTAGTCATGGGTTTGTCCTGTAAGTCATGGTTTTACACTATGTAGTCATGAGTTTGTAGCCATTTTTGCCTTTAAATTTTGTCTTTTTTAGATCATTTTTTGAGTCATTTTTTTTAAATTTTGAGTCACTTTGAGCCTCTTACAAAGCCCAAATTGCCTTTAACGATGAGGGGCTTTGCCCCTCGACCTTGTCCTATACCACGATAGGGAGCATGCCTAGGGTGCTATCCCCAGACCCCACAAGGGGATTTTCCCCTTGACCCCATAAGGGGTGCTTCCCCTTGACCCTATTGGGGGCTACCACCTCCAAACCCCTACGTCATGTCACGCTCACCCCAAAGAAATTATAAAGCCAAACCATGATTTTTTAGGGGTGTTTTTATTAAGGCATATTTAACCAACATCTTATTTATTGTAGGGATTATTATGCCAACATCATCTTACAGGTCATATTTTGGGTCTAACATTTTTTTGTCAGGCTACATCTTTTGAATACCATATCCAACTACTAACCCATGTGATTGTAGGCCACTAGTCAAAGACTCCATTATGGCACTTTTTCACATCATTTTTGTAGTATTTGTATCATTTTAATTATCTTGTTGTGTGTATATCTTTCTTGTATATAATTATGTGTGTGTGTTAATTTGTAAATAATTTGTCATATCATACTCATCACATATAGGTAATTAGTTTGTTAATTAATCATATCATGTGTTTGCCTATTTGTTAAGCCCTCCCCTAGGATAACACATGACATGGAATTGACACCTATGCACAATCTTAATATATAGGGTTTAGTGTTGTGGACTTCATCACTGCACACTAACCAAACTCTGTGTTCTAGTAGAGTATAACAATCAGGGACAACTGTCGTTAGGCTAAGCGATTGACCCCATATAGGTCATCCATAAAGGGTAAGATTTAACTCTCTAAACCAGGTATTATACAATACCCTATATAGACTTGGGCACCCTAATGTACCATCATGTATATTTGGGACTCCCATAGATCCTAGTTCAGCCTAGTATAGGACCTTTCGGCCATAACAGGTGTTCCACTGTAGGCATCAGTAACAACACTGAAGTGACCATCAAGTGCAAGTAAGGTTGAGAGGGTGCAGTCGATTCCATAATGGGTCACCAGCCTATAACCTCACTTGTGTAGCCATTAGATGGTGTGGGTATCACGTTACACTCCCATATGGTTTATTAATTAGGGTTGTACTTGTCTATGATTATTTGTGTGTTGTGATGAGACCCATATTGTTTGTGAGCCAAGTCAACCTTTACCTATCTAATCCTATCTAGGTCCCTTGTACATATCATCTTGTATATCCTTACCACACCTTTTATCACATCATCCTTTGTATATATCCTACTCAACATCTTAGTCATTATCCCATCATACATATTATCTTTGTTTATCTTTGTCTAGGTCCTATCCCATCTCCCATCCTTGTCTTTATCATACCCACTCATCCTTAGTCATACCCTTGTCACCTTCATACCCTAATCACATCTTATATCCTTACTCAAGTCCACATCATCACCCAATTACCTTCACACAGTTACCTCATCCCTTTCTAGTCTCACCATATCCCCACATCATACATAATACCCCCATCTTACCTTGTACATCTTTGTCTTTGTATATCCTTGTCTAGGTCTTATCCCATCTCCCATCTTGTCTATTCACACCCACTCTTCATTGGTCATAGCCCCCATCTTACCTTGTACACATCATCTTGTACATCCCATCACATATTTCAATCACATCTTGTATATCCCAAAACCCACTCCCTTGTACATAATTTATTCTCTCACACATCCATCTTGTCTATATCACATCCTAATCCAAGTCATATCCCCTTATCATTAACCAAATTCCCATCACCCACATCTTATCTTATACATCCTATTATCCCCTCATACATATTATCTCTTGTATGCTATCTTTCACCACCACCTTGCCATAAGACCACCTCATCCATAATCAATCACACCTCAACTTTGACATTGCCTTATCCATCAATCACACCATAGTCTTGATCATTCCCATATCTTACATATTTGATCATAACCCATCACTTATCCTAATCCCATATTTTTTCACCATCCACATTCTATCCTAAGTCCACTTCATCGATAGTCCTAATCATTCCCATACCATCTTGTCTCATTATCCCATCACCTTGTATATTGTTGTTTTACATTCTTGTACATAATTTGCTCTCTTGTACATCCCTTTAATAATATATTATCACTAAACCCATACACATCCTAATCATACCTCTTCCTCCACATATTATCTTAAATCCATACCAAATCATTTGTCTTGACCTTGCCTTCATCACCCATTTATACATCTACTCATCTTATCCTAGTTGGCTTCTAGGTCACATATGGGTCTAAACTATCCACCTGTCATTACCCCTTTATCATTTCAACATCACCTATCATCATACTTATCCTTATTCCATAGTCTTAATCACCTTCATCATATAATCACCTACCATCCCATCTTGAGTAAAATTAGTCTACGGTCTTGAGCTAATCTTATCATCCTATCATCATAATCCCCATATCATCCTATCATCTTATTCGCCTACCATCCTATCATCCTAATTCACTTGGTAAAATCTAATATCATGATCAATAGCATGTTAGCGTCTTATCACTTTATCAGTATCAATCTAGCAAACCCATCAACCATCAATCATCCCTAGTCCAATCATCTTGCCTTATTAATAACTAGCACCCATCATATCATCCTCTTGCTATTTTGAATCTAGGCACCCATCATATCCCCAATCTTTTTACTAGCTTGACAACTAGGCATTATTGATAAGTTGATAGCAACTATTGCATTATTGGTCTGACATTTGATCATAGTCTTTAATCCATTAGTCTATCTCATCTCCATCATTACCTATCATACTATCTGAATCCTTTCAACCTATTTTGTTCAAGAAACTTATCCAATCCTTATCTTACCTACGCCATCCATCATCTATCAATCATTACCATGGAACTAGATCCTACCTTCATCGACCAATACATACATGATAACAAGGATGAGATCCTTTTATGACTCATTATGATGGGTGTACGTACCACTTCTCAAAGGTGTTGATCCCCTTCAGCTCATTGCACCTCCTATCCAAGCCCTATCATGTGAATCACATACCAATATTCCATTTTCTAGTCATAAACCATCAACTTCCCACTCCCATATTAGCAAAGGGAATCCAATCTTGGCCACCTCAAATCCTTCAACCTAGTCATATCCAAAACCATCTGATCATAAGTCCAATGCTACCATGTCTAAGTCACAACTTGAAGCAGGTCCTTATACTCCCCTTCCCATATCATTGGAGGCCCTCTTCAGCCAACTAGTCACTGCTAACATGAAGGTCTATCCACCTATCTGACATTTTGATCCTATTAAGCCTATGACCTCTTTGTATAATGAAAACCAATATTGTCTATACCATCAAACCTAGGGGCATACCATTAATCAATGTCGACCTTTACAAGACTTTGTCCAAGACCTCATTGACCATGGTGATATAATAATTGATGATGAACCAGATGAGTCTCAATCCTTGGGTGAACAAAAGAGGAATGCCATGATCCCCTTTTCAACCATGATCAAGCCCTTCCCTCTCCAAGCCAAGGTCAAGACACCACTCCTATCTCTGAAAAATCCTCTATCAAATCCAAGTTTATCTCCCATGATCCTAGTCCTTCTATATCTCATGAACCCTTCTATGACCCTCTTCTTGAATCCATTATTCCTCGATCATCTCCCTCTCACCCATCACATCAAATACCCCATCTTGAGTGGTCAATCATGGACAATGAATCTCTTATTATCAGCATTTCATCTTGTGCATCAGAGTCAGATTCAAAGTTAGCATAGGTCTTATATTTTGTGGGATCATGTTCAACACTCATGTCTAAATCAGATCCTACATCAAAAATGTCATCTCTCATTGATGTCGATAATACCTGTCTTTTAGAGGATACATATAATCTAGATACCTTTTATTCATTACCAAGCATATATTTTGATTTCATTCCCTATGATGATGTCATAAATGAGTTCTTGCACATTTTATCAATCAAAGATTGTCAAAGTGAGTTTGATCCTCTTTTGGATGTGTCTATAATAGCTAGTCCTAGTGATCCTTTTGTTGATCTTGAGGGGGTTTTCTCCAATGTCAAAATTGGGTCTCTTATAAATCCCTATGAAGATTATGTTTCCCCATCACCACTCATTGACGTCATCATTCCCTCACCACCATCTTCATCCATCATGGACCCTTTTCTCCTTGTTAATTATCATTTAATCACTTCCCTCCATAAGGACGAATAGGAGCATGCACCATTGGAACCTTCCTCAAGTAACATAATATGTACCACAAATCCAAAGGTCTAAGATAATATTCCAAAAGTCATAAATCATAATCAAGTAATCTTTGATCCCCTCAGTCAAAATCAATAAGAATCAAATCATCGGCCTTATCCAAAAATGTCTTTCCCTAGTGAAGCCCATAAACTAGCACTAGGAGACTATCAAAGTCAAAATAATCATTGTATATAAAGTCAATTATCAATATCCCTTGGTGAATCCCAAAATCAGGCACCAGGGGGTAGTTAAAATTCAAATAATGACCAAATCATGGCCGATCATCCATCAAATAATTAAATCAAAGATTAACCACAAAGTCAAAATGTCTTTAATCTCCTACAGTATTTTGTCACATGGCACCAATCAAATGAAGAATGTCCAATACCTCCAATGATGTATGTGACTGCTAGTCCTAATCCTCTATTACTCATCACCTCATCCTCTTATGATCCTATCATTCATTATCCTCCATCAGCCATCACACCATCATATCTCAATCCTATCATCCATCAAACTCAAGCTCTAATCAAATCCATACCTCACATCACCTCCTCAGGAAACATGGTCTCTCCTAAGGGTGATGATGATACCTGGTCTAGACATCTAGAGGGGTCACCATCAAGAATCACTATAGGCCACTAGGACATCTAGGCATCTAGCATCCATCACAGAATAAGTGTTGGCTAAAAAATCCATCAAATTTTCATGCCTTGCATCTCACCCATCATCTAATAAATTAATATGCCTCATAAATCCAAAAGTTAAAAAATTCAAAAAAAATCATTCATCCAATGGTGAAAACCAGTCTTCTGACAGCTTGGGAAAGTACCATGATGAAAACTAGTTTTTGACATCATGGTAAAATAATATATTGTTTGCATTGTTCCTCAACACTTGGTGGCAAGTGTATCCATTCCATACATCTTACTTGTCACAGTCCTCAAAAACCTTGTCCATATCACCCATCCTCTTATCCCTCATTCGATTGACCATTGATCCATCATCCACCATCATACCATGCATCTTGTCTCCTCTTCCTTCCTATCTTGACCTTTATAAGGAAGCAGAAGGTGTCTTGAGAAATGTCCCAAAACCATCTTGGCATATCCTCTAATGGAAACTCAAGAAACTAAACTTTTGGTTCCTTCATGATGTGGTCATTGGTTGTCCCTAGTCCATTCATCCTTGGTCCTGATCTCATTTTTTCACATCACCCTCATCCTTTTGTCATCCCATACATCATTCCATCCATCCTCATCCTAGTTTCTAGGCTTGGTATTCACTTTGATATTAACCCCATTTGTATAATGTATATACATAAATTTAAATATGTCCAAAAATCCTAAAACTATAAAATTTGAAAAATCCAAATATATATATATATATAGTCCATAGTGTCTTGTCTTATCCCCAATCCCCTAATGGCATCCATCTCCATCTGTCTCATGTCTTCCTAATCCATCCCATATTTATATACCACATTTAGTATTGGAACCCAATCTAAGTGGTCACCCATCATTTAAAAATCCTTTTGGATAAGTATTATTGGCACATATCACCTTGTCGATATTTTAATCTGGCACCCATCACTTCTCTATCAATGCCTTTTCATACTTAGCACCCATCAATCATCACTTTACCAATATGGAAGGCACTTGATCCCATCATTATCTTTATCATTGCCTCTTCATGTCTATTACCCATCCAATCACTTTTAATTACATGAAAGGTATTTGATCCCATCATCATGTCCTAGTCTCCTTGCTAGATTGGATCCTTGCAAGGTCTTGTATTTTGGTAATCCTTGGTCATCACTTTGTTCCATCCCCATCCTTGACCACTTTATGATCCAAATTCAAGAACAAGTTAGTATCCAAAGATCTTATCCCATCCTTCAATCCTAAACTAGGGGAAACATCCAAATCCAAGGCCATCCTAAGTCCACAATCCCATCACCCACTCACTCATCCCATCATTAGGCAAGACATTATGATATTTCATGTAGATACTTGTGTGTGTGTTATTTGTTTGTTCTATTTGTCTTGTTTTTATGTCATGTATATATCTTATTTGTCTTATGTTTTGTTTGTCATGTCTCTTTTTGACTATTTGGAAATGAATGAGGATGCTATAAGGACACCAAAAGTGCCCTTGAAGATGCAAAGTTCACTATTTTCCCAATCACTTTGGCATAATGTCCTCTTGGTCATGCTTATATCATGGGGCATATTGTTAAGTGCTATATTTTTTAATTACTTAGACTATGATGAGCATTATGGCATTTGGATGGATTGATCTTACATACCCACCCTCATCATTCCTCTAATCATCCCATTATCCTTGTTCTCATCACTAATCTAATCCTCTCAACCCATCTGACTAACATCCAATATTTTTATCCTCATCTCATCATCTGAACCATATCCTTAAATCACTAAATAGTCTAATCATCCTTATCATCATCACTTTGTAATCCCTAATCATCATCATCATCATTGACCTCTATCCTCTTGTCATAACTACATCAGCCTAAGGTCTTTTCAGAATATGTATGCAACACTTGGCCACTCCTTCATGCCCAAGGATATCTCAGCCACTATCTCCTTTCTCACTCCCTTCTATGTGTCCTTGCTAGGGGCATCATCCCAATACTTTGGTCACTCAATCATATCAATTCTTCTCTATCATCACCAATCGATTTAGCTTTGAGCTACACCCATCATCAATTTTATCAAATCATCATCTTATCCTAGCCAAAAACTCTCCATTACATGCATCCTTGCTTGGGATACGTCTAAAGCCTATGGCCTATTAATCCTATCATCATCTTATTATAGTTGATTCCCTCTTGGGATGTGTCTACAATTATGACACCCATCATCTTTATTCCCTGTGCATATTTCCTTGTCAGGGGCATCATTATCAAATTGTAGCTCATTTCTCGAGTCAAATCACCCATCTTCTTCACCCTCTATCGCACATTTAAAGTCCCATCCCCTTGCCTATCTATCTCGTCCCACCCATCATTTATTCTTTCAAGTGGCCATCCATCTCATTCTTCCTTGCATGTTCCCTCGAGGGGGCATCATATCCCTTAACAATGTATTTTAACATTCATCCATGACATGGCATAATATCCCTTAATAATGTCTACTAACATTCATCCATGACATAGTTTTTATTTGAAATACCATTACTCCTTTCACTTCGCTCCACTTGTAATGCCCTTTCAAAGAGGGGCAAAATGTATACACCTAAAATTGTTTACTTTATTACTGTCGACTAATATTCCTATTAGTTGACATTGATTCTACTTATCCTATTTCTAGAAATATATCTAATATTCCCTTCCATCATCCTACATTTACTAACCTTATTCATCCCATCTCTTTATTAATTTTCCCTAATCATCTCCTTATCCTAATCTAATCTTATTTATCTAGTATATGGGAATTTAAAATTCCCATAACCCCACCTACCCACCTACTAACCTACTCCTTAGGTATTCCTACATCCCTAAGAATCCTAATCCTCATTAATCCTTATCTAAACTCCCCTAAATCATCATGAACTCCTAAAGAGAGTTCTATAACTCTCTATATCTAGAACTCTCTCTAACCTAGCCCTCCACTCTAGAAACCTTTGATTCTAGAGGTTTCCAAAGAATGTAATATTCCTTGGATAATTCCTATCCATTGATCTCATTCTCCTAAATTTAATTCTAAGCCCTTGATCTTCCTTTCATGTCTGTATTTAACTAAGCCATTCCTCCACCCTCAAACAATGAAGAAGAATGATAGGGAAACCATGCCAAAATAATTCTAGAAATCCTATTACATATCTATAATCAAATCATCAAGCATCCATCAACAATCCAAAATAAAGCTATCACTTTTGTAAATCTTAGTCTAAATCATCTACTTGCAAATCCTAGAAGGAGGTAACATAAGGCAAGATAATTTGGTAAGTTTATTGTCATTCTAATTTGCTTTATAAATTCTTCCTAATTGATTAGTTTGCATTTTGAGTTGGAATTTGCATCGTTGAATTCATATAGAGCTCGAAATCCTACTAAACATATATATGTTTAATTTTCAATGAATACAAACTTACAAAATTACATATCACTTTCAAACTTATTGATATTATTGTTTTGGTTATCAAAGGAAAAAAATATTCCAAATTAGTCTTCTTATAAAATTTGGAGTTAATAGGAGAAGAATATTGTTCCCTCTAAATGAATTAATTTTACAACCTCTCAAAGTCATAAGGGGATCATTTATTGTTATTTACCTTGTGCATATATTTTATAATTCCTTTTAACATATAGAGCTATAATATCTATTCGAATGGCTAGGGTAACTAGGTGAAAAACCTATCATATTTGGAGATCAACCATCCTATATTTTAGTCCTACACTAATTACATGTGGGTCTCTAATTCAGTAAGAAGGGTCACAAGCCTTTTGTGTTTGAGCTTTGATTAAGCTCAAAATTCACAAGCCTTGTGTTCTTTTTTTGATTGATATGCGTAGCTTTATTGATAAGACAATCTATAGTACAATTCTAGTCATACAAAAAAATATGGGTGGAAAAGTCACACCCCAAAACCCAAGTGACACTAGGAGAAACAAACCAATATTACAAAAGGCTAGCAAGAGAAAAAAACAAGAGAAAAAAAATTAGAAATGGCCACATCCCATACCCACAAGATGACCTTTTCTGTCCTTTTTTATTTTGAACCTCAACCGAACACTTTAGATGACCAATATCCATTGGGCTAGTAATAACCATCAAATGTGCATGATTGCACTAAGGTTAAAAAAATGGTTGATCCTTATTAGATCTAAAATTTTCCTATTCATGTGATCTTTTGATACCACACCATGTATCATTATTTGCAAAGTTGTTTGGCAAGAGGAATATGCCACCGTCGATTCTCAAAAAAACTCTAAACCTTCTTCCTTACCTGTGCCATCATTAGATTTTTCTATGACCTTGGTTGGACTGGTGTGTTCATATAGTTGCTAGCCTTTAAGATGATAAGAGTGATCCTTTTTATTTTTTTGGCTTGCTTGCATGAGGACAAATGTCATGTCCCTATTTTTATAGGGACATCTTTGAAGACCCTTAGCTTTAATTAATTCATGAGGGCTAAGGAACAAGTAAGAAGAGAAAAATAATTAAGTGTTTTGATTAAATATATGTAAAAAAATACTTTTTTGAAAGTTACTTATGTTTCTTATTTCACTTAAAGATGGGACCTTTAAGTGTCATGGAGGTTTAAGTGATTGTAAAAAGATCATAAGAAAAAGTTCTTTTAATTAATTGATGTTACTCTCCCTTCCCCTTTGGGGTGTCAAACTTAGAAGGTTATAAAGGCAAAAGAGGAATCATTTGGAGAGGTTCATGCTATTATTGATATTTAAATATTGGTAATTATGCATGAAATGCTTGAGCCATTGCCTTGAAGATAAAAACCTTCAAGCAAGGAAGGAGTGGGGACATAAATTCTCATTTCTCAACTAGGGCAACTTCACCTTGAGGTTATACTTGTGCATAATATTCAGAAAATACAAAAATATTGCATTTGGAATGGGTTGACTAGGGTTTGTAACCTTGGGAGCTATTTTAAAATGACAAAGACCCCTCATTGGAGGGTTGAGTGGATTGTGGTGCTGGAATTAATTATTTCCAACTAGGGTGAATTGTCTTGAAAGCTGGTGTGTAGGGTTTGAGAGGGTTTTAAGACCTATTTTGGGTAAAAACATATTATGATTTTATTCCAATAATTATACAGTGTGGTGACTTGCTTTGTGAGTTATTTTGGTATATGTTGAGGGTCATATTGCCCTGAAAATATTCAATAAATATTATATCTATTTTTCTAACTTTTACAATTTGATTTGAGGAGCTTGTGGCTCCAAATACATTCAGATTTTCATCATAAATTATGTAATTTTTATGCAAATATATGAGGGTTTCATTGGAATAATTCAACTACAAATTTTTACTAAAATCTAGTTATGAGGCATCTAGGGTTTGAGGGTTACTCCTTGATTTTTGAAGGATAAAATTGCTTGTTTGGATCAACCAATTATTGCTTAGGGTTTAGCATAATTTTGTGTTATTTTTTGAGTTATTTGACAGATGGGGTTTGTTGTTACAAAAATTAGAATTTTACATTTTTTGGCTAGGATTTCTAAATAAATCCAAAATTCAAAAAATTGTCTTATTTGAGAACATTACAGTGGTATCAGAGCCATATCTTAAATAGCCATGGGGTTTCAAAGTGATACATGCAAGAGGGTGACAAAGAGGTAAGATATTACTTGAGGATTAAGAATAAAGTGGACTAAATTCCAAAAATTAAAAAATATGTCTCACTTGGGTCAACAAAGGGATGAGGTATAGAATAGAGAAGTAAAAATGTTTGACAGGTACACTTAGGCCCAAGAATAAATTACTATTATGATATCAAATTTTGTTCGCACTATGAAGGAGATGAAGGGTGACAAACCATCCAATGGGGATGGTAGTTCTTATCGAAGTCACAACCTCATAGATTGACCTTCTAAAGGGGTTGGAGGAGATACACGTAAGCCTAACCAATGTACTTTTTTGCAAGAATAAGTGGTCACTTTAGATGGGGAAGTGAAACCGATATTAAAGGATAATTTATTGAGAGATTATGATGAATACATGACATATCCAGCTCCTTTTAGGGATCAAATGGACTTTTTAACTTTCACTTCATGGAAGCATGGCCAACTGGGTGGTAATAGGGTTGGCCAAAGGTACAAAGGTAGCCAAAGAGGACTCCAACATGCATTGGGAAAGCTCTCACTTTCAAATTTTGATGGTTACCACAAGAGTTCAACTAGGGATTAAATTCAAAAGGTGCATACATACTTTTCTCTAAGACCTATGATGGAAAAAGAGTCCATTCAATTTGTTACCTTACACTTGGAAAGGGCTTCCCATGAATGGTGGTATCAAAGTTTGGTTACTAAAGGGTACCAACTCATTTCATCTTATGAAGATTTTAGTAAGAGGATTATTGAAGGATTTGATAGGGCTGATCCAGAGCTACATTTTAGAGAGTTGGCACAATTAAAATAAAAGGATACTATAGAGGAGTATGTGACTGAATTTTAGAGGCTTTTAGTCATGGTAACTGATGTTTTAGAAAGAAGGTTGGTGGTTATTTTCATGGAGGGATTGGTTGATTCTATTAGGGATTTGGTCAAGGATTTTGACCCTTCTACTCTCCAAAGAGCCATTCAAAAGGCCCTTGATATTGAGTCCTCAACACCCCAAGGTAAAATTATGCAATTTAATTCACAAACAAACTAATTCTTTCAAGCCTTATGGACAACCAAAACACAATAAGTGGGGGCATCAAAAGGGAAACACTTTTGGACCACCAAGATGAGATCCTTTGGGGAAATTTGATAGGCCCAATCAACATGGTTTGGGGTAGTTTGGTAGGCCAAACCAGTAGGGTTTGGGGTTGCAAAGAGAGTTGCCAAGAGAGATTTTTGAGACAAGGAACAAATTAATAAGGAAGAAGTTGTGCTTTGATTGTAAAGACCCTTGGACATGGGGTCACTGTTGTCATGGGAAGGGTCAAGTGCACTACATTGAGGTGCATTTAGATGAAGAAAAAGGGGTAACCACCTATGATGAAGAGTACTTGGAGATCCTTAGAGGAGGAGACTTGGATCACACTTTTTTCTTCCTTATCATGGACCCTTAAATACTATCCCTTTCATGTGAAAGGTAATTTCAAAGGTAAGGATGTCACTATTCTCATTGATAGTGAAAGCTACTCATAATTTCACTGATAAGAAATAGGTTGCTTTGTGTGAGTTGTAACTTATTGAGTTTAGTGGTTTTTGAGTGACTGTCCTTGATGGATTCACAACCCTTTGTACCAATAAAATTCTTAAGTTGAGCATCATCATCTCATTGAGGATGATTTTTACATGGTTGGTATTGGGGAGACCAACCTAGTGCTTAGTATACAATGGTTTCACTCTCTTGGAGAAAACACACAAAATTACTAACCAATGGAACTCAATTTTGATGCAAATGGGAAATAAGTGATTTTACAAGGTTTGCATAATAGGTCACCCAAGGGGGAAACATCCAAGAGGATAGAGAACATAATTCATTAAGGGATTCCGATAGAGGCAGCAAGACAAGTTATTTTTTCTGAGTTAGAACAACCAACTCTGATGAAGGAAATGGGGCACATACATGGCTTGTTGAGTGGAAAAAAATGGGAAAAATTTACCCTTACAAAATCATCAATAAATGGAGCATAGGATAAATTTTAAGGTATGTAAAAAACTTTCAAATTTGTCTTTGCATGAGCTGGTTTCTAAGGCATATTAGAGTGATCAAGGGTTTGTTGCAAAGAGACCATGTTAGTTTGCTACCAAGGTATGGAGAAAACTATTTAATCTCTTTTTCTCTAAGCCCTACAAATTCTAAGAATATATGCTTGAAATTAGTGTTGAGAAGGATTGAAATTCTATATGTGAGGAGGATAAAAAATTCTGAAATTTTCTTTAGAAAGAGGTTTGAAATGCACTAAACAAATTCTGAGTTTTTTATGTCAACTCAACTAAGTATATATTCTGAAAATGTGATGAATAAGGTGTTAACCCAGCTAGATAAATGCACCCCAAGGTCTGAAATCAAGAGGGCACTTGGTGTTGGTATTAGTAAAGGGACAAATGAGCAACTTTAGCTGAGTATATGTCAATGGAACAAGGTGAAAAGGAGTGATGTACATTACCCTATAAAGTTTGAAATTGTAAGGAAGTTTGGGTTTTTCCTTGGTGAGAAAGATCCAATTGATGCACCACTTCCCCAAGGTATGCAATTCCAATGTTTGTGGGACTTAGCATGTGTTCCCAAGATCGTCAAAATGTATATAAGGGGTAGCTCTTTGACATTTCTCAGTTCTGATTTCTTTTGCTTATTGCTTGGATCCATAATGTTTTCTTTATGTGGCTTAGACATGAAGGGTTTGTTAGAGGCCAAAATGGTGATGGATTGGTTGGCTCCATTGAAGATTTATAGGGTTTTTGGAGCCCAACTCAGCCCACATAACAATTGGTCAAGGTTTCTTAAGGCATTGATTTGCTCCAAGGCACAAAGGCAAATGAGCATGTGGACCAAGGATGGAGTTACCACTCCCACATGTGAGTTTCTAGCCATTGAGAGGTTCTAAATTGGGAATTTGAGGGGTGGAATCAAGGATACATGTAGTTGTTGATGAGTTACATAAGGCAAAAATATACTTGGGACAACAAGTTGTTAAGAAGAAAAAAACATTTTGGGGCTGATAAGGAGGGTGCTAGGGACTATACCATGCTTAGCAATGAGGAGTATGTAACCAAACCTCATAAAGAAGGCATTGCAAAGACACAAAAGTGAAATGGAAGATTTTTTTTTGGACTAATGTGTTTGCTTCTTGTGCAAGTGTTGATATAAGGGCAATCAAGGCCCTAATGCATTTTTCCAACCACCTTTGTGATGTCAATTCTGAAGTTTTTCTTATTTTCATCATCTTGTGGCCATTTTTGAAATTCTTGGGCTCAATGGCAAGAGAAAAAAAGATATGGTACTGTTGTTTTTGCATTTCCAACTTATATGAACATCAAAGAAACTTCATCTACAATAGTAGAAGGCTTCATCAAGAGGGCCCTCTTCATTGAGAAGGGCCCAGGTTTAAGTTTTACACACAATCCATGGTGGAGATAGCACTTTAGTTACTTCTATTAATTGAAGACAAGCAATTTTAGGCAGGGAGGATTGTCATATCCCTCTTTTGATAGGGACATCTTTGAAGACCCTTAATCTTAACTAATTCTTGGGGGTTAAGGCATAAGTAAGAAGGGAAAGAGAACTAAGTGTTTTGATTGAATATATGTAAATGGTACCTTTCTGAAGTTACTTTATATTTCTCATTTCACTTAAAGAGGGGACCTTTAAGGGTCATGGAGGTTTAAGTGATTTTTAATAAATATCATAAGAAAAAGGTTTTTTAATTAATTGATGTTACTCTCCCTTCCCCTTTTGGGTTCCACAGTTAGAGGGCCATAAAGGCAAAAGAGAAATCATTTGGAGAGGTTCATGATATTATTAATATTCAACTTGTCATGATCTTACAACACAATTGATTACTTTTGTATAAGCAACTAAACACAGAATTAAACCAGAAATAATAAGTAACTATAAATCAGAAACAACAAAAAATATGAGATACAATATTAACACTCTTCTAGAAGGAAATACAATGAAGAAACCTCTCTCTCTTCTCACACCTCTCAGATGTACAGATCTCTTTCCCTCAAGAGTTCTCTCTCTCTCTCAATTACAACCAATTCAATCCTTGAATTGATTCACCTTCTTTTTCTTCTCTTACAATGCTATGAGGATCTAACCCTATTATATAGAACTAGGATTCATGAGCCATGCATTCTCCACCATTAGATGCACCTCTTAATCAAAGGTTCAAATCTGTCCTACCAAAAATAGAAAAGTGAACTCAAGACTAACAGTTACTCTTTACATACATACATGCAAATTCACTGTTCTCCAAAAATAGAATTTTGGGAACGCATAGGTGACCGACGTCAGTCCCTGTCTGTCTGCATATGACCGATGTCAACTGATCCATAACTGACGTCGACAGATTCCAATCGACCCCTGACCGATGTCAGTGACTATGTAACTCTAGCAACCTCTGCATTTGCTCATTTAGTGAAGCTTTTAGCTCCATAACTCAACAATCTCCCACTTGGAGATAAACAACTGCACTTCTACCTATACAACAACATCCTCTAGCTTCACCATCCTCAAGTTCAATCTTGAAGACCAACAAAAGTTGAATGAAGATTCAACTTCTCCTTTGTTACCGGCTTTGTTAACATATCCGCAGGGTTCTCATCCATATGGATCTTTTCCAGCTTCAACTGTCCATCCTCCAATACCTGTCTAATGAAGTGGTACCTAAGCTGTATATGTTTGGTTCTTGAATGAAAGGCTGAATTCTTTGCCAAATGAATTGCACTTTGACTATCATTGTACAATTTGCAACTCTTTTGCTCCTTTCCCAACTCTTCCATGAACCGAGTCATCCAAATCATTTCCTTTCTAGCCTCTATGATTGCAATGTATTCTGCCTCTGTAGTAGACAAGGAAACAACCTTCTGGAACTTTGAAATCCAGCTAACTGCTATTCCACCAACAGTGAACACATATCCTGTGGTGCTTCTCTTGCCATCCAAGTCACCTGCCATATCCGAATCTACATACCCATGTAGAGAAGTGTTTGACCCTCCATAGCTTAAATGCCTACTGTTGGTCCCTCTTAGATATCTGAGAATCCACTGAACTGCTTTCCAGTGTTCCTTTCCTAGATTGGCCATAAACTTGCTGACAACTCCCACTGCTTGGGCAATATCAGGTCTAGTACATACCATTGCATACATCAAGCTCCCAACTGTTGAAGCATATGGAACTCTACTCATGTACTCAACCTCATCATGTGACTTAAGACACTGTTCTTTGCTCAACTTGAAGTGTCCAGCCATAGGTGTGCTTACCAGTTTTGCATCTTGCATATTGAACCTCTCTAACACCTTGTTCACATAATCCTCTTGAGACAAAATCAAACTGTGATTTTTCCTGTCTCTCTTAATACTCATGCCAAGGATTTTCTTTGCTGCTCCTAAATCCTTCATGGCAAATGTGTGAGCTAATTTTACCTTAAGCTTAGTAATATCTTGCATGTGTGAACCTGCAACAAGCATATCATCTACATATAGTAACAGGATAATATAACTACCATTATCCAATCTATTAAAATAAACACAATGGTCAAATTGACATTTACTAAAGCCATGCTTTGTCATAAACCTGTCAAACCTCAAATACCATTGTCTTGGATCTTGCTTAAGACCATATAAGTTTTTCTTCAACCTGCACACAAGTTTCTCCTTACCTTTGACCTTAAAACCTTCTGGTTGATCCATATATATTTCTTCAACCAAATCTCCATGAAGAAATGTTGTCTTAACATCAAGCTGCTCAAGATGCAAATCCTCAATAGCAACTAAAGACAATACAGTCCGAATAGAAGTCATCTTTACTATAGGAAATTTTTTTCACCAAAATCAATACCTAGTTTCTATGCAAATCCCTTTACTACCAACCTGGCCTTATGTCTCATTTGTCCATTCTCTCCTTCCTTTAACCTGTATATCTATTTGTTTTTTAGTGCTTTTTTTTTGGCTGGCAACTCAACCAAATCCCACGTTTGATTCTCTTTCAAGGAATCAATTTCCTCATTCATGCCATGCTCCCACTATTTCCTAGATTCTACCTGCATTGCCTCATCAAAACTTTCTAGTTCTCCACTATCAGTGAGCAACAAGTAGTATAAAGAAGGGGAATAATGAATTCGAGGTTTACTTACCCTTTCAGACCTCCTCATGGGCGTTTGAGACTCATTCACAGCTTGTTGTCTGCCCAAATTTTTTTCTGTCAGTGACCGATCTCGGTCATCTATGGTCGATGTCAGTTTACATCTGACCAACGTCGGTTTTTGTTTGACCGACGTCAGTTCCTTCCTAACTGACGTCGGTGTCTGTGTTTACCTGTGTGTGATTATTTTTGCCTGCGAGCTCATTTTGGATCATAACCTCGTCCAAATCAACATTGCCCTGCTCAAAATTATTCAGCCTCTTGAGCTGATCACTGTACATCACCTTATCATTCAAAACTACATCACGGCTTCTAATAATTTTGTTAGTTTCTAAATTCCACAACTAAAATCTGAAATCTCTAGAACCATAACCAATGAAAGTGCACCGCATAGATTTAGCATCCAGCTCCTTTCTATTTTCTTTATCAATGTGCACAAAAGCTTCAGAACCAAAAACTCTGAAAAATGAAAGATCTACCTTTTTACCTATCCAAGCCTCTTCTGGAATTCCACCATCCAGTGTAGTAGAAGGTCCTCTGTTAATCAGGTAAACTGCAGTATCTACATCTTCTGCCCAAAACTGTAAGGGCAAACCAACATGCAACCTCATACTCCATGCACACTCCATTATTGTTCTATTCATCCTTTCAACAACTCCATTTTGCTGAGTTGTCCTTGGAACTGTCCTTTTCCTGCGTATTCCATTCATAGAATAGTAATTGTTGAATTTATTGATGCAGTACTCACCACCATTGTCAAATCTAAGGCACTTCAATCTCAAACCTGTTTCATTCTCAACCAAAGCTTTCCATTTCTTAAATGTGTCAAAAACATCAGATTTCCTCTTTATGCAATAAATCCATACCTTTCTTGTAGCATCATCAATGAAAGAAACATAATACCGTGATCCTCCAATAGAAGCTACCGGAGCTGGTCCCCACACGTCTGTGTGAACAAGCTCCAACTTGTGCTTCTTCTTTGTTGATCCAGTTTTGAGAAACCTCACTTTCTTCTATTTTCCAAAAATACAATGCTCATAGAAATCTAGATCTATGCTTCTCAAATCTAAAAACTTACCTTTTGACTTAAGAACATTCATTCCATTCTCACTCATGTGACCAAGCCTACAGTGCCACAACTTTACATCTACATCTGAAGTAGATAAAATAGAAGGAGAATGATCAGTAATACAAGTAGATAGATAAAGTGTACCTACTCTCTTACCTCTGCCTAATACAAGTGCACCCTTAGAAACTTTTCAAGATTCAGCTATGAGAGTTACTATGCAACCCTCATCACCCAACTTTCCTACAGAAATCAGATTTCGCTTCAGGACGGGTACATGCATGACATCCTTCAACACCCATGTGTTTTTATTCTGCAATTTCAGCTGCACTTTGCCCTTGTCAATAATTTGACAAGGCTCATCATCCCCTAAATAAAATTTTCCAAAATCTCCATGGACATAATCATTGAAAAATTCTCTATTTGGGGTTGCATGGAAAGAGGCACCAGAATCTAAAACCCAAGATTCTACTTTATTATCCAAAGAAAATATAAGAGCATCCTGTGCAACAATACCTGTAACTTTTGCTTCTTCTTTATTACCTTCATGTTGATTTTCTTTTTTATCTTTCAACCAACAATCTTTCTTTGCATGCCCTTTCTTTCCACAATTCTAGCAAGTTATTCTTCTTCCATTTCTGGATTTGGATCTACTTCTCATCTTTGACTTTGACCTTGATCTCCCTTGCTTGCCCTTCTCTCTTTGCCTTCCCCTGCTTTCAATACTTAAAGCATTACCTGATGTTTCCTCTGTGCTTTTCTTGCAAATTTTCTCGTTTAAGATTACACTAACAACATCATCAACTTTCAAGATATTTGAAGCAGATGCAGTATTACTAACTGCCATTACCAAACTATGCCAACTTTCAGGTAAAGAGCATAAGATTAAGAGAGCCTTAATTTCATCATCAAAAACTATTTTGACTGAATTTAACTGATTTACTATTGCATGGAAATCATTAAGATGACTAGATACCGATCCACCTTCTTGTATTTGCAAATTAAATAATTACTTCATAAGATATACCTTATTTGAAGCTGAGGGCTTTTCATATAAATTTGCCAAAGTATCCATTAACTCTACCGTTGTCTTTCCCTGTGATAAGTTGGAAATCACAGAAGATGCTAGGCTCAACCTTATAGATCCAAGAGCCTTTCTATCAAGAACATTCCATTCTTCATCTTGCATATCTGTGGGCTTGCATGCAACCCCACCCAACGGTAAGTACAGATATTTCTGATACAGATAATCTTCTATCTGCATCCTCCATAATTGATAATTCTTGCCATTGAATTTCTCCATTCTTACTTTACTTTCTTCTGCCATTGCTTTACTCCCACTCAAACAGAAACCCCTATGAGTGACCTGTAATCAACAAACACTAACCTACTCTAATGAACCTTGTTAGTGAACCTAACTCTGATACCACTTGTCAAGATCGTACAACATAATTGATTACTTTTGTATAAGCAACTAAACACGAAATTAAACCAGAAATAATAAGTAACTAGAAATCAGAAATAACAAAGAATATGAGATACAAGAAACAACCAATCTTGTATTAACACTCTTTCAGAAGGAAATACAATGAAGAAATCTCTCTCTCTTTTCACACCTCTCAGATGTATAGATCTCTTTCCCTCAAGAGTTTTCTCTCTCTCAATTACAATCAATTCAATCCTTGAATTGATTCACCTTCTTTTTCTTCTCTTACAATGCTACGAGGATCTAACCCTATTATATAGAACTAGGATTCATGAGCCATGCATTCTCCACCATTAGATGCACCTCTTAATCAAAGGTTCAAATATGTCCTGCCAAAAATAGAAAAGTGAACTCAAGACTAACAGTTACTCTTTACATACATACATGCAAACTCACTGTTCTCCAAAAATAGAATTCTGGGAATGCACAGGTGACCGATGTCGATCCCTGACTGTCTACATATGACCGATGTCGGTCGATCTATAACCGACGTCGACAGATTCCAGTCGACCCCTAACCGATGTCGATGACTGTGTAACTCCAGCAACCTCTGCATTTGCTCATCTGGTGAAGCTTTTGGCTCCACAACTCAACACAACTATTAGTTATTAAGCATGAAATGCTTGAGTCATTACCTTGAAGATGAAAACCTTCATGCAAGGAAGGAGTGGGGATGTCGATCCTCATTTCTCAACTAGGGAAACTTCACCTTGAAGTTATACTTGCACATAATATTCAGAAAATACCAAAATATTGCATTTGGAGTAGGGCGACTAGGGTTTAGAGCCATGGGAGCTGTTTGAAAAGGATGAAAACCCTTCATTGGAGGGTTGAATGGATTGTGGTGTTGAAACTAATTATTTCCAGCTAGGGCAAATTGTTTTGAGAGTTGGTTTGTAGGGTTTGAGAGGGTTTTGAGACCTATTTTGGGTCAAAACATATTCTGATTTTATTGCAATAATTATGCAGTGTGGCAAATTGCTTTGTGAGGTATTTAGGTATATTTTGAGGGTCATCTTGCCCTAAAAATATTCAATAAATATTATATCTATTTTTCTAGCTTTGGCGATTAGATTTGAGGGGCTTGTGGCTCCAAATACATTTAGATTTTCATCATAAATTCTACTCATAAATTCTATAATTTTTATGCAAATTTATGAGGGTTTCATTAGAATAATTCAGTTGCAAATTGTTATTAAAATCTAGTTGTGAGGCGTAAAGGGTTTGAGGGTTATTCTTTGCTTTTGGAAGGATAAAATTGCTTATTTTGATCAACCAATTGTTGCTTAGGGTTTAGCATAATTTTGTTCTATTTTTGGAGTTATTTGGCAACTAGGGTTTGGTGTTACAAAAATTAAAATTTTACATTTTTTGGTTAGGGTTTCCAAATAAATCAAGAATTCAAAAAATTGACCTATTTAGGGACATTACAACAACCCCCCAGAGATGGCCAATTTGGTGAAATAAATGACATCTAAATGTAGTGTTTTCATAATCCAAGGTTTAGAACCAATGGGAATTATCATGTTTCAGTTAGATTCTATCTGAAGGACTTTTGTTAAGGTCCACCTCCACACAAACACAGGCATAGGTATACAACCCATGCTTAGACCATTCAAAATTCATCTTGATGAATCTTCCAAGCGTGTTACCAATAACTTCACATACTGAGGGTTCCCAGAAGGGAAGAGGGAGATTTGGGACCAAATGACATTTTAGATACCACCATGCAAACTGACATTTTAGATACCACCATTATTGAGGCATAATAATCAAAGAACCAAGGGGTAATAAAGAGCTCAACTCTTCCCCAAAACCAAGGTCCCTCCTTAAAAACTCTTCGATAATCCTTTAGTTCAAAACACTGGACTATGAAAAACCCTTTAGAGCATAAATGGATCACATAGTCTTCGGTCTAGCTAGCCTCAGCGCATTGAGTCAAATCTTTTGACAGAGGCCAAAATCTATTAAACCTACAAATAACTGCATAATCTTTAAATTTAGAAATTAATCCAGTCACTTTAGAAAGAGAAATCTCCACTGCATGCACTTCATTTGATTTCTCTATAATGTACAGAGTGTGAGAAACTGAAGAAGAAGTCATCGGAGTCTAGGGGTGGGCAACATCTCTATAAGAAAAACCAACTCTTTGATATTGACTCAATACCATATCACAGGTAGAAAAATGCTAAAAATCTACTGTAAACTTAACTGTCGCTGCAAGCACCTATGCCCTCTTCTCGTTGCTTAAGGGTTTCGGTCTTGATACAATTTATCTTTAACTTTTTGAACCGTCACCTTGCGTTCTTAAATTTTGATCCTAAGTGGAAGGCTTGAAGGAAGGCAATTGTCTACCACAAAGGGCAATGTAGGTTGAGGGGTCAAGTAAAGGCACTCTTCTTATCAAATTTATGTAAATGGACCCTCCTAAAATGGGAGTTAAAGCTACAAAAGTGCTCCCGACAGGAACAAATAATCGACATGTAAGTACTGTTATTGTCTGAATCAAGATGAGAGCAAGGAGTTCGGATATAGACAAATTGTCCCCGGTTAATGTGGGACCAAAGAGTTTGACATGAACATAACTCTCGGAAAAACTGCGTGTGACCCTCAAAGCACTTTATGTTTTGTTTGGGTAGCTTACAATGTGCCAGAACCAGAAAATAAACAAGCAGAGTAGCCTTGAATGCACATGGTGGTGCACATCAATTATGTCCTCAACTGTCAGTGTCTTCCATCAATTATGTCCTCAACTGTCAGTGTCTTCACATGGAAGATGGAAGGATTACAACATACTCATTCTTTCCTTCCAATCTATCCATAAATCTCTCTGACTCGACTTCTGGATTTCATCTACTTGTATTAACTGTAATTTATTTTAGGGTTGTTTGTTTGTTCTTCAATCTGTACAATGGCAAGATTTGTGTTCGTTTCCTTCACATTCTTGGGAAATTCAGGTACAAGGTTTAACAGAACAGATTTATGGTATTTGATCTGCCATTGTTGTGTTAACGTACCTTGTTTTATTGTTTTGGGTGTTGAAATCGGTCTTAACTGACTTTGCAGGGTGTTAGTGTTTCTGATGTAAGTGATGCCAATGAGCAGGCCCTTTGTAGCTTAACCTGTGAGTTCATCATTCCCCAATGCTGTTTCGTAGGTTTTAGATATAAAATGTGTGTCGATCAGTGTATACACAAAAAAAATTATTGAAGGATAAACACCCTGATTCAAGTGTATTTATAGTTGATCTTTTTCAATTTAGTGTATATCAGAGGTATTTATATTTTGACGGATGTTTCAAAAATCATATCATTTAATCATCTTTATTAATTAAACTATAAACTTTTTAATTATGTGTAAATAATAAAATAGCATTGTGATTGAAAATAGTAGAATGAAAATTGTTTTTTCTTTTTGATGTGAAAATAAGTTGTGTAATTTTAATAATAAACGGCACTGAGATATTTTTATTGGCATTGATCAATTTTTGAATGGAGGGATTGATATATAAAAAATAAAATTGAATGATTTTTTTAAAATATAGTTTAATAATATATGACCATAAATATTTTAGTAAATTTTGTTATATTTAAATATATTTTAAGCATGAAGAAAGTGGTTAATTTATTTTCTAAATTTTTTGTATTAAGATGTTAGTAAACCTAACCATTTTTCATTTAAAACAAATTATATTCAACTAAATAACATAAAAATTCTAATCTCTAACTTTAAAAAGTTGATTATAACATGATAAGTAAAAGCATACTTAAAACAGAGTTTCCTTATAAGAACTAAAGGGATTCGTTGTGTTCACTGTCTTACAAAAGCGTTTTTTATTTTTTTGATGATTGTGTAGGTAAAGCTCCTGATATGAAGTCATTATCAGATACTTTATCATTTCTTGGACAGACTAGGAGCATACTGTTTAAAAGATTGGATACAACCGAGTCAAAAATATATTGGTATCTTTAAGTTTCTTTCGGTTAAATTGTCACCACTAGAAGAATTTATTGTTCACTGTTTGGTCATTTGTTTACAAAAGTTTTGGATTTTTGGGTGATAATGTGAATATATTGTGTCAGCTTGTGTAGCAAAAGCTTTTTATATGAAGTCCTTTGAAGAAGATTTGCCATTTCGTAGACAGACTAGTACATGTTTGGATAAGATTCTTTGATGTTTTAAAAATTAATAGTCAGTTCTATGTTAAATTTGGAAACTAATCTTCGAAGAAGAAATATAGTTATGTTTTATTTGTAAATTTTTGTCAGTTAGTGTGAAAAGTGGTCTTTGCTAAATCCTGACTAGTATCTGCATGGCACTTCTTTATTGGCATTTTAACGGAGCCGTTTTTACAGCCACTTTTCCTCACCTTCTTTTTAGTTGGAGGGATGGAGTCTGCTCAAAAAAATAAGTGATACCTGATCCTCCTTCTGCTGAACCCTATTTTTAGATCATTCAAATCCCTAAGATTGATCCACTCCTATCATTCTGATGTTGCTTCCTCTACATAACTATCTCACTTACCTTACCATTTGATACTTCAATTTTACTTGTGTTACCTTGTTTAGCCAATATTTAAATTTTGTTATTTCTAACTTACCTTGTAATTTAATACTTCCATTCTACTTCTGTGTTGCGCTTGTTATATCACCCTTTTTTTTACCAAAGGACCCATTGTACTATGACCTTGTGGTTACAAATGAGATTAGTACAAAGAGATCAATCCTGCACGAATTAGTCGAGTTTAACCCAATCAATTCTAAATCTTCAATTGCAACACGAATTAGCCTGACAATCCGACTTTTTCACATTTCATTATCTAGACGTTTGTGCAAGTGGAGGCAATGCTATATATTGCAAAATTCTCATCCAAACTATAATTCAATTCAATTGCCCCCCTAGATTTAACTAATTAAAATGCTGAATTGTGATCTGTAAAGGGCTGTTTGATCAAGATACCATTTTAACTTCCTTCCCTATTTATCTTCTAAAGACTTTCTAAATAGCCATATATTTGGCCTGTGTTAGAACTTACTTTTTCATCATCCATACTTTGGATTTTGATTATTGCTAAAGTTACTGTCAGCAAATATATGGAATGGGACCAGGTATTTGTGGGGAAAAGCTATGATTCTTGATTTTATATAAAGGACAATAAAATTTTCTTTTCAAACAAACAAAAGACTAAGAAAATTCAGTGTGTATACTGAATGCACTATGAGAGCAGACAAGGCAGTCTTAAAACTACAGGTTCATAACTTAACTCCCTCCTGCACCTATAGTTGTACATATTTTGATGATTTCTTACGATGGGCATATGAATATGAGACAGTACATTATGTGTAACATTTTTTTTTAATATGTTCAGAACTTCAGAGTGCTCTCCAAAGTGTTCATCCAGGTGCTCAGCAACTGCCTACAAGAAGCTCTGTCTGTTTTTCTGTAACAAATGTTGTGCCAAGTGTCTGTTTGTTCCTCCTTGAACTTATGGAAACAAGCAGCTGTGTTCCTGCTACAACAATTGGAAGACTAAAAGAGGAGGCCGCAAATGTCCTTAGAATGAATGCCATGGAACTCTGTATTGCATTAAATTTGATGTGAATATATCCCTATCTGATTCCTCTCTTTCTGAACAAGAAATTATTGTTATATTTTAAATATTATAATCCTGTTGGTATGTGGTGTGCAAGCCTCATCCTTTTAAAGTTTGCCTTCGAAATTTTCACCATGGGGAATGGTGGATTTATGATGGATTTGTATCTTGTGTATAATGTGACAACATAATTTACCTTTTGTAGATTATTCCTACTCTTTCTTGTTTAATGATCTCTTAAGTAAATTTTGAGTCCCTTGTTTAAAGCTAACAAATTACCAACATTATATATAACAAGGTGCCTATTAAAATTGAAACTTAAGCGGGTAAGGAGAGAGCCTACCCGTTTTTACCATGTGAACAACTACTAAATATTTTATATGATTATATTATTAGCTCATAAAAAAGAGTTTACCTATTTTATTATTTAGTTTTTATTTATAAACATTATTCATATATTATTAAATTATAATTATATATATATATATATATATAAATTATGTTTTTTTATTTTATATGATTATATTTTTAACTCATAAAAAAACCTACCCATTTTACCATTTATAAATATTTTATTACATATATTATTAGGTTACACAAAAACATACTCCATATTTTTCTATTGTTTTTTATTTTATTGAAAATTATATCAAAATTATGGTTTTCGCACTCACCTCGCCATCAATTGCTCTTTTGGGGTCGTGGCTTTGATGCTCAAGGGAGACATCACTTATCCATTAGGTGTTATAGTGACTCCTCGTGTATACGACGTCCCTCATCAATGCACAACTCACATGGTGGTGGTGGATTTCCACATTCAGACCCTACTAGTTGGAGGGCTCCACAGCAAGGGAAATTCCCTTCCTTGGCTCTCACAATATCACCAACTAGCTAGGGTCCTACTAAGGAAGAAAATAAAGACAAAGCAAATGATGGTTGGGACCTTGCACTAGATTGTATGAATCCACCCACTAGTAATGGTTGGGGGAGGAGGAGGTTGGGGTGATAAAGTGGATGATCCTCCGCCACTACCACCTTTGCTCATTGTCCCTATAGCTTAGTCTTGTGCCTTCTTTTCTTGGCATTTATTGGACTATTTATTATGTTTTCTTTGGGTATGCCTCCTTTTTTAATTAAAACGACACTTTATTGTAATCATTATTTTTACTTTTTACTAAGTTAAGATCATAGCTTCTCAGTCCCATGACCGATTTGATGTTTAGGAGTGTGATCCTATCCACTCACTTTTGTACGAATATCAATGTATATGGTTATATTATTAATAGAAATGTGTTTTTTAATAAATAAATAGTGCCCATACAATACTATAAATTTAGGACAAATTGTGGGAATAATCCCTTATTTTTATTTGATGGGCATCAAAGACTTTATTATATTTGCTCTTCTTTATCAAGGGTTTCTTGTGTGCGATATATTGTTTCATTTGGGTATTCCCAACCCAAAATGCCATACATGTGGACAAGTAGACTATTTCAAACACATATTTTTTATTTTATTGTGCTCAAGAGGCTTGGCTATGAATTCACTCCTTCAAACCCTTCACATTGGAACCCTATGGACAAGTAGATATTTTGGTTTACCCATGCTCAACGTGCTTGAAAATGGATTCACTCCTTAAAACCCTTAGAAAATAGCCTTACTAGGAGATTCTACTTTGCTCCTTGAAATTTTTGAAAGAAAATATGATATATTTTTAATATTGAAATTCTCTTTCCTAGGGAAAGATAAAAACTATGATGTTTTTTACTATAAATATTTGAAAAACTTGTCAATTTTTACTAATGGATTTTTATTTTATTTAACTTTATGCCATAGATTCAAGTATAATTTGAGAAAGTGGCATTGGAGGTTGAGCACCTCTATACCTTAATAGGGCATTGGGGTAATGTTTGATGCACACTCAACGAAGTTTTTCATGACTCCTCCCAAGCCCATTGCACACTCAACAAAGTTTCTCAAGACTCCCCCTAACATAGCTCTTTGGGGTGAAAACAAGGTCAAAGGGAATGTGTCAGAGCTCTATGTCAAACTCACAACGAATCTATTTTTTCACAACTCTCATGTCAAAATTCGCCAATAGGTAGTCATCAAGATTGGCCATCACCACAAGATGGGTATGAACCAATGAATTGGGTGGATCTTATGCATGGTAAATTCATTTATTTAAGCTTGGAAATTTCTCTTTGAGACCTATGGGTGAGGAATATGAAGAAAAATAAAATGATGAATTTAGCAGATAAGAGCCAATACATGATATTGGGGATCCATGATAAACATGAGTATCCTCCTCCATTGGTGGGTTTGACTAGACCAATAACATAAAATGCTTAGCTAATTTGGATTTATAGTTGTTTGTGCCTATGGCACATGATTTTGTACACTTGTTATTTTAGTGGCATGGGTCATTAATGTTATTTCGTAGGCCTAGTGCCTAATGTGAATTCTTGGGGTGTAATCCCTTTCCACTGAATTTTATAATGTGGCGTGTATATTTGATATGCATATCTATATTTATTTATATTAATTATAATTTAATTTTCTCATGTTAATACTCATAGACATCTAAATTTGGTAATAGACATTTGGAAATATTAAATTTGATGTATCTTTGACATACATAACTTGTGTGTACACATTTTATTCTTGTGCACACTTTCCTCTATCTATTTATCTATCTATTAACTTCGACAACCCAATTTAGTATCATTCATATTTAGGATGTCCCTACTATGTGCCAACACATTATATAATCTCAAGTAGACTATTGTCATTTTTATATCTATGTTTTTCCATCTCTGAACAATGTTGGTTCAATAGTTAGACAATTATTATTACCGCAAGTGTTTGCCTTCATCAACAATGTTCCAAGATCCTTATTGGCTACACTTCAAATTCAAACATCTCCCTTGTGTTTTCCTAAGCACATTTCATATATTAGTTATGGGGAGAAATACCAAAGATTCATATATAAATAGAAATCATGCCTAAGGCCATACCTATCTAGCACTAATCTTGACAAGTCCTCAAAACCTTTAGAAATCCATTGACACTCTCTTGATACATTATCAAAAATGCATACACGTCTAAAAAATCCTCAAAAATTTATCCCTAATGCTAAGTTTGAACACTAATACAAGGTTGAAGTTGTATGTTGTCTAGTGTTAAAAGTCAAAACATTGCATTGCATTCTACTGGATCATGATTGAACACAAACACACCCTTAAGTGGGAGAACTACATGAAGTTTGATCACTATTAATAATATTAGAATGTATGAAACACCTAATAACTTAGTAGGGAATGGTTGGGGGTTTCCAACCCATCTTTTTAACCAATTTTTATAAGCCAATCTAGTGTCAAAAATGAAATCATGGTTTCAAGACAAAGAAAAGTAAAATCATGGTATGCTAATAGAATATTGCCAAAGATCGAATTGAAAAATGTTGAATACAAGTAAAGTAAAAGCTTAAATGAACAAAATCACCTTGAAGTGAACACAAACCATAAGTTGAGATGAATATGATAAGTGGAGAAACTATCATATGGAGAAAAATCCTGCAATCTATTAGAACCCTTCCAAATAATGAACTCCAAGTACACTGATATGAAGAAGTTATAAGAGGGGGAGAGAGAATGTCTTTATACCAAAGAGAATCACAAATATGTAAGAGCAAGACTAAATCAACAAGAGAGTTGTGAGAGTGTAGTAGCAATCCAAGAAGAAAGGGATATGAAAGCTCTTTATAAAGAGCTAAAAAAGAAAATAAATTACAAGTGTAAGCTCCAATATGTGTGTCACATGTTCGTAATCTTATTACAAATGGGGAGGATATGTGTGCCATGTGGGGGAGAGGTTATATATAAGTAACTCCAAATATAATAAGTGGACTAGAGAAATGAGTGACACCTCAAAAAGCTATAATAAAATGTATTTTAAATACAATAATTATACACATAACTAAGACTTAGGATAAGCCTAAAAACATATAAGAATGACCTAAAATTAATATAAATTTTCCAACACTCCCCCTTAAACTTTAGTTTAGAGTTACAAAAGTGGAGAAAACTTTTTTCAAATAAATAATGGAAAAAATATCTTACAAATAAGGAAGGGAGTTGAAATTACATAAGACTCCCTCTTAATAGAAACTTTCTTCAAAAAAATTACAATAAATTGAGAAAGAAAGAAGAGAAGGTGTCGCCAAATTTTTTAAAGATGATAGTGTGATTATGAAGAATCTTCAAGAATCCTTTTTGAATAATGTGGTCGATCCACAATGGAATAAAGACCAGTAAAAGGAGAAGTGATCCACAAAATCTATAAAACAAATATGGTAACACCAATACTTCAAGTTAAGTCACCAAGATGCCATCAAAATACAATTTACATATATAAATTACAAAAACTAGATGTAAAAGCAAATGGATCAAAGACAACTTCCATCACAAAGTACAAAATCCTGCACTAAAAAAAGTTAGTAAAAAAATTGTTAAATAAAACATATTTTCTTTTTAATAAAGAAGATGTGTCACTTATAAAAGATATTCTACGTAAAGCATTAAAAGAATTATCATAAGAACACATCAAAGTCGTTAAAATATTTAGTTTTTTTAGAAATCCAAACAATTTTATCTTTAGAGATATGAGATATAATTATATTGTGCGTGGATTTATCACAAGATTTACATGGGTGAAATTTCCAACATTTAGATATATGATGCTTGTATTTTCTATAATGCGCATAAAATTTAGTAATTTATACTAAAACATGAGTATTAGAAGTAGTATAATCAAAAGAAGTTGTGCATTATAAGTTTTTTGATGCAGATGACAATAAGATTCTAAATTTTTATTAAGAGAATTTAAAGTATTATAGCCAAGACCTTTAGAATTTGTATTAAGTTTAGGCAAAAGAGATTTCATAATATCATTTTTATACTTACCAAATGCACCACCCGAATAGCTCATACTGTACATGATTTTTAAATCGAAGTTGGTAAAAGAAGTGTGCACATGAGTTTTCGCTCATATAGAAACATAAAGAGATCCACCATCATTAGAGCTACTAACAGTAGCAAAAGATAAAAAATTATCATTTAAATTATAAATAAAAGATAACATTTTCTCTGTGTGAGAAATAAAAGATTTTTGCAAAGCAATAATAATGTCATTTTGATATTTAATTTCATGTTTAAAATCAATAATCTCATCATTTTTCAAATCAATTTAGTATAAAAACTTCATAAAACTAAAAAAAAAAGTTAATTGAAATGCCATTGAATACATTAAAAAACAAAATTAAATGTCATTGAACCTTATTGAAAAATGAGATTAATGTTTAAAGAAGCAAAAATAAAAAAGGCACAAAAAAATTAACTAAGTAAACTTGAAATTAAAATATAATTAATTAACTTATAAATATAAATCTACACTCAAACATCAAATCAATAAACTTAACGAAAAAATAAAATAAAATTTATTTTATTAAAATTTGATTTTGAAAAAAAAAAAAAAATTGATACAATAATATCGCAGAGAAATTTTTGTTTGAAATATTTTGTAAGAAAATAAAATAAGCACATTTGTTAAAAACTACATAGTGAGAATCACATATGTCATATTTAAATGAAATTAAGATTCTATTTTAATTTCCACTAAACAAACACTGAGTTAAGAAAAAATCTTTTATGAATTTTTTTTTAAATGATTAAACAAAAGATACATGTGAGAATCACACGTCATAGAATGGTTTTAAAACATACAATAAAACTTTATTTTTGTTTATAAACAAATCTTCTAAGAACACATGTATCATGAATCATTCATTTAAAGAGAGGATTAATATTCTCAAAAGTTTAGTTATTTTATGCATAAACTATTTAAATTGATCAGAATGTTTTGTTATTGGTCTAAAATTTGAATGGATTGGAATTAGAAGTCGATGTCAGATGCGTTGGATCTGTTATCCTATTTAAGATGTTATCAACACAAAATAACAAAGGCATATGTCTTATGTATGAGATTTGATAGAAAAAAGCAATCCAAAGCCCTTAGGTGCAAAATTGGTATTTTGACTCGAAATGCTCTGATCAAAGTTAGTTGGCCCATAAAATGCATTATCCTATTTAATGATACCCTAGTCAAAATTGGCACTTGAATATATCAATTTCAACCTATTTAATGTGTTTTAGTGTTTTTAGGTCAAATTGTGCATTTTGGTAAGAATTGGTCAAAACCCTGGTTGGAAGTTATTGATGGCCAGATTTAAGTGTTTATAGTTTGCCCCTACTTGGGAAGGCATTACAAGCTATAAACACAGTAACATTTTTTCAAAGAATGAAAATATCATGTATGCCTACAACTGCAATGATGATGAACTAATTATATGATGCCCCCTTGAGGAAATGGTTGGCACAAAAAAAAGTCGGCAAGCGGTCCCTCGAAAGAAAGAATGGAGATGAGGGGACCAAAGAAAGAAAAATGATGAGATGAGAACACAATGATATTGACAAAATTAGTCAAAATCACTAAGAATGCAAGTGGGACGATTTACAATAGTTTGCCCAAAGGCGATTATAAGCATTATATCTTGATAGTGGCAACATGGCATGAAAACACAATGATTTGCCCAAAGGTGGTTATAATAATTAAGAAGATGAAGTTGTCCCAGTTAGAATATACAAACAAGATAACAACATTTCCATGTATGGGCAGAAAAATTAAAGTGGTGACAACACAATGATTTGCCCAAAAATGGTTATAATCATTGAGAAATGCAGGTGGGATGGTGTGCAATGATTTTATCATAGGTAGTTATAATCATTGGACCTCTATTATAGCAAACATGATTGATGGATTGATTAATGATGATAATCATATACAGAAGATAAAGATGAATCAGAAAAACTTGCTAGTAGGGAGATGCTTGTCCGAACTAACAAAGATTGAAATTCTTTCGTTGCTTAATTACTCTATTTGAGATATGATTCGGATTGAATCGAGATGCTGGTATCGAAGAGATGTCGATGCTACCATTGATGAATAAACTTCTTAAAACTGAGGTTTATTGTAGTGCATGATGATAGGCATCATGGTATAACATTATGAAGACTTGGCTGAAATATGCCTAAGGACTGACTCCCAAAATCCAATACTCAAGAGAAAATAATGCACCAATGATAAAAACCATTATGACATTGCAGACACATGAATATAGATGGATTTAAGTGTAATTACAGATAAGGAATCACCCAATGAATGCACATAGACTGAATCAAGGCAACAATATGAAAAGCAAACAAACAAGCACCAAAAAAAAATTAATTTAAGCCATATGAACATTGCCCCTAGAAAATAGGTGACAACTTAACAAACTAATAGAATGGGGGAATAAAAGAAAAGGAAAGGGGTGGCCGAGCTATCTCCATATGCACTAGGCAAGTGGACATTGCTTACATAGTTCTATGGATTTAATATCTAACAAAAACTTCAAGCCAAATATAGTTCTCTCAAGACAGGAAGAAAATGATAACTAATGAAAACAACATAATGGATGTAATAGAAGAATAGGAGTGGTCTTGCAAAATGACAAGTGTGTGAGAGAAAAATCCAAAAAGGATAAGGAAACTAAGGAACAAGTGAATTTCTTATGACTTAGTAAGGGTTTTCAGAATCCTTAAGGCAAAAAAGTGGTAAATGTTTTTTGGTTTTCTAACGATTTTATAAATATTTTTGGAATTTTGGAGTATCTCAACTCAATAGAGAATGACAAGAATCTAAAATGGTTTAAACTCACAAAATGGCGAGAGTGTGGCTTAGGTTGCTCATAAAATAGCGAGAGCATGACTTAGTGATCTAAGTGGATCCATATACACTCCATAAAAGAAATCATCAAATTGCAGATTGATCATTGTCATGGTGCAGAGCTTGTCAAGAGCTTTCTGGCACAATTTGAATGGGTCGATTTCAACCCCATAGGCACAAGATATAGTGTGTCAAAGATAAAACAGAGCAAATAAATAAAACTGGTTTGGAATATCTAGTTGGACGTTGCAACAAGTGGCAAGTGGAGAATGGTCCACATGGTGGGTCCTATGTGGCTTTCCACCATTTAATTGTTTTACCATTTATCGCTATGGTCCAATTTTAATAGTCATTTAATTAACTATATTAATTAATTAATTAATTATCAAGACCATCGAAGACATCCAACAAACCGTATAACCTATCACTTCCATGTAACACATCCACGTCACAACGAAGCCTCCATATACTTTCCATGTACATGTCACATGACCAATGTTCCATGCATGGTTCTAAACCCAAGATGCCATGTTCTAACCACTCAAAATCCACATGCCACTGAAATCACCACATAACCCAAAATTAATGACATCCACTTTGTGGAATATGCCTCTACAGGAATTAACTACCATGAACTTCATGGTAATTTAATACCCAAGTTGTCACCCACTTACCAATGTGGGAAAATAGATATGCATAGCCACCAAATATATTGAGGAAGGATTTGAACCCTTATCCTCACGGTTAAAATGATAAGGCCCAAACACTTGGGCTATGGGTTTAAACAACTATATAAATTTGAGACTTTGTATTTGAAATCATCAAAAAAGTTTAGTAGCCATTGCTAAAGGCAATAGCAAAGGAGCTTGTGCAACCTACAGAGGGAGTTAGAGGCAGAATTGGGAAAAAGTCTGAAAAGAGACTTATGTTATTTTTCATAAGGAACAACTTTGTAGTTGACGAGATTTCATTTTGGAGATATTTGTAAGTATTTTTCAAGCATTTTCTTAATATATCATCGAAAAATGACCTGGAGACCTAGGTCATTGTGCCGAACTCTGTTATCAATTGTGTGGTTGAATTTCTTGATTTCTTCTTGTAAAATTATTGTTACAATTTAATTTGTAAGTCAAATTTTAAATTATTTCCATAAAATTATTATTGTAAAGAAAAATTAAATACGTAAGCATATTATTGTTTAAGTTTATGAATCAAGTTGGTATCAGAACGGTTAGTGTGTTGGGATAACTTTTGTGTAAACATTACTCTGATACGTCAAGTTTGGTCTCAAAGCTAAGTTTGCAAGTGAATTTATGATTTTATTGTTTTAGCTAAACTCAGCTATTGTAGAACAATGGATCCAATGCTATCTCAAATTTAGTTGTTCCTGAATACCATTATCACTACGATAATGCAATACCTATAATCCCAAGAGCAAAATCAGTAAGTAGCAGAGCAATGACAAGAGTAACAAATTAAAAATCTCTAATAGAGCATTGATGCTCTATGCATGGAATTACAACAAGAACATCGACAGAAGTAGAGGATGCATGAAGATTTAGAGACTTGTGGACATTGTGCCCAGTGAGGTCATATTGTCGAGCAATGCTGGATACTACATCCTAGGCAGGCTCCATTATGGTTTAAAAGACAAAATAAGGAGTGAGGCAAGGCACTCGCTGAGTCTAGTAACGGTTAATGAATTTGACCAATATTATATCGTCAAGAAAATATAGAGTCTCTAATATGACATTTGTTGCCAACGAAGGTGCCAGATATTATGCTACACTTCGAGGAAATTCAAAGGCAAAACTGTACTGCTATTATTGAAGAGAAGTTCATGCAGATCTATTTTAACTAGATTTCTAGATCCAATTATATTAATGAAAGTCTTGCACAACGTCTGATAGTAAAAGCTCTTCCATTACCCCACACTAAGACATTTAGAGGAGTTTATGGCATAATACGTGGACATGTGACTCATTATGACATCCTGCATTTTAGCAGTGGAGGGCTATTCTTTGATCAAGTAGTTCTTGATGTAGTTTTAGGAGAAGCTGAAGAGATCACTTTGGGTAATTAATATCTCACATCTCGGCATGCCAAAAACACTACATTAGGAGAAAGAATCCAATTGATGACCAATCATACATACGAGGTTTATTTTGGGATAAACCAGATAATAAAAGTACATTCTGGTTATAGCAGTGATTCCCTTAATTTGTATACTCCTACTAGTCCTATTAATGAAAATGATGTAAGTCTGAAAGCAAATAATGCTTTGATTATTGATGTATCTTCTGATGTACATTTCAAAGATGAAAATAATAAAATCAACTCTTTTAGATATATTGACAACGGTATGGATACTAAATGTACTAACCATAAACATTTATCAAGTTCATGTGTTAATACATTTGAAAAGCACACAAAAGGAATAGGTTCTAAGCTGTTAGCTAAAATTTGATTCGAAGGAAAAGGCCTTGGCATTAATGCTCAAGGGATTATCCAGGCTATCGAAATGGGAAAGAGACCACTCCATACATGATTAGGATATGGAGGTGAATGAGAAATGTCCCAAGAAGCTGAGTTGAATGATTACTTAAGCAGCAAGCTAGAACACCCTGAAGAGCTAGAAGAAGCACTCACCAAAGATACAATAGTTACATTGGATGAATAATTTTCAAATAACTCATCAATGTTGAAAAAAATGAATATTAAAATGTATTTTTTTTATTACGTAGAAGAGAATCCTAAAAAGATGCTTAAGAAAATTGTCAAAACAAGGTTGTCTAAAGAAGATAAGAAAAGTCAGCAACAACCTAAGACAAGGGTTGTAAATGCAACTTTAGTCAAGCAAAAAATAGAGTCTTGTCAGTCAGAACCTAAGACAAAATCAGCAAGGGAGATGACATTCAATGAGAAGCTGACAGTTCAAATTTATCACCCTAGAAAGGTAAACAACACTTCTTTAAAAGATTAATTGTTAAGCATTCTAAGATAGATGTTATCTTTGATAAAAACTATCAAAAGAATTTGATCTTAGAAGATGTTGTAAAAACCCTAGGTTTGGAAACTAAGCCATATTTCCAACCCTATTCTCTGGATAAGATAGATGATGGTAATAATGTACATGTAAGTAAAACATGTAAACTAGGGTTTGCAATCACCACCAAATTTTTAGATGAAGTTGAATTAGATGTGGTTCCATTTCAATTTAGTGGCATTATCCTAGGTAAACTATATTTGCCTTTGAGAAAAGAAGCTTATTTCAAGAAGGAAAATCAGTATAACATTCTAAAAGATGGGATAGAATATCTCATGTGAGCACATCAACAATAACCATTATAGGTAAACAGTGTCTTCAATGTTATTTTAATTATGTATGCTATAGACAAGAACACTATAGGGCAACATGAAGATGCCATCATGAGAAGCATCAAGAACAGTTTAGAAGATACGTTATATTTTTTTAATCTGTATGTTTTTGAATATGCAAATAGGTATGCATATTTGTAAGACCTAAGTATGGGCAATGTTTGTAATCATTACAATGTTTGTAAAGACCCAAGAAGGGCAACATTTGTAAAACTGTGTTGTTAGGTAAAACCCTAAGAGGGAAATTTTAAAATGGTGATTGTTATAACCCCAGGTGACATGCAACATTTTTATAATTCCAGATCTGAAGACCTGAGAAAATATCTTCAATGATCATTAGAGGTAAAGCCATGAAAAGATCCTCATATGGAGTACTAGGTCTAGTATTAGCTTTTTGAGGATAAAAAACCTTCTTAGTGGGGAGGATTGATCCAGATGGATCCATATATGCTTTGGAAAATAAATCTTTAAATTGTAGATTGATCAATGTCATGGCGTAGAGCTCATCAAGAGCTTTCCAATGTAATTTGAATGGGTCGATTTTGAGCCTATATGTGTAAGATATCACACGTAAAAGATCAAACAGGGTAAGTAAAAAAAATTGGTTTGGATGAAACATCCAATTGGGTGTCGACAATTGGTGAGTGGAAAGTGGTTCATGTGGTGGGTCCTCAAGCCACCATGTAACTTGCCACTATTTAATTGTTTTACCATTTATCCCTACAATCCAATTTTAATAATCATTTAATTGACTATATTAATTAATTAATTATCAAGACCATTGAAGACATCCAACAAACCGTATAACCTATCACTTCCACGTGACACATCCACATCACAACGAAGCTTCCATATACTTTCCACATACATACCACATGACCAATGTTCCATGCATGGTTCTAAATCCAACATGCCACGTTCTAACCACTCAAAATCCACATGCCACTGAAATCACCACATATCCCAAGATTAATACCATCTACTTAATGGAATATGCCTCTAAAGGCATTAACTACCACGAACTTCATGGTAATTTAATACCCAAATTATCACCCACTTACTAATGTGGGAAAATACATATGCATAAGCACCGAATACGTTAAGGAAGGAGTCAAACCCTTATCCTCACGAGTAAAATGATAAGGCCCAACCACTTGGGCTATGGGTTTAAATGACTATATAAAGCTAGGACTTTGTATTTTAAATCATCAAAAAAGCTTAGCAGCCATTGCTAAAGGCTATAGCAAAGGAGCTTGTGCAACTTGTAGAGGGAGTTAGAGGTAGAATTGGGAAAAAGTTTGAAAGGAGACTTATGTTATTTTTTCACAAGGAACAACTTTGCAGTTCACAATATTTCATTTTGGAGATTTTTGTAAGTATTTTTCAAGTTTTTTCTTAATATATTGATCAAAAAAGGACCCGAAGACGTAGGTCATTGTGCCAAACTCCATTATCAATTGTGTAGTTGAATTTCTTGATTTTTTCTTGTAAAATTATTGTTACAATTTAATTTATAAGTTAAATTTTAAATTATTTCCATAAAATTATTATTATAAAGCAAAACTAAATATGTAGGTGTATTATTGCTTAAGTTTACAGATCACTTAGGTTGCTCATAAAATAGTGAGAGTGTGGGTGGAAAGGGTGACTGAGCTAACCTCAACAAGTATTGAGCACTACCTATATTGTCCCAAAGTAGGATCTTAAGTCACTATAGTTTTTCTCTATGGTGGAGGAATTCGACTAGTGTAGCAGTCAATTCAAAAATAATAGGCATAGTATGGCATAGGCAATGGTAAGTTGGTATGTCAAGGCTCAATAAACAAATTTTGCCCCTAGTTTTCCCATAGGTGGTTATAGCTAGGACATAATGGTATAGATCAATGGTACTAATTTTCCCATAGTTATAATTAGTAGCAAGATCGGTGATAAGAAATTAACAACGAACAAAGGATGAAACTACTAAAACATTTGTCATACTACTCCAAAATACTATCTCTATTTGAAATGCTCTAAACAATTGTTGAAAATGATCGGATTCATTGATGCTGAAAATGCACAACTAATGACAAAACCAAGGTCAAATAGGCTAGGTAGATAGGATTCAAAACATGCTTGGTCAATAGAATAGAATGGTAAAAGGAATAAGTAATAAGGTAAAAGGAATGATAAGAATGACATTTGTACAAAGAAGAATAGTGATAAAGTGGCACAACTAGAATGATCCTTATAGATAATACCCCATAGTGCTCAGGCATAGTACCATTTGAGGTGAATAATATTCATTGGCTCAAGAAGTTCATCTCTATCTAGTGTGGAGAGCCTGTATACTCCTAATCCATAATCTATAGTAATGATGAAAGGCCCTATCCAGTTTGGTTTGAATTTACATTTATGTTTCTTCTCGATCGTGGTATTCTTTTGGTTTTCTTTAAGAACAAGATCACCAAGTTCAAATGTTCTGTACTTGATGAATCGATTATAGTGGCCTTTGAGTCAGTTCTGATATATTTCAAGATTATTGATCGCAGCTGTGCATTTTTCATCAAGTAGGTCTAGCTCTTACAGGCGTGCTACTTGGTAATCATGATCATCTAGGGCATGCTTGAAAGATATGTATAGTAAAGGTAATTTGACTTCAATGGGAAGGATAGCTTTTGTACCATAAACAAGTGAGTATGGAGTGGCTTTTGTGGGGGTATGATTATTGGTATGGTATGCCCAAAGAGTGTAGAATATCTAAAGGTGCCAATCATGACTGGCATCATTGACAATTTTTTTGAGAATGTTAACGATGGTTTTGTTAGATGCCTCGACCTGACCATTACCTTGAGGGTAATATGTCATAGAAACATGTTGTGTGATATTATACTTGGCACATAACTTTTCAACATCCTTGTTCTTGAATGATCCTCCATTATCACATATAATGTCAGAGGGGATACCATAGCAGCAAATGAGATGGTTGAAAATGAACTTGGAAATTTATTTTCTAGTCACGTGAGGGATATATCTTTGACCCACTTAGTGAAATATTTAGTGGTGGTAAGGATATGTTTATGGCCATATGAAGATGTAAGATTGATTTTCCCAATGAGGTTGAGTCCCCATGTAGCAAATGGCCATGATGTCAACATTAGTTTTAGAGTTTTTGTGGGGCATGAATCAAATTGGCATTTCATTGACATTTTTTACATTTCTTTACATATGTAACTATATCTACATCTATCGTGGGCTAATAATAAATAATACGTAAAGATTTTTGGATAGGACTACGCCACTAGAGTGGGCTCCATATACTCCTTCGTGTACTTCTCGTAACACTAGTGTAGATTTTGTCAAAGTTAAACAATGAAACAAAGTTCCATCAAAACTATGGTGGTAGAGGGTGGATCCCAATAAGGTATAGTGAGTGGTTTAGTGAATGAAAGCTTTGGTTTGTTTTTGGGATAGGTCAGGTGGTAGAACTTGGTCATGAAGATAGTTATAAAGGTCAGAATACCAGATAGAATTAGGACCAATAATATCATAAATCATTGCAATGATTAAAGGCTCATGAGCTAGTGTGAACAAATTTTCAATAAAGAACTGATACTCTCTAGTTTTATCTGTTTGTCAAATCAGACAGCTAATAGTAGCCATGGCATCTACAATTATGTAACTAGCCCTTGGTATATGCTTAAACTGGATATCTACAATCTGTTATTTGAGAGTGTCCACCATGGCCTTATATGAAACTAACTTGTCATCTTTGGTCTAGAAATGGTCTATGACCTGATTGATGATTAACTCAGAATCACCATAAACTTTGAGATGAGATATGTTCCATTGTACTACCTTTCGAAGCCTTATAACAAGTGTTTCATATTTGGACATGTTGTTGGTATAATAAAAACTAATATAGAATGATTTAAGCATTAGATCCCTTTATGGTGTAATAAATAAGAGCCCTACCCCCGATCCATTAGTACTAAATGATCCATCAAAATATAGATTCCAACACTGCTCTTTAAGAGGTATGTCAATGATGGTCATTATGGATTCATCAAGAAATTGGAATGTGAGTGGTGTTATGTCTGCAAGGGGTACTTCAACAAGCTGATCTATAAGGACTTGTCCCTTAATTTCCTTTTGATCAACATACTCTATGTCAAATTTAATAAAAAGCATGATCCACTTGGCCATTCTACTTTATAAAGCTATTTTAGATAGTAGATAATTGAGAAGATTAACTTTTTAAATGACAATGGTCTTATTGTTTAACATGTAGTGTCATAATTTCTAAGATGTGAATATCATAGCTAGATAGGATTTTTCAATAGGCATATAGTTGTGTTCATATGTGACCAATGTATGGCTTAAGTAGTATACTACATGTTCTTTTCCTTTATCATCATGTTGAGTTAGAAGTGCCCCCAAGGCACTATATATAGATGATAAGTACAATAAAAGTGGTTTTCCTAGCCTAGAGGGTAACAAAATAGGTGGATTTGTTAAGTAATCTTTTAGCTACTGAAAAAAATTTTGGTAGTATCCTAGTGGAATGTAACTCCCTTCTTCAGAAGATGTGTAAATGGATGACACTTGTCTATTAATTGAGATATGAAACATCTGATTGATTGGATATTGCCCTGCAAACTGTGGAGTTGCTTCAAATTGATTGGTGATAACATCTCTGTTATAGCTTGGACTTTGGCCAAATTGAATTCAATGCCCCTATGAGACACAATGAAGCCAAGTAACTTTCTTGAGGTTACTCCAAACTCACATTTCTTTGGATTCAATTAAACTTTGTACTCACGTAGTCTTTCAAATATTCTACGTAGCACTGTTGGATGGTTGGCCCTAGTTTTTGATTTGCTTAGTATTTCGTTGACATAGTCTTCAATAATATCATGCATCATATCATGACATATGATGGTCATGACTCTTTGATATGTAGATCCAACATTATGAAGACTAGAAAACATTACCTGATAATAAAATGTTTCCCATGGAGTTGTGAACGTTGTCTTGTGTTGATCTTTTGGTATTAATCTGATCTGGTTATATCTTAAAAATCCATCCATGAGTGAAAGCATCTCATAACCTGAAATGGAGTTGATGATCATGTCAATATTAGGCAATGAAAAGTCATCTTTAGGACAAGCTTTGTTTATGTCTTAGAAATCAATACAAATTATGATTTCTTTAGGCTTTTTTCTAACAGGTACAACACTAGAGATCCAATCTGAGTAGTCAATGGATCAAATACATCTTGCTTCTAAGAGTTTTTCCAACTCTTTCTTTACTAATACAATAATGCAAAGATGCATCATGTGTAACTTTTGCTTAACTAGTTTGGCATCAAGATTTACCACAAGGTGATGTAAAACCAAGGTGGGGTCCAAACCTGGGATGTCAGAATAAGCCCATACAAAGATATCTACAAATTCTCTCAATAGAGCTATAAAGACTTCATTTTCCTCCTCAATAAGGGACGTGCCTAATTGTATCCATTTTAGGTATGATGAACTCTTGATGTTTACCTCTATTATATCTTTGACTAGAAGGGTCAAACCATCTTCTAGGATCGTAAGCAAAGACTTGAATTATCTGGCTATATTAGGGTCCTCTATTAAGACTAGCTCTTCAACTTCTCCTAGCCATGATGAATATGAGTCCCCCAATGCAATATCTGGCCATGTGACAAAAATAGTTAGAAATTATTGAAGAATTTGATCAAACACTTGTTGTTTCTCAAAACTGAACTCAGATCCATAGGCAAGTTCATCATTGGTAGTCTCTTGGTCTAAATTTGAATAAGAATGAACGCCCTCATCCAATGGCACTTGAAACAGGTTTTCACCATTAGACTGACCTTTATCTTTACTTTTTCCCTAGTCAAAAATCACCTCAAAGAGGTTTTTACTTTGGGACCTCAATGTTTTATTTTTTATTTTTTGGCTAAGGGTGTTCACCCACTCTCCAAAGTAAGCTTCAGGATCCAATGTGATTGAGAACCCTGATTTATGATCTCCAAATGGAATGTTGTCTCTAAGGCCTATAAAGTCACATAATACCTCATCATTCTAAAACTCATCAGTTGACATATTGGATTCTTGTTGGTCCCAATCTAACAGTTGGGGATTATATAATGGAAATGGATTATTATGAATGATTGGGTTAAGAGTACATATGGCATTGTTATCAAATAGATTAGTCTTAGTTAGGTCATCGGAGATAAGTCTATGATTAGACTCTGATTTGTTTTCAACATCATCATCACTAGCCATTGATGATGGAACTTTAATAAGATATGTGGGGTCACACCCAGGTGATTTAAATCTAAGTCTATAAGGTCTTTTGTACTTAGTCATGGAAATCAGCTCAATGGTTCCTTTATCATTCGGTCCAAGTCACAATCTTGATGTTCCATGATCCTATTGGGAATAGGATTTTGGTGCTCTTGTAACAATCGACCAATTTGTCATTGTATAACCATGATTTATCTCATTTGAGAGGGTCTTGTTCTTGGCCAGATGTCGGTACAAACATGACAGCGCCCTTATTTTTGCCTTTTTGTTGCCAATGTATGTGTGGGGTAACTTTAGGTCTTCCAAAGGTTGTTAGATTCTAAGGAATATTGGTAATATGAAAGGTATCATGGGTCACATATTCCCATAGGCCATTAGCTAAAATAGTAAAATGATTGGAAGCCTCAGGAGGTGGCATGTGGGAAAGGGAATCCAAGGTATTAGGATCTATGCAATTATCTTATGGAGAATCAATAAGTATGGCCTTTTCTTTATCATACTTGGAACTTAGATTCATGTCGTATTGGTAATTGTATATTTGAAACTTGGCCTCAAGATGTTTACAATGCTCATATGGGTGCAAATATCCTAGCATATATACTTCCATCCCTAACTGGGAGAACTTGATACATTGGTGCAGTGTTGACAGGACTGCATGAATCTCATGTAACCAAGGCCTACCTAGAAGCATATTATATGACAACTCAAGATCAAGCACATGGAAAAGTTTATCATGGATCAAAGGCCCAATGATAACTGGCACACTAATGGTGCCTTATGATTCTCTATCTTAATTATTGTAGGCTTTGATAGTTATCATTTCTAGTTGGAGATCTACCATTGTGTACCCAAGAAGCTTGATGAGCTTAAGAGACACTATGTTGAGGCCTAATCCATTGTTTATAAGGGCATGCTTCACTTTATGCCACTTTATATAAACTATGGAATGACCATGGATAACTAGAGTATATATAGAAGGTATTGGTTATTCTTTTATCATCATATTACAAATTATGATCTTATTGTGTTGTTGTTGAGGTTACCCCCTCAAATCAACTTAATCATAATTATCAAGTATTCTTTTCTTTTTTCATTTGTTGTTGTGTATCTGATTATTCTTCTCTTCATAATGTGATATATTATTCCATTATTGTGAAACATCTAAGTAATTTAATTATAGAAAGGGTTTGAAAAAATCATAGTTCTAAAACCTGACGCCTTGTGCCTTAGGAAATAACCAAAATAAGTGCATAATAGTATCCAAATATCTGTAGAATGGGAAAATGGGATGAACCACTCCTAATTGAACCATTCTTCTGCCACTAAGAAGTTCTTGATTCAATATACACCAAGCAAAATGAGCAAGCTTAGGTTTGACACAAGCAAACCAAATAGTTTTAAATTGTTTACCCCAAATTTAAAGGGTTGAATGAATATACCATACGTAATTGAGCTTATCCATAATATGTAAATGCAAAAAAGGTCATTCATACCCTTTATGAGTAGTGTAATTTTATAAGGGGGTGTCAACATACCATTTTCAATCTTTTCACCAAGAGCAAGAAGAGGTGACTATGATTTTGTGTAGTAAAACAGCTAGAACTACCTCAATAATATCCTCATAAGATTTTTTTGCCATAGATAAATGTTTAAATTTCATTTTTAATTTATCTTAAGAAATATAGAACTGAGAGTGTTTACAAAACAAATCTTGCACAATATAAATTCCTCTTCAAAATAACTTAAGAAAGTGAATCCATGACACCTCTACAAGAGAGGCAACATGATAATTGATAATAAGGGACCACCAATGAGAATGTTGGTTGATATAAAGGCCATATCTAAACCTATAACCATTCCAAAACTACCACGGTTTAACTTTTTATGAAGCTTTCCAAGTGATTTTAATCATAATATACCCAACAATTTTCAATGGGGCTATAAGAGCAATAAGGTTAGAAAAACCTAGACCTTTCCAATATGAACAACCATGAGAGGTACCTTCAGAAATGAAATTAAGGATTAAAATTTTGTATGTGTTCATTTATTTCAATGGCATGAATAATCAATTTGACACAAAGTGCCAAGCCTTGACATAAAATGTCCATCAAATCCATTCCTCTCACCTCTTGGGGAAGATAATAGAATTCCAAGGCCACCGTATGGAAACCTTTGCTAGTGGATGGATTAGCCGATATGAAATGTATGGGCAACTTTTCAATGTTTTGAACCAACATTTTAGATGGACCCAACATGAAAAGTAATACACATCAATGTTCGCAAGTACTTTGGAATAAATTTGAAACTTTAAAGCTAATAATAAGGGTTTGGTGATCTAATATGAAAGTTTTTTTGCAACCCTATCTACCACATACTGCCATAAGATAGAGGGGGAGGCATGTAATGCAAATTTAATACCTAAAACTTGAAATTTCATCATGTTGAAACTATTTCCAGCCATTTTTGCTCATGGAGGGCGGTGGACAGTGTAAGGATTATTTGTAACATTGGGTTTTCTACCATTGAATGAAAAACTAGAAGCAAGACAATAAATATCAAGAAATTTCATAGCATTAACAATATTGGATTCATCATCAATTATAATGAGAAAGGATTTATCCATATAATGTCCATTGAGGAGTTGAAAAGACTCATCAAAAGGCAAGGAAATATCATGAATAAGCCCTTGAGATTAAGCATTGGGCATTAGATATTCAAAACCTTTAGTAGTGAGAACATACAAAGCAAGTGCTAATAATAAACCTTGTCTTATGTATATAAAGAGTTTGAATTGATCAAATATAAATCCATTAATTGAAAGAAGGGTTGAGGAATCATCAAAAAGCATTTGAATCGATTACAAAAAACTAGTTCAAATCCTAAGGTTTGTAACATAGCCAAAATGAATAGCCACTCAATGTGATCATAGGATTTTTTGAATTCAAATTTAATAAGCATAGTATTTTGATTGGAACACTGAGCCCATTCCATTAATTTCAACATAATAATAGTATCCAGAATGTACCTACCTTGAATAAATTTGGTTTGCTCAAGGTGAAAAATCAAGGGCAGAAGGTGTCAAATACAAAGTGTTAACGCTTTTGCAATGATATTATAACAGACATTGAGCAAATTGATGGGTCTCCAATTACAAATATATTTAGGGTCTCCTTGTTTCAAGATGAATTTGATATGTCCTTTGTTAATACTAGAGCTCAAGGACTAGGTGTAGAAGGCTTCAAGATAGGCTTGATATAAGTTTGGCCGAATAGTATCCAACATTTATTTTTAGAATTCAAAAGCAAAGCCATCACAACCAAGATATTTGGCATTGGTCATTTTCATAACTGCCTCATTAGATCCTCAATGGAAATTTTCCTATCCCAAGCAACTCATTGAGCATGAGTTAGCTTGCAAGGGATAACTGAAATGCATTGGTTAAGATCTTGTTGTCACTCCAAGGAAGATTCCTAAGTAGTGAACACTTGTTGATAGTGCCTCAAAAAGGCTTTTATCATGTCTAGCACTTCAATAAGGCATTGACCAACATCATGTATGGATTTAATTTTTTGTGAAGTATGTTTGGATTTGAGCATTTGAAAAAAATATTTAGAAACTATATCATTCACTTTAAGCCAATGTAGACACACGTGAATTTGAGCTCCCTAACATTATATTTGTCTAAAATTTGAATAGGTTGTCTCAATCTCACCACCTATAGCTACAAAAGTTTGTTGAAGTGGGTTTTGTCAAGTACTACCACCACACGACTCAGTTTATAGGAGGTTTTGGAATAATAACATCATCATTTTTTAGCCAACGAATGGCCATAACTTTAAATGACCACTTTCATATTTCTTGGCAGTTCAAAAGGCCAAAAATACATAAGGTAATTTTTCAATTAGAGAGATATATAGATATTTATTAATCAAAAAATAATAGAGGTAAGTGTAAGTGATGTTCTACAACAAAATATAGATATGAATTTTCAATGTAAAAAATAATAAATAGAAAAAAAAAGTATCAAATTCAATTCATGATAGTTTTTTAAAAAAATACAAAAATATAGTAGCATTAGGAGGAGGGAGAGAGTGTCAAGTCAAGGGCTCTACTAATAAGGGATTAGGATCCTCTCAACCATCATAGATGTTAATAACTAAAGAAATCAAAATTCCACATCTAGATAAAGGAGGAACCAAATCACTAGGGCCCCCACCTCTAGGGCCAAAGAAGCCCACTGAGAGGGGCATAATAGTAATAAAAACTTTGCCATGAGGAGTAGGTTGATTCTAACCACCTTGCTTAGGAGGATGAGCTGATAATTCAACTGAACATGGGTGGTTGTGAAATTAGTTATTTCATTGTTGAGGCATTAGAGAAAAACCCTATGATGGGATATTGAGCAGAACTTGGCTCATGGTACACAATGCACTTCCCTAATGGTTAAGAAGGCCCTACAAATATATGTACTAAAGTGAAACTTTCCTTTGATTAAGTCTAGGTATGAATAAATGCAAAGATGAGCCCATAAACCTATTCATTAAGAGACAATTATTGAGACATAATCGCATTGTTAAAAAATGGTCATTTATTAGATTTTCAAAGCTGAAATAGAATGTTAGATATACAAGATTATAAATAAATGTAATATACATTGTGTTCAATCCCTAAATAGAACAACCCTCTAGGGGATGGGTTTGGAATGAATGGGAGAAAATAAGACTATGAATCCATTTCCAAGCATATTGGTTGAGGGCATATCTAAAAAAAATGCTTGAAGGTCTTTGACCTATCACAAACATGGCATTTAGGGTAAGATATTCCCATATGATGCAAATATTCTCCTAAATAAAAGATCTGATATGGTAAGCACCACAAAAAATGTACCAACTTGAGCTTGAGTTCCACCTCCCAAATATGATTCAAGGCAAACAAACCAAGTCCTAGACTTAGGTATAAGGATTGGCATTGGAATTCCAAAATTAGTAAAGTATTTTTATCTTTAATACTTGTTTATAACTATTTTTTAATTGAAGGATAAATATCTTAATCTTTTAGAGATAAAATTTTTCAACTATTGTATTAGGTGTACATATAAATTGACCTTCTTTGTCTTGGTACCAATGACTAAGGAGTATCCATTCTACCAAATTCACCTAGAATTCAAATCCAATGTTAATCCTTTATGGTTTGACTCTTTGTGAGATAAATAACTTCACCAATAGACCAATGACAACTTAACTCGTCTATCATATTTGAGTGTGTAGACATTCTATTAACTTAATCTCATCCCTTTAAACATTAATACAATCTTTTCCTTTATTTCTATATAGTGCTACTAATAAAAGACTATTTATATTATTAAAAAAGTAGACAACTTAAAACATATCCTTCCATACTAAATTAAATTTCTTCAACATATGCTCCCCTATTTGCATGTTGTCTTTGTCATTTTTATCAGTTGACAAAAGTGACAAAAATAGTTAATAGTTAGTTTTTTTATTAATAATGGTTATACTAACGTGTTCTAATATTATTTTTGTCACTTAATAAAATGTTATTAAAAATAGGGTTTATGAGGTCTGAAGGTTAAAATTTCATAATGGTAGTTATGGATAGTCTCATAAAATACACTCATTTTTGTTCCTTATCACAACCATTTATAGCTAGTGCAGTAGTTTTTGCTTTTCTCAATACATTTCAAAATTTACATGGTACCCCCAAAATCATTGTAAGTGATCTTGATCCTATCTTCACCAGTAACTTTTGGAGTGAATTATTTGCATGTTTGGGTACTCGATTGGCTCATATCCCACCTTATTATCCTCAATCTAATTGGCAAACAAAAGTTTTTAACAAATACCTAGAAGGGTATCTACGTTGTTTTGCATTAGATAAACAGGAACGTTGTGTCCATTGGTTTCCACTAGAATAATGGTAGTACAACCCTTCCATACCTCTTATAAAATGTCTCCCTTTATATAATTTTATGGATACCATCCCCCATCCATCACTTCATCTTTGAAGGTAAAACCCAAGGTTCGAGCTCTTGAGGAATACATTTGACATCAATAGGAGATACTAGCTAGTTTAAGGGAGAATTTAACAATGACATAGAATAGAATAAAGAAACAAGCTTATCATCATCCTAGTGGGAGGCATTTTTATATTGTTGATTGTGTATTTATGCACTTGTATCCATATAAACAAATATCTTTGAAGCAAAAAAAAATGATAACAAACTTTCTCCTAAGTATTATAACCCTTATCAAATACTGTAAAAATTTGGTAGCATGGCATACAAGTTGAAGCTACCCGAATCCACTTGCATACATCATGTATTTCATTTATCTTGGATGAAGGTGGTCATTGGATATAGATTTTCTACCCATACTAAGTTACCTAAGATGGATGAAGAAGCTATATTCATTCTATAACATGAGGAGATATTTTTCACATGCACAAAAAGGCTATGAACAAAAGAGCTTAAGGAGTTTTTGATCAAGTGGAATAGTTTGAATCATGAATTTTTAACATGTGAGGATGAAGCTTTCTTGCAGAAACATCCAGAGTTGATTCAACATTGAGGGCAACATTATTTTGAAGGGGATGGGCATGTTATACCATTAACCTATGTCTAAGGATATGTGTGGCTGACTTGTGGCTCAAAAAATTTCATATTATCTTATTTCATTTTTCTATGTTCTTAGTATGGTCAGCCTATGAAATAACCATGGCTAAGTAGAGTATATGTAGGAGGTAGGGGTTATTATTTTATCATCATATTGCAAATTCTACTCTTATTTTATTGATATAATTAGCTACAGTCATAATTATCAAGTATTCTTCTCTTTTTTCAATTATTATTATGGATCTGATTATTCTACTCTTAATTATGTGATATATTGTTCTATTATTGTGAAACATCTAAGTAATTTCATTATAGAAAGGGTTTGAAAAAATCATGGATCTAAGACTTGGCACCTTGGGCCTTAGGAAATAACCAAATAAGTGCATAATCGTCTCTAAATGTCTATATAGTGGGAAAATGGGATTCACCACCCCTAATTGAACCATTATTATCCCAATAAGAAGTCCTTGATGTAGTGTACACCAAGCAAAATGAGCAAGATTAGGTTCAAAATAAACAGACCAAATAATTTGAAATTATCTACCCAAGATTGAAAGGGGTGAATAAATATCACATTTAGAATTGAGCTTATCCACCATAGGCAGAAGCAAAAAAAGCAATTCATGCCTTTTACAAGTAATGTAATCTTGGAAGGGGGTGTCAACATACCATTTGTAATCTTTCCACCAAGAGTGAGAAGAGGTGACAATGATTTTGTGAAGTAAATCAGCTGGAACTACCTAAATAATCTCCTTGTAGGAATATTTATCCATAGAGGAAAATTTAAATTTCACTTTGAATTCATCTCAAGAAATCTAGAACCGAGAGTATTTACAAATTAAATATTGCATGGTACAAATTCTTCTTTGGAATAACTTAAGATAATAAATCCATGGCACCTCTATAAGAGGGACGACAAGATAATTGATAATAGGGGACCACCAAAGAGGATGTTGGTTTTTATGAAGTCCATCTCTAAACCTCAAACCATTCTATAAAAATCAAGGTTTAATTTTTTCCCAATCTTTCCAACAGCTTTTAATCACAAAAGATCCAACAATTTTCACTAGGGTTGTGAGAGTAAGAAGCTTAGCAAAACCTAGGCCTTTTCAAGTTAAACGGCCATGAGGGGTTCCTTTAGAAATGAAATTAAGCATTAAAAATTTATAGCTTTCATTTCCTTCAATGGCATGGATAATTCATTTGACATAGAGATCCAAGCCTTAACAAGAAATGCCTATCAAACCCATACCTCTCATTTCCTATGGAAGACAATAAAATTCTTAGGCCACCCTATGGAGCCCTTTTCTAGTGGAGGGATTAGCCCATATGAAATCTATGAGAAATTTTCAAGGTTTTGAACTAACATTTTAGACAACACCCAACATGAAGAGTAGTATACATGGGTGGTTGCAAACACTTTGGAGCAAATTTGAAACTTTATAACCAATAATAAGGGTTTGGAGATCCAATATGAAAGTTTTTCCACAACCCTACCTACCACAAACTACCATAAGATAGAGGGGGAGGATTGTAATACAAAGGTAAAACCCAATAACTTTAAGTTTTCATCATGCTGCTACCATTTCTAACCATATAGGCTCACTTAGGGAGGTGTCAGGTTGAAGGACTATCTGTAACATTGGGTTTTCTACCATTGACTGAAGATCCAGAAGTAAGACAACAAATATCAAGAAAATGCATAGGATTAGATATATTGGATTCATCCTGAATGAGAGTGAGAAAGGATTCATCCACAAAATGTCCATTGAGGAGTTACAAAGGCTCATCAACAAGGAAGGAAATATCATGAATAATCCCTTAAGATTGAGCATTGCCCATCAGATATCCAAAACCTTTAGTAGTAATAATATACAAAGAAAGTGTTAACAAGAAACCTTGCTTAATGGATATAAAAAGGTTTAATTAATTACAGCTAACTCCATTAATGGAAAAATATATTGAGGCATCATCAAAAAGCATTTGAATCAATTGAAAAAAAATTAGACCAAATCCTAAGGTTTGTAACATAGCCAAAATGAATGGGCACTCAATGCAATCATAGGATTTTTTGAAGTCAATTTTAATAAGCATGGTCTTTTTATTAGAACTATCTCATTCTATAGCTTTCAACACAATTATGACATTATCCAGAATGTACCTATCTTAAATAAAGTTGGTTTGCTCAAGTTGAACAATTAAGGGCAAAAGGTGATGAATACAAAGCATTAACACTTTTACAATGATCATATAAGAGACATTGAGCAAAGTGATGGGTCTCCAATTATAGATTAATTTAGGGTCTCCTTATTTCAAGATGAATTTGATGTGTCCTTTGTTAATACTAGAGCCAAAGGAAAGACATCATAGCCAAGAGCTTTGTCGTTGGTCATTTGCATAATTGCCTCATACAGATCCTCAATGGAAAGTTTCCTATCACAAAAAACTCATTGAGCATGAGTTAGTTTGCAGGGGACAAATGAAATGCATTGGTTAAGATCTTCTTGTCACTTTTGTGAAGGTTCATGAGTTGTGAACACTTGTTGATAGTGCCTCACAAAGGCTTGGATCATGTCTAGAACTTCAGTAAGGCATTGATTGACATCAAGTACGTATTTAATTTATGTTGAAGTATGTTTGGATTTGAGCATTTGAAAAAAATATCTATAAACTATATCACCCACTTTAAGCTAATGTAGACACGTGTGAATTTGAGTCCCCCCAACATTGTATTTGTCTATAATTTGGATATGTTGTCTCAATCCTACCACCTGTAGCTGCAACAACTTGCTAAAGTAAGTTTTCTCAAGCACTGCCACTGCACGACTCAGTGCCAAGGAGGTGGTGGAATCAGAGCATCATTGTATCTTAGCCAACTAATGACCATAAATTTAAAAGGCCACTTTCATATTTCTTGGTAGTTCAAAAGGCCAAAATTCCATAACATACTTTTTCAATTGGAGAGTCGTATAAATATTTATTAATTAAAAAATAATAGAGGTGAGTATAAATGATGTTCTACAATAAAATATAGGTATGTATTTGCAGTGCAAAAAATAATAATAGAAAAAAAGTAAGTATCAAATTCAATTCATGGTAGTTACAAAAATTACCAAAATGTAATAGCATCAAGAGGAAGAAGAGAGTCTCAATTTAATGGATCCACTAACAAGGGATTAGGAGCTTCTCAACCATCATACATGTTAATAGCTAAAGAAACCAAAATTCCATATCCAGATGAAGGAGGAGCCAAATCACTAGTGCCCCCACCTCTAGGGCCAAAGAAGACCACTAAGAGGGGCATACTAGTAGTAGAAACTTTGCCATGAGGATTAGGTTGAATCTAACTACCTTACTTAGTAGGATGAGGTGAGAATCCAACTGAACATGGGTAGTTGTGAGAGTAGCTCTATCATTGTCGAGGCATTAGAGAAAAATCTTGCGATGGGATATTTGGCAAAACTTGGCTTATGGTGTACAAGACACTTCCCTAATGGTTGAGAATGTCCTAAAAATATTGATACTACACAGAAACTTTCAATAAATGCAACAGTGAGCCCATAAACCTATTCATTAAGAGAAAATTGTGGACATATAAGCTCATTGTTAAAAAGTCGTGATTTTTAAGATTTTCAAGGCTGAAATAGATTGTTAGCTATAAAAAATTCTAAATAAATGTAATATATATTGTGTGCAATCTCCAAACACAACAATCCTTCAGGGGATGGGATCGGGATGAATGGAAGAAAAAAAGACCATGAATCCATTTCCAAGCATATTGGTTATAAGGGCATATCCAAAACAAAATGCTTGAAGGTCTCTGGGCTATCACAAATAGGGCATTTAGGGGAAGAAATTCCCATATGATGCAAATATTCCCCTAAAGGAAAGCCTTGATAAGGTAAGCACCACAAAAAGTATACCAACTTCAGTTTGAGTTCTACCTCCTAGGGAAACAAGCTCAATCCTAGATTTGGTGAAAAGATTGTCACTGGAATTCTAAAAGTAGTAAAGTACTTTTATCTTTAATACTTGTTTATCATTATTTTTTTATTGAATGATAAATATTTTGATCTTTCACAGAGAAATTTTTGCAACTATTATATGTGTATATATAAATTGACCTTCTTTGGTTTAGTACTAATAATTGAGGAGAATCCATTCTACCAAATTCATCTAAAACTCAAATTCAATATCATTTTTTTATGATGTGATTCTTTGTGAGCTAAATAACTTCACCAATGAACCAATAACCACTTAACTCGTTTATCATATTTGAATATGTAAACATTCTATTAACTTAACATTGTCTCTTTAAACATTAATACAAATTATTCATTTCTTTCTATATAATACTATTAATAAAAAATAGTTGTATTATTAACAAAGTAGACAACTTAAAACATATCCTTCCATGTTAAAGTAAATTGCTTCTAACATATGCTTCCCTATTTAGTTACTGTGTCATTTTTTTCACTTAACAAAAGTGGCAAAAATAATTAAAGTTAATTTTTTGGGGATTAATAATGGTTATACTGACAGTATTGTTTTTATCACAACTTAATAAAAATATTATTACAAATAGGGGTTCCAGTCTTCATAAACTCAATCTGTCAATACATCAATCGTGCACCCAGGTTGATGGGTTTTGAACCTAGATTGCTAATGGAATACAGAATAGCATAAACGTTACAACAAAATAAAAACAGGAAGCAAATTAAAAAATATAAACCGAAACAAAATGAGTCACCAAACACGGTTGGAAAAAGACATCCTCAAAGCCTCCAAATTCCATGAAGTTGCTCCATAAACAAACAATTTTATATGGGTGTTGTCTTTAACTAAAAATTTCCATATAAAAATAAATAACAATACAAAATGTGGTGGGTAGGTATTACCTACCCAATGAATAAGACACAGAAAAATAAGATTGAGGAGCCCCAGGGAACCAACCAACAAAGATGCAGAACTGAACACACAATAACCAGCCCACTCATAATCTTGACTAGTGCATTTATCCATTTTCATGTTCAAAATCTAAAAATGATCTTTCAAAGGTCTCCATTTAGACCATTTTTTTAATTTTTCTGGTGTGAGATAACTATAAATCTATCCAATTTCTGGTGTAGACAAATTGTACACTTTCAATGCGGGGCCAAAGAAGTTGACATGAACAGAAATACATGTTACCCTGAAAGCACTCGTGTTCGGTTGGGCTAATCTTCCAATTATATACAAGCCTGTAAGGGGAATATGCACCACTCTGCATCATAATCCATGGGTTTTTGTCTTGAAGCGCAATTCTGCATGTTCATTCACATGGTGGGGCGCATGAATCATTGCAGGGGATTGTCAGGATCTTCACATGCAATTGGAGGGATCACAACATGCTTAATCATGCATTCATTTCTATGCATTTATAAAGCTCTCTCTAGAGTTCTAGATTTCATCAAGTTGTATTCACTGATTTTTCTGTGGGGGGGTAGGCGGGAGGGGATAAGGTGTGCTGCTTGTGTTGTTTTTTGTGAAATGGCAAGATTTGTGTTTGTTTCCTTCACTCTGCTGCTGCTGCTCTGCATATTGTGGGAAAGTCAGGTATGAACGTCAAGTGACTAATTTAATAATAAGGACAAACATCTAGATTTGGGTGTACAAATAATTGACCACTTTTTACTTTCGTGCGTAAGTAGATTGTATGACAAGTCTCACTTCGCAATCATCAGAACTAATTGAACTACAACCCTTCAGATTTTATTTTTTTTCGGTAGTCGTGTTAACATGTTTTCTGAGGGATTTTGCAGGGTGCTGGTGTTTCTGGTGTGAGCAATGCCAATGAGCAGTCCTTAGTAGCTTATCCTGTGAGTTCCCCATTCTGGAATGCCGTCTTGCAGGATTTAGATATAAAATATGTTTCTTGGTGTGTAGCCATAGAAATTGCATACTCAATTACAAAGAGTAGAATGGATTGGAGAATTGTGTTACTTGCAGTTTTGGGGGTTTAATCGTTGGAACAAATGCATAGTAGAGTTGAATGAATCTGAGATTTGTTTTTCTTGAATTTTATTTTATAAGCAAACAAGATTAAAGAGAATCCACTTTGTACTTAATGCAGTATGGAAGCAAACAAGGCAGTCTTAGGCCTGCAGGTATGAACCTTCTTGCACCTTTAATGGTAGATATTTTGATGATTTCTTATGATGGGCATATGGATATGAGACAGTACATTATGTGTAACATCTGTTTTTAATATATTCAGAGTGCTCTCCAAAGTGTTCATCCAGGTGCTCAGCAACTGCCTACAAGAAGCCCTGTCTGTTTTTCTGTAACAAATGCTGTGCTAAGTGTCTGTGTGTTCCTCCTGGAACTTATGGAAACAAGCAGCTGTGCCCCTGCTACAACAATTGGAAGACCAAAAGAGGAGGCCCCAAATGCCCTTAGAATGAATGCCAGGGAACTTCCAATATACCAATTTTTGCTTTCTCTTTATCCTTATATAGAGGAATTATTGTTGTATTTTAAGTATAATAATTTTCAGCACCATTTTCCATCAGTATAAAATTGAATTTTCAGCATCATTTTCCATTAAAAAATATATGTATTAGGAGGAAAATAACGAGAATTTCCATCTGCTTCTGTTATTTGCTATTTTTGCACTCAAGGGTTGACATCTAATTAGACGATTCTGGGTACGAGTCCAACCGGGCATGCTAACTTAGAGAATTCTCTTTTTTTGTTGTTGTTGAATATGAGAAATAAAAACAGTTCTTAAGAATAGAGGAAGGATGTGAGAGCCCGAGAACTATTTATTATGTTAAGACAATACGATGATATATGAGGATTTTAGAGCAGGAAAGCGAATACGAGAATACGAGAATTTCAGAGTATGAAACTAATTCTAAATTTTTTTATTGGAAATATATGGGAATATTTATTAATTGTAGAAAAATATAATACATAAAATGGTTATAGTAAAAAGATGGCTGGTTGGTATGTACGGTTCAAGCTCCATGTCTGTAAATAAATATGGTTCAAAACAATAAATTAGATTCTCAGTTAAAAATAGTAATATAGAAGCAAAACTACAGCATCAAATCATAAGATAAGTGAGATAGCTAAATATGGGCACTCGATGGAGATGTAGGTGGATCATCCTTAGGAGGGTTGTGTAACCCAAGAAGAGGGTGAGTCGATTGAAGGAGGATCAGGGGCCACCCACCTATCTTGAGTGGGTCTTGAAGGGGCCAAAGAAATTGTGATTCTCCAATCAAGAAGCAATGACAAATAATACCTCACTAGCTCACCACCCTCTGTAGGGAAAGTCAACCAAGACAGGGGTTGAGCAAAATCAAACCATCAATTAAAATGACACAGCAAGCACTTGCATACAACCTGACAGCGATTTTGAGGGGCGGTTGTTTGATTTATTTATAATGCTACTTTTATTAATTGTCAACCCAAACGCATGTACTTTGTCAACGTGTCAGCATTGTATGTATGGAAGTAGTCACTTTTCAGAGTTGGTGTCCTAAACATTACGTATACGAAACAAATTCGTTGAATTGAAATAACATACTTACAAGAAAAGTAAATCTTGTAAATTAAATGCTTGTAAAAAATAAAATGCAAGAAAGGAATTGTTGGAATTGATTCGTTCATTTATAATTGGAAGCTCCTCATACATAAACACATATTTTTTATACTAAATTATCTTATGAACTCAAAAGATGCACACATGTATAAATTGAAGAAAAATAGAAATGTTTCATACAACAAAAATAAAAACTACTTAACAAGTCAGGATATTCATCACAACTCCTTGTAAGTGGGCCCTCCTCGGTTGGATTTGCATTCCAATCCCTTCTTTGGTTATGACTACTTTACTTCAACTCAATTTAATTGCATTAATGCTTTTGTAACAATCAAAGGAATTGCTACGGGAAGATTACATAAAATGTTACATCAGGAATCAGATTTTGTATTTCTCTAACTTCATTTTTTCTAACTCTAACCATTTGCACTTTGTTGCCCCTTCTTAAATAGAGAAGACGGGGTTTTATTTTGAGTTTACAATATTAAAAAATACAACATAAGATCTAAACCAACTAGTAGAAATGATAGAAGGTAAACAAAATGAGAAACAACATGTATATTGTTGCAACTATTCAAAAGGGGTAGTCCAATAAAGAAATAATATGGTTTGTTAGATCTAAAACTAACTTTTTATTTTTCATATAAGTTAGGATCCGTTTCATCCCTCAAAATTGTGAAGGAGATCCACTCAAATATACTAGCTAACATTGATAGTTCCAAAAATGCACCTACAGCCAATGTTATGAGTGACACCAGTTGTTACGGGTGCATTATGAAGGCTACAACTGATATTATAGGTCATACCCAATTTAGTCTGTCTATTTTCTACAGGGGCCTTGTTTGCTCATAGTTACCTTTAAGATCCATAAATGTTTGATTAGTAATCATGCCAAAATAATGAAGATGATAAATAACACTATTTTATCCATAAATAAATATTTTAAACACAAACTATCACATATATAAACAACATATTCATTAAGTGATTATACTAACAAAAATAACTTAGAAGATGTCAGTTTGATGTATAGAATGTTGGCTATATGAGGTCAAAATGAAGGTTTGAAAGAGTCAAACTAGTTCAATTCCTAAACTCATCAAACCCTCCAACTAAACATATTGCTAGTTCTCAAGCAACTAAAACATCATCATACTTTTGGCACAGTTCTCTAAAGTCAAAAGGTTCAGATGAACCCTCCCCTTGCTTCTCATAAAACCCACGAGTCTTTTCTATTCTCTTCCATATCCTAGTCTCAACAACTTCATCAAGTTGTTTCATACGTGTCCAATTAGGAATAGGGAATCAGAAAAGGGGAGTGTGAAAGGTTATAGCCAATGATTGAAGTTTTTTTCTCCTAGTTGCATCAATGTACTTAGTGATTCTGCCAAATGTTTCCTTAAAATTATATCTTGAAAAAAATTATTTTCTCTAAAGTTCAAGAGTAAGCTCATTTCATCTTGATGTGTAGGAGGTAAGGACTTCATGACCAATCTATCCCAAGAGTGTTATGTAATACTTTTGAGCTTGTATATGTCTTCTAAGACATTTTTAGCCACGTACCTAACTTTCATCCATGTCACCTAACCTTATACTATATTTTAAGGTTCGGTGGCTTCCCCTCTCACCATAAACCTAACACTCTTTTCCTTCTCATAATAAGTTGACATTTCTTCTCCTATTATTTTTTTCATCAATAAAATACAAACAAAAATACTTAAGCATCACCTTTCCCACATATAGATTGGGATTCCGCTCAATGTCAAATACAATACCATGGTCATGTAGGTAGAATTCACAAATATGGTTGTGCACCTCAGGGGAGCTTTTAAAATAAAGATAAAATGAGGGGTGAGGGTCACTTACTATGGTAGATATGCCACTATATAGTTCCATGTATTGAAAATTTAGCCAATGCTCTTCAAGATAAAGATCATATACTCTTGTAGGCGGCATGTATTCCATCATTTATAAGGTTAGTTTATTCACTTCTTTCAACTTTTCCTTCAACCTATCAATCTCTTCATATTTATTCTACAATGTCTCATTTGCTTCCTTCAATCTTTACTTCATCATTTTTATTTCTTCCCTCATTTTTTTGTATTGAATGTACCATTGTACTTGTAAAGCCCGAATCTCAACATCTCTCTTTAAAAATAATTCTTCTATATCAGGTCCATAAGTTTGGGTTGTTATGGATACGCTATATTCTATCAATTATGTTGTTTAAATGTCCAATTCATAAAATGATATTTCAACCATAGAGTCAAAGACTCTCATGTTGATATCAATAATAGTTAAATCACATACCTCTGCACCTATAGCGGCTATGATATCATGTTGTGTTATACAAATTTGCTCTGTTATGGGTAATAATATTTCCAAAAAGATCTTTGTTTCTATAGGTGGTATAACAGTCACAAGGGCCTATGTTGCTACCAGTGCCTGCGATTGTATAGTTTCTTCTTCAGGCACCCTTGCTAATACATCCAACCTACCTTATTTATTTTCTATCCCCTTATTATTTCCTTGAGATGCTCAATCTCTTTCCACGCAACCAATAATTCATAACTATCTCCTTTTTAATTTAATGGATGAGGGGGTGGTGAATGTGTCTCTAAATTTCTATCTTTCTCAATGGTTTGTTCTTCTTCTATTGCATATTCTACCTTTTCTATCACATGACCCCAATGCTCCATTTATCCAAAGGCATCAAATCCTAAAATCATTGAAGTGAATTCATCATCTTCACTACAAGCTGATTAGATCTCCATATCTTTGACTTCTTCTATTTCCTCATCTTACCCTTTACTT